>CAMZMU010000052.1:71949691-73149691 GCA_947311845.1 Poa pratensis | reverse complement strand
CCGCGTAATTTTTTGTGCTGACTTGAAATGTGTTGGACTACATGCAAAAAAAATATTTTGAATTTTTTGACATTTGAAAAATCACTTTTTGGGTAGTGGGTGCATCTGCACCCACCACCCGTTTTGAATATCCGCGTATTGACCTCTTTGATCAGAAAGTAGTTTTTCGCCCGAGCTGCCACTTTTAAAAATTCGAAAATTATTTTTAAAGTTTAAAAAATCTGAAAAAATCATATTCCCATTGATGTATACTAGAAGTGTGCAAAATCTTAATGCAAAAATATTTATATCATAATCTACACAAAAATGACTAAATGTGTAGATTTGTTATGCATTGTTAACTTTATCAGATCTATGAATTTGTTGTTTTTGTGCAGGTCAAAATATAAAGTATTTTGTACTGTAATTTTGCACGTCTATAGGATACAATATCGAGAACATCCATGATTTTTTTAAGATTTTTTGGAACTTTTAAATATTCTTTCTGAATTTTTTAAATGGCAGGAGCACTGAAACTCAGGGTGCAGAAAATCTCCACTCCTCTTTGATTCGCTATATAGTTTTTAAACACGTGAATGAGTCTCGATGTTTAAGTGGATGTAAATTTTCCGCCTACATCGGATACAAATGTGTCTCGGGGAAAATTTCTATGATGTGTGAATGAAGTAGAAGAAGCAAAATTCATACGGATAGTATCCTTCCAACAACCACATGCCTCTTCGAATAAACAGACACCAGGAGCATCTCCGAGTATACGAGACCGTTTTCAGCAATGCTTGCTATATAAGGACTATTTGATATGGAATTTGTATCATTATAAAAGTGTTTTCGAATACAAATCTAGCAATATCAATTATGTACTATATAACCGAGATATTGTTACTCAATTTTTTCTATCAAATTTTTGTCTTAAAATGTGCTTTTGCCTTATTCATATGAATGGAGGGAGTGATATATTGTAATTTGTTACTTAAGATGGTTTTGTATATTTGAAACTCACATTAAGGGCACAAAAAGTCTAAATCTAAAGGCCCTTAAGTGTTTTTGCAATAGAATGTGTATTATTATTGTATTCTTGTGCTTCACAAATTTATCAGTCAATGGGGCTCTAAATTGAGTCATCAGAGTTCTCTGCATTATATAATTTTACGACAAAATTACGTGCATGATAGTCCAAAACAATACAATTGCACTATATTTCAATTACAATGCACTATATGGACGGCATGGGAGGATGGTTGCCAAAGGAGCCATGTTCCTTGGACGACTTGAGGCTCCCAGGGGCAAGTTGATAACCTAACCAGTCGCTAGTCGTAAAGCTATTGCGAAGCTCCTCGTCATAATACCACTCGCTACACCGTCCCCGGGTTGCCACATGTCGCCTCTGCAGAGCCACGCGCGGTGGATGGGATAGCTCCACCGCAGGCGTTGGTCAGTTGGAATTTGCCCGACGACGATGAATAGGAGAGGAGAGAGATTAAATAGAAGGGAGCCGAGAGGCCAGATCAGGATCATATCCGTTGTCACAACTACAGCGCGATCTTGTTTTTCCAAATTTACTCAAATCACCAAAAATGTGTACACTTATTTTCTTTTTAGAGGAGGTAAAAGATTTGAACTTTAATATGGATATACCCTTCTTGTTGAATCAAGGGAAATTATATTATTTTTCTTTGGCCCGTCGATGGCCTAGATAGCTTCCGGGAATCAGATAATCTCGGTGTCACATGGGGAGAGGTGACCAACTCAGATGCCACATTCTTAATCAAAGACAGTACAAGAGCTGCATTTCTGTCTCTACACTCAACACCAACCCACTTCCTATAAGAAAACCACCCTTCTTCATCCTCTCCTTGCCATCTTTTCGGTTGCCAATATCTTGATTCAGAAAAGGACTACCTGCTAGTACCACCAAGGATTCACATGTAGAAAAATCAATACCCAGTAGTACATATTCCCCATAGCTCCTCTGAAAACTCCACTTGAATGCTAGCAGAGGCTGTCAGGAGCTCAGATCATCCACCAACTTCCCATGGCCCCTCTCCCTCTATCCATCTCTCACCCCGGGCTCCTCCTTCCTGCTCTAGATTTGATCAATTGACCACTCAGGACTCTCCGAGAGCATCTGCTTCCCTTGGGCGTTTAGCCATTTGGCAGCTTGGGCTTTTCCTGTGAGGTGTGGGTGGTGGCGCTGCCATACCCTTTGCGTTCCTGCTTCCATCCCCATCATTCCAGCCTTTTTACATCTCCTCTTTGCCATGCTGCTGCTGCTTTAAAGCTGTTGTGGGAATAGCAGGAAAGATGGGCTGTGTTCTTGAGGTAGATGTGGATGGTGAAGGTGTCTTCTTTCTTGATAAGGTAACCGCCTCCCCTTCTTCCTCCTTCGGTTCTACCCTTCTCGCTCGTTCTTCTTCCAAGGTCTCCCTTGCTTTGCTCTTTGCTCTCTGTGTTTTTTTATTTCTGTGTTTTCCTTTCCCAGGTTGGTAGATAGCTGTCTACAGATCACTGTCTCTTCTGTCTTGGCCTTACTGTTCTGCTGGTTTCTAGTGTGTAGCGATGCCTAGCGGTCTATAGGGGATGATGAGTGAAGCTTTGCCATATCCTGGTGGAGTTGTACCTATTTTGATTGTAGCTCTTGTTGCTTCCTCTGTCTAAATCGTCTCAGGTAGGTCGGAGTAGTTCCAGAATTTTGGAGATACCGGTATTCCAGAGTTTTGGCATTTACCTTGTGACATTTCTCCCAATTTTGGTCTCTTCCATCGTCTCCTTTCCGACCTCCCCAGCTGGTTTCCTGACGATCTCCAGCCCATCTCGTCACTTCCTGCTGGTTCCGTTAGCATCTCAGAGTTTCTACTTCTTGTTCTTTCTGCCGTGAATCCCATCTCTGATGTTAGTCCATGGACTAAAATCTCTGCACCCTCTGTCCTCTCACCTCCTATGCTTGCTGTAATTTTACTCTCTGCCTCTTCTTCTCTAGCCTGTCGCACTGCCATGGAGTTGAATCGCCTTAATTGAATCCTCATTCTCTCCGGCAATTCCACTACTTTTATTACGTCAGGGTTCAGTTTAATCCCATCTGTTTCTTCGCCTTCGGAAGGCGTCGCGATCTTCTTCCCATTGAAGCGCAATGAGTGTGGGATCCATGCCATTAAATTGCAGAGCATTTTAATGGCCGCACAGTGAAACGGCGTCCATTTCTCTATCGCCATCAATGGGCGAGCCACCAGCTCGCCATTGCCGGTCCTTCTCCTTCTCATCTCTTCTTAATGGCGAGACTGTAGTGCTACTGTCCGTGGCCTTTTCTGGAGCCTGCTCGTTTGTGGCACAATTAATTGTTTTCTTGTGCTCTCGCGTCCATGCGTTCCTTCTTCCTCCGCTGCGTACGTACGCAGGGGCGGAGCTAGCATACAATCACTGGTGTCAAATGACACCAATGGATTCCTGCTATTCCTTTTAAGTATGAGTAGAAGAATGCCCTAATTATGAAATGACCCTGGTAATTTCTGTAGAGTGACACCAGTGATAGAAATTTCTGGCTTTGCCATGGCTTCATTGCTACACCTCATCCTCCTCTCCTTTATCCTCCCAAGCTTTAATGGCGTTTGGTGGCTAGAACGGCCGGTAGCTTCTCGTCATTGAAAAGATTAGATTGTTCTCTGCAAAACACTGATCTTTCTGTTGGCGCCCGCATTAATTTGGCACCTTGAGTGGGTGGGGATTAGCACGGTGTCCTTGGATTCTTGTACTACCAGTACTAATCTCTGTGTGCTGTGCTTCTTCAATGGCATGAGATGAATAGTTTGTTCTAATTTTACTCTTGGATTATTGGCAGGAAATTCTTGCGCCGTTCTGTGGTAAGATCAAGGATTTAGTCGACGAGAGGCTGGTCGGAGCTCCGGCGTCCACAAGGCGGCCTCATCCCAGAGTAGCTCTGCACGGCTTCCCCGGTGGCGTCGAGGCGTTCGAGCTCGTCGCGAGGTTCTGCTACACCGGCGGCAGCGGTCTAGCGGTGACCGCCGCCAACGCCTGCGCTCTGCGGTGCGCTGCTCAGTTCATGGAGATGGCGGAGGCGCCCGCGTCGACCAAGCCGAGCCTGGTCAAGATGACGGAGAAGGTCCTAGAGGAGATTCCACACTGGCCGTGGCAGAGCGTCGTCGACGCCGTGAAGGAGTGCCAGCACCTGTTCCCGCTCTCCGAGTCTACAGGCGTGTTCGACAGGGTCGTCGGCGCGCTGCTGTCCCAGATGGCTGTCACGGGCGACGCCACCCCGACGAGCTCCTCGCCTGAGAGCTCGGCGTTCCGGTTCTCGTGCGACACGAAAAGCAGCAGCAGCAGCATGCGCCGCACCTGGTGGTTCGAGGACCTCGTCGTCCTCAGCCCCGGCATGGTGGAGCGCGTCGCCAAGGCGCTCCTGGCCAGAGGCGCCGACCACGGCATCGTCGCCCGGTTTATCTTCTACTACCTCAAGTGTCGCATCGCCGGCGCGAACGCAGAGGACAAGAAGGCGATGCTGGAGGCGGCGATCGCCGTCATCGCCGACCTCGACCGGAGCTCGGTTTCCTGCAAGGGCCTCTTCGGCATCCTGAGGATCGCCTCGCCGCTCAAGCTGGCCGGCGCTTGCCAGGATACGCTCGTTGATATGATCGGAGGCAAGCTGGACCACGCGACGCTGGACAACCTGCTCGTCCCGGCGCCGTCGGGGACGAGCAGCCTGTACGATGTTAGCTTGGTGCTCATGTTCTTGGAGGCCTTCATGCGCAGCCATAGCGGCGGCGCACGTGAGGAGCTGCCGAAGCTGAAGAAGGTAGGAGCGCTCATGGACATGTACCTGGCCGAGGTCGCGCCGGACTCTTCGCTCCGGCCGGCCAGGTTCGTCGAGCTGGCCACCGCGCTGCCGGCGGCCGCGAGGGACTGCCACGACGCGCTATACCGCGCCATCGATGTCTACTTCCAGGTACATTCTCCGCCGAATTCTCGCAGATGTTGGCGTCTCGACACTGTTCTTGTTCTGTCAGAAATTCTGCAGCGCATCGCATTAACTGCTCAAGCTGAAACATACTCTGCCCCGTTCATTCATTGTCGCAGGTTCACGGTCGCCTGACCGACGACGAGAAGATGAAGATCTGCAAGGGCATCAACTACGAGAAGCTGTCGCCGGAGTGCTGCAAGCACCTCGCGACGAACTCCGGCTTCCCCACGAGGGCGGCGGTGCAAGCGCTGGCTTCCCAGCACACCGTGCTGAAGGGCATTATCCGCCACTCTGGCCCGCTGAAACCAGCATCGTCCCCTCCACCTCCGACGACGGGGAAGTACCACCACCACCCAGATAGCTACAACTACATCGACGGCGACGACAGCAACGGGCAGGTCGTCCTGTACGCCAGCAGGCTGGAGTTGTCGCTGGAGAACCAGAACCTCAAGTCGCTCCTGGACGGGATGCACTGGCGTGTGATGGAGCTGGAGAAGGTCTGCAGCCGGATGAAGACGCAGATGACCAAGATGAAGGCCTCCAGGAGAGGCGGCGCCGCTGCGGCGAGATCACTACCCAGGATGTGTTCTTGAACATCTCACTTCACTCTGTCACGGCAACACTGCACAGTAGTGATTGTACATAGGGTCTCGAATGACGTCATCTTCTTCTTCCTCAATTCCGGCTACTTCCCTCCAACTCCGGCGAGCGCTCCTCCCCCGCAGCCATCGCCGGCCTCCCCGCCCGTGGCCGGCGCGCTGCCGCGCCGCCTTGCCGCCCCGCCCTGCCCCAATCTCCTCCTCCGCCGGTCCGCCGCCACCCGGCCATCCCTCTAAACCCCCCCCCCCCCCCCCGCCCCCTTCTTCTCTGGCGCCGGCGAACCCCCGCACCCCCCCCCCCCCCCCAAGTTAAGTTTCCTCCTCGCCTCCGCCGCGGCCAGCCGCGGCGGCGGCGGCTCCGGCTCGGCTTGCCGCCATGGACGCGAGGAAGAAGAAGCCATGAGGAAGAAGGTTCAAGTTTGCGAGGAAGAAGAAGCCGTGAGGAAGAAGGTTCAGGTTTGCACGAATCGCGATGCAATTTTTGACGGCAAATGGCTAATTCTCAGTCGACTGAGAATTAGCAAAACCGTTGTACATAGGGCTAGATGCAGCTGCAGGTTTAAGCATCCCTGCATCCTCCAGTTTCTCTTTTTTTTTTGCTTCACTTTTGGCAAATTTCTCATGTGTATCAGTTCTTGGTGATTAATCTGATGTGAGTGGTGATTACGTGGGGAATATGTTCTTGTTGCAACTTGTGAATGGATAACTTACTGCCTATTTCAGAAATGGAAGTAAGATTCCGAGTACAACTGCTCCATTATTTTTATAGTGTACTGACTATGCTGTCACCATGTATTGCGAGCTGCAAAACATTTCAGCATGGGATCATCGATAGATCAATAAGAATAAACAAATCAACTGAGATGTCATGGTTAAGCTACTAGTTAGCCCTCCAAGAACGTGCACTGTAAAGCGTGATCAAGCAAAAAGAACATGACATCATGGTGGCCAAAGTCAGAGGAACAGTTGACTTGTAAACTGTAAATAAACCTAGTTAAATTGCTCTTACAGTGTTTAGAAAGCAAGCACCGCTCTGACAGCGTGATATGGTTTAAGTGGCAAAGAACATGGACCATTGGGTCTCTTTCTACCTTGGCATTGGCAGCCACTTTTGCTTGTGCTTTTTGGATGCTCTTTGAAAGACTAAAACAAGATTTGAACGAGGAGTGTGGAGTGTCCAACCTCCCGCATCTGGTGATCTAGTCATTCCTGCAATTAAACGAGAATAACTGAGTTGATTGCATAAACCTGTCACATTTCGCAACTCAATTGCAATTTGGTACCACTTTGCGTTTGAACCGGAATTTTTTGAAGTTTTCCAAGAAACTCAAATCCTCGTCCAAACGCGAATTGAGATCCTTTCTGATAGCCCGGACCCACTGGTCAGATGATGAAGTGGTTTGTTGGGACGAAGACACCTAAACTGAAAGTGGGTCCCATGTGTTAGTCTAATAAGGAAATAAAAAGTCATTTTTTTCTCAAAAAGTATTAAATAAATAAATAAAATCCCCAATCGGGTCTTCTTCCTCAATGTCAGTGAGCACCTCCACCGTCGTGGGCATTCCTCCTCGGCTTCCTCGCCGCATATATCTCCTTACGGCCAGGTCGTCTTTTTACTTGGTGATCCAACTTTCACGTTTCGGGACTCGATGACCACAACACACATTCATGGCAAGTTGGTGTATTAAACCTGTGTTTTACTCGATTAGATTTATCGTTGTTGCAGAACATCACTCTGTTACGAGTTTTTATTTTCTGTAAGAAAAAACAGCTACTCAAAATACAGTTCAAGATAGACATTCTGAACCCAAAGATTTTGAAAAACAGAAATTTGTGTCCTGAAAGATATGGGGTGAGTATTAAATTGTAAGTCTGAAACTGGGATAAAACTTTTTTTTTGTAAATTGAATGGTAATACGGAAAACTCACATAGATTTGAACACTTTATAAAGATCCACACTCTTTTAATATGGTTTCATTCCCCTGATTTTTTTTATCACGTTCAATGTTTTTACAAGTTGGACTTTTATGATTGTTCTAGTAAAATAATTCAACATTTTGGATTCTTTATCCATAATTTTCCATGGGTTTTCAAATCACTATATTTGTTGGTTGTGGTCTTGATTTTCTGAATTACATTTGGTAATTAATCGTCAGCCTTTGTCTATGGTGAGGGTCTGAGGGCAGTGGCGGATGTAGGACTAGATCTCTGGGGGTGCCAAACTCAATTTTCACAGTCCAAATATCATGTATAAGTATTTTTAACACATAAAATACACATATAATTAGACTAATTGCTACCAAATTAAAGAAAGTGCAATTTTGCCATGGCACCCTCACTAGATACGCCCCTGTCTGAGAGTAGTTTACTAGACAACGACATACTTTTCGTACTGGCGAGTGGCGAGGGGATCGTCATGGGGTTGGAATGGACTATGCAATGTGGCAGGATCAAAGATTCTCGTCACCAGGTCATGACAAGGATCCTTTTACTGTACGATCTCGCACAGGTCATCGGCACAATCACCACAGTCAAAAAGGCTGCCCATCTTTTACGAGTCACGACCCATCCCTGCATGCATGTTGCATGGACCTCTTCCACCATGGGCCACAGCAGCGAGACCAAAGCAGACATGCAATGTGGTCTACCAGTGCCAGGTGCCGCCATGATTTGATTTCCTCCGTGCACCACGCATTGAGATCTGAGAGCATTCCACCGGGACCTCCAAACGTGTGTCCGGCACCCCCAATTGGGCAAACCCTATTCATCGACCAGGTCGATGATAGGGTGCCGTCGCACAGGCGGTTTTTCTGCTGGGCCGGCCCATTATCGCTGCGCTAAACAGAGAAAATAACAGGGGAAATGAAAAGCGGGCGTGGGATTCAAACCACGCACCTACACGCAAGACGACAGAGCGGAAACCACTGCGCTAACCTTCAATTTCATGTCTATACAAGAGTATGGCTCCTTTTATTGCCTTTTTTCCTTCGGTTTTTGGTTTCAGGTTTCAGGTTTCATTTCGTTTTCTGTTTCTCTTTTTTTGTTTATTCTGTTTTCGTTTCTTCTTTTTTCGTTTTAAATGTTATTTCTTATTTCTTTCTTCTTTTTCAATTTTTCCTCCTTCTTTTACTTTTTAGTCTTTTTTGTCGTTTCTTTTTCATTTCTTCTTTTCTTTTACCTTTTTTGGTTGTTTCTTTTTTTAGTTTTCTTACCAGATATTATTTTTAGAATTTTCATTTTCTAAAATGTTCAAATTTTAAAAAAAATCATATTCAAAAAACATTCATGTATTAAAATAATTCAAATAACTTTTTGTGTTCGCTTTTTGAAAATTGTTCAAAAATAATTTTCGTTCACAAACTTTTTTTGTGTTTGCCTTTTAAAACCGATCGAAAATAGTTTGCGTTCAAATACCTATTTTTTTGGTTCACTTTTAAAAAAATCGTTCAAAAATAATTTCCGATCACAGATTTTTTTTGTTCGCCTTTTAAAATCGTTCAAAAATAGTTTCCATCCAAATACATTTTTTGTTCACGTTTTGAAAATCTTTCAAAAATAATTTCCGTTCACAGACTTTTTTCTGTCGCCTTTAAAAATTGTTCAAAAATAATTTTCGTTCAAATACAGATTTTTTTCACTTTTTGAAAATCGTTAAAAATAATTTCCGTGCATGGACTTTTTCTGTTCGCCTTTTAATCGTTCAAAAATAGTTTCCGTTCAAGTACCTATTTTGTTCATTTTTTTAAATCGTTCAAAAATAATTTCCGTTCACTAGACTTTTTCTGTTCGCCTTTTAAAATCGTTTAAAAATAGTTTCCGTTCAAATACCTTTTTTGTTTACTTTTTGAAAATTATTCAAAAGTAATTTCCGTTCACAAACTTTTTATGTTCAGTTCTAAAATTGTTCAAAAATAAATTTCGTTCATTGAATTTTTTAAATTTACTTTTTTATAATCCTTCATCATAATTTTCGTTGGTAGACTTTTTCTGTACACTTTTTTAAATCGTTCAAAAAAAATCATATAACAGGATTTTTTTTTCGTTTTTTCCTTTTACATATGACTTATTTACATTATTAGTATAATTCATTTAAAAAAGAAACTGAAACAGTCAAAGAAGCGAGCGAACAAAACAATGAACAATTCATCATCTGTAGCAAACGAAATTGATGAAGCAAGTGATTTTTTAGTTTTTTTCCTCTTACATAAGAGTATGACTTATTTGCAGTATTAGTATAATTCATTTTCAAAAATAAGTTGGGGCGAACGAAACAGGGAATAATAAGAAGCTGCGATAACCGTAGCAGAAATCCCTGCAGCGACTAGTATTCGAACGCGGAATCAGGTGAAGTACGGGGCGAACGAATCATTCGAACTGTTCTTTGGGCCAGGCCCAATATAGCGACCAGGGTGTGCGATTCCTTCATAACGTCGACCAGGTCGATGTATAGGGACACCCCCCAATTGGGCCATCTTTGGGGGTGCCGGACATGTGTCCGGGCAACATTTAGAGGCCGCCCACAATGATACTCCCCAAAGGCCCACCCCCCAAACGGCCCGAAATTAGAGCGAACTGTCGAACACCTTGCGGGCGCACGAACCGCCGACGGCAACCGCCGCCGGTTCGTGTGGGCCTGCAACCGCCGCCGCTTGGCATATCTAACCATCCTCGCGGGCGCACGTCGATGTCATTCTATTCGACGCCATAGCCGAGTGGGGTACCGGCGCCACCAGCGAGGAGTCCGGCGGCGAAGGCCAAGCACCGCTGTCTTCATCCTCGAGCGGCAATGGCTCGGATACTGCTTCTTCCGTCGAGCCATCGCCGTCAGAAGTCGAGCAACTCGAGCTCTTCTACGGGCTCGACGACACCCCTTCGTCGCGTTCCTCGTCGGACGTGGATACCCCCGCAGAGGAGGACGGCGACGAGGAGGAGGATGACGACGACGACGAGGAGGACGACACGCCCGACGGGAACGAGGCAGCCCCCGCATCTACGTACGAGGTGTTGAACCCACATGGAACCCCCTCCGAGGAGGACGCAGCCGGCGGGGAGGAGAGCGAGGTCGCGCCCGCAGCCAAGGACGTGGCCGTCGATGACAAGGACGAGGACGGCTACGACGGCGACGTCGAGAAGCCGAAGGCCCCCTAGCGTCCTCACCAAGACGGCGATCACGCGGAAGCTTCGGCCTCCAAGAAGAAGAAGAAGGATGCGTAGACCCTAGACTAGGCGGAGAGAAGTACGCCGCATGTATTCCCTTGTAATTTTCATTTATTCAAACTTCATTCAAACGAGATTTAACAAACTTACAATTTCGAACTTAAACGAGATTTAACAAACTAAACTAGACTAGGCGGAGAGAAGGGGGCCTATGCAGCTTCTCGCCAACCAATACACGCACCGGCGAGGAGAAGAGATGCCGCTTCATGGTCGGCCGAAGGAGAGGAAGATGCAAACCAAGCCAAAGAATCATCAAGAGACTTGCATGCCTTGATGATCCGGCGCCGGGATCACATCTTCCGTTCCCATCGGCTACAGCCTTTAGAAACGTTCCCGCCGGTTCCCTCAGATCATGGGCTCCGGCCTTGAGGAACGTCCCGTAGCCTCGGCTGAGCCGGCTGAGGCTTCTGGTTTCGCTGGTGCGTCGTTTTCGATTCACCGCCGTGACATGCGGCGGGGCGTTTGATAGGAAGCCTCGTCGGCTTGCGCCGCCCCTTTCTTCGGTGACAGCGACGCTGCTGCCTAAGATGCAGCCGGTTGTAGAGGTAGATCGGGCAGCTCGGGGTCGTCGTCGTCGTTGTCGTCGCCGTCCTCGCCGTCACGCTCGTCGTCCGTTGAGGACAACTCCGGCGTTGCCTCTCGTCGACCGCTACGACGCGCCTCATACTCCTTGTTCACCACGGCGTGCCATTAGGGCGCCGAGATGGAGTACTTGGGGTCGAGCTTTTGCTCGTACGGCATCTCCGTCCACTTGCGCCGGAGGAACTCGACGCGGTCCTGCCTGCTGAGCCGCGGCGCCACCGGAATGTTGGCGGCGCTCCTCACCCACCCGTCTGGAAGGGTGGCGTCATCGTCCACCGGCAGCTGGCGGCGGCTGCTCAGCCGCGTGGTCTCCAGCGAGAGCACGTAGGGAGGCGCGTTCTCGGCCTCATCGTGCCACATGCCTCGCTGGAACGCCTTGGCCATCTCCGCCTCCTCGTTGCGACACCGGAGCTCCTCCAGCTGCTCGTGGCGTTGCTGCCTGCCGCGGATGCCCGCCATGGCGGCCTATGTTCTTGAGGGAGAGGGAGGGAGAGGGGGAAGAGATGGTGTGAGGAGAAGGGGCTGGGCTGCGTCGGGTTTTAAAGGCGGCCGGAGGAGCGGGGTTGGGTGGCCTGCATTAACGCGGCCACCGCTTCCCCTGGCCACGCATTGACGCCGACGAAGCGTCTGCAGGGCGCCGCCGCGGCCAGCCGCTGCGACACCAGCACGCGTCGCTTCCGTCTGCGCCATTGGAAACGGCGCGACGTTATTGCGACGCGTCGCTTCGCTCTGCGCCCGCCAGGGGAACATGCGCGGCGTTATTGCGACGCGTGATGACAGGCGTGGCGCCGTCTCGTCGCCTCGACATTAAACGCGGCGGAACGGCCTCCTGCACAGCCTTCATTAACACGGGACGGGCGCGTCGTGTGTATGACGGGCGGGCCAGCGCTGTCAGGGCCATGCCCGAGTTGATGTCCGGCACCCCCAGGAGGGCCTCCAAACTTGGAGGCCCTACTGGGGGTGCCGGACACAAAATCTCTCGGTGCGAGGCTTTGGGGGTGCCGCTGGTGGGCGTTTTTGGTGTTCGACCCTTGGAGGCCCTCCTGGGGGTGCCGGACACAAAATCGCTCGGTGCGAGGCTTTGGGGGTGCCGCTGGTGGACGTTTTTGGTGTTCGGCCCCCCGAAGGGCCTTTGGGGGTCCTTTAGGGGCCCCCGGTGGAGATGCTCTGAGAGACGTGTTATTCGGACTCTACTCTCCCTCGTAGTCGTACGTATGCTCGGATAAATCTATTTCTTCCCTTTTTTTTGTCTCGCAGATACTGTTCCTCTTCTCTCTTGTTTTGGTGCGTGTGATGAAGACCCTACCCTGGTCGATTTCTTGAAGCTAAAGATCTTCCTCGTCACTTGATTAGCTCAGTTATTAAGGGTGTGTTTGGTTTGATCCATGAAGTGGAATCGAATGGGTCTAACCCGTCCGTGGAGCTAATTCGCCTGTTTGGTAGCCAAGTAGAATCGGAACCTACTCGCTCCCACGAACTAAATATTCATCGAGATGCCGAATGTGGTCGTCCCACCGATTCGGAGGAATCACACCTGGTTCCGAACCTGTCAAGGAAAATTTGCGCAGACGCTCATCTCGTCTCTCATCTCACCCCTCACACTCACTCTCGTCTCTCCTCTCCCCATCTGACCGGCGCCGTCTCCCCTCTCTCCATCTCACGGCGGTGGCAAGATGTATTGCGAGTTTACGACCAATCGAGTAGAGAAGTAAGGGAAGCAGCAGCTATCAGTTTCGATCGGCGTGATAGCAAAGCCGATTTTAGGAGTTTCAGCTAGGAGCAAGCAACGACCGATCCACTCGTTTGTATTTTATTTTACTTTGCTCATGTCCAATTCAATTACATTGTCCGGTTTAATTCCATGGCCATGTCCAGCTCGCTTTCAATTAAAAAATCTTGTAATATATCGTGTTGTATGCTGATGTCCATAGGTAAATAACAACTTGTTACTTCTTAATATTTTTTATTGCTTATTGTTGAAAATATAAATTGTCGTGGTGGTATCACGGCAGATGCCATAGGATGGCTAAGTGTGGGACCGATGTACGCTGGTGGATCCGAGAGAGGGCTAGCGATGTGGATAGCGCACACAGAAGAACAAGCAAACAGAAGAACACACCACGATCTACCCAGGTTCGGGGCCCTCGTGAGAAGGTAACACCCCTACTCCTGCCTATCTCTATATGTATATCTCGATGTCACACGTACAAAGCTGCTCCTCGAGCTGTATGATCCCAACAATGGGGATGAGCACAAGGTAGAAGAAGAAGGTATGGGGGGAAAAGGGTCTCAAGGCATCGTCCCTCACGCAGGAGGGGGTGAAGCCCTATTTATAGGCTGAACCGAGTTACGGAAATACCCCGTACATTACACTGTAGCCATGCTCAACGGTATGTCATGATGGTACTCCAGTCAGAGACAGGACATGGCCTGCCCATCCCCTGCAGCACAACGGTACACTCTGATAGGGACAGGACGTGGCCTGCCCATGCCCTTCCTCGCAGTCTGTCCCCGGATATCCCGGAGTCAGTGGTTAGGTGAGTCCTGTCACCTCGCTCCAGCTGCACGCTCCCATGTCAGGCGCTTCCGTGCCAGGCGCTCCCGTGTCAGACGGGATGTGACAGGAGCATTGACTGCTCTCCGACACCAAGATACCTCGTCTCGCCTTATCCGACATAGACATGTCGGACTCTCCTTCGGTGGTTATCTCTTCCTGCACATAACAGAAGACAAGAAAATACCGACATACATATGTTAGTCAACCTATCTCGGTAGGTATATGCCGGTTTACACCGGCATGGTACCTCGGTCCCTTCTGGCCCTTGTTACCTCGGTTTGCCTATGTCGGTTTGTACCAACATCACATCCCGGTCACTTCTGAGGTCCAGGTATGTCGGCCTTTACTGTACCTCGGTCCACTCCTGGACACAGCTTTTACCACATCACGACCCTACCCGGGGGTAGCCCCCCGACATTAGTCCTCGAAGCTGGTGCGGTCCTGCGGCCTTGGATGAAGGGCCACAACAGGTTTAAACAACCAAAACAACCACACTAAACATCTGATATAATTATATCGGTCCAACCGAAACTTCGCTGACGATATCTCCAACTAATTCCGACATTGTTCTTCATGCCGGCTTTTCCGACATACGCAAACCTCTTCGATATCTCCCGAGATCTGGACAGAGCACGTGGCAGCGAATCTCTGCCCGACGCCTCGGTTCTCGCACGCAGACAGACGTGCCACTGCACACACGCCTCCCATGTCATGTGGGCCCCATGGACTGTCAAGTCCACAGAGCACTTGAGTGCTTTGACCATGGTGTGCCTCCTCGATTCCCGTGCAAGAAACCGCACCAGATCGTGCCCTAGGCGGTTCCACTTTGCGGCCCATGATGTGGCCGATCGTGCGGCCACCCTTATCGCAACCGCACGGATCGTGTGCAGTTAATCCACGCGTGGATTTAGGAGATCGTGCGGGATTATCTCGCTAACTGTGCGCATCCCACCCCTTTAAATAGGGGAGAGGAGGTTTCCTCTTCTTCCTCCTCGCACTCTTCTCCCGCACGCTCCGCTCCTCAGCATGCTCCGATTCCATCGCCGCCGTCCAGCGCACTTCGCCGCCGCGCCACGCCACGCCGGAGCACTGATGCATGTAAAATGCATACATGAACTTTACACTATATCACTTATATTCCAATCATATTTGCATTATATAAGGGTTATATTACTGTTATTTAATGATTTTAGGAAATAAATCAATTGTTTCCTATTTTTATGGAATTAACCCTGCGCAGGCAGAAAACCCTATTTCTTTCCTTTTATGTTTCAGGGACCCAAACGTCGTCATAAAATTCTGGAAAAATACAGGCGTCATTATTTTGGAAGGAGGAAGACCTCGGAGCGAAGGAAGCAAGCAAACGGAGACCAGAAGGCCAAAAGGGGGTGGCCCACGTGGCCAGGTACTGTGGGCAGGTGGGGCCCACTCTTTTGGGCCTCGTGGCTCCGCAGCCGTCGATCCTTTCTCCACCGCCTTTGTTTTGACCTAAAAACGCCTATAAAAAAGGTCCCATGATGTTTCGCGAACAGAGCGCCGCACAAACACAGAAACACCGAAACGAAGATCAGGAGTTGCAGATTGGAGGGGGAAAACTCCGGCGGGGCGCTGCCGGTGTGGTCTCCATCTTCTCCATCGACTTCTCCGCCGTCTCCATGATGAAGAGGGAGTAGTCCACCTCTGGACTATGGGTTTGTGGAAGTAACTTATGTATCTCTCCTCTCTTGAGCTTCACTAATTAGTACCGTATGAGCTGATGAACATGATTACGGTCATATTTGTAATATCTATGTGGTGGATCTTTCTATGAGTTAATATATGTTTGAGATTGCAATGTTTGTTTCAGTTATGAGTGTAGATGCATATTATGTACCCCGTTCTTGTCTACTTGTTATGATCAAGTATGTTTATGAGAGCGTGTGTGGGGGAACGTGTGCATTAGTTGGAGTAACGTGGAGTGGTGAGTGCGGTAAGCTGACAACTTAATATCGCGATCCACTTGGGTTTTACCTTACTTTGTTACCTCACTAGGGATAAACTAAAATACCATGCTGCAAGGGGTAAGGGTGACCAAGCTTCTTCATGTGACTAGATCTAGCATGTTCTTATTTTCACTTCATGTCATGAAACTTATTGCTATACTCTGAGTCATCTTAATTACCTAGGTGTTATGATTTGGTTCGCATCTTGGTGGAGTATAAGAGAGACTAATAACCAAAAGGTCTCTATGTTAGGACGTGATGCCCATATATCTAAGTAACTTGTTATCAAACTTTGTGTTGCAATCTCATATGTTAACTGTGTGTGTGTTCCATTGTCTGCCACTTTATAAAGAGAGAGTGCATTTGTGAAACCATGAACCCCGGTCCATTTTTAATCATAAGAAACACCTTTCCGACACCATATACCACTTTTCCATTTTCAGCCATCATTAAATCCGAAAATACAAAAATACTTATCATCTTGCATACATCATTAAAAAACCCAAAAATATCATCTACCATTGCATCCACCACCATTGCATATTTATCTCCTGTTTGCATTGCATAACTATCTTGATATCATTCTTACACCTTGTGCTTGACAACCACAGGTGAGGTTGAGGACCAAAACATTTAACTTTGTTTTGTAGGTAACCAAAAGAAGGATAAGAAGATATATCTTCACTACTGATTCCCCGAGAGTTCGATATTAAACCCTCGAGTCACCCTTGTGGGGAAAACACGTCTTCCACTACTACACACTTTGCACTTGGAGTCTCAACCTAACCCATTTACTTTTGACGCAGGTAACTACGCACTAGAAATCAAGCAAAGTGTTTTCTGGTGTCGTAGATCAACCTCTTCAAGGGCCTCGGATCCTATCGACACATCCACCGAGGAGGAAACTCGCGGAGGATGGGAGGGTTCAGATGTCTCCCCGTCCGAGATAGATTGGCTGGTTCGGACTCGGCGACTCCCGGCCGAAGTTATATGCCGGATTCCGGGGAATGAGGCCGAGCCAGATCCGGAGTTCGATGAACGGTGGTCTTTGTCGCGCATTTTGAGCACGGCTTCGGCCTCCCTGCAAGCAAATTCTTTCGGCCCTTCCTCAACAGATTCGGCCTTCAACCTCATCACCTTCCAGCGAATGCCATTACCACGCTGTCGGTGAACGTCTCTTTCTCCGAGGGATACCTCGGGCTCTGGCCCAGCGTCGAACTCTGGGCGAAGTACTTCCAGCTTCGGAAGCAGAGCATTCCGGATCCGGATAACAAGGGCGCCCTCAAGGAGATGACTCCGTGTGGAGCGGCGACCATCATACCTCGGAGAGGCTCTATCTTTCCCCGCATCCCGGGCCTGGAGTCCTGCCGGAAGTGGCAGCGGACATTCTTCTACGTGAAGAGTCGGAACCATGTTGATCTCCTCAACTTGCCGCCATTCACCCTCGGAGCCCCCACGGATCAACTGAACTGGTCCCTTGACCCCAAGGAGTCCAACGCCGAGATCAACCAGATCCACGAGATCGTCGGCCAGCTCCTGAAAGATGGGTGGACGGCTGATGATCTCCTGAGGACACTTGTCACTCGCCAAGTTCTCCCCCTCCAAAGTCGAGCCCACAAAATCTGCCATATGAATGGCCAGTACGATCCCACCCGGATCAGTACTCATGAGCTCAGCAAGCCCGAGGTCAAAAGACGTGTCAAGGCCATTGCCAGGACACAGATGACCGAGGAATGGGAATGGGGAAATGAGCCCCACAACAGGACCAATCTTCCGGAGCAAGTAAGTAAAACCGACACATTTTGCTTACCGACATAATCTTTATGTCGGCACTGTTTTTGCCTTTGGAATAACCCGATTTTATCTCGCCCCCTTTGCAGAGATTCACTCGCCAAAGACTTGAAGATGGAGACAACCCCTCTGAGAAATGGGGCCCAGACTTGGACTCGGACGTCACCGAGGTTGAAGACCCGGACGACGAGGACCACGTTCCAATTCCCGCTGTCTGTGCCCCTGCCTTGGGTAAGCCTCGAGCCCGAGCTTCAATCCGAGACTGGTCAGATGATGACGACGATGAATGCCAAATTCTAGACCCAATTGACGCTCCTCCCATCTCTTGTGCTCCTCCACAATCCTGGACCTCAGCTAACCCGGTTGGCCCAGCTCAAAGTGCCAAGGGCTCCCGAGGTACATCCCGCAAACGTGCAGCGTCCGGTACCTCGGGTACCGGGACCTCTGGAACCTCGGCTCCCACGGCGAAGAAACCGAAGGTGCCAAAGAAAGCCGGAATTAAGCCCCGGGGCAAGAAGCAACCGACGACCAGAGAAGCGTAAGATATCCTTTGCTCGCTCTCTTTCTTACTTTAACCGAGATAACCTTCTCCAAAAGTAACATCTTCTTTTATCTCGATGCAGTGCTGCCCTTGAAGTGCCTCAGAGCGCATCTTCGATGCGCTCACCTCTTCCGCCACCAACGGTATCTCGGTCACCCGAGACTAGGGTTGCTAGCCCCGCAAGGGCAAGCCCTAACTCGGCACGCTCAACTCCGGCCGGCACACCGCCGCTGACATCTGGTGCCGCACCTGGAGGAGGTCAAAGCACTCCCGAGGTCTTGGTCCTCAACCGAGGTGTTGGCTCCGGTGCTCACACCGCGGACTCCGACATTCCTCGGGACGACACTCCAGTAGCACTAGATCAACTGCAACCATCACCACAACAACAACAACAACAACAACATCAACAACAACAAGAGCAGCAGCAACAACAACCTCCAGAGCAACAGCAGCAGCAACAGCCACAACAGCAGCCACCGAAGTCCACTGCGAAGTCCACCGAGCTAGCAACTCGGAAAGCTACTCCACCGCCCAAGCCGACACAGAGTAAAGTGGCCACCGGTAAAACGCCTGTTAACCCGGACAGGCAGGTGGTGCTGACTCCAACCACCACACCGGCCCATCAAGCTCTCACTGCCTCTATTTCCCGAGTCTCCACTGGCAGCTGGGGTTTTCCTCAGCTTTGAACTTGAAGCGGAAACAGCTTGGGCTCGGAGGAGCAGTACAACATGGATTGGAATGCCGCCGACACTGGCGAGGTCGCCTCTGCGAACCCGGCCATCCAACATCCAGCTGGACCAAGCGCACTTGCTCAGTCCATGCACAATTTGCAAGTTGCGACCCTTCGAGCAAGCAAGCTCGCCGAGGTAAATCTTCCTCGGCCAACCCTTACTTTCCTTTGCAATGAATGATATATATATATAATCCCTAGTCCCCGAGATTCGGGTCGAGTGATCGACGCTCGCCCGAGTAAAGATCACTCGGCGCGAATCTTCACTAAATTTCCATAATCAACTTCAAAAAATTCAACATCCAGTCCCCGAGATTCTTGTCGAGTTTTACTCGGCATGAATCTTCAAAAAATCCCACATCCAGTCCCCGAGATTCTTGTCGAGTTTTACTCAGCATGAATCTTCAAAAAATCCCACATCCAGTTCCCGAGATTCTTGTCGAGTTTTACTCGGCATGAATCTTCAAAAAATTATTCTAACACTTTGCTTTTTTCAGGTTTGCACCAATGCTCGGACCACAGTGTTCCAGAAGCTGCTCCTGGACCACAATAAACTCAAACGCTCCTACAAGCAGCTGCTGGAGCGCTGAAAAACAAGGACTCCGCGCACATCACTGCCCTCCAGAAGGAACGAGACGAAGTGTCTCGGCTCCAGATGGAACTTGATCAGGTCCAGAAGGAGAAAACCGAGATGGAGCAATCCCTGATACAGAGGGAAGCGGCTGCCCAGAAGCATAAGGAACTCCTCGAGGAGACCGAGGTTCACGCTACCTCGGCATAGGAAGAACTGGATGCCCTCAGGGCTAAAAATGATCGCTGGTTGTCCGAGGTCACTCGGATTAACAACCAGATGGACAGTAAGTTTCCTTTATCCTCTTTCTCATTCCCTTTGCTTCTACCGGCACTAGCTATACACCGACATACGACTTAACTCGATGACAGCTTTCCTTTCTTCAGAACACTTCGCCCACTCCCAGGCTGCTGCATTAAACATCACTAGAAAGGCACGAGCAAAAAGAGCTGAGGCTGGCCCAATCTCTGACGAATGGGATATTGAGGACCACTTGACAGCCCTGAACGCTCGCATCTCTCCTTTGAAGGCGATTGGCATGGAGCTTGTTGACGCTGCAATCCGAGTTTACCGGACTCTCTGGCCAACCTCCGAGCCTCCATCTACTATCGTCGAACTATCCAAGTGCCTGCTGGGGGCCGAGACAAGATTCCGCGAGTGGAGATCCTCCGCTCGTGCCGGCGCAGATCAAGCACTGACATTCGTGCTCTCCTGGTACGAGTCAGTTGACCTCAATGCTCTGAAATCTCTGCGAGCCAACTCGCCCTGGATGGGGGATCCGAAGCTGATCGAGGGTCGCAAGGAAGCAGCTTCCTTTATGGCTGGTTATGCCCAAACTCAACCCTTCATTCCGGGGCCAGCCTACTCCGATGACGAAGAAGATGCCTCGGACGAAGAAGATGATGAGGGAGATGAGGAGGTGGATGAAGAGATCGAGGCCGAAGCTGCCGACACTGCTGCTGACACAACCGTAGCCGACACTGCAAAGCAGACAGCCACCGACATCTCCTCAGATCCAGCATCCGACACTGCCGGTATCTCAACAGCCACTCCAACAACCGAGGTTGTCTCAACAGCCGGAGATTCTCCTGCCGCCGATACTACGTCTGCTGACCCCAGCTCCTCCACTGCAGCTGCCTGAACTTATCACGAGATGAACTATTAAATCCCCGAAATGCCAGGTACAGATGTAAATATACCTTTAAGTATCTCATAGTGCTACTCTTATTTTGCTACTCTTATTGAAAACAGCTTAATGTCGGATCACTTTGCTCCAAGTCCCCGAGTTTACTTTCTTGTTTACTATACTTAGTAATCTTTGCTCTTGTCTACCATTTTGGCGTTCGACAGTCGAGTCACAAGACCACAATTATAGCATATAGTACTCATCAATTTTGAGATAAGGTTTAGAGTCATCCGACACAAAGAAAAGGAATAAAATACAGGGTTAGTAAACAACATATGCCGAATCATTCTTGGACCGAGTCCCTGAGTTCGTTTTCGTGTTTACTATATTCCATAACCTCTGCTCTTGTGTAGAACCCCCACCTTTTAACAAAAGTTGGGATTCCCCGTGTAACGTGCTAGTCCCTGGATCGACTTGCTAGCACACACAGTTTGAGATGCAATACCATAACATTGTATCAAAGTATATTACACGATGATCTAGAATTTAAAAGATTCGATACAAGATGCATAGCCGAAGGCTAGCTCAAACCAAAGTAAACACACTGCGGAAAGCAAATGATACAGTGAGCCCATCATCTTCATGTGCCACAGGCAAGCATGTTGGTTGTAGACTCGAAACCCTGTCGCAACCTTACTCATCGTCTGACGGACCTGCAACGGTGAGTTACAGCCCAACTATATGGGTCAGCACAATTGAATTGTGATGGCAAGATGACACTTATGTGGATATAAATGACAACCTAAATTCTACATGAATATTTGGCTAAGTGGAGTTTTGAGGCTGATTTGCATAAAGCCAGTTTTATCCTATCATTTGTAAAACAATTTTCATCATAGACAAAGAGTACCACTGATAGAAAACAGTGAACACCTTTGACAACTACTCATGGCAAGCACCACTGATAGAAAACAGTGAGCTCCCATCCCTTGTTCACCCTCAAGTTTTTAATTTAGAAATTGGGATCAGGAGATCTTCAACAGCTTCCCGGTCTAGTTGCTCAAAATTGTCCATAACCGGGGACATGGCTAAGTATACTCAGTTTTTACTCTCGAGAGGGTGTGCACTTTCACCACAAGACCCAATCATTCCCTCCTCCATTGCAACCAATTATGAAATGGAAAAGGAAAGACTGAGACGAGATTTCTCGGAAGAACTTTCCCACCCCATAATGGCCTGACGCGCCTCACCTATAAACCACTACCACCACCTGTCAAGCCGGGATGAGTCCGCGCAACTTACTCCATCAAGACAGAGCCCATATGACATGTGGCTGCACTAGAAGCTACTGAACAAGGAGAGTCTACAATCTCTTTTAGCCTGGGTGACTTTCCACAAGTGTGCACTTCCACCAAGGGCAAATTACCATAGACATGAACCATAGACATGGACCCCCTGAGTAGTCACCCACCATGGTTCTCCAACCAGCACCCAGGTAGTTCATTGATTAGTTATTAGTTTTCATCACTATCCAACTAATCAAAAACATTTTTCATAGCATGACTATTCTAAGTTCCATACTACAAGGTTTTGGGTGGGGGATGGCTACACACTAAATAGGAGCATAGCATAGCATAATATAAGATTTCAACAACAAGCCTATCATGCATACTACTGAAAACACTAAGTGCATAGTAGTAAAAGTAGTAGGACTTTTATGGTGTCACTTGCCTTAGCCAACTGAAAAGTTGAAGTTACACTCTTCACAACACGTAAAGCACTCCGTACAATCTAAACATAGAGATGACATAATCATAAACAAACAATTCAAAAACATCATGGCATACAAAAGTAAACATACACGTCATGTGTTCACAGAACGGTGGTTAAGGATTATCACATAATTCAATATGCAAAAAGAATTAATGTGATTAGGTTTAGGATTTCCCATTGTGGTTAAAGGTTGGTCAAGCAATTAAGTATGAACATCATGAATGTTATACATAAGTTGTTGTGGTGTTCTAAGGGTTCAAAAAGGTTGGTCTTTGATCAAAATGGTCACTTAAGGTATTTTGTAAATGGTTTAACACATTTTAGAATTAAGATTTTTGCAACACAATATTTTTAGAAAGATCTTAAACACAAACCTTAATAATTTTGAGTTGGCAAACCTTTCTAAAATAAGGGTTTTGGTCTTTCAGGTCAGAGGCAACTATTTGGATTACTTTTCAAAAAGAAACCATATTGAAATAATTTCCAGGATTTAAACTATAACCAATACTTCAATTGAGCATCTGGTTTTTAAAATAGTTTAAAAGTATTCAATTTTTTTAAAGTGACCAAGTTATGCTACAGAACCTAAGGTTTCCGAAAAAAAATTATTTGTAATTTTTTGGACTTATAAAAATAAAGTTATGCCAAATATACTCAAATCTCTCATTTGAAATTTGAATGATTTAAATTTTGACAAAACAGTAAACTAATAGTTCTAAAAGATTCTACAAGTCCAGAGCTTTTCAAAAATATAAAGTTTGCTAAATTTGGCTAAACCAAATAAAAGTTGTGATGGTTTGAAGTTGCAGGGGCTTTTCTGAAAAACTGCCAAATTAATTCAAATCGGGAATTAATCCAGAAAAGGGTGGGGCCACGTGGCGATTTCCTATTGGCTGGGCTAGGCTGACTGGGCTGCTGACCGGGCAGACACGCGGCGGCACGGGATTGGTCCGTACCTGTTCGGGTATGGATCTAATCCTGGCCGTCGATATCAAATCGGACGACTGGGAGGGGAGGGCTCACCGGTGGCGGCGGGAGGTTGACGGAGGCGAGGTAGACGGCGGTGACGCGGCTCGGGCGTGGACGTAGCGGCGGCTCTGGTGGTTCCCCGAGTGTGGAGAGGCGAGGACGGCGTGCAGCACGACGCGGCGAAGAGGATGGGGGTGGTGGCGTCGTCGATCTCGTCCTCCAACGGCGGGAAGGAGCGACCGGAGCGGTGCGGGCACCGGCAACCTTCGGGTGAGCACGGGCTCGGCGAACGGCTGCATGAAATAAATCGATAAGGGGCTCAGGGGGTGCGCCAGGACACGGGGGAGAGGATGGAGGGATCCTCGGTCCCGGGGGCTTACCGCGTTCGCCGGAAAAGGGAGATCGCGGCGTCGGCCGTGCGGAGCTCCAGCGAGCTAATTCGGCGGAACGGGAGCGTGGTCCTGAGGGGAGCGTGGGGGGAAATGGAGAGGGGGCCTGGGCTACACCGTGGGGCAGAGGGGTGGGGTTAAGAGGGCTCGGGGGGGGGGGGTGGGAATCGTGCTCGGGATCGTGGGCGCGGTCGTGGCCATGGGCAGTTACGGGGGTAGGTGATGACAGGTGGGGCCCGCGTGTAAGAGAGAGAGGGAAAGGGTCACGGGTTGGGCCGGTTTAGGTGATGCGCGCGCGCCGGTTAGGTTGGGCTCGGCCCAGTTAGCATTTTTTTTGTTCTGTTCTTTTTCTTGTTTTCCTTTTCTGTTTTCTTGTTTCTTTTCTATCTTTTGTTTCAAAATTCCAAATCAAATCAAACCAGTTTCTATAGATTTGAAAAAATCGAAGTCTTTCTTTTAAAACTTCGAACATCCTTTTCTAAATCTTTTCAAATTTGAAAATTCAAAATAATGCTTAAAGGTTTATTTGTACCTTTATGTCATTTTCAAAATAGATTTTTATAACTTCCTTTTGAACACAAATTCAAACCAAGGAAACATAGTAAGAGTAATATCATTCAACATGATAGACTCAACAAAAATAATTTGGTTCAAAGTATTTTTATTTACAATGAGTTTGATAAGACATATTAGATACAAATAATCATTTAAAGTATCAAATAGATGTTTTACTTCAAAATCCTTAAATCTTAAAAAGAAGGTAATGAATTATTTAAAATATATTTCCAAATCAGATTTCGAAAATATTGTATAATTGTTTGCTAAATTTTGAAAATGGGTTTAATAAAATCATTTGTGGTTTTAAAGGAAATCTAGGAAATTTACCTCAAATACATATTTTGAAAAAGACTTACCAAGAATCATTTCAAAATCATTTGGAAGAGTTAAAACTAATTTTTGAAAATAGAGTATGTCTAAATAACCCAAAACAATTTATAAATAGGGTTTATTAAGGAATTTAAAGTAATATATTGGATTCCACTTCAACTTCAACTAATTTTATTTTATTCCAACAGAAGTTTCAATTTTTAGTGATTTTTAAAACATTCCAAATTTCTAGGATGATACATCTTGACTGCCATTTTGGCGTTCGTCAGTCGAGTCACAAGATCACAACAAGATAGCATACACTACTTGAACTTTGAGACGAGGTTCAAAACCATTCGACATAGAAACAGAATAGACAAAACAAAGACAAAACACATGCATATAGACAAAGCAGTCCCCGAGTTTCCTTTCGGAGTGCCGACATTTCATTCAAAGGAAACCGAGATACATACATTGCGCCCTTAAGAGTAAAAGGGACGGAGTAGAGCTACATTACAGGGTCGTTTGGTTTCCTCTCCGGATTTGTCCATCACGTTCTTCCTCGGTTCCTGCGGATCTATAAGATAGTGCATCATTGTGCAGAGCCTTGCTCACAATGAACGGTCCCTCCCATGGAGGTGATAACTTGTGTCGGCCTGCACTGCGCTTCACTAGCCTCAACACCAAATCTCCTTCTCGGAATACCCGAGGGCTGATCTTCCGGCTATGATGGCATCGGAGATTTTGCTGATATATTGCTGACCGAGATAAGGTCAGTTCTCGTGCTTCTTCGAGCAAATCAACATCATTTTTCCGAGCTTCTTTTGCCTCGGTTTCCATGTACAGCGCAACTCTCGGCGAGTCAAACTGCATGTCGGTTGGTAGGACAGCTTCTGCTTCACAGACCAGAAAAAATGGCGTATAACCCGTTGATCGATTCGGTGTGGTCCTAAGACCCCATAATACTGCTGGTATCTCCTCTATCCAGCAACCCGGAGTTCGCAACAGTGGTTCAATCAACCGAGCTTTAATGCCGGCTAATACCAATGCATTTGCTCTTTCCACTTGTCCATTGGCCTCTGGATGTGCAATCAAGGCTATGTCCAATCGAATCCTCTTTTCAGCAAAGAATCGAGCGAATTCTCCCACAACAAAGTTTGTGCCATTATCCGAGATAATGCTGTGGGGGTAACCATATCTCAAAATGATGTCCTTCAAAAAAGGACACAGCTGTGTGACCATCACACTTCCTGATTGGCTTTACCTTGATCCACTTGGTGAACTTGTCCACCATCACTAGCATATGAGTCATGTTACCTCGGGCTGGTTTGAACTCCCCCACCATATCCAGACACCAAACAGCAAAGGGCCAAGTGATGAGAATTGTCTTGAGTGCCGAGGCTGGCATGTGGATCTTCTTAGCAAATCTCTGACATCCCTCGCACCTTCTGACGATATCTTCTGCGTGTTGCAAAGCGCTGGGCCAGTAAAATCCATGCCGGAACACCTTAGAAACCAAGGCTCTTGATGAAGCATGATGACCACACTATCCTTGATGAATTTTCAGGAGCATCTCTTGCCCTTCCTGCGGCTCGACACAGTGCTGCAGTACGTTGGTTACACTTCTCTTGTATAACTCCTTGTTGATGATGGTGTATGCCTTGGATCTTCGTTGCACCTGCCTGGCCTCCACTTCATTACTTGGCAAACTCCCATCCATCATATATGCCATTATAGGTTGTGCCCATCCTGGCATAGGACACACAGGAAAGACCAAATCATCCACATCCATGGGCTCGACCGACATTACTTCTTCCGAGGTTAACTGGCCAGTCCCCGAGTTCTGCAAAGCAGTCCCCGGGTTTTCCCAAATGCACCCGACATCCACGTCCATGGGGACAACACCAGATTCTGGTTCTGCCGGGATAAATATTGATTCGGACTCCGGAGATGGTTTGATCGATGGTTTCCTCAGATGCTCCAAGGATATGCCGGGTGGAATTGGATCCCGGGATGATCCTAGCTTGGATAACACATCTGCAGCTTCATTTTCCGCCCGGGCACATGCTTGAACTCGCAACCCTCGAAAAATCCCGAGATTTTCTGAACATGGAACCGGTATAATGCCATGTTGGCATCTAAAGCATCCCAATTTCCCGAGGATTGCTGCACCATCAGATCTGAGTCTCCGAAACATTCTATCCGGCGGATCCCAATTTCCTTGGCCCCATTGAGCCCATGGATCAGTGCTTCATACTCGGCCACATTATTAGATGCTGCAAAATGAATCTGCAGTTCACTTTGGCGAGGTAAGAACTACTCCGGCACCCAAACCAATCTTGGTTTTGGAGCCATCAAAGTGCATCCTCCAATAATTGGAGTCAGGCAGTGGTGGCTCATATTGCATCTCGGCCCAATCTACTAAGAAATCCGGCAGTGCCTGAGATTTAATGGCATCTCTTCTTTCATAATGTGGCGTGTAAGGGGACACCTCTATGGCCCATTTGGCTACTCGGCCACTTGCATCTTTGCAACCGATGATCTCCGAGATAGGAGCCTCACATACCACTGTGATTGAATGCTCTTGGAAGTAATGTTTCAACTTCTTAGCAGCCAGGTAGACACCATATGTCATCTTCTAGTAGTGAGGATAATTCTGCTTGGATAACGAGATCACCTCGCTTAGATAATATACCGGCCTCTGCACGGTTTTCCCATTTTGTTCTCGCTCCACCACCACTACAACACTCACAACTCGGTTTGTGGCTGCAATGTAGAGCAACATCGGCTCCTTGGGCAATGGTGAGGCTAGTATCAGTCCAGTTACCAACATCTTTTTTAACTCGGTGAACGCCGCATCTGCTTGCGGAGTCCACACAAAATTGTTACTCTTTTTCATTAATTGGTACAGAGGCAAAGCCTTTTCTCCCAACCTGCTAACAAACCGACTCAAGGATGCCAAGCATCCAGTGAATTTTTACACATCCTTGAGACATGTCGGTAACCTCATGCTTTCAATAGCACGGATCTTTGTCGGGTTTACCTCGATACCTCGGTTTGACACAAGGAAACCGAGTAACTTGCCTGCCGGCACACCAAATGTACATTTATCCGGATTAAGTTTCATTCGGTATTTTCTCAAGTTTATGAATTTTTCTCCGAGATCATCAATCAGAGTGGATTTATCTTTAGTTTTTATGACGACATCATCGACATACACCTGCACATTTTTGCCTATTTGCTTATGCAAACATTTCTGCATACATCTCTGATATGTAGCACCAGCATTTCTCAAGCCAAAGGTCATGACACGATAGTAATAAGCCCCATATGGGGTAATAAAAGCAGTTTTCAATTGATCAGCAGGGTTCAGAGGTATCTGGTGAAAACCAGAATAAGCATCTACAAAGGATAACAGCTCACACCCGGTTGTGGAATCGATCACTTGATCAATCCGAGGTAGCGGGAATGGATCCTTAGGACATGCCTTGTTTAAGTTTGTGAAATCGATACACATGCGCCACACCTTGGCCACCAAAGGTTCATCCTTTTTCTTTTCTACCAGGACCGGGTTAGACAACCAATCCGGGTGCAACACCTCCATAATGAAACCAGCCGCAAGCAACTTGGCCAGCTCATCACTGAAAGGACACGGATGTCGCCTAGAGGGGGGGGTGAATAGGCGATTAAAATTCTTTGCGGTTTAGGCTTGAATAAATGCGGAATAAAACTTGTGTTTAATTTATCAAGCACGAAACCTAAACAAGCTAGGTTAACCTATGTGCACCAACAACTTATGCTAAACAAGATAAGCAAATATGTGATAGCAAGATATATTACTTCAAGATCGATGGCTATCACAAAGTAAATAGCATAAGTAAGAAGCTCGGGTATAGAAATACCGAGGCACTTGGAGACGATGATTTATCCCGAAGTTCACTTCCCAATGGAAGCTACGTCTCCGTTGGAGAGGTGCGGAGTCACAAAGTGATCCCCGAATAGCCGTCAAATGGCACACCGTAATCTCCTTCGTGCCTCCACCAATGCGGAGTGCCACGAACCACTATGGGACACTTGAGGGTGGTCACCGAACCCGTACAAGGATGAGGCACACTCCACAACTTAATTGGAGGCTCTCACCGAATTCCCGTGGCTCCCAAAGCCACAAGAATCACAAGGTTGGGGCGTGACTCCACAACTTAATTAGAGGCTCCCAACTATCCCGCGAGCCACCAAAACTCCGAGATCAACAAGGACCGTCTAGGGCACTCCAAGTACCCAAGAGGACAAGCTCTAGGGCACCCCAAGTACCCAAGAGTAACAAGCTTCTCAACTTCGATTTCCACGTATCACCGTGGAGAACTCAAACCGATGCAAGAAGGCAAGACCACTAGAAGTGGTCAAATCCTTCACTCCCAAATCCCACCAAAAGTAACTAATGCTTGTGGGGGGAGAAGAGAGGAAGAAGAAGGAAGAACTCAACAAATGGAACTTCAAGATCACGATCTACTAGGTTCCCCTCACTTAGAGGAGGAATGGATTGGATGAATATGTAGATCTAGATCTCCTCTAAAATCCCCTCAAAGATATGCAAGAATCATGGGAGGGATTGAGAGGAAGGTAAGCTTTTCCAAAGGTCAACAATGGAGGAGAGAGAGGGGAAAAGCGAGCTCGGGATCCAAGAACCGTTGGGGAAGAAACCCCCTTAAATAGGTCCTCTCAAAAATCTGCCCGTTGCAGACGAAAAAGGCCGCAGCGGTAGTACCGGGCCAATCCCGGTAGTACCGAGCCGCGTTGACTCGAGGAAGAACGAAGACCAGTCAGCGCTCCCTGACTCGGCGTGCAACGGTAGTACCGGACCACCTGGTCCGGTAGTGCTCCCTTCCCGGTAGTACCGCGCCACTACCGGGGCAACTACCGGGTAAAACTTCGAGAGGCAGAGAGCCATTCGAAGATGCGGTACTGGGACCGGTACTGGCCGCGGTAGTTCCGCAAGGGGTCACCCGGTAGTACCGGGCGAGTGTCGGTACTACCGGCCTAAGAAGAAATTGCAGAACCAGAAAAAGAGAACCGCAATAACTTTTGCAAGGAAGCTCCAAACGAGATGAATCCAATTCTGTTGGAAAGGTAGCGACAAGAGCTTTACTACAAAAAGTGGAAATATTAAGGGTCACAAATATTGGACCGATAATATTTCCAACCAGAAAACACAACAAGTTTTCCATACAAATCCGTTTTCGGAGAACTTGGGCTTGTCATGAAGATCACAACAAGCACCAAAACCCAACAAGGAGAAAATCCAAATAAGAACCAAGAAAGATGATGAAGGCAAGTATGCAAAGGTTTGAGCTCTCTCCAACTGATACGCTAAAGCTCAATCGAGAGCCCCTCTTGATAGTACGGTATCTATCCTATAACCCGGTCTCCCAACTAGTACCATGAGACCGGTAAAATAGAAACCCTATCATACCTTTGCCTTGCGCATTCCACTTGAGCTAGATGACGTCGATCTTGATCTTTTCAAGTGGACCACCTTTCTTGATTGCGCTTCGCTTGGTGAAGACCCAAACATTGCTCCCCCATACTCCACTATGGGAGAGCCTCTCTTAGGCACATCTTCACATGAACATTATCTCTAAATGGGTGGCAAGCTTCAAGCCTAGGATTTCTTCGAGATGCTCCTCTTGAACTTGCGCTTCTCAACATTGATGACGATCACCACTTTACGTCATCGATCATGGGCCATATGAAATCTTCATTTGATGCAAGCCCATAGAAAGATACCTAACCACACATAGAAATGCTACACACATATCATGGGTTAGTTCACAAAGCTATATGGACAATTGCTTACCATACCAAGAAATACATGATCCCACTTGGTACATCTTGTAGCTTTGTGTTTGATCAATACTTGATCAACCTTGTATCTTTTCTTCTCTTTTCAATAGATGATGTCTTGAAGATAACCATGAATGATCACATAATTCTTTTCTTCAAGACATACTTGCAATATGCTCAACTCTATGATCTTGATGCCAAATACTTCATTATATCAATATACTCATGGCATCAACCTTGAATCCAACATATGGAGTTCAAGCATGGTCTATGGACAAACACTACAAGTAAAACTCAATGCAACCATTAGTCCATAGGGATTGTCATTAATTACCAAAACCACACATGGGGGCGCCATGCCCTTTCAATCTCCCCATTTTGGTAATTGATGACAATCTCTTTTACAAGGGTTTATATAATGAATTAAGCAACTATGCAAATCAACAAGCATAGATGCATGAGCATGAAAGGTAAATGCTTATGACCAAAACAAAAGCATAACACCAAATTCCCTTAAACCCTATAAAACTTCTCCCCCATTGGCATCCATTTCCAAAATGGGCGAAAAAATCTTAGAAGGTCAATATAGTATGAGCTCCCCCATAACGTGTGTATTTCTCAAAATATGAGTGGAATCAAATACACATATCCAATGACGAATAGTTGGAGAGAGCACAAACTATATTGAGGATCCAAAGATTGCAAAAGAATGATATGGAAAACTTTTTACAATTTTCCAAATAAAAAGTGAGCAATCAAAAAGATCCAACTAACCAAATAAACACAAGATATTATGATTTGAGCAAAAGAGTGTTTTAAAAGAAATAGAGGAGCTCCCCAATATTTGTACACAATTTAGAATTATTGTATTTGAATACAAGGTGTACAAACATGGAATCCTCACTCCTTCAGTATCCTCTAAAACACAAAATCAAATGGATTCACAAGCTCAATAAGATGCAAAAGAAAAACAAAGCTTGTGTCATATCCCAAGGTGAAGATTATTGGCTTGTAAAGACAAGCATGAGGTTAAGGATATTCACCAAGATGAGTGCACCAAGATGTGATAAGATAGGATAGGCACTCATAAGCCAAATTCATTCGGGTCACCAAAGAATAAAGAAGGGAATAAAAGAGGTGACACCGAAGAATTAGAATATCTAGTAAAGATGTAATTTCCTCATGTATATAAGTTTCTAAGTGAACACCAATCATGAAGATATATATCCACAAGGAAACATGTACACATAGAATTAGTTACTAAAGAAAAGAACAAGATATCCAAAATAAAGTCATATATTACACACATATGATATTTGTGTAGGATCATAGCCCATAGCTCAATGATTTCATATTGTGTAATAATGAACTTAAAATTCAACCTCAACACAAGCATCAAAAATATCACTAAGGGAAAAGGAGATAGTTGGGATGCATTGAGGAAAGCAACAAGTATCATAAGAGCCGAATAGAATTTGCAATAGCTACAACAAAGGCAAATAAATACTTTTCATGCCATGATGAAACCTACACAAGGTTCAATGCTATAAAAGTATGCATGAGGGTGGATACTTGTTACCGAGATGACATAGGGTTGATGTAGTAGATAAGAGTTTATCAATCATCCTAACTTGGCTCCAATAAGCATGAGGTGAAGACACTTTCATTGTAAATGAGACAAGCATCCAATGCATCTCCATGTACCTAAAACACATTCAAGTAAAATTGTTCCCAAACTAATTGGGTACAAAGTAGTTAGTCAAACTACAACACATAGAAGGAACTCCACCTAAATATGTGCATATAGATATGAAATTGAATTTCATGCACATCTTAGCCAATTTAGGATTTCGTGGAGTTTCACCTATATATTGGCACCAAGAAGGAAAGCATGCCATAACATAAACATGTAGTAGATATGCATGCCTATGATCTTTAATAACCAAATGGAGATACAATTTGGACAAATATCAAGAAATCAAAGAAGGTCCAAATTATATCAAAGATCCGAATCAAAAGAAATGATTTAGAGAAACCAATTGAAACTAAAACAAATCATCATATGATTGATGAGATACCAATTGGACAAAGGTACCAAAAAGGAAATAGAATACCAATTAATTAATAAATAAAGGGACTAGATATCAAATTCCCAAAGATAGATACCAATTGAGATTAACTCCCAAAAAGAGCTAGGTTCTAACAAATAAACCATCCCTCTACACTTTTCATGATGGCACAAAGTACCAAGCCGAAAAGGTTTGTCTTCCATGAGACATGTCATCGGGATCAATGCCTCTCCTATACCAAATAAAACACTAGGAAAGTTTGAGTAAAGCAAAATGATCCACAAGAGGTAAGGAAGATAATGGGAGTTAAAACAAATCAATTTTTGGCAAGAAATAAGGCAATAAAATCAAGAGCCAATATGTAGATGATCTACAAAATTCACCACAATTATGACCATCAATTGTCATGGAAAAGGAGTATATGTAGAAATTTCTTAGTGGTGTATTGGATTGATTTTCAAGATCATCTTCGCAACCAATAAGCACATGGTGAAGGATAAGATTTAAGCGCGATGCTTATGTAGATAAATGTTCTTGATAGCTTCAAATATTCACGCGATAATGCAAAGCAACTACAAAGAGTGCTTTGAAGCAATCGGTTTTCCAAAGAGATATATGAAAACATATTAGAGGAAAACCTTACCAAGAACATTCATCACAAACAAAATCCAAAGTGTGAGTAAGTAAAAACATTTAAGCAAATGGGAACTTGTTTGAGCAACATGCCACATAGGAATAAGATAATTAACAATATCAATTCTAGGTGGCAATACCTCACATGTTCACATTTTCTAGGATCGTAATATGCACAAAGCTTATTACTCCCCCATAATGTGATAATCCATTTTATTGTACCAAGAGACAAAATATAATCCAACAAGAGATAACTAATGTATATTATAGAATTTGAATTTCTCATGAGCATGACATAGCACATAGAGACTAGATAATATTGATATATCAACACTAAGTGGTTTTCCTCATGTACACACATTTTTTAGGAGGTGAAGAACCAAAGAGCTATCACTCCCAAAAATGGGATAGTCCATTAATCTCTCAAAGAGCCAATTAAGATATAAGTAAGTTGATACAAAAGGCTCAACACAAACTCACACATACATGGTGTGCAAACCGACATACACATACTTGATTGCTCAAGATAAGTAAGTAGAGATCACAACATATACAAACACTAGTAAGGTACAAAACCAAACACATGCAAGGGTGCAAGCAACTTTCAATGTATATATGATTTAAATACAAGTTACCGCAAGGAGAAACATTGGATATGTTATAGAACAATATAATCCAAATGACTTGGCTTGAGATAATATAATTGATGAAGATCCCTTAATTCTTCATGATGTAGCCAAGTCTCCAATGCCCTCCACAACACCTATTGATCAAGTTTTAGCTTGTTGGTCCCCAACCAAGTTGGGTCCTAAGAGGTTAGTCACAATAGGCTTGGCAACCCAAATGGTTCTTTTCTTGACACCACTTTGAGTACCAACATATTTGGCAAACACATTGCCAACCTTATCCTTCCTAAGAGAATAAACATTATCAATTATGATAGGGTTGGATAAGGTACCACTAGTGCATGAAGAAGCAAAGTGACCCATTTCACGGCATAAGTAGCAACATTTGCTTCCTCCTTTCTTCTTTGTTGAAATCTCAACTTGAGAAGGAATAGCTTGATTCTTCTTGGGAAGTGACCGTTCTTTAACTTGGGGAACTTTAGTTTGAACTTGAGGCAACTTCCCTTGTTGCTTCTCACTAAGAGACTTCTTCTTCAAAGGGCAAGATCTAACCTGGTGCCCTTCAACTTTGCACTTGAAACAAGTGATCTTGGCCGATTTCTTGACTTGCTCTTGGCCCTTCTTATTCTTGTTATACGTGGACTTGTTCTTAATATTTGAGTTGAATCCAAGTCCACTCTTGTCATTGGGGCGTCTTTGCACACTCAACATGTTGTCAAGTGTGGGCTTCCCATCATGACGCTTTTCCAAGTCTTTCTTCAAAGAAGTGACTTGGTCCTTGAGCTCTTTTAATTCCTCTACATGGTTAGTATCAACAAAAACACTAGAGGAAGTTGAAGCTTCATTGTTAGAGCAACAAGGAATGGAAAGTAATTCATCACAAGATGTAGCAATATTACGAGTGGATGAATTACTAGGACTAGCACATGGCAATAAAGCATTTTGAGTATAAGTTGTGCCATTGTCCACATGGGGCTCACAAGATGTTACCTTTAACATAATAGCCTCATGAGCTAACTTTAGATTATCATGGGAGACTAAAAGATCCTCATGAGAGCTCGAGAGCTTTTCATGGCTTTCTTCCAATTTCCCATATTTGCTAGATAGCAACTCAAGTTGAGCCCTTAGCTCAACATTCTCCTTCATTATTGGTGCTTCACAAGAAATAGGGTTAGTAGCACAAGCATTATCATTAGTAGCAATAGGAGAAGATAACTTGGTAAGCTCTTTTGAATATGAAGCTTGGAGTTGTACATGTAACTCGGTGAGTTTGATGAGCTCACTCTTAATGACCCTAGAGCCATTTTCGAGGTGCGCAAAATCCCCAAGGAGTCTAGCATGAGCATCCACAAGCTCACCATTCTTTATTTTGAATTCATTAACCACCTCAATAGCTTTATCATGGGATTCCTTTACCATAGAGAGTTCTAGAGTAAAAGTCTCCTCAAGAGACTCTTTAGTGGTTTGTTCTTCTTTAAGAGCTTCCTTGAGATCGGCGATCTCTTCCGCATACTTGTATTCGCGGTTAAGGCTTTCATCAATGTGAGCTTCCAACTCCTCAATGGTAAGTTTGCGCTTCACAAGGGTAGACATGATTTCTAAGAAGTTAGCACGAGCATCTTTATTCTTTGAAAGAGAAAGAATAACCATTTTACCCTTCTCGAGTATGGAAGCATCATTATCATTTTGTTCATTTTGCTCATCACTATCATCATGAGATATGTTGGGATCCAAAGTAGGAGATACCATTGCATTAGTTAGTGGCTTGCCACATGTAGGTGAAGTAGAAGAAGTTGAGAACTCATCACGGCCGGAAGTGGAGGGACGACAATCATCTCCACAATTCTTGGACACATCATATTTATCTTGAAGCTTGGTCCAAAGCTCATGAGCATTCCGAAAAGGAGAGACCGACATAATAACTACATCGCTCAAAGCATTGAAATCACATTAGAAGCTTGACCATTTAGATAGGAATTATTCTCATCCAATAAAGATAATCTTTTGGGATTCCTTGGAGGAGAATAACCCCTATCTAGAATTCGCTCTATGTATGGGTCAATGACCCGAAGAATATCAAGAATGCAAATTTTCCAAACATCATAATTTATGCCATCTAATATAAAAGAAGCATTGTGCACTAGTTCACTAGACGACATCTTTACTCTCCAGGCGGTGAAGCCAATAAGGAGAGAACCCGCTCTGATACCAATTGAAAGGACACGGATGTCGCCTAGAGGGGGGTGAATAGGCGATTAAAATTCTTTGCGGTTTAGTCTTGAATAAATGCGGAATAAAACTAGCGTTTAATTTATCAAGCACGAAACCTAAACAAGCTAGGTTAACCTATGTGCACCAACAACTTATGCTAAACAAGATAAGCAAATATGTGATAGCACGATATATTACTTCAAGCTCGATGGCTATCACAAAGTAAATAGCATAAGTAAGAAGCTCGGGTATAGAAATACCGAGGCACTCGGAGACGATGATTTATCCCGAAGTTCACTTCCCAATGGAAGCTACGTCTCCGTTGGAGCGGTGCGGAGTCACAAAGTGATCCCGAATAGCCGTCAAATGGCACACCGTAATCTCCTTCGTGCCTCCACCAATGCGGAGTGCCACGAACCACTATGGGACACTTGAGGGTGGTCACCGAACCCGTACAAGGATGAGGCACACTCCACAACTTAATTGGAGGCTCTCACCGAATTCCCGTGGCTCCCAAAGCCACAAGAATCACAAGGTTGGGGCGTGACTCCACAACTTAATTAGAGGCTCCCAACTATCCCGCGAGCCACCAAAACTCCGAGATCAACAAGGACCGTCTAGGGCACTCCAAGTACCCAAGAGGACAAGCTCTAGGGCACCCCAAGTACCCAAGAGTAACAAGCTTCTCAACTTCGATTTCCACGTATCACCGTGGAGAACTCAAACCGATGCAAGAAGGCAAGACCACTAGAGGTGGTCAAATCCTTCACTCCCAAATCCCACCAAAAGTAACTAATGCTTGTGGGGGGGAGAAGAGAGGAAGAAGAAGGAAGAACTCAACAAATGGAACTTCAAGATCACGATCTACTAGGTTCCCCTCACTTAGAGGAGGAATGGATTGGATGAATATGTAGATCTAGATCTCCTCTAAAATTCCCTCAAAGATATGCAAGAATCATGGGAGGGATTGAGAGGAAGGTAAGCTTTTTCAAAGGTCAACAATGGAGGAGAGAGAGGGGAAAAGCGAGCTCTTGGGATCCAAGAACCGTTGGGGAAGAAACCCCCTTAAATAGGTCCTCTCAAAAATCTGCCCGTTGCAGACGAAAAAGGCCGCAGCGGTAGTACCGGGCCAATCCCGGTAGTACCGAGCCGCGTTGACTCAAGGAAGAACGAAGACCAGTCAGCGCTCCCTGACTCGGCGTGCAACGGTAGTACCGGACCACCTGGTCCGGTAGTGCTCCCTTCCCGGTAGTACCGCGCCACTACCGGGGCAACTACCGGGTAAAAACTTCGAGAGGCAGAGAGCCATTCGAAGATGCGGTACTGGGACCGGTACTGGCCGCGGTAGTTCCGCAAGGGGTCACCCGGTAGTACCGGGCGAGTGTCGGTACTACCGGCCTAAGAAGAAATTGCAGAACCAGAAAAAGAGAACCGCAATAACTTTTGCAAGGAAGCTCCAAACGAGATGAATCCAATTCTGTTGGAAAGGTAGCGACAAGAGCTTTACTACAAAAAGTGGAAATATTAAGGGTCACAAATATTGGACCGATAATATTTCCAACCAGAAAACACAACAAGTTTTCCATACAAAATCCGTTTTCGGAGAACTTGGGCTTGTCATGGAGATCACAACAAGCACCAAAACCCAACAAGGAGAAAATCCAAATAAGAACCAAGAAAGATGATGAAGGCAAGTATGCAAATGTTTGAGCTCTCTCCAACTGATACGCTAAAGCTCAATCGAGAGCCCCTCTTGATAGTACGGTATCTATCCTATAACCCGGTCTCCCAACTAGTACCATGAGATCGGTAAAATAGAAACCCTATCATACCTTTGTCTTGCGCATTCCACTTGAGCTAGATGACGTCGATCTTGATCTTTTCAAGTGGATCACCTTTCTTGATTGCGCTTCACTTGGTGAAGACCCAAACATTGCTCCCCCATACTCCACTATGGGAGAGCCTCTCTTAGGCACATCTTCACATGAACATTATCTCTAAATGGGTGGCAAGCTTCAAAACTAGGATTTCTTCGAGATGCTCCTCTTGAACTTGCGCTTCTCAACATTGATGACGATTACCACTTTACGTCATCGATCATGGGCCATATGAAATCTTCATTTGATGCAAGCCCATAGAAAGATACCTAACCACACATACCTAACCACACATAGAAATGCTACACACATATCATGGGTTAGTTCACAAAGCTATATGGACAATTGCTTAACATACCAAGAGATACATGATCCCACTTGGTACATCTTGTAGCTTTGTGTGTTGATCAATACTTGATCAACCTTGTATCTTTTCTTCTCTTTTCAATAGATGATGTCTTGAAGATAACCATGAATGATCACATAATTCTTTTCTTCAAGACATACTTGCAATATGCTCAACTCTATGATCTTGATGCCAAATACTTCATTATATCAATATACTCATGACATCAACCTTGAATCCAACATATGGAGTTCAAGCATGGTCTATAGACAAACACTACAAGTAAAACTCAGTGCAACCATTACTCCATAGGGATTGTCATTAATTACCAAAACCACACATGGGGGCGCCATGCCCTTTCAATCACATACTACTTTCATCCTCTCATCCGAGAGACGTCATGTCGGTTGCTTCACCGGCTTCATATCCGGCCTTACGAACAAAGAGTGCTCAACCAACTCCCTCGGAACACCTGGCAGGTCCTGATTCGACCATGCAAAGATATCCCGATTCTCACGGAGGAAGTGGCTGAGCTCGCTTTCCTATTTCTCGGTTAACCCAGAACCAATGATGACATTGTGCTCCGGGAATGCCGGGTCAACATTGATCTTCTTGGTCTCCTTTGGCACCTCGAAAGTTGCATTCTGCTCCGGGTTAGCCATACCCGGCATGCCGAGTTACGCGGACTGGGCCAGTGCCACCACTTCATGGATCTTCTTCTTCTCCGCTGCAATAATCAGTGACTCGGCCAAGCAAGATCCAGCCGAGGCAGACTCCAATGCACGCTTGTAATCACCCGAGATGGTGATGATACCATTAGGATCCGGCAGTTTCATCTTGAGGTAACCCACATGGGTTGATATCATAAACTTGGACAGCGCAGGCCTGCCGAGTAAAGCATGGTATGGACTTTCGAGGTCCACTACCTCGAACTGGATGCTCTCAGTTCTGCAGTTGTCCTTAGTACCGAACAACACATCAACCCAAATTTTGCCCATAGGTGCACAAGAGACACCCGGCACTATACCATGAAAGGTTGTGCTACTCGGCTGCAGCATGTTCATCGAGATACCCATCTTCACTATGGTATCTCGGTACATGATATTGATAGCACTCCCATTATCAATGAGAACTTGGGTGAACTGGACATTGATGGTGGGTCCGATGAATGTCAGATCCACCACCAGAGCATAACCTCCCGGAGTTGGCATGACTCGGGGATGATCCTTCCTGCTCCAACTGATCTCTTGCTCGGACCAGTGCATATACTTCGGCACTGCCGGCATAACTGCGTTCACCTCCAGTGCACGCCGATGCAAGCTCTTCTTGTCAGTTGGTTCGGTCACAAAGACCACATAGCTCTGGTGAGCCTCTCTGAAATCACTCTGGGGATAATCTCCCTAACGGCTGGGACCAGCATTATTGTTGTTCCCTCCGACATTCACCTGATTCACATGTTTTGGAGTTGCTTGCCTCTGAGTAGGTGCATTCACCGGGATAGCATTAGCCCCGGTGAGCGGTAAGTTCTGCCTCGGTGGAATCCTCTGAGGTGCACTCGTCTGATTTCCTCTGGATCCTCCTCCTTCTCTCAATGTGCGCTGATACCAGCTGCACTGCCGAGTTGTATGATTCGCCGGCCTGCGGGTGTCTTGGGTGTGGTAGCTGCAGGGTCCATCCAACATAGCCTCATAGGTTATGGGCTTCCTCTGGTCACTCCAAGGTTTCTTCCCCTCCTGGTTCTGGCCCCATGATGGATCATTGTTCTTCGGACGCTGGCTATTGCCGGCATCTGGCTGATCTTGGTCCACCGCAGCAACCTGGTTTGAACCATACCGGTAATCCGGCTCTCTTCTCTTGTTCCCGAAGTCTTGGCGATCATTCTGTCTGACTGGCCCGGATCTGTTGTTCACTGGGTATCTTCTACTCGGCTCAACCGAGTTCAGCAAAGGCTGTGTCGGGTCACCAAGTGCATAGCTATCCGCGATCCGGATTGTCTCGGCCAAAGTGGCCAGCATTTCCCTTTGCAGCTTCTGCTAGAGCATGCAAGAAATGGCCAGAGCATGGAGCCATGTCGGCATCCTTGCGCAAACCACGAAATGGCTTGTGCCTCCACAACTCCCTCGCAAGAATTGTGGACAGTACTCCACCGAGTTAAGTTATCTTGGTTAGTCTCATCATCCCTCTGCCTGCACATGGCAAGCTGCTGAGGACGGTTGGGCCTCTTGTAAGTGCTGGAGAAGTTGCTAACGAAAGCTTCTTCGAAGTCCAGCCAGCAGTCGACACTGCCCTCTCTCAAGTTGTTCAGCCAGATCCGGGCTGGCCCCTCCAACATCTGTGGGATATATCTCACCGCCCATCGGCGGTTACCTCCCGCAATGTGCATTGCTGACACATAATCTATCAGCTAGTCCTCCGGCTTGGTGCTGCCATCATATGTCTTCGCACCTCGGCTCAATTGAAAGTTCGGCACCGGTGGTTCCCTCATGATCCGAGGTCCAAAACATGCAGGGCCAAGTGGGCCTTGCTCTTCCAACATCTCGGACAGATAAATTCTGTCCAGCTTGTAGCGCGCATCATTTGGTGCTAACTGCCGAGGTCCCAACCGGGATCCCAATGCACCCTCATATCTCTGATATCCGGTCCTCTCCATAGCCGAGTTACCATCATCATACTGGTTGGCCGCATGGTCAACACCTTGTGGCTACTGCAGATGCTCGATACTCTGCTGCTGCCGAGGCTGGTTCTGCACCGGATACCGAGGTGGATGACCTCGGCCAGCCGAGTTAACATTCCCGACATTCGGGTTGCCCGGGCCGGGATTACTCTTACCTCGGCCAGCATTGGCCTGCCCAGCTAACTGCTTTCCGGCATACTCCGGATCATATGTCTGCATCTGCTTATTCTTACCGGAGTTTACACTCCGGTCAGGACCTCCACCATCATGCGGAGATGAAGCTTGTCCCCTAGATTTTTCACTAGCTGCCCTAGCCGAGTGAATAGCCTGGGATCCACCAGCACCGGGTTAGCCTTGCGAAAGGCCTCGTTCTGCCGGTTAGCAACACCAATGAACTTATTAACTCGGTCTTGCTGCTTACGGCGAGCTTCTCCGGATAAGCCAGATAACTCGGCTCTTGCTGCCTCGGCAGCTCTAAGGGTTTTAGCAGGGGAACTATACTTTGGCTTTTCAACCGTCATGTGACTAGGAGTCTTACTAGAAGTAGATCTACCATCTCTAGCAATCTCAGCATTGAGGCCTTTGCCTCTCCTACGCACATCCTCTATACGGCTAGGGTGATTAGCTACCGGAGTTAACCCATGAGCTGCATTATACTCACGAAGGATACGCCGAACTCCCTCCGTATCTCGGCCACTTCCATGGCCTCCTGATGCAGCTTCTGATGCTGCACCTCTAACTCGGCAGCTGCTTGGGCAGCATCTGTCCCAGTGGCTACCGGCACAACCAATTCTCGATTATCTCTTCTAGAGGAGCTGGTCTGACCGGCACATTGGACGTACCAGCCCGAAGGTGCGCCTCTCCTTCCAGCGGAGGTTTCGCCGTGCGGGCGGATTTAGCGGCAGGCTCGCCGACATTGCCTTTGCCGGCACCAGCCGCAAGCCCGGTCATCATGACCTCGGCGCAGCTCCCGGGGCGATCGATACGCCGGCCGCGAGCCACGCATACCGCAGGAGGATCCTCGGCCACAAGCACCTGCTCGGGGTACTTGCAGACAAACTCGGTGGCGACGTACGTCTCGAACGTGCCGAAGTTGATGAGGCAGCCGTTCGTCGAGAACGGCCTGCTGCCGAAGCATCCCGCGTTGTCGCTGATGAATTTCAGCGAGCCGAGCTTGCAGACGAGCCCGCTGACGACGCGCTCGCCGGAGTCGATGATGGAACCCGTCCGGATGATCACACCCGCCAGCGCCGCTGCTGTCCCCACGGTGGGCGTCAACTATTGTGGTGGTATCACGGCAGATGTCATAGGATGGCTAAGTGTGGGGCTGATGGACGCTTGTGGATCCGGGAGAGGGCTAGCGCGCTGGATAGCGCACATAGAAGAACAAGCAAACAGAAGAACACACCACGATCTACCCAGGTTCGGGGCCCTCGTGAGGAGGTAACACCACTACTCCTGCCTATCTCTCTCTGTATATCTCGATGTCACACGTACAAAGCTGCTCCTCGAGCTGTATGATCCCAACAATGGGGATGAGCACAAGGTAGAAGAAGAAGGTAGGGGGGGGGGGGGGGGGAAGGGTCTCAGGGCATCGTTCCTCACGCAGGAGGGGGTGAAGCCCTATTTATAGGCTGAACCGAGTTACGGAAATACCCCGTACACTACACTGTAGCCATGCTCAACGGTATGTCATGATGATACTCCTGTCAGAGACAGGACATGGCCTGCCCATCCCCTGCAGCACAACGGTACACCTAGAATGTACCCTCTGATAGGGACAGGACGTGGCCTGCCCATGCCCTTCCTCGCAGTCTGTCCCCGGATATCCCGGATTCAGCGGTTAGGTGAGGCATGTCACCTCGCTCCAGCTGCACGCTCCCGTGTCAGGCGCTTCCGTGCCAGGCGCTCCCGTGTCAGACGGGATGTGACAGGAGCATTGACTGCTCTCCGACACCAAGATACCTCGTCTCGCCTTATCCGACATAGACATGTCGGACTCTCCTTCGGTGGTTATCTCTTCCTGCACATAACAGAAGACAAGAAGATACCGACATACATATGTCGGTCAACCTATCTCGGTAGGTATATGCCGGTTTACACCAGCATGGTACCTCGGTCCCTTCTGGCCCTGGTTACCTCGGTTTGCCTATGTCGGTTTGTACCAACATCACATCCCGGTCACTTCTGAGGTCCAGGTATGTCGGCCTTTACTGTACCTCGGTCCACTCCTGGACACAACTTTTACCACATCACGACCCTACCCGGGGTAGCCCCCCGACATAAATGAAATGGTGCTGAAGTTTTTATCTGTGTGCTGGGTTTTTTTAATTTGCACGTGCTGAATATGCTACGCAGAGGTATGCTCACCCTTGACATGAAAGAGGTGAGTTCAACCAAATTGTAACTATTCCATTCCAATTTTTAGTCCCAACCAAACGCTGAACGGAACCATTCCATTTACTTTTTATCCAAACCAAACACAAGAATGTAATTGACCCTTTCCACTGGAATAGGACCATGACATTACATTACACTTCGTTCATGAACCAAACACACCCTAAATGAAACATTGGACAAAAACCATTGCAATGCCGAGCGGCATACATGGATACCTCACACACAACTCTTCGAAGAAGCCTTGTCGAGACTAGCATCACTTCTCTACGGACTAGAAGGCGAGGAAGCAAGGAAATGACTTGGACTTCGCCATAGACGATTGTCGACCAACCCACGTACTAGCTAGATAGGCAATGCGGAGTCAGACGAAGATCCGCTTTGAGAACTTAGCCATCTGTGATAAGACAGTGCAGCTCCCACTCCGACGAAGAACTCGGCAGAGCACGTTCCGAGTACTCCATATGATCCAAGCTGATCGCCTGATTTGCACAGTGATATCGACATGAGACGAGCTGTCTCCTGAGATAACCAGATAATTCATTCCTAGTTTCGTACGCGTGCGCCGTGGACATGTCGTGTCGGCATTGTTCCTGTACAAGATAGATCTTTTTTTGCGAACTGTACAAGATGGATCCAATCACATATGTATGTACGTCCAAATTCCGTATGTCGATCGATCGTCCGGTTGTAATAAAGTCGTCGTGTACGTACAAAACAGCGGCACAGACGGAACAGAACCCAGTTCCAGAGCTGTAGTGGCTCTGGCTCGGTCGCATTAATGGCTCGTCTCACCATAATTTTCGCTGGAGGGACAGGGGCCCTGTTCATTCGTCCTGCCGACGTGGCCCGTGACGGATCGCGTGGATGCGTACCTGGCTGTCCGTCTTCACCTTGGCCGACTACGTACGATCGATTAGCCTCAGTTTGATGGAATTTTGAAATACAGGTTTGCATTGCAACCCGATGAACATGGGTGGGCATATAGCGTAAAATAAATGTTATGGTTCAAAGCAGAACAACCACAAAAACTTTTTCAGTGAGAGTGACAAACATCAAGTGCTGTTTAAACTTTTAAGTGAATAAGGTGTATAGCGAGAACTTCTAAAACTAATGAATGTCTTTACTAAAAAACTACGCCTCAAGTGCAAAACAAGCCAACGGATTCCGCTTTCCGGATGAGGCTCGTGGGAGTTCAAGATGACTTCTTGTTTAGAGAGTCTTTTAGTTGCGACCCCATTTTCTAACCAATATCATTCTCCTCATTAGATTGTTCAACGGTAATATATTCTGGTGGCACCGTCAATGGAAAAAGCTAATCTAAACTTAACTTTTGGACGAGTGTCAACTGATAACAAGGGTGATAGATGGCTTCATTTAGTAAACCGGTCAATGGATATTGATCTTTATGACAATGTGGATACCTCTACATGGGGCTTAATTACAATGTGTGTACTTTATTTTGAGCAATACTCTTATGGAATATGTGTAGTGACTTAAGCAATACTCTTATGGCATTGTCTCCTTGTCCAATTGACTTGTGCTTCACTCGCACTCCAGACAAGCAGGGCAGGCACAGCCCGTACGTACACTCCCCCAACTGCTAGTCTCACACCGATAGACGGCTGGGGAAGATCTACCACGTTGCTTGATTGGAGTAGCATAACTAACTCTAATTACGTTTCGATAACCTGGCCTGCAAAAGTTTCTACGAGTAGTCCAACACACAGGAACAGTAGCCTACTCCGGCGCAGTAGCAGCAGGAATCCCACTGAGACTCCACGCGCGCGGATGGGCCGCCGTTTACGTCACTGCGAGAGAGCGTGAGAATCTCAAACTGCGAGAGAGCGTGACTCAAAGCCACCAGCTAGCTACTGTGCTACTAGTTCTGCTGCGGAGCGCCGACCAATGCTGCTGCTGTTTGCCTACTCTACCCATAGTCAGGAGGATGGCGAGGCGCCCATGCTTGTGCCTTTCTGCAAGAAGCCCTTTCTGCAACTGCTCCAGAACCCAAGGCGAGGCAAGGCACCAATGTTTTTCTTTGTTAAGCAACCATTAAATCAGCTCCGTTTCCCAACCCATGTTGGTCTCTTCTCGGGTCCTTCAACCCAGCCAGCTCGATGCCTGCCCCTAGGATGCTCCTGCTGCGACTGTCATTGTAGTAGTGGAGTAGGAGTCACTCGCAAGCTTACTGCTAGGTCATGTTTGGAATGTCTTGTTTAACTTTTTTTTTCTTTTTTTTTTTGAACAAACCTTGTTTAACTTCTTGGACTCAGCGTCTCGGAATCTTTGCATTTCAAAATGGGAACCTTCCATACCCACTGGTTTGCATAGTTTTGTTGTTTAGTCGTAGATAAGCTCTACAGGCTGATGATCCACGGGAAAATGTTGAGGCCATGCACAGCTGCACCAGTGACAATTCCTTCTTAGGACTCGCTCCAACATCTGAACTCCTTAATCATTACTAACGGGTATGCTTCTCATATAAAAACAGCACCACCAAATAACCTTATGCTCTTAGTGGATCGTGTCTTTCGGAGATCGCTACTACAGATTTAGGAGAATCCAACACAATGCGTCGTCACTCACTCAGTCACGGTTGCTATATTAATATAGCGGGGCGCAAACCTATTTCGAGGAGTCACTCAGTCACTCAAGTCGTGCAAGCTTCACTCAGCTTAACTAGTTAACTAATCAGAAACCATTGCGTGCTACCAGGCCCATCCTTGCTACTCTTATCGATCCCCGCACCTGACAACATGAGTGTGTCCTAATCAAGTGATCACTCACTCTTAATTACAGCAGCGGCGCTACTGCATTAATCTCCCTGATCCTTATCTTCCATCTGATTGGGCTAAATCCAGGTCAATGCACTAGCTAATCAGAACGGGTGCGGATCAATCTGGTGCTACGATGCAATTTTTTGAAGCTGTACAGTAGGTTTCCCTACTGCGTGATTTTCCATTTTCAATTAAATGAGGTCAAAGAGTTTTACATATGTACAGGCAGTTAAAAGAAAAAGGCCTCAGGCCTGAAAGGAAACACAAAGTTAGATGAAGGCGTCCACCCATGGCTTTAACCCATGGTACGCTTTCCTGGAAGCTTTATGAACAAGGAGCTGCATTTCGTCTTTGAATTTCTTCCTGCATCTGTACATGTTGGGCTGGATATCCTTGAATATAAAGTCGTTCCTTGTTGTCCAAATCGCCCAAGCAACCAGGATGATAATATCCATGGAGAAAGGCTGTGCAATTGCAGTCTTTAGGCTTCGGATAAATTCTTCAATGCTTCTGTTGATAGGCAATTGCCAAGAAGGGCATAGGTACTTCCAGCACAGTTCAGCAAAAGGGCACTCGAAAAAAAGGTGATCACGAGTTTCAGGGGTGTCGCTATTACACATGACACAACTGTATGAAGGCATGAAGAAGTTCTTGCGCTGTAGCAGGACCCTAGTATTTAATCTGTTTTGAACCAGAAGCCAACAGAATACTTTGTGCTTTTGTTGACAGCAAGTTTTCCAAATCCACTTAAGCACTGGGCACACAGCAGGTTGTGCCATCATCTTCTTATACGCCTTGGATACATGAAATTTTACAGAGTTGTTGAACACTGCCAGGTATCAGGTACCTCTTGAATATTCAGGTTGGTCAAGAGTTCCTCAAGTTCAAACAGCTCAGCATAGGCTTCTACAGAGAGAGGTAGCTGAAAGAAGTCATCAATAGTCTCCATGAGAACAGCAGCTCGAACTGAGATGTCAATATCCTTAGCAAAGGAAAAAAGATGTGGCCAACGCTCTTTGAGAGGAGTAGTGTTCCAGGAATCATGCCAAAACAGGATGCTCTGTCCACTGAAGACTGAACAGGTAGCAAACGTCTTATAAGTGGTCAAGGATTTGAGGCAATCACGCCACCAGAAGGAGACATCCCTTTGTTTGGCTGGGGGCAAATCATTCTGGTAATATGTTTCCCACACAAGATTGACCCACGGCAAATCCTGCCGATTAAAAAATTTATGCACATGTTTCATTAGCAGACACTCATTCTGAACCGAAAGATTGATGACACCCAGTCCGCCTTGATTTTTCGGTCGACATACCAAATCCCAGGCAGCAAGAGGTGGGTTCTTTTTGTCAGAATCTTTATCTCTCCATAAGCAATGCCTTCTGTATTTATCTATTTCTTCGAACACCCATTTGTAGACCTTGAGCGTACTGAGAAAGAAGGTTGGCAAGGAGGATAAGACTGAATTGACCATTCGCAGTTTACTTCCATAATCAAGATAGATAGTGCAAGGAGGCAAGCGTCTCTGGACTGTCGAAATGAGGGGCATAAAGAACTCTTTCCTGGGTTTAGTTGTACTGAGCGGTAACCCAAGATATGTGAAGGGCAAAGCACCTAGTTGGCATTGCGAAGCAGCAGTCAGATCGGGCAGCTTGTTCTCTGGCACATTTATCGGAACAAGGTTGGATTTTGTATAGTTAACTTTCAGTCCAGTGGCCTCCCCAAACCTCTGTAGGAGATCCTTAAGATATAAAATTTGTGGTACATCGGCCTGCATAATAATCAACGTGTCGTCTGCATATTGTACCACGGGGAAGTCAGGTGAGCACTGAATGGGAAGCGGTCTCACAATGAAGTTTTGTTGCATAGCGTCATTGATTAAGGATTGAAGGAGATCCGCAGCAAGCACAAATAGGAGGGGAGAAAGGGGATCCCCCTGCCTCACACCCCTCCTACAGAAGAATGTTGCACCCGGCACACCATTGAGTAGGACAGCAGATGTAGCCGTAGAAAGAATGAGCTCAATCCATTGACACCATTTGTTTCCAAAACCCTTCTTCCGAAGAACCTCGAGAATGAGGGCATGTTCAACTTTATCAAACGCTTTTTCAAAATCCAATTTCAGAATGACATCTTCTTTTTTGGATTGGTGACAAAGGTGCAAGTATTCAAAAGACCAACCAAGGCAGTCCTGGATTGTTCTGGACTTAATAAAACCATATTGATTTTTATGTATAAGGTCCATGATCACAGTTTGTAACCTATTAGCCAGAAGTTTGGTGATGAGCTTGAGGGTACAGTTGAGCAACGAGATGGGTCTGTAGTCATGTACAGTCGAGGCGTCAGATTTCTTAGGAATCAAAGTGATATAGCAGCTATTAATACTTTGCAAGCAGAGATTTCCTTGGTGAAACTGTTCACATAGATCATAAAAGTCCTTTTTGATTATCGGCCAGCATTTCTGGAGAAATTCGGCATTGAAGCCATCCGGACCCGGGGATTTATTATGAGGGAAATTTTTCACAACTGTGTCAATTTCATCATGAGAGAATGGCTGCTCCAAAAAAGCTAGGTCTGTGTTATTAGCCAGTAGTCTGTCTAGATCAAAAGAGACATTGATGTTCTCAGATTTTCCAAGCCGGTCTTTGAAGGAATCAAGCAGAAGGCTAGCTTTGGCATCATGTTCTGAGACAGAAGTACCATCAGCTGTTGTCAGAACCGCAATGTGATTTTTTTCTGTGCTGCACAGTAGCTAGTGAATGAAAGAATCTTGAGTTTGCATCTCCTAAAGTTACCCATTTAATCTTGCCTCGCTGCTTCCAATAAGCCAATTGTTGATTCAACAGAGAGGCTAAGTGTTTCTTCAGTTTAACTCGTAGATCCAATTCTTCAGATGTCAGTAATCTATGATTTTCCACCGTGTCCAGAAAAGCTATCAGTGAGTTTAAATCCTCTATATCTGTCTTCAAAGAAGAGAGTGATCGTGCCCAGCCTTTCAGAGCTTTTCTTAGGATCTTAAACTTAGCTGAGATACGTTTTGCAGCATCCGCGTAGTGAATTGACTGTGTCCAAACAGACTCCACCAGAGGCAAAAAACTTGGTGCTTCAATCCAGCGATTTTCGAACCGAAAAATATTGCTCTTTGGAATAGTAGTTTAGATTGAGACAACACAAGGCACATGGTCTGAGGTTGTCATTGCGAGTGGAGAGGCCATAGTGTTAGGAAAAGACTCTGTCCAGGCAACTGAAGTGAAAAACCAGTCCAAACGCTGAAGGAGGGGCATCTGCTGCATATTAGACCATGTATATTTTCTGCCTTTTAGGGGAATTTCAACTAGACCCAAGTTGCTGATAGCTTCATTGAACATGAGCATTTCATTGAAGTTTCCCCCTGGTCTGTTTCTATCATCAGGCGATCGAATCAGATTAAAATCGCCCACTAAGAGCCAATCCTCATTATCAGGAATCTGAGCGTTATGGAGCCAATTGATGAAGTCTAACTGCTGAGCATCTTGACATGGCGCATAAATGTTTGTCAAAGTCCAGTAGGAATCTGATTTTGTGGAGTGTAGCTCAACTGAGAGAGCATAATTATTTTGGAAGACACATTGACCAGTAAAGACAGAGCTATCCCACACAGTTAAAATACCTCCAGATAGACCAACTGAAGGAGTGTAACAGAACATATCAAAGTTTCACGGACATAAATTCCTGATGAAGAGAAGATCAATATGCTCTCTTTTTGTTTCTTGGAAGCAAATGACATGACATCCACTTTCTCTAATTTTGTTGAAGATTAGTACCCATTTGTCTTTGTCGTTCAAACCTCTAATATTCCAATTTAGAACTTTCCAAAATTGTTTAATCATTGAGGGGATTGATGGGGTATGCAGCAGCTTCCACAGTTGTAAACTGGAGAAGTATGAAAACAGTTGTCCTTCTCTGCAGGTACTGCAGTCAGGTCTTCAGTTTCTGAAATCTCAAACCTATGCAGAAGGTTTTGCACGACCTTTTTCTTGAGAGTAGGAGGGGCTGCAGTACAGGCCAGACAATTTTTGTCAAAGCAGGTCCGATTCTTGAAACCCTTCGCTCGCTCCCGGATTCGATCGCTTCTTCGAACTTCAAGCACTACCAATGGGGTCTTGATGTGTCTTCTCTTGAAGTGAAGAGCAGAGGTCGAGGGAGGGCCTCTTTGCGGGAAGCGTCGCTTGGGGACCTGTGGGGTGGAGTATCCCTGGGATAAATCCTTGCAGGCCTCAGACAAGTAACAAGATGGGGGAGCACCAGCTGGGCAGGTTTTTGGGAGAGCAAATTCAATCAGAGCACCATCGGTGTTATAGTCCAAGCCACGTAAGATATTCCAAACCTTGGACTGCAATAGACTTTTGGACCAACCAAAATCATCAGGGTTCATCAGCTTAGCAATTATGAAGTTTGCCCATTCCGTGGGAACAGAGATACAATCAGAAGAGGACTCAACAGGCTTAAAGAAAGTTGACCAAGCGCGTGTCCCTTCTTGCGCCAAGACATGAGCAGATGCAGAGATCGTATGCAGCTGAAGTTCAGGCACTAGAACCATTCCAATATGCACATTCTGATTGATATGCTGTAAGGCATTAATCGAGCCACCTGAGCCCAAGCTAGGGTCCGAACTGATCGTCAGCGTGAGGGAGCTATCACCCTGCTGTGCATGATCCTGGTTAGCCATGTTGGCCAGAGGTGCGTCCTGTTGCGGCACAATTTGGTTGGGCACATCCATGTGAAAGTTCTCAATAACCGGGTTAATCAGATCATTAAGCTCCATGAAATCTTCCTCATTAAGCTCATGGGGCGCAATATTCAGATCCAAACCATTGGGCAGCGGTGCAGCATTGAGGTCGAAGTTAAAGTCCAGGTGCTGTTCTGCAGCATTCAAAACAGGAGCTGCAGCATGGTGATCATCAGCTGCGACATTGTTACCTTGGGGCCAGATCGGCCACCCATTAGGGGCAGCAGCTTGAGCAGGATTAGGGGCAAACGGAGCTGCAGGCAGAGGGTGTGGAGTGGAACCATCAGCGGGCGGATCCTCTTCATCTGCCGGCAAATTTCCCAATGGATTCTCACTGAGGACATAAATTGGGACCGACCAGGATTCTCCCTGGAAATTGTTGCCATTGGAGACAACACAGCTATGTGGAATATGGCGCAGCGCAACCACCCGGACCTTGATGATGATTGCACCATATGAACTGGAATTTTCATCCCAAGCTACAAACACTCCAAAATCCTTAACTGCACCTCTAATGTGAGTTTCAGTCCAAAGATCAAGTGGAAAAGCGAGAAGCATAAGCCAGCACTCATGGTTATACGTGAAAGCCCTATGGTTAATCCCCTGATTATGATTGGTAAACGAAACTTGACGACCATGAAACTCATGGGGACCATGGAGAATAAGCCAATCCCTGTCGGCACTGGAGCTAACACGCACATAAGCAAAGCCAATTGGACAACGCTGAATCATCTCAAGTGTAAATCTGAGATTACCTTCAATTAAACCCCTCAGGAACATGCGGGTAAGTTCGAAGGGCTGAACAGCACCTGAAGCAGGGGTGATGGTGGCAATGGCCACGTCTTCGTTCTTCTCGCGGATGCCCTCGCTGACATGATATCGGCATTGCAGCGGCCGATGAGCAATCTGCAGAATCTGAAACCTCCCCGGGACAAAGGGCACTGGGTCGACGGGGAAGTTGGCCATGTCGAGCTCGACGGACGCGGGCGACGGCGGTGGCGAGCGCTCCTGGGAACTACAGAATCGGGGAGGGTTCGCAGTCTGACAGAGTTGAGGAGACAGGGGGGCCACGACCGGCTGATAAGAGAAAAGGGAGAGGTCCAAGTCTGGCGTCTTCTCATTTTCCTTGTGTACCAGAGGAGAGCTTAGATCACCTTTTTCCAAAATTTGCTGATCTTTTCCCTTCCGAACCCAGATTTGGCGCAAACCAATGGAAAGTGAAGGATTTGTATTAGAATAGCAATCTCTTCTGACGTGCCCTTCCTTAGAGCAAAGATGGCAACGGATCCGATTAGTGCAAGCGTGCCTAATATGGCCAGATTAACCTCAAAAAAAAAATATGGCCAGATTGAAGGCAGTGGGGCAAATGGTCCGGTCTCCAGAACGACGCACCCTTTCTGAGAGTTGGCCCTGGGCCGCAGTAGGTGGCCTAGCTTTATGGTCAAGCCTATTAAAGGCCGAACTGCGTGGCCGAAGGTTTCTGTTTCGAATCAGAGGATCCTCGCGCCTTTTATGCATACCAAGATCAGAGGATAGGCGTTGAAAAACTGAGGCCGCCGGAATAGGCGAAAAATCAGGGGCAGAATCAGTCTCCTTGGATCGCGGGGATTCAAAATAAGGCCTTAATTGAGAGGCATTGAGCTTACGAGTTGTCAAGGCCTGAAGTTCCTGCTTCTGTGAATCGGACAAACAGTTCAGAGCTGAGTTACCGTCAGAGTCATGATCAAAAGTCCACAAGATATCTTGCAAGGAGTATCCAGAACAAAGAGCATCCTCCAGCTCCATACACTGGCGTGCACTCAGAAGATGCAGAAACGAAAGCTTAGTTGGCTGGGAGTGCTTGATCGAACCCAAAGAAACTCGATTTGCACCTGTCAAGGGATTACGAGCCACTTCTGCAAAGGACTTAGGAGAGGCCTTAGCACGGCGACTGACAGAATGCCATTCACTTTCTTCTTCCCGCTGCCAGAAACTGAATTCACGTCTAAAATTGGGACCTCCATTACCCCATAGCAAGAAGAACACTTGAAAATCCGAACAGGCAAAAGAACGCAGCTGATTGATGGAGAAACCCACTTGCCTTGAACACACAGAGAAGCGGAAAGTCCGATCACGAAGAAAGCTGACATTGAAATCCTCCGCTATGCCACCCAAACACGCAGAGAGAAGGTGACCAACGGTGTGAGAATCCAGGCGATGCTTGCATCGGCCAAAGGAGGCCACCATAAAAAACTCTCCATGGCGCCAGTCAGGCGGTGGAGCTACCGGACAGTGGAACTGCTGCCAAATGTTGCGCTGGGTTGCAAGGCCAGGCGCAAGATCAAGGCCAGGAAGATGTACCTTAGCAGGGGCCTTCCCCTTGGAGATAGGCCGAGGCCGGTGCAGGTCCGAAAGCTGCGGGAGCTTTTCGAGAGATCCAACATGCACACGGTGGTGGGGGAGATCGATCTCGATCCCGGAGTGAACAACTTCGTCTCCCAGGAGAAAGCGGCCTTCAACAAGGGCGCCAGCGGCATCAAGGGTGATCCGGCGAGCTGCCAATCGGAGGTAGAGAAAGCCCTCCGAGGGAGACGGATCATTCCGTCGTTGCCAGAAAACCGCCCGCCAACAGGAGAACACATGGTTGGTAGGAGTCATGGGGAGGGTGGACGCCGGGGTCGGGTGACCGTCGGCGGGGAAGGGCGGCGGGGCCGCCGTCACGGGCTAGCAAGATCCGATCGCCTCAGATCCGCCATAAGAAGAAGACCATTATCCATAGGTGGTTGACTAATTTTGGTGCTACGATGCAATGCATGCATGCATGTGATTCTTCTTTGATTTGCGGCCCGGTCGTGATCGATTAACCGAGGAGAGGAGTGCAATCTAAGTGATTATTCCCGTAGAATCTTAGTAAGTATCGTGAATGCTTTTTGCACGTGCCTCCGTGTGCTTCATCTGAGTGTTGGTTAATTAACTACAGCAGTGGTCAAAGCTCGCAACTCAACCGAAGCCTCTGATTTTGCTTAAGTGACAACCCACAGCAGTGATGATGCATTGGAAGCTGAGGTACGTGCCTGCTTTGTCGGATTGGAACTCGCTGTCCTATACAACCAACTTCCGATTGTTATCGACACTGATTGCCTTCAGCTGATCAAGATGGTCACGAACTCCTCTATGGATCGTTCCCCTACACCTAGTTTCAGATATTAAGAGATTATTATCTAGCAGTGTGAGAACTTGCAACTGTGTAAAGGTGGATCGCTCGCAGGTTAGGGTTAGTCACTTCCTCGCGAACTTTGCGAGAGCATAACGTCAACCTCATGTATGGCTCGATTCAGATTCTCAAATTATATTACAGGAGCTTGAGCACGAGCTTATTGTAGCCCCGACCTGTTTAATAAATATTCTTTTACCCGCAAAAACAAAAAACAATGCTGTAATGAAACGGGGACTAGAGCAAGATCGAGTTAACTGTGGCAGGAGAAAGCATGGAGTATGTGACGACTCACGACCAGGTTTTCGGCCCAAGGCCCACAAAAATTAAAACAAGAAATTACGACATTCAAGGCCCAAGCACTGCCGCAGCACAACATTGTTCACAAAATATAATGCTCAACAAATTATCAGATTTACTGTTCATAAAATTGTAGCAACACAGACCCCATTGTTCATACCGACTAATTGTACCAGTCCGTAAATCTGTAGATAACCCGTCTCTTCATTTCCAGTTCAAACTGGAACGATGCAAAAGACCTGCCAAAAAATATTTCTATTGTCGTCTGCCCTACCAACCCGTAGCGGCAATGTATTCTCCATAAGAGCAACTCCAACCTTCAAGTCAATTGATTACTCTGGTCTCTTCTATATCAAGAAACTTTACAGGTACAGAATACAAATACTGCAAAACTGCAAAAAGCTTTTGTCAACTGCATATCTTCACTAGGGCCGTAGGGCGGCTCTATCAGCCATAGCAATAGATGAACTTGGCATCAAAATTTCGTACTACCACCACCTTGAATCCTTGATGTTAGCATCATCTGACGCTTTGCTCCTCCGCGGCAGCAGAGAGCTTGTACTGGAGGTAGGCTTTGATGAAGGGATCCAGCTCGCCATCCATGACACCGCTGATGTCGGACGTCTCGCACGCCGTCCGGACGTCCTTTTTTTTCGAGAGTACGCGAATGCGTACCATAATTTTATAGAAGGCAGAGTCATAGTTCCGAATCTGTAGGGGTGGAAGACATAGTTCCGAATCTGCTGCCCCCACTCTGCCTTCACCGCGTCACCACGAATCTGCTTGATCTCCGACGCACGCTGCTCCTCCGCAATCACCAGAAGCTTTGCTTTCAGCCGTCTTAGGGCCTTTATTTTGTTAGCTAGCTGACTCCTCTCCTCTGCAAGTTTCATAACAGGAAGGAAATGTCAGCTTCATCCCTTGAACACTTAGTTAACTGCAGTTCTTCATTCAAATATGTTTCAAGAAAAAATATTAAGTAGCTACACGTGAAACCATATACTCCCTCCGATCCCATTTAATTGTCGGAAGCTATTAACAAACTTGTACAGGCTTAGGTCATATTTCATGTCAATTATTTAGGATCAGAGGGAGTATATCTAATTCTGTGGCAAGCTGAAATCACCGCTGGGAAGTGCTGCAAGATACTGTCTATCAACTACATCAGGACTCAGGACTAGGAGGTTTTACTAGTTTCAGGAGACCATTATTCGATTTTTTATAACAAATTCCATATATGTTGCTGCATTTATTTCGGTTATTATCACCATATCTTGTCAATCTGAGATCACACGTCTACCCATGCATGACATAATGCGTAGCTTTTCAACAGACCAAGAATCAATAGTTGTGATGCAATCTGTTCTCAGTATATAATACCTGAGCAACGAACGGCAATGCCAGTGGGAATATGGACCATGCGAACCGCCGTCTCCACTTTGTTTACATTCTGACCTCCTTTACCTCCAGCTCTCGTAAAACTTATCTCCAAATCCTCTTCAGGGATTTCTACATCCAAGTACTCCTCCGGTAAAAGAGGCATGACCTCAACACCAGCAAAGCTCGTCTGCAAAAATTAGAACATCACACAATTCTTTAGAAAGAACCGATTAGACCTATTTTATCTTCAGCTTGCAAAATATGAATAAAAAACAGAAACGGAGAACTGCAATATAAATATACCTGTCGAAGGCCTTTAGCGTTGAATGGAGACTGGCGGACAATCCTGTGTGTCCCTTTCTCCCCTGAAAGATACCCATAGGCATATCTTCCAATTAATTCAACGGTTGCTGATTTTATCCCAGCCTCTTCACCAGGCGATTTCTCTACCACTATTGATTTGTAGCACTGCTTCTCTCCCCACCTAACATACATCCTGAGTAACATGTCAGCCCAATCCTGCAAAGATCAAGCCAAGCCTAACATACATCCTGAGTAACATGTCAGCCCAATCCTGCAAAGATCAAGCCAAGTTTTAAACGAATGCAAAGCAATCACATTCGTTTATATATGGCGTGTGCTTTCTTTGAGGAAATGCCAAGCATCAGTTACTTCATTCTTAAGTGAGACCAGAGAATACCCACAAGCAAGTTACGTGTATGGATTAGTTACAAAGAAGATCATCATCACAATCATAGTTGTTTGTGCGGTTCATAACAGCTAAAATTTCCAGATCCATAGGTGGTCTAATTTGTTACTGTTCCTTTGGAGTGTCAAGACCAATCTCTTATGGTAAGACAATTAGAAAATCGTATGAGTAATTACAACGATGCTTTTTTTACTGGGCAGCAACATTTAGTCCCAGTAGTATATGATAAAATTTCTTCTTGAGCAACATGACCAAATGGCTGATGCATAAGGTCCCTGAAACCCAAATACCAAAGCAACAAAAACAGTCCTAACTTAAATAACAAGCATTGTTGCCTACAGAAAGTAAATAAAACCTCTAGGGTACAACTTGTATTGGTATAGAGAGGTCAGATTAAAACCTGAAAGTGCAGTGAACACATACCTGGGCATCGGTGCCCCCAGCACCTGCAGAAATAGTAATTACAGCACCTTCCTTGTCATAAGGTCCAGAAAGAAGCCGTGTCATCTCAAAATTATCTAGTGCTTTGTTCAATGCCTTTATAATGTTCGAGGCCTCCTCAAGCAGACCTGTATCTATGGAATCTAACTCCTCTGTAAGCTTCACAATGGTATCTGCTTCTTCAACCTGAATGGGAAAGACCGTTATGAAGAACTATTGTTGATCCCACTTATCGCTATACTTGTTCCACCAATTTATATCATATATATGGATACGTTTATCAAAGATGTATCTTTTCCCTCACTATATTAACATTATAATTACTACTCCCTCCATTCAATTTTATAAGCCATGATAGATATTTCAGTTTGGTCGACAACTCGACATACTAAATATGTCTAGATACACTCATTTTGATATGTATGTCGACCAGACTGAAATATCTACCATGCCTTCTCACGCGAGTACGCCAAAGGCGTACTTTACTTATATAGAAGGCAGAAAAAGTTACAGAATCATGCCCCAATCACAGACGAAAGGGACAGAGAAAAAACTCCAAAACTCCATACCTCCAGAAACTCAAAGTGAAGGGAGGGAGTATTTACATGTCTCTAAGTTGTACTACATGCCAATATATCAAAGTTTTAAATAGCGCGCGATCGCTCTGCTATGGCGGATCCAGAGATCTCCCGCTAAAGCTATGCACTTTCAACACTAAACTAGAACTGCCGCTAATAGCTCACTAAATCGTGCTAAAACCGTACATCGAGCCAAAAATAGCGCTATTTCTCCAGCTAAGAAACTACTGCATCGTTAATTTGGATTTGAAAGTTGGACCTGGGTATGTAATACTATGCACTTACACACTCCTTTTGCTACTGTCATCATGATTGTTTAGTAAAAGTTTGTATCATTGAATTGCATTTCTGGTCATATGTTTTAGATAATATGAATATATGATTTTCTATTTTTCCTTGGAAGTGTCCTTGTTTTTAGAGAAGCATAGCTTTCTCGGCGTCTGGAAAATGCCGCTGCTAAGAAGCATAGCTCGCTATTTTAAACTTTGCAATATATACAGCTATAAGTTTCACTGAGAACCCCATGCTCAGGTACAAATGATCCCCGGTCCACAATTTATTTTGTACACATCCCAAAAAAATCAAAAGCATCACACATGTAAATGTCTCATTGTTGTTTCCAGATTTCACGTTTTGTAAATGTCACATGCTATATCATTTAAGGTGCTGGTCTGCTGGATGCATAAGTATGTGATTGAGTCAAACCTGCGACTTAAAATCATTGAGAAGCTTGACTTTCTCTTTGATCTCTGTCAGAGCAACAAGTAGCTCCTGTGCCTTGGAAGGATCATCCCACAAGGTACTATCTCCAGACTTATTCTCGAGTGAAGCGATTTCTTCCACAAGCTGTTCCAGTCCGGCATCATGCCTGACCTCATCGACACACTCTACAGCCAACTCAACATCCTTGCGCAAGGCGTAGAAGTCTGTAACCAGCAGAGAAATAGAAGTATAGAACAATGGCCTAACTATTATTACCCCCCGAAAGGCTGAAACAATCCAAGAAGTGAGCAAATAGATTACCCTGCATGGCCCATTCGACGGCCTCCGGCTCGTCCACCACGCTTGACTGGCTCCCCGCCCCGGTGGAAGCAGATTGCACTGTGTTGACCCAAGTCTGTCAACGTTTCATCCACAGGATATAAGAAAACTAAAAGCATAAAACAGACGAATTTTCTTCTCTAGCCAAACTAGTAGCATCAGGTTTTTTAAAGCTATCACACGATACAACGAGAAGTTCATGTAGGTCTACTTCGAATGTTGCACAAAAACACTTATCCAGTGTCAGCAATTTAATGACCCGCGGTTGCAGTAGGAAATTAGGAATGCGAGAGTACGAGCTCACCCTTAACTGAGGACCGGCGGCGGCGGCATAAAAGGGAGGAGGCAGGGGTCCCGGTAGCCAGCCTCAGGCAAGTGGCGAACCGCGGGTAGGGACCGGCGCGCGCGGCAGCAAGAAGCAGCCGCGGGCAGTCAATCATGGCCGTTAGCGACGGTAAGGGAGAGAAATGCGAAGCCTGCGCAGGCGAGGCGGCCAGGATGGGCGGCGGCCGGCCGACGCGTAAGTGAGACAGGGACGGTGGCGGCCGGGGTTGGAGGCGCGAGGGGGGGAGCAGGAGCCGAAGGGATTGGGGAGCTCAATGTCGACGGCGAGGTGGGGATTGGCTTCGCGAGTTCGTGAGGTTCAGTTCAGGCATCATCGGCTTCAGCTGCTGAATGGCTTGAAAGGCTTGCAGGTGGGCCTTATCTCGGTGGTTCGAGCATTTGTTGTGTTGGATCTTGGCTTCACGGGCTGGAGCTGGAATGGATTGTCAAGGCCGACCGGCTTATGGAATAATGGAATGCGAAAATGAATTCTATGCAGCTCGAAACTATAAAAATTGAGGGCATTTTGAATCGTGCAGATTTTTTTCCACAGAATCATGGGTCATTCCAAACATTTTTTTTCCATGAATGCCATTTACATAATACACCAATAAAGTGTGTTCACAATTTCACATAGTACTCCAATAAAGTATAGGATTGATGTCACATATATTCCAGTAAAGTATGGTTGACATCAATAAAGAAATTTTCCAATCGGAACGGTATTTACAGAAATGAAAGGAAATGGAATATTTTCTATACAAAGGAAACGAGAATGCATATTCCAACAGAAACGGAAATTTTGAAAAACAAATACATTCCATATTCATTTTTTGGTGATATCCCTCCTGTATTTGTTTCCAGGGTTTTCGAGTTTATTTCCAGTTTCGACGAGACAAGCAGAAATGAAAATGATAAAGCATGTTTTCACCTGTTTCCATTGAGTTCCATGATGCCCCTCAATTGCATGGAAACCATTACATAAGAAGAAATCTATGTTAATTTTTCGAGGAATCAATGTAGTATTTTTTTGGGTGCTTCGAATATTTCAGATGCATCTCCTTTGTACCATCCAAAGATAATACCTTGTGTTTTCTCTCAGAAAACAAGATCATGTGTTCTCAAATCCATGGATTTCAATTCCATCAGAATCTGAACATAATATCAAATCTGTAAGTTCTTTTGAGGAATATAATACAGTTCAATTATTTTTTTGCTCCGAATACCTTCTGTTCTTCTCATTATCTACAAGAAAATTCAATTCAGTCTCTATGTACAGAAAAACTGTTGTTCTTTAACTTTGAATACACCATCGAAAATCAATAACAAGATTAATGTTTTCTTGGACCTGCAGTAAAACACATCACACTTGGAACTAACTACTCTGACAAGCGAGGCAAGTCAGTCTATATTCATTGAAACAGACGAAATATTACTAAACCAAGTCAGTCTAGTGAATTTTGAGTGTTGGTACAATACCACATTAACAAACATTGCACAGCACAGAAGCAATTAACAAACACATGTACAACACCATTGCACAAACAACCCAAAGAACCAACTAATGATCACAAAATCATATGGGTAAAAATATAAAGCAATAAGGACAAAGGGAAAATAGCATGGAATTCGATCAATTTAAGATAGCTAATCACCATTCTCCAGAAAGTGAAGTAACACAAAATCCTCACAGGTTCATCCACATAGACTCCCAAACATTACATTTTGGTCTCAAACATGAAAACTCACATAATGGGGGTAATAAGGAGCCTGCTAATAGACGCTAAAGCAAGATGGATCAAACATTCCCACTACTAGGCATTCTCTGGCTTGATGCTTACACCTCCTGGACGCTCAAACCTGTAAAAGGAACACAGTAAAGGTAAGCATTTAAACAAATGGGGTATGAAAATGAAGAGTTACAATGTAAAAGATGAATAAACTGAGGACGAACTACAATCAATTTGAGCATGTCCATGATTATCATGACAAAAGGTCATGTACAACTATGCATAAAATTGGAACAATACTACACACTAGAACAAAGTAGAGCAATGTGTTTGCAGAGGAACAAATAAATGGTGGCATGATGACCGCTGCTGAGTGGTCAGAACTGACATCTTAAACCCACCAAGCTGGTTGCTTACAATTATCCCAGATTCAGACTACTTAAGCCTTACAGAACAAGCACTACCTCAAATATAGAACTAAACAAGCAATTACAGTACTCGTGCCGGCCCAACGTCTATGTCTAAAAGCAGGAACAACTTCCATGGAAGGATCTCGCATAAAACAACACATCCTACCAAATCTAATCAAGAACAGTGCAAAAGACAAACCAAGCTATGTATATCTTTCTCTTCTCTCTTGTTGTAAGATAATATATAGAGAACTAGCGGGGCCATTTATTAAGCAACCAAGCATCAATGCAGAAGCGGTGGGGGCACGAACCTGGTGGGAGGGACTGCTTGAGCTTGTTGGCCTTGTCGGCGTCGAAGACGCAGAGGGTGTAGAGGTACCTGGAGCAGCGCACCTTGAACTTGACGGCGTCCTTGGTCCTCTTGATCCGCACCGACCGCGCGTCCTTCCGGCGCGCCGTCAGCAGGAAGTCCTTGATCTCGTGGATCTGCTTCGGCTGCGGAAGCAAAAACGAACGAGCAAGAACGGATTCGTTACCACACCATCATGCAATCCATCCTCTGCGAAAGAGAGATGCATCCACGGGAGATAAAAGCTCGACGGGGAGGAGAGAACCTCACCATGGTGGACGACGGAGGCTGCCCGTGCAAACCGGAGGGAGGAGGCGGCGGCGGCAGGGGGAATGAGAAGGGGAGGGCGAGATGACCCTGCTCGCCGTATTTATACTCGTCGTGACCTACTAGGCTCTGGACATCAGGCCCAGGTGTAGATGGGTTAAACGGGCCGGCCCAAAGGTGACCTAATAACAGTTCTGTTTTAGGGACCTGAGGCTGTTTGGATTGAGCCCAGATGTGCCCTGCCAAAATTTGGCAGCCAATATTTTAGCGTGGGATTTCGCCGCCACCAGTTGAAATTGAACTGGCATGCACGGGCTGGCTTGGGCTGGCAAAATATTTGACGTCCAACCAAACAACATCCAATCATTACGGGGGTGCCAATATTTTGGCAAGGTGGACGCGGGCATAGAACCAAACGTGCCTAACAGTTGATGGTACTCTTTCCTCAAATATGCAAAAGGTTGTAAAGAAAAATGTTCGTGGTACTCTTTGACTGGTATGTGGGTCCACATCGGCAGTCAATGAGCAAGTACTCGAATAAAAGCATCGGAAGGCCAAATTGTTGGTAGATGGATTTGACATATTTTCTGAACTTAGAGCATCTCCAAGCGGGGTTGCCAAATCCTGCCCAAACTTTTAGGCGGACAGACCGGATATGATTTGGGTTAAAAAATATCACCTAACCACGGTTGTGAAACCATCCCCAAACGTCTGTACTGTCCGGTAGTTGCCAAACTATGCGGGGAGGGTTTGGGGTGGTCAGACGCATCCGAACGTCCACTTTTCCTTTCTTTTTTTGGCCTTCATTAATTCTTCTCTCACCTTTTTCACCAATTACATGCAGTTGGCCCCACAATTTGGGAAAACTTTAAAGAATATAATTTGGGGCTGGATATGGGTTGTGACTGACTGATTTTAACTGTATACTGGTGTTACTCCAACCCTGGATGGCAAGGCGCATCACAGTCGTGCGTGAACACGGCTTTGCCGTTAACTATTTATAAAAAGAATTCTCCAGCAATAATTTGATCGACGGAGCAAATTCTGGCGAAATTGTTTCTTCTTTTGACTGTAGTATGCCATGAGTATCATGTAAATTGATGCAGTGTAAAATTCAGAATGACGGTAGTATGACATGAGTTCTGGTTTTGTGTTCCATTTCAGTCTGGACAAGCTTGCAGATGGCTTTGTACAAAAGCAGATCCTTTGACCAGGTTGCGGTGCTTCGTCAATGATGCGTGTAAACCACACGTTCGTTGGGAGACCCAAGAGTAAGGTTTGATGAGTGTAGCAGCAAGTCTTCCCTCAGTAAGAAACCGAGGTTATTAATCCAGTAGGAGGTGAAGACACTTCTGAAGGTGTCAACGGCGCCAAAAAACTTGCTGTTGTTGATGGGGTGGAAGAAGTCCTGACGGTTGACTTGGAACCTGCACACAAGACAATCAAACTATTTGCCCCAACGAATCAGTGAGGGTGTCAATCTCACCGGCTTGCTGAAAACAAAGAATTAAAAGTGTTGTATGGAAAATGATTTTTAATTGCAGAGAATGAAAGAGAACAATGATTGCAGTAGGTTGTATTTCAGATGTAAAAGAATGGACCAGGGTCCACAGTTCACTACTGGTGTCTCTCCATAATAAATAACTAACATGCTGGGTAAACAAATTACAGTTGGGCAATTGACAATATTGAAAAGTGCATAATATGCATGTGCAAGTTGTGGTGTCTACTATGAGATTCATTTGGGCATTACGACAAAGTACACAGACCGCTATCCAGCATGCATCTGTGCCTAAATAGTCCACCTTCAGGTTAGCATCCGCACCCCTTCCAGTATTAAGTTGCAAGCAACAGACAATTGCATTAAGTAAAGTGCATAATGTAAACAACACATTCATCCTTGGACAAAGCATCATTAGGTTACCCCTAGTGGCAACAGCACATCCACAACCTTAGGGGTTGTTGTCACTCCCCCAAATTAAATGGAGACTGAACACACTATCTAGCATAAATACTCCCTCTTGGAGTCACAAGCATCCATTGGCCAGAGTATCAACAAGCAACGGAGAGAATGCAAGATCATAAATAACATAGACATAATATTTCAGTATTCAACTTGACATAGTATCAATATTCATCGGATCCCAGCAAACACAACATGTAGCATTACAATAAGATGATCTTGATCATGATAGGCAGCTCACAAGATCTAAACATGATGGCACAAGAGGAGAAGACAACCATATAGCTACTGCTATGGACCCATAGTCCAAGGATGAACTACTCACACATCACTCCGGAGGCAGGCATGGCGATGTAGAGCCTGATACGTCTCCAACGTATCTATAATTTCTTATGTTCCATGCTTGTATTATACCAATTGCTACATATTTTATTCACACTTCATAGCATTTTTATGCATTTTCTGGACTAACCTATTAACAAGATGCCACAGTGCCAGTTCCTGTTTTCTGCTGTTTTTGTTTCAGAAAAGCTGTTCTGCAAATATCCTCGGAATCGGACGAAACAAATTGCCAAGTCCCTATTTTTTCCGACACGTTCCAGAAGTCCGAAGAAGAGACGAAGGGGGGGCAGCGAGGCGCCGTCCCCCCCCATGGCGCGGGTGGGCCCCCTGCCGTGCCGCCATGTGGGGAGCGGGCCTCGTGCGTCCACCGACACCGCCCCTTCGCCTATTTATTCTCCCCGAGGCGTAAACCCTAAAATACCGAGACATATTTCCAGAAAACATCTGCTGCTGCCGCCGCCGTCAACCCTAACTCGGGGGGTTCCTGAAGCTCTTCCCGGCACCCTGCCGGAGGGGAATCATCACCGGAGGGCTCTACATCGCCATGCCTGCCTCCAGAGTGATGTGTGAGTAGTTCATCTCTGGACTATGGGTCCATAGCAGTAGCTAGATGGTTGTCTTCTCCTTTTGTGCCATCATGTTTAGATCTTGTGAGCTGCCTATCATGATCAAGATCATCTTATTGTAATGCTACATGTTGTGTTTGCTGGGATCCGATGAGTATTGAATACTATGTCAAGTTGATTATTGATCTATTATATATATGTTGTTTATGATCTTGCATGCTCTCCGTTATTAGTGTAGGCTTTGGCCAAGTTTATGCTTGTAACTCCAAGAGGAGTATTTATCTAGATAGTAGGTTCATGCCTCCATTTAATCTGGGACAGTGGCAGAAAGTTCTAAGGTTGTGGATGTGCTGTTGCTACTAGGGGTAAAACAGCAATGATTTGTCTAAGGATATTTGTATTGTTTACATTATGCACCATACTTAATGCAATTGTCTGTTGCTTGCAACTTACTGGAAGGGGTGCGGATGCTAACCTGAAGGTGGACTATTTAGGCACAGATGCATGCTGGATGACGGTCTGTGTACTTTGTCGTAATGCCCAAATAAATCTCATAGTGATCATCATGACTTGTATATGCATTGTTATGCGCTCTTTATTTTATCAATTGCCCAGCTGTAATTCGTTTACCCAGCATGTTAGTATTTTATTATGGAGAGACACCACTAGTGAACTGTGGACCCCGGTCCATTCTTTTACATCTGAAATATAACCTACTGCAATCATTGTTCTTTTTCATTCTCTGCAAGCAAACATCATTTTCCACACTATATGCTAATCCTTTGTTTTCAGCAAGCCGGTGAGATTGACACCTCACTGATTCGTTGGGGCAAAGTAGTTTGATTGTTTCGCGTGCAGGTTCCAAGTCAACCGTCAGGAAGTTTGCTTCCCCGACGACAACCACAAGTTTTCTGACGCCATTGACACCTTCAGAACATCGCCGATTTCCTACTGGTTCGATAACCTCGGTTTCATACTGAGGGAAGACTTGCTGCTACACTCATCAAACCTTACACTTGAGGTCTCCTGACGAACGTGTGCTTTACACGCATCAGAGCCCTCCGGTGATGATTCCCCTCTCCGGCAGGGTGCCGGGAAGAGTTTCAGAACCCTCTCGAGTTAGGGTTGACGCGGCGGTGGCTCTGGAACTTTTCGTGGTTTTTGACTCGGGTACTTAGGGTTTTCCCGTCAAAAGCAATTTATAGGCGAAGGGGCGGCGTCGGTGGAGGCCCGAGGCCTCCTCACCACGTGGCGGCGCGGCAGGAGGTGGGACCGCGCCACCAGGTGGTGAGGACGGCCCACGGCCCCCCTTCGTCTCTCCTTCGGACTCCGTGTACGTGTCAGAAAAATAGGGACTTTGGCTTTTGTTTCGTCCAATTCCGAGAATATTTCCAAAACAACTTTTCTGAAACCAAAAACAGAAGAAAACAGGAACTGGCACTGTGGCATCTTGTTAATAGGTTAGTCCCAGAAAATGCATAAAAATGATATAAAGTGTATATAAAACATGTAGCAATTGGCATATATAAGCATGGAACATCAGAAATTATAGATACGTTGGAGACGTATCAGTCAAGACGCAGGCCGAATTAGCACATCTCGTTACACCTGTCACAGCAACAGCAAACAGGCACATGGCAGGCATCTCGTTACAGCTGTCCAATTACTCCATTTCCAATTCGATACCTAGGTCTACAGCTCGTGCTGAGACCTCTGACGAAAAACCAATGACATCCCATGTTGGACGCAGCAACGAAAATTGTGCCCGCCTGGCAGCGAGGGATGATAGCCAGACCTGGACGGCTAACGCTGCTGAAGGCGGTGATGTCGGCGCGACCAATTCACCACCTCCTCATTGACGATGCGCCGGTATGGGTATTCGAGGAATTGGAGAAGTGCTTCCGCGGTTTTTTCTGGGCAGGAAAGGAGCGAGCTAGTGGCGGGCAGTGCCTGGTGGCGTGGGAGCGAATTTGCAAACCGCATGATCTCGGTGGTCTAGGAGTGAAGGATCTGAGGCTGCACGGCCTGGCGCTTAGGGTGCACTGGGAATGGCTCCGGCGCACAGAAAGCGAGCGCCCGTGGCAAGGACTGCCGATGTTGAAGGATGAATCGGCTAGAAACGTGTTTGATTGTCTGGTGCGGATCAAGGTGGGGGATGGGCAGCGGGTTCTGTTCTGGACTGATCGTTGGATCAATGGAAAAACGGCGGCAGAAATTGCACCAAGGATCACCAACCTGGTGGCCGCGCGAATTCGAAATTCGAGAACAGTGGCACAAGGGCTAGATGGCCATAGGTGGATTCTGGACGTTCCGGGGACGCTGGCGTTCAGAGGAGCTCGGGAAGGTCTGCTGCTCTGGGCGGCGATCAGCGGAGTCGAGAGGGCTCTGACAGAAACAGACAGTTTCCGCTGGCCTTGGAACCCGACAGGGCAATACTCGGCGCGATCGACCTATAACACTTTAGTTCAAGGCAGGGAGAGATTTGTGGCAGGACCCATCTGGAAGAACGGAGCTATGCCAAAGAGCAAGTTGTTCGCCTGGCTTGCAACGCATCATAGAATCTGGACCTCAGATCGACGGTTTCGGCATGGGCTACAGGAGTCTACCTAGGCATGTTTTGTGTGCCTTCAGGAGGAGGATACGGCGGAGCACATACTCATCCAATGTGTTTTCGCAAGGGAAGTGTGGCACGGCTGCAGGGAAGCTTTCCAGGGGATCTTCACCACGCCATCACATGGCTGTACATTGCAGGAATGGTGGCTGGCGCAACGAGTGAAGTTCAGAGACAAGAAGGAGAAGAAGCATTTCGATGCGCTGGTCTGTTTTACCTGTCATGCTCTATGGAAAAATCGAAACGCTTGGTGTTTTAGAAACATAGGGAAGCAACAAACAGTTCAAAGGATTACGGCAAACATTTTAGAAGAGCTAAACCTGTCGAGAATGCTGCGACAGGGTAGCAATGGTGTGGGTGTTGGAGCTCAAACATTTGTGAGAGAGTAGGCTTAGCGAGTGGAGTGGTGTTTGGGTCCCCTATGCTTCGGCAGGGGTGATTTTACTTGTAAAACGTTTCTGCCTTCTATAAAAATAAGGTACGCAATTTGCGTACTCTCGAAAAAAAATGAGAAGGAAAAAATAGGGGATCTGTAGCAGGAGCAAATGAGAGGAGGTGCAAGTTGTGAAGAGTATCCAAGAAGAAGTGAACAGGAGCCAGAGCCAGAAGCAGAGCACCCCTCCTTCCCCATGGGCACGCCAGCCATGGACAAACCTTTCTTCCTTGCTTGATTCCTGCTACCATTTCTTCCTCAGATTTTCTCCAACCAGACAGCCAGACCATCCTTCCTTTTCCTCTGTTCCAAGACTTGGAACACATGGCACTTGTGCTGCTCTGTTGCCGCTATCCCGTGAAACCGACGTGACAATAAGTTCAATCCTGGGATCACAAGAAAGAAACATGATTCCCTCCTGGTTGAAGCAGCAACAGGATCAACACGACTAAACCATGCCACCAACATCTCCCATAAGTTCACAATACACAGAAGACAATATCAACATCGTTGGATTATCTTGGTGGGATGTTAAACTTGGAGATCATACAGAGAACACCAAGCTTTACCGTCAACGGGTTAACAGCTGTTACACTAGGAACTACTTTTTACACAGAAGATGCAGCTGGACACAGGTAGAGTGAGGCTGAATCAAACCAGTCAGTGGGTATCACACACTATTATGAGTGTAATGCCCCAGAACCAGAAGAACATTAGCTTGCACTGGGACTGCAATCTCTGGGACTGGTCCATGCACTGTCAAGACTAATCAGTGCTCTGCCAGGTTGACCTTATAATGGCGAGCGAGGTTCTCGATCTTCCCCTCTTGAATCATTTTCTCAATCATGTAGTACTTCTCGAAGTTTCCATCAAGTGTCTCCTGCTGCTGGGTCGCCAGCTCCATCTCTTCTTCCAGTTGATTCTAAAAGGAAGAGAAAAGCTCAATTAAATTATGGCTTGGGTACAACCAAGGTTAGAAGCAACTGCATCTGTGTTCTAAAAAACAGCATCATCATCAAAATCCACAAAATAATGTGTGTAATGTACGCAAACTCCATCCAAATGGGGCAAATATGATAATGAATGCCAGGAAAATATGTTGACGTCTCTGGTTACAACTGCCTACGCCCTATTAGGTGCCTCTATTCCCCAGAGAAATGGTTTGCTTCATCAGGGGAGTAAAGGAGAGATATTTGCAGATTTTTTAGTAGTTGACATAAGTACATAAGATCAGTCGTAAATCAACTACTTCACCTTGACGAGTGCCATATTTTCTGCATCTTGTCTCTTTGTAAGCCTCTTCAGTTTATTCATCCCATCATAATCTGGATTCCCTTCTTTTACCCAGCTGATTTCCATCTTCAAGGCAGGGTGCCTAGGGCGATCCCGAAACATTTCGGGCTGTGCATAGATAGCTCTTACAGGCCTGGGCATTCCACCAATGATGAAGGGGAAATCATTCATCAAGTCTACAGCAGCCTTGGCTTGTGACTCGTCATCCAGTTCCACCAACGCAGCGGAAGGGATATCGTACGGGATTGTGTAGTTCACAATGAACTCCAAACTGACAACATTCGCACACTGGGCAAGAGCTGCTTTGATAATTTGGCTAGTAACCAGAGGGGAGAGGTGATCAATATATATTGTTCTCTTGACCCTCGCCATGAAATCAGCATACACCTTAACCTGTTCATCAGATGTCGCCATTGGAGAGCGTCTTCTGCAGGAATAACAATAAACTTCAACAGTGACTTAAAAGGGCTAAGATTACCTTAGAAGAAGAAATGAACATTGTATGAGCAAACATTGTGCAAAAGCATCTACAAGTTCTGACAAACATAAAGACAACTATCAACAGTAGGGGGGTGTTTATCTCTTGAATACAGTCCCTTAGGTAGGAGCATGAGTCCCAGAATTTTAAGTGCAACAGCATGTCACTGATTCAGACATTACAGAGCTTCTGTGTTCTGATGCTATGCTACTACTACAGCACCAGCACAATGCCCAGGGAAACATACATGAGAGATCAGTTCTCATCTACTCAAAGAACAAGGCGTTATGTCTTGCTGCTGGTACTGGAGAACACAGACTGAATTCGAACAAGATTCACCCTTCTGTTATTAATATTGACATGACGTACAAGGTCAATTCTTTACAACTGAAAATTATGGAATTACAGGTAACTCAGTGTATAGTATTGCATAACATACACCATACACAGATCAAATGCAAAAACAAAGTTGCTTTCCGGTCACATTTCTTGGCAAAGAGAGAACTAAAAATGACATGGAAGACCTCCTTCATCAGTAAGGAAAATATTTTGCTAATTATCTCTGACAATACATAGGCCTTTATACATGCTCGCTTACAACAAAATTAACAAACACAAGCAGCAGCAGCAGCAGAGAAAGTATTGGGCGCATCGCGCTGGGGTGGGGGAATCTACGCCCCGCCGCGGCGCTTGGCCTCCTCGGCCTGGACCATACGGCGCGAGGCCTCGGCGACACGCTCCAGGGCCTGCTCGACGGCGTCACGGCCGCCAATGATGAGCCGCGCCACCACCTCCGGGTCACGCTCGCCACGGGCCTCCTCGAACTCACGCCGCGCGTTGGCACGCAGCGACTCACGCCATGGCACTCCGCGCTCGTCGGGCCACTCGAATAGACGTGTCGCACGAAGGATGTCCCGGTACAGCCCAAGCGCCTCCCGCCGCGTGCTCGTCAGCCGTCGGCGTGCCTGGGCCTCTACCGCGTCGTCGTCGAGGAGAGATGCTGAGGAGGGGCTCTTCTTGGATAGGTGGCGGTCGAGGATCTCGTCGATGGTGTCAGGCCCCTCGTGGATGGATCGGAGCTGCTGCGGCGGGGGCGACCTCATGGCAGCAAGGGCGCGGAGGAGGGAGGAGCTGCGGGCGTGTGTGGTCACGGCCATGGTCGTCTGTTGCGGCGTGATTGTGTCAGGTTCGACTTTGATTCTGGTACTGGACCTGAGGGTTTGTGCGTGAGTACTTTTTTATCAGATGGGCACTATTCTAATGATAAATAAACTAAACAAAAAATTTGTGTCGTCAGTATAGTGTCTCATATAATCCTACATGGCAATTTGACAAAGGCAGGTCAACCAAACTCCATGCCACTTGTCATGATCAAGTGGAGAAACAAGTCAAAAGAGAGCCAAGACGAAATAAGGCCATCATGGTGGAGAGATTAGAGGACTTGGGGCGTGTTCGGAAGCCCTATAGCTTCCAGCTTCCCAGAATTCCAGTGCGGAGAAGTACCGAACAGGCCAACTCTGCGGAGCTAGATCCGCAAAGCTGGCCCATTTTGCTGTACAAAACTAGAGCCCTTTGGGAATTCCGGATCAATAGAATGCAACAGTGACTTAAAAGTAAATGTAATAGCCTGGAGCTTATTTTTCTTGCTGGGAGACGTGGGGGATCTGGTGGTTTATCTGGTTTTTAGGTTGGATTACTCCTGTAATAGCTGGCGATCCGCAGCGTTGAAACCTTGTAGCACCTGTGCTTTCTATAAAGCAAGGCCATTGTGCCTGGTTGTCTATAAACCAGTGACTTCAAATGGCTAGGATTACCTTGGAATAAGAAATGAGCATTGCGTGAGCGCAAACATTGTGCAAAAGCATCTACAGTTTAACATTTCTAGACAGATCTTGACAAACATAGAGACAGCTATCAGCAACTGGGGGTTGTTTATCTCCCGAATCTAGCCCCTTGGCCTTAGGCAGGAACACGAGTCGCAAGATTTCAAGGCGTCAGACGAGATAGGGTTTCGGTTTATGATTAGGGTTTTAGGCATCTCAAATAAAAGCTGCGCCCGCACCAAGGGCACAATCAGGGGCGGGCCTAGATCAGGAGACCGTGAAGGTCGCTCGGATTTAACTACGGGCGTCCCTGGACGGAAACAGCATCGTACCTCTAAATCCAATCGCCGAAGATCGCGGACGAGGTGGAGACAGCGGTGAGGGCGACGAGGAAGAACGGCGATGGCGGAGGCGGCGGCGCCGTGCGCGAGATGCGGGGCCGCGTGGCGGTGGAGGCTGGGGTCGGGCCTGCCTCCGGGACGGGGCAGCGTTGAGGGGAGAGGTCAGATGGAGCGTAATGGCGTGGGGACTGGGGAAGTGGGGAGACGGTGCGGTGCAGCGGTGGTGTGTATTTGGATGTGCTGCTGCTGTTTTTTCAGGGCTAAATTGTTACTCCGAGTTAAATTTTTTTCATGGTAATACGATTCTCGTTGATAAATAAAAGATGAGATACAAAGTACGTATACACCGATCTTACAGATCTGAAAAAATAGGATGAACCTATCTGACAAACCAACGCCTATCCATCTTCTTCGGCACCACCGTAGCAGCCACCAAGGAAAAAATAGACAGATCACCTCTTCACCCGATCTCGACGCGGCTTCATCGCTGATCATCAGCTTTTCGGACCTCCAATGTAGTTTGTCATAGGACAAACCATTGTCGTTGAAAGAATCAGACCGGGGCAGCATGTCCCCGGACACGCCATCGAACTTTAGCACTGGCACCCACGCACGACGATATCGGAGTAGGGAACCAGAACCATCAGCCTTCAACCACGAACCCACCACAAGGTGCACCATCTTCCAGCCGTCACCAGTGCAGACCACCGTCTGCACGTACTCCAGGACGAATCCTCTCTGCTCCACCTTGGCGCCGGAGACAACGCCGCAGCAACGGGGACAGAGCAGGAGGAAAAAACCATCTGATGAAGTCGTCGCCGCCGCCTCGCCGACACCATCCATGAACCCTAAAGCCACCGATCTGAAAGATCGGCAAGCACACAGTGCCACCAACTCCGAGACGCCGCCATAAAGGACAACGCTGGTGTGGGAGAAGAGTTGAGGCAGATTTATTTGCCCAGGCGCCGCTCCCACCACCCCAACGATGCGCCATGCTAGAGAACTCCTAGCCCTAAGTACCATGCAAAAAACGGGGTCCCCCTCCCTCCTGCCGCCGGAGCGGCAAGTGGAAGGAGAGGGGCCCAGCACAATCGCCGGAGATTGGAGCAGGAAAAATCTTTTCCGTCGCCGCCGCCTGGGAGACGCGGAAGACCTAACGAAGTCCCGTGTTAATTAATTAACCAGTAAAGTATTACCTTAGTCTCGATTACAATTTACAAATATACATGTATGCACATTTGACTTTGAACAATTGGTCTCATAATTAGAGGAAAATATTTTGAGATAGAAATACATCAAATCCACATGTAATACTTTATGCATATGGATCCGTCGTTCACTTATTTGGTCGTCGTCGCATCACCGGAATAGAGAAAGATGTAACTCGTCCACATAGAACTGAAGAGTGATATTCCTCGTAGAAGTCGTAGTCACCCGTTGTGTGCGACTCTAGATCGGGAGAGAAGCTGAATTGAAGATGCACCTCGATCACGTTAGACTCACCGTTGGGAGCATTCAACGCCGTCACCACCATCTAAATAGAGCCATTGTGATATCCTAAATTCTGATATCTGATTATAGCGTTGAGCATAGGTCTAGGGTCCCACCCCCTCTGGCCGGTCGAGTGACCATTAGAAGAGGTAGGGACGTGTTGACTGTTGGTCGGCACAGAGAATGAGCTAGGTTTTTTTAATAAAGGTGGTGATTGTGTTTCTCTTTTCAATCGCGAGGCTCCTTGCTCATGAGTTGCTTATGTTCATGCGTGGAGAGATAGACGAGCGGTGTAGTTGGATTTGACATGCAGCGGCGGAAACAAGATGCCAGAAGGCCTAAGGAGACCTTCAACCCTACGGTATATATAGCATGCGTGCCACCGTCGCACATTGGGCCATGGACAGGGTGGCCGGGGGCCTGGCTCTACCCCTGAGACGTGTCATTGCTACTTCGCCGGCATCGACATGGCGCCGAAGAATTGTTGATTTGAATCAACGGTTATAAAACACTAGCATATACCCCGAAGTTGTAATCTAAAACATAATCTTTGTGATTTTTACAAATTTTAGCATGTACTTGGTATGTCCCAAAATATAATACGTTTTATAATTAGAGATGGGCGTAGTACAGTAATTTTCTCATTTTCACCATGCCATATTACACAACAGATTTAGTAGTCGATATTGATAATTTTTTTTCAAATTGTAAACATTCACATTCAAATGTGAACATAGATTTTTATCCAAAAGTATGGCCCGTATAGAACAAGTAGCAATTAAATATAACCAAAAGAATGCATCAAATGCATCATAGGTCAAGCAAACATCATTGTTACCATTAGCCAAACTTCAACTCCAATCATCCTCGGCAAGACATCCTCAGTCGCAAAATTTGTTCCATTATAATCACTCAAAACACCATCACCTTCTCATCCAGTTTATTTGGATCCATCATCATGAGCTTGTTATACTCGGCAATGACCTAATGTCGCATCTTGTTCTCATGATGAAGGAGTCAACGATACAAAAACTCGGCCTTGCGATTCTCGTTGGCCAGGTCCTTCATTTGCAAAGATTGAGTCGTCATTTCCCTCTGTGACTTCAACACCTCACCGATTTCTCTCTCATGTTTGTGACTCGGTCTTCTTCTTATTCAATATGTCCTTCCCCTTCCTCCTTCCACCCGTCATCCCAATGTTCCTTCCTGATGACGGTCTTGCTTCACCATCGTCATCACCGTCGTTGTCTGAGGCGGTGGTTGTTGCTCCTTTCGTTGAGGATGAGCTTATTGATCCCTCAACTTTCACTTCTTGCTATGCTCAAACATTTTCCTATAATGTTGAAGCAAAAAAGTTTTACCAACGGAGGTGTCCATTTGCTTCTATCTTTCTTGTGCAATGTGATCCTTACATTACAAAGTTTCAAAAGACAAGTTTGGGCACATGTTTAAGTACATTCACGAAAATAAGAAAATTATATAGACAAAACTCACACAGTCATCTACAATGAATTCACTTGGAGGATCATTCTTGCTCCAAACAACCACTCCACTGGCTACAATATTATTTGATGACGTCGTATCGACCTTGTAAATATCTAATAAGTGAGGTGATGGTTTCGGCATCAATCGACCAAATTGATCTTCGATTTGTTGCCAATATTTTTTATTGATCATTGCCTACCACCGCATCAAGTGTCACACTAACTCATGCCTTCACCAAAGTAATATACTCAACTTCCATTTAATTCAAAGTTATTTTTTCATTCTCTTTGGTTTGAGAATCATAAAACGCTCATCCTCATCTTCCATATCCACAAGAACTGATTTTTTATCGAATGAATCTTGTGGAACATCAGCAATGTAAACCACATCCTCCAACAGCTCACATACGAAGGAGGTACCACAATCAAAGTGTACAATGCAACAAAAAAAACTCACTAAGTTTCGAATCGTCGAGCATCTAATGAAAAAATTAAATCAATTTGACACACATTTGGAGAATATGGGTGTCAATTATATCTCTTGGGAATTGTCGACCATGTTTTTAGTGCCTAAGTCGGTGACGTTCAAGTCAGCGGTCTTGTTCGTTGTCGGCGCCAGAGGAGGAGGAGACGGAGTTGTTTGCGAGTCGCCGCCTCTCTTCGTCCTTGTTGGCCATGAAGTGGCCGAACTTTTGCCTCTGAATTGGTAAGTGTGGAGGCAGCCTGGGACCTTGAGCTTACATGATGATGCACTTGCCTGGCCACTTGCGCTTGGTCACGACGGCGGGTAGCACATGTAGCGCTGTGGAGGCCACAAGGCGGAGACGTGACCGCCGTGGGAGGGGTCGATTGTGGCCACGCGACAACGAAATCAACAAGCAAAGATACAAAGGTTTCCATGGTGACGCTCATGACGGCGAAGGAAGATCAGACGGTGGCGCGGCGGTGTCGGTGCCGAATAGGAAACCAAAGCATTATGCAGGATCTTGTTTGCGGCTAAGTCGTGGTTCAATCCCTTTTGCGTTATGTCCTAAAGTTGCTCTTATCGTCTTTCCTTGCAGAGAGAAACATAAGATCAATGGCGTAGATGTCTAATTTTTTTCCTCCTGAATGTTATTGTATTTGTTCTCCGATCAATAGAGATGAATTACACATTGAATTGTTGATTGCTCATGTGTTGTATGGAGTATTTCTCGTCAGTTTGTCGTAAGGGTGTGCAAAAGTTGGAACCGTGAAACCGTGATGTACAATTTTTTGTATTAGCAGATAACTTTTCTCAGATGCAAAGAAGGAAAATGAACTACTTGCCCCCTGCTTTGACGTATGAACCATCTGGATTATGAAATTTATGCTGTGTGAAACCATTGCGAGAAAAAACAGTTCTATATTAAGGAAAGTGCGCATTGTAAACTTGGTCGTCCTTTCCTCAGATGCAATCATGTAAAGCAGGAGATATAGACATTTGCCACTCGAGGTAGTAACAGTTGAACATTTTCGACTCCATGTCTGAATGACATGTGTGTCCAGAACCCACATTTCAGTGAGCCACGGGTGGTAATGCCATTGTTTGGACTGACAGATATCCTATTTTTTCAATAAAGAAAGGATGGAGGCAAAGCAAAATAATTCATATATATCACTAAATAGATTTCCAGGAATACATACCACTTGAGATCTGCAAGGTAGACAATAATTCAAGCAATCTATGTTGCTAACATAACTTCACCGCCTACTATTTTGAAGAGTGGTTTAAAGTTTAAACTAGCAATTGTAGCCTTCATTAAATAATGATGGCAAATGATTGCCCACACTACATCCAAAACTAAAGCATTCTAAGCTCATATGTATTTTCACATCTGATAATTTTGAACGTTTAAGGTAACATATGGAAATAGTGCTGAAAGTGAAACATTCGTTTTTGTTGAGATATAAAAGGTACTCCATTTCAATAGCGCCTTAGATTTCCGTTTCTACTTGTGAGGATCTACATCTAGATGAGAAATACAATCTATGGCAGACAGACCCTACAGGTACCAGTTTTCTTGTAACTTCCAACGATTAAGATAGAATCAAGGTAGCATCAGATGACTGACATTTTTTCTGTAACACAAAAGGGCCATCCTTTGTTTGTAAGTAGCAAAGGTTTATGATCTGTTTGATAGCTCAGTTTTTTTCAAAACCAAAGTATTTCAAAACTACAGTATTTTAATGTCTGGCAAGAAAATACTATAGTTTCCTCTTTTCACGGTTTTAGAAAGAAAAAAGAGTCAGAAAATACTATACCACAGTTTGGAGATACCATGGTTTTTAAAACTGCAATATTTGTAAGAGCCAAACACCTCAAAGTATTTTAAAGTATAGTGTTTTTAGAAACCACAGAATCTGAGAAAACTTTAAAAAAGATTGTGCTACCAAAAGCAATCCTTACATACCTACACAACAAAAATAATTACAGCAACACAACCAGAAGAATTACGGGTAACTATATATACTTACTTAAATTTTGCCTAATTAGGAACAAATGCAAAGAATACAACTAAAATATATAAAACAGAACAAGATGTGCACAAAGGAATTACTTAACAGTGTAACACCTTACACCAGGACTGATTGTTCTACTTGTTAGAAAATGGCCCAAATTGCTGCCAAGCATGCTCGATCAAGTCTCTTCTGAGTTGGTTATGAGCTGGTTCCGCGCAAATAGTAGCATTTCCCTGTAGTAAATCAGTAAAACAATCGGCAGGTTTACTGTCGATGTCTGACGGTAAAGCAACCGATGTCTCTGAAATTCTGTTCAAGTCGAAAGAGGCACTTACCATACCTCTCTCATCCTCAACTGCCATGTTATGAAGTATGATGCAAGCCTGCATGATTTTGCCTAGAGTTGCTTGCTGAAAATATTTTGTAGGGCCACGTATGATGGGAAAACGTGACTCTAGGAGTCCAAATGCTCGTTGGACATCATTCCTTGCTTCTTCTTGATATCGTGCAAATAATTGATCCTTTTCAGTGTGAGGGAGGGGTATCGTCTTAATGAATACAGGCCATTCTGGGTATATTTCATCAGCAAGGTAGTAACCCATATTATATTGCCTCATGTTGACGGAAAATTGCACATGGGGACCTTGACCTTTGAGGACATCGGTGAACAATTGTGATTGATTTAGCATGATCATGTCACTGTGGGACCCAACAACCGCAAAGAAAGTGTGCCATATCCATAGGTCCTTTGAAGCAACTGCTTCAAGAATGATCTTAGCAACACCATGATCCCTATGAGTAAGATGACGCACCCATTTAACTGGGCAATTTTTCCATTCCCATTGCATACAACCAATGCTTCCCAACATGCCAGGGAAGCCACGGGTCTCACCCATTTGCAGTAGACGTTGCATGTCCACACCAGTAGGCCTTCTCATGTATTCTCCACCAAACATGTCAGCCACCCCTTCCACAAACTGGTCCAAACATTCCATTACTGTGCTCATACCACTCTGTATGTATTTCTCAATGGCACTTGAGGGAGAACCACATGCTAATATATTAATGGCTGCTGTGCATTTCTGTAGAGGTGAGAGCCCTTGACGACCAGAGGCATCTTTCCTTTCTGTGAAATAGGGAGACCACTTACCTAAGGCGTGGACTATACGTAGAAAGAGGGGTCTTCTCATCCGGTACCTTGTACAGAACTGCTCGTCAGTGTAGATTGGATCTTCAGCAAAGTAATCAGCCACTAGTTGTGATGGCCTTCTTCATGATTTCTCTCTATGTACCTCCGACTCCCACGGCGAGATGTACCAGCTTGCTGAGATTTAATTTTAGCCTGAATCTTCACATTGATTCGCTCGAGCAAATTGTGGAAGATGCTTTGTTCAACAACAAGTTCTTCCATGCTGTATATGTCGGTTGGGTCAATAGTGTTGCCATCTTCAGAATCATCTGAGCATGATGATGTGTCTGATTGATGAGACATATCTGCAAAGATAAACAATGATTAATGTTTCAACATGCATGCTCAATCCAGATGGAGATAAAAAGCATAAAATAAGCTTCAATGTTCATTTGGTTCCGACAAAGCAAAATGCACAAAGCATATGAAAAAATGAACTTGGCAATGCATACAATTATATATGCACCCACATATATGTACTGCAAAAATGCTAGGGCATATGGTTGTAAATTATATGTTTATTCAGCAACGGCAAGAGATAGCTCTGAAACATATTTAGAAAATTGAAGAGGCCCACAACAAAAATCGAACCATTAATTGGGAAAGAACTGACTGACATAACAGAAATATTCGGTTCAGCAAAGATAACAAAAATATGAAATATTCATTCAAAGATAGTTCTAGTTCACAAGAATGTTTTATTTAGAGAACAGTTGCAGGATTTCTTTTCATACCTACTTAAAATGCATGAAAGGCAGTTCCAGATGCAAGCGAGGGCAAAAAACAGTGAACCTAAATCAAGCAACAATACTGAAGAAAAAGTAATCATTTCCAGGTGCTTAAACAATTGATGACCACATAAATTTACTATGCAAGTCTGATATCCACTCGAAACGTTTGATTTGTTTCAACCTTCGCTGCTACAAGCACTGGGCACATTACACTACTATTGCCCAAGCAACAATAATAGAGCTACTACTGGCAAGTTCAAGTTTTTTAAACTTGGCAATAACCAACAAATAACTCGGAAATTGCTTCGATTCTCAGTTTATACTTCTCTGTACCTGAATTTCATGAGAATATCATGGTCCTAGAAAGATAATGTAATCTAATCTGCAAGCTACAGCTTCTACTCTCGGACTGCCTAGATATCCCTTTACTGAATAGGTCAATCCCTCATGGCCCTTGCCAGTTTACAGGTGATTTCTTAGCACTGTCCATTCACTAGCTAAACTAACTCCATACCAGGTATACTGTTCCCAATTCGTCAGGTTCTAGCGAACCAGAAGCTGCAACAGTGAACGTTCAGAAAACCTGAGTACAAAACTCCAAATAAAGATCTAATATGATATTTTTGCGATGTTCTCGCAGAAGCGACCACGGATCAAATAAAAACAGACGGAATAGGAGAAAATATAATAATCCCACGAGAATAAGACGACGATACACTACCTGCTTCTTGTGAGGTGTGAGGAAGAGGGGTCGACTGCTGGCCTGGGGAAGTAATTTGGGAGAGGACAGAGGAGACAACTGGACTAGGTCCCGACATGGATCGACCTCGCTGGTTAGCACAGCGCCACGGTGAGGGAAAGGAGCGGCTGACCGCAGAGTGCGCGCGAGGCGAAGGCCAGCTGCACTGGACGGGGGCGGAGCAGGGGTAGGGTTTGGGGTCGCTGGCGACTCAGGACGCGGCGGCGCAATGCTGCGGACGGAGGGGATTTACCGGGTTGGGAAGAGGAAAAGGGCGGCCGGCTGGAGGTGGGAGATGAAGCATGGCAGGTGCTTCCTCCCACACTGGTCGGCGAAGGGAGAGCAGGAGGGATTGACGGCGTCGCGGGGTGTACGCCGGTGGTGGAACCGTGGAAGCGGGAACTGAAAGAGGGATAGTGGACTGGAGGCAGCTCGAGAAGAGTTGGAGAAACTTCAGTTTATTTTTGGATTTTAGATATTCTAGGAAGTGTTTTTAACTTGTGAAAAATAGATAATGATATTTGAAACATATAGGAAAAAGCAATGATAGTTTAAATTCGGGAATTTTTGTCGGTTCATAGATTGTTTAGTACAAGAAATCGAACAAACATATGGAAATATGAGAAATTTAGATATGTGCGGTGAGAAAGTGTGTGGTTCCGACTTCCGACATATGCCATAGCGTAGTGCTTGGATGTGCTGCTGCCTTCTCATCCAACGGAGTTTGAATTTTCTTGCTCGCAATTTCGGTAATATTGTGTTATTCGTTTTAATGAAATGCCATGGAGTAGTTTCTGTCGGTCTAGTAGAACGAGGCACTTTTTTTTTTAGAAAAGGGAATTTTATTATTCCTAGCCTCTGCATCGAGTGATGCACACATCCGCATTATTAATCTTAAAGTTACAACCTTAAAAATCACAAAGATTTAAAAAGACACCTCAAACGGCAGTGACGCAAGTAAAGTAAACTATGAAAGTCGACTAATATGTTGCTACGTACGTATGCTGGAAAAAAAATCATGTGCCACGTGCGAGAGTCTCGTACATCCAGCCACCATAAGTTCCCGCTGGTACGAAGTCAGCATGAAAGCCCATAATTGGATCCAATGTACCGCAACGCCGTATGAATAACCTGTAAAACATGAAATTTATCTTTCCTGTTAAAAGTAATATCATTCCTACAATTCCATATGACCAACAAATAGCTGACACGCCTATACGAATGTCTCTTATCCACCCCTCAACCAATTCCCAAACATATTTGTGACATTAGTAGGAGGCGAAATATTATACGTACAGAGTACCACCCGCCAAACGAGTTTTGCAAAAGGGCATGAAATAAAAAGGTGATCGATATTCTCATCGTTCCCACAAAAGAAACAATGTGAATTACCCTTCCAATTCCGCTTGGCAAGATTATCTTTTGTTAGCCAGACTTTTTTTACGAAGGAGCAACATCATAATTTTCGTGGAATTTTTAATTTCCAAAGATACTTCTGTAAATATCTAGTATGTCCATTCATTAAATCTTCATACATAGATTTTACATTAAATTGACCATTTTGGGTCAAGTTCCACAAATCTGGAACATTCGTCAACGTAACCTCCTTTAATATGTAGCATAAATGAGACCACATATCCCATTTATTTCCTACAAGAGCCCTCCTAAATCCTAGATTTAGCGGCGGCGCATTGTGTAACACATCATGGACCGAAACATGTTATTGTTGCACGATGTTATATAATAATGGATATTGGTTCATCAATGGAGAATCGCCCAACCAAGTGTCTTTCCAAAATCTTGTTGTTCCCCCATTGCCTACTTTATAAGACCCCCTAGTGAAAAAATCTTCTTTAACTCTCATTAGGCCTTTTCAAAAAGGAGGATCCATAGGTTGATCTTTCACTTGAGCTAATGTTTTACTATGAAGGTATTTGTCTTGTAGAACGAGGCATAGCCTAGTAGAGCCGTGGAGGTAGAGGCTCATGCCTTCCCACCCATCCGAGTCTCAGAGATGTTGCACCACTCTTCTATAAAAATTGCCGAGGGTTCCTCCCCTCTTCTCGATTTTTTTTGAACACACACGATATCATTGCCAATTAAGGTGACTCAATGCTATTACATGGTGTCAAAAGTATGGCGAGTACACGGCCAGAAAGAATCTCGTGCTACTTGACTTCTCTCATACCATATTGCTCTCTTGCTGAACACATGGAAGAGGACAATACACACAGGGCCTTGGAGAAACTAAAATGAAATCTGCTAAAGAGTCTGAATAAGTATCAACACCAAACATATCACTTGCTGGCCTCTTGTACGTGAGCAGAAGAATCACTCGGTAGTCAATGTGACCAAAACATCGTTTCTGCTCATCCCCGAACCACTGATTCAGCTGCTTCGGCTGAATTGTCAATAAACCAACTAATCTAATGGAGATCTTAGTAACAAGAGAAATCCTGAAGAAAAAGTCACCCGAGACTTACTCCAACGTCACATGGGGCGTTTTGCAGCCCTCCTGACACTGATGACACACTAATTGAATGGTGGCTCAAGGCCACCCTTTCTTCCATTTCAATACAATGAGACCCAAGGTGTTTTGCATGTATTACCATAGATAGCAAGAAAGATGGGGAGGAAAAGAACAAAGAACTGGCTGAAGTCTTACAGAGGTGGCCGAAGCCAAAGAGGAGAGGAAACAATAAAATACAAACGACCTAAAAAGCTTATGCCACCAAAACAAAAACCAGCCTAAAGACTTAATCAAGATCCAGATGGCCTGCACTAGATAGATTCCATTGTTTGGCCTCATTTTCTATGTGTTCAATTAACACATTGGTGGGCTTGAGGATTTTGTCGAACACCCTCCGATTTCTTTCACGCCAAACTTCCCAAGCGACCAACACGACCATCGTGTCTAGCTTCCTCCTGATTTCTCCTGTAAATGATTCTCGGATATGCACCCACGATTCTCTTAAGTTATCTTGAACTGAAGGTGTGGCTCTCTAAAGATTTGCCCAACTAAGTATATGCCCCCAAATAATATTAACGACCGAGCAACCCATGAAAAGATGTTGTGCACTTTCTTCGACCGTGCCGCAAAAGGAGCATCTATCAGGATGAGGTAAACCCACCCCTTCTTTTTAGTCTATCAACAGTCCAAACTCTCATACGGATCATGGCCAGCTTGCATTTCGTCGGCGCCCAAGCTCTCCATATGGCTTCAGCTAAATCACATGAGATTTTTGTTTGGAAATGAGCTTGATACACCAAGCTGGTAGTAAATAACCCTTTCGAATTCCACGACCATTCCCACTTGTCCTCGATGATAGGTGAGAGGTTGACATCTTTACATTCCTCCCATGATAAGATGTTTTGCATTTTATCGGGGAAAAAAATACAACACTTAAAGGACGAAAACAATGTAATTTTCCCCTAGTTATACTAAGTTCATAGCATACAATTTCAGAAATATATATATGTACCCCTTCAGATCTGCAAGCAACAATTGCAGCAATACCTGTATCTTTGTTTTTTTTACAGTAGCAATCTCTGTAGCAACTAAATCTTCAAGGCCAAATATTTCAGAAGAGTGGTTATACTATCAGTTGCAGCCCTCAATACAGAATGATGGCAAAATCATAGCCAACTACGTCTAGAACAAGCATTCTGTGCTTAGTTGCTTACATGCTTCATGCACAGTTCGTAATTTTGAATGTTCATGGTAACATATGGAAATGGCGGCAAAACCTTAATTTTAAATCTTATATTTACTAATTGGAGGTACCGTAGGAGCTTCTAATATATTTACTAATTGGAGGCACCGTAGGAGCTTCCACGTTAATCCTAGAGATTAACACTTTTTGTCCGTATGATCCAAACGCAAATTGTCTAAACCGTCAGATTTAATCTGTCGCCCACGCATAGCCCTCCAGCACGATCTGGAGGCCGTGAGTTCGAATCCCGTATCGTCATATTAATTATCTCCTGATTAATTCGCTTCGTAGAAGAAAAATAAGCTGAAGGCTTCTGCAGCTAGCCGCCATGCAAACCTGCCCTAACCTCTCCTCTCGATCCTCTCCTTTGCTAGCTTCCTCGCTTTATGAGATGTCACCTTCGTCTTCCCCCATCGGAGATTATTCCCATGCCTGAACTTTCTCTCTCCATCATATACTACTCTTTACACAAACTATAGTTGTCGTATGCATCATTGACGGCAGAAACAAATCTTGCCGTGGCTATTGTTCTTGCCAGTTGCACGATTGTTAGAAAAATCTGCAAGCGGAGCGGCAGTCTGGCCAGTTTCTTGGTGGCAGCGGCAAGTAAACTGCAGTAAATTAATTCGACGCAATCTTTTTGCGGTCGCCGGCAGCATCCTCCTCCGTTTTGGGATATGTCGTCTCTTCAGGTCACCGACGCAGGCCAGTCGACGCAGGCCAGTGCAGCCGCGTCCTCTTATTTTCATTCTCTAATTATTGCATACATACGTTCAGCCTGTTTCTTGAGTTATTGTTTCTGTCGTCTGGTCGTCTCCTATCGTGTATCGCTTTTTCGAGCAGAAATCATACGGCGAACACGAAGATTAAGGTTAGCTTTCACACGTCATGACCCGGAAGCAGCAGAATTCTTAGTTCAGTTCAAATCATTCGCCCGATCGCTATCTCCAGTCCTCCTAATTTCCAGGTGTCCGACAATGCACTCTAGGTATTTGACGAATTGTTATTACTTAATTTTCAGTGGTAGTGAAAGATGCATTAAGAGTAATCAGGATGATTCTCAAGTTTACAGTTTGATCAAATTACAGGTGGCCTAATTTTTTTTTGAGATTTATTATCCTCTCTATTAACCATGTCCATCAGTACAGGTGAAACTTGACCTGTTCCTCATCCTTAAAACTTCTTTATCTGATGCTCCTACTCTTTTGGGAGACTTCATGAACCAAGAAAGAAACATGGTCGATGTGTGATTTAGTATTAATTCCCATGTATGATGGAGGAATGCCTGGGCCAACGAGCATGAGAACGCTATCAGCGTTAACAAGGAGCAATGTTTCAATGCTTCGAGAAGCATGGGCAAGAGGAAAATGGACTTTAATTACTCATGGCAAATTTTCAATGCTTTTATCCTTTCAAAGAGTACTTGAAGATCATATCTTCATTATCCTTTCCCATTGCATCTCTCCAAAAAAATGTTACTCCCTCCGAATCTGTTGGAGAATAGTCCCCGTGAATCAGGAAACGAAGGGGCTGAACACGACACTTAGCAACTCTCTCGTCAACCTATGCACTCTCTCTTAAAGTGGTGTTGCGGACAAGTGGACATAGAGTTGACATATGAGATTGCAAGCACACAATTTAATATCAAGTTGATAGTTATATGAGCATCACGTCCTAACATAGAGATATTTTGGTTATTAGTCTCACTTATACTCCACCAAGATGCGAACTAAATCATAACACCTCAGTAATTAAGATGACTCAGAGTATAGCAATAAGTTTCATGACATGAAGTTAAAATAAGAACATGCTGGATCTAGTCATAGAGAAGTGGCTTGATCACCCTCAACCCCGGCAGCAAGGTATTTTTGTTTATCCCTAGTGAGGTAATAAAGTAAGGTAAACACCCAAGTGGATCGCGATATTTCAGTTGTCAGCTTACCGCACTCTCCACTCCCCGTTACTCCAACTAATGCACACATCACCCCACACGCTCTCATAAACATGCTCGATCAAAACAAGTAGACAAGAACGGGGTACATAATATGCATCTATACTCATAACTGAAACAAACATTTGCAATCTCAACATATATTAACTCACAAAAAGATCCACCACATAGGTAATACAAATATGACCGTAATCATGTTCAGCAGCTCATACGGTACTCATTAGTGAAGCTCAAGAGAGAGGAGAGATACATAAGTTACTTCCACAAACCCATAGTCCAAAGGTGGACTACTCCCTCTTCATGGTGGAGACGGTGGAGATGTCGATGGAGATGAAGGAGACCACGCCGGCAGCGCCCCGCCGGAGTTTCCCCCCTCCAATCTGCAACTCCAGGTCTCTGTTTTCGTGTTTCTGTGATACGGCGGCGCTTGGTTCGCGAAACGGCAGAGAACCTTTTTTATAGACGTTTTTAGGTCAAGACGAAGGCGGTGGAGAAAGGATCGACGGCTGCGGAGCCCTGAGGCCCAAAAGAGTGGGCCCCACGCAGCCAGGTACAGTGGCCGCGTGGGCCACCTTCTTTCGGCCTTCTGGCCTCCGTTTGCTTGCTTCCTTCGCTCCGAGGTCTTCCTCCTTCAAAAATAATGATGCCTGTATTTTTCCATAATTTTTGGACGTCGTTTGGGTCCCTGAAACATAAAAAGGAAAGAAATAGGGTTTTCTGTCTGCACAGGATTAATTCCATACAAATAGGAAACAATTGATTTATTTCCTAAAATCATTAAATAACAGTAATATAACCCTTATATGATGTATATATGATTGGAATATTTGTGATATAGTGCAAAGTTCATGTATGCATTTTACATGCATCAACATCACGTCCTAACATAGAGATCTTTTGGTTATTAACCTCTCTTATACTCCACCAAGATACGAACTAAATCATAACACCTTAGCAATTAAGATAAATCAGAGTATAGCTTTAAGTATCATGACATGAAGTGAAAATAAGAACATGCTAGATCTAGTCATGGAGTAGTGGCAATGGTCACACCCACATCTCCGGTAGCATGGTATTTTTGTTTATCCCTAGTGAGGCAACAAATTAAGGTAGAAATACCCAAGTGGATCGCAGAACTATCTCTCACGTTCACTGCACTAGCCACCCCTCTGTTACTCCAACTAATGTACACATCACCCCACACACGCCCTCATAAACATGCTTGATCATAACAAGTTGATAAGAACAGGGTACATAATATGCATCTATACTCATAACTGAAACAAACATTTGCAATCTCAACATATATTAACTCACAAAAAGATCCACCACATAGGTAATAAAAATATGCCCGTAATCATGTTCAGCAGCTCATACGGTACTCATTAGTGAAGCTCAAGAGAGAGGAGAGATACATAAGTTACTTCCACAAACCCATAGTCCAGAGGTGGACTACTCCCTCTTCATGGTAGAGATGATGGAGATGTCGATGGAGATGAAGGAGAACACGCCGGCAGCGCCCCGCCGGAGTTTTCCCCCTCCAATCTGCAGCTCCAGATCTTCGTTTTCGTGTTTCTGTGATATGGCGGCGCTTCTGTACGGGAACGCCAGGGACCTTTTTTATAGGCGTTTTTAGGTCAAGACGAAGGCAGTGGAAGAAAGATCGACGGCTGCGGAGCTTCGAGGGCCAAAAGGGTGGGCCCCACGTGGCCAGGTACATGGGCTGCGTGGGCCACCCCCTTTCTGCCTTGCTGGCTCCGTTTGCTTGATTCCTTGCGGGCCCCAAGCATGCATAAGTTTCATCTAACCTCCAAACTCTTCTACTTAAGTTAATGATTGTAATGTGGAATTCTTGGTGTCAAGCTCTCATTACCCCTATCATAGCATCTTCAATGATTAAAGTTTAATGTGAAAGCAAATATGAGTAGTGTGCTTGATAAAGTAATGGTTAGGTGTCTCATGCCCCTTGAATACAAGTACCTACACCATGATTACTCAACTTAGGAAACAAAGCAAGTTCAAGTTCTATCATTGTAAGTAATAATAGTATCATCAAGAGCGTCAACTAGGGTACCTCTTGTCACAGGATATGGAACAAGCCCATATCAAAATGACAAGACAAACAAACAAAATGAACAACCTCAACACACTTTTTATTTACCATTGGAATAACTTTTTATTATAAGGTGCATCATAGACGGTTCACCATAGCATGTAAATAAATTTCCATCATGAATGATGCATGGCTTATATTAGCGGCCCATGCGTCTCTCTAACCATTTATACAAACTCATTTAAACTACTTCATTTCCACCTCATTCCATCATGATAGGCATCCATAAACAAAAGTACATGATATCAACTAAATGAAATGAAGGAGCATGTTGAAAGCTTTGCATGTGACAGCACATATGGGCTAACTCCCAACCTTGGACATTTATCAAGCCACTAGCATCATATTATTAATCACAATGGGTCATGTTTTATTTATGCAAAAAAAAGTTATGCATCAAGTTCGTGAGAGCTATATAACCAACTTTTCCCATAACAATCAATAACGTAAACATTTTCATTCAGAGGTATAGATAACACAAATATCATGATATACATACTCGAAATGTGCAAGGATGATGATAACAATGGTAAATGATATTTTTGGGTTTTCATGATGAATGCAAGATGGAAAAGTGTTTTTGTATTTTCGGATTTAATAATGGCAGAAAATGACAAAGTGATAAAAGTGGTTGGAAATGTGTTTCTTATGATTAAAAATGGACGGGGGTTCATGGTTTCACAAATGCACTCTCTCTTTTAATGTTGTGGCAGACAATGGACACATAGAGTTGACATATGAGATTGCAACACAAAGTTTGATGTCAAGTTACTAGTTATATGGGCATCTGCTGAACGCTAAGTTGACTAGGGGATATATTGCGGTGTTGCTTCTATCTCCCTGACAGCGGTGCTAGACAATAGTCTTGATACCCGTAGTAGCTACCTGCAGTGAAAATTATACGGGGTTAGGTTGAGCCTCCAAGTGCAGAGTATGTAGTAGTGGTAATAGTGTTTTCCCCACGAGGGTGACTTGAGGGTTTAATATCGAACTCTCGGGGAATCAGTAGTGGTAGATTTATCTTCTTATCCTTCTTTTGGTTACCTGCAAAACAAAGTTAAATGTTTTGGTCCTCAACCTCACCTGTGTTTGTCAAGCACAAGGTGTAGAATGATATAAAAATAAATATGCAATGATGGTGGATGAATATGCTAGGATGATGATGGCAATGATATATGATATATTTTTGGGTTTTTATGATGGATGCAAGATGGAAAAGTGTTTTTGTATTTTCGGATTTAAAATGGCAGAAAATGGCAAGGTGGCAAAAGTGGTTGGAAAGGTGTTTCTTATGATTAAAAATGGACCGGGGTTCATGGTTTCACAAATGCACTCTCTCTTAAAGTGGTGTGGCAGACAAGTGGACATAGAGTTGACATATGAGATTGCAACACAAAGTTTGATATCAAGTTACAGTTATATGGGCATCACGTCCTAACATAGAGACCTTTTGGTTATTAGTCTCACTTATACTCCACCAAGATGCGAACTAAATCATAACACCTCAGTAATTAAGATGACTCAGAGTATAGCAATAAGTTTCATGACATGAAGTGAAAATAAGAACATGCTGGATCTAGTCATAGAGAAGAGGCTTGATCACCCTCAACCCCGGCAGCATGGTATTTTTGTTTATCCCTAGTGAGGTAACAAAGTAAGGTAAACACCCAAGTGGATCGCGATATTAGTTGTCAGCTTACCGCACTCACCACTCCCCGTTACTCCAACTAATGCACACATCACCCCACACACGCTCTCATAAACATGCTTGATCAAACAAGTAGACAAGAACGGGGTACATAATATGCATCTATACTCATAACTGAAACAAACATTGCAATCTCAACATATATTAACTCACAAAAAGATCCACCACATAGGTATTACAAATATGACCGTAATCATGTTCAGCAGCTCATACGGTACTAATTAGTGAAGCTCAAGAGAGAGAGAGATACATAAGTTACTTCCACAAACCCATAGTCCAGAGGTGGACTACTCCCTCTTCATTGGAGACGGTGGAGATGTCGATGGAGATGGAGACCACACCGGCAGCGCCCCGCCGGAGTTTTCCCCCTCCAATCTGCAGCTCCATCTCGTTTTCGTGTTTCTGTGATGGCGGCGCTTTTCGGAAACGCGGGGACCTTTTTTATAGGCGTTTTTAGGTCAAGACGAAGGCGGTGGAGAAAGATCGACGGCTGCGGAGCCCGAGGCCAAAGAGTGGGCCCCACGCGGCCAGGTACAGTGGCCGCGTGGGCCACCCCTTTTGGCCTTCTGGCCTCCGTTTGCTTGCTTCCTTCGCTCCGAGGTCTTCCTCCTTCCAAAATAATGATGCCTGTATTTTTCCATAATTTTTGGACGTCGTTTGGGTCCCTGAAACATAAAAGGAAAGAAATAGGGTTTTCTGCCTGCGCAGGGTTAATTCCATAAAAATAGGAAACAATTGATTTATTTCCTAAAATCATTAAATAACAGATATAACCCTTATATGATGCAAATATGATTGGAATATAGTGATATAGTGCAAAGTTCATGTATGCATTTTACATGCATCAACATCCCCAAGCTTAACCAATACTCGTCCTCGAGTATGAAGGTGATAAAACTAACATGGGCTTTGCAATATAGCACTAACAATGGATATCAAAGATGATTGCTACTGCTACATAGAGTCAAATGATTCATTCTTCAAAGGAGTAGCAATATGCAAAACAGTTTATGAAGTGATATCAAGTATTCAATGCAAGGATGTTCAATGATAGTTCACAAAGTGTAACATAACAGATAGTAATATGGACCACATGTATGCATAATGATAAGTGAACATCCTACATGGTCATAGAGTGATGATGAAAATCTGAATATGTTTGGTGGACACTTTGGAAAGATGAATAAGTGAGTAGAGGTAAAGCATGCATAAGTTTCATCTAACCTCCAAACTCTCTACTTAAGTTAATGATTGCAATGTGGTAATACTTGGTGTCAAGCTCTCATTCCCCTATCATAGCATCTTGAATGATTAAGTTTAATGTGAGAGCAAATATGAGTAGTGTGCTTGACAAAGTAAAGGTTGGATGTCTCATGCCCCTTGAATACAAGTACCTACACCATGATTACTCAACTTGGGAAAAGCAAGTTCAAGTTATCTATCATTGTAAGTAATAATAGTATCATCAAGAGCGTCAACTGGGGTACCTCTTGTCCCAGGATATGGAACAAGCCCATATCAAAATGACAAGACAAACAAACAAGATGAACAACCTCAACACCCTTTTTATTTACCATTGGAATAGTTTTTATTGTAAGGTGTGTCATAGATAATTCACCATAGCATGTAAGTAAATTTCCACCATGAATGATGCATGGCTTAGATTAGCGGCCCAGGCGTCTCTCTAACCATTTATACAAACTCATTTAAACTACTCATTTCCCCTCATTTCACCATGATAGGCATCCATAGACAAAAGCACATGATATCAACTAAATGAGCATGTTGAAAGCTTTGCATGTGACAGCACATATGGGCTAACTCCCAACCTCGGACATTTATCAAGCCACTAGCATCATAATCTTAATCACAATGGGTCATGTTTTATTTATGCAATGATAGTAAAAATGTGCATCAAGTTCGTGAGAGCTATATAACCAACTTTTCCCATGGCAATCAATAACATAATCATTTTCATTCAGAGGTATAGATAACACAAATATCATGATGAACATACTCGGAATAGCATAAAGCTAGGTAGATATGGTGGACTCACTGGAATAACTTTGGTTGAAGGTGTTGGAAACAAGTTTTTACTTGTTGGAATGTTTGGGCTAGCAAAAGGGAGAAAGTTGACCATCTAGATGCATGCATGAGTGTCCATAGAACTAACTAATCCATGTTAAACAAGTAAAATAACAATCAGCACAAAACATGAATAAGTGATAGCTCTTGAAAAATTTGCAAATTATTACTCATAAACAAGCTCATGAATCATGCAACTATATGTATCATTAAAAATCAACTCAAACATCCCTTTTCCCAATATAAAAGCATCCAACATATTTCAACCCATATTTCCAGTAGCTTTCCCATATAAATGATATGTGGTGGTCTCACAAACTCAAACAAACAAACAAAAAGACGCTCCAAGTTTATGCGATAAAGTGTTTCGATCGAAAAACAGAAGTTAGACGTGTGCAAACCGAGAGTGTGTAGGTCCAGTGGGGTTGTCTTCACATCCCCAAGCTTATGGTCTTCACCATCCTTGGATAGCTCTTGGTGCATCTCCTCCAATCCCTGTGAAAAAACTTCAAAACACCGTTTCTCCCATTTCTTTTCTGTGGGGTGCATTAATAGTGATAAACAAATAGGTTTCTTGCTGCATATAATCCTTGAACAAAAATTCATATGAATGTCCAGAAAGTGTATAATGTTGTATGCCTACTCATAAACTCAATTGGATAAAAAGATTCAACTTAAAAGTCAAAGCATGCATCAAACAAAATGGGACAGAATCTGTCCAGAAAAACAGCAGCAGCAAAACGTATTTTTCTACCCTACCAAACTTTCTCGAAAAATTCCGAAAAATTCATGCATACAGAGGATGAAAAGTTGCAACTACAGTTCAAATATGAGCTCATTCGGAGTTACAGAATAAGAATTAAAAATCATACCGTGCACAGATTCGTGCAGGAATAAAATCTCCGAACGCTATAAGCAACTTTTCAAACCAAAAAGGGTAAAACTTGGCACTTTATTAAAAACTCCAGAACTAAACTAGACACAAATCTCTTGTTACAGCAAGAGGACACAAAGAAAATCACACACAAAAATAACCGGGTTGCCTCCCGCAAAGCGCTTTCTTTATAGCCATATAGCTAGGCTTCTTACTTGTTGTTTATTGAAGATGAAGCTCATGAGGGAGCTTGAACTTTGTGTTCCCTCTTCCTTGGGAAGTGTTCCATGCACTTCTTGTGTGGAAACTGAAACTTCACATTCCCTTCCTTTGAATCAATGATAGCACCTGTGGTACGAAGAAAAGGTCTTCCAAGAATAATAGGACTAGAGGTTTTATTCCCCATGTCCATGATTAGAAAATCCACAGGCACAAAAGTCATATGTAACTCTACCATAACATCACTTACTTTCCCTAAAGCATGTTTAATGGAATCATCAGCAAGTGCAAGTTCAATAGAGCATTTTTCAAGATTTTTCAATTCAAGTACTTCATATAGTTCTTTAGACAAACAGAGACACTAGATCCTAGATCAAGTATGGCATGGTGTGTCTCTTTTCCAATAGTTACTAGTACCTTAGGATCCATATATCCCCAAGCTTAGGTGGTATCATGCCTCTTGGTTGTACCTAGCAATTTTTCTTTCAAGACATGATTAGCAATATAGGAACCAAAGCCAGCTTGATTAGTGTTGATGGAAGGATCACTTGCAAATTTTTGTAAGATAGATATTAATTCATGCAAGCTACAATTTTCTAAGTCAAGCAAAGGATCCTTGACTTCACTAAGCATTTTAACTTCTTCAACTTCTCTCTTTCATTACCCCAATAGATTCTTTAGCAACTCTCTCTTGCTCATGAATGTGTTCCCAAGACTTATTGATAACCTCTTGGCAATATTTATTGTTTCCTCATGTTTTTGGGCTGTAATGATGCTCTTTAATGATGAGACTTCCTTAGTAAGCTGATCTACCCTTTCAAACAAAGCATCTTGTTTTTCAAACTTAGAGATAAATTCCTTATTAAGCTCTTTTGAGTAGATATAAAAGATCTAATGGTGTTTTCCAAGTCACTAGAAACATTACCACTAGAAGCATATTTATTTGGCACATATGGGGGTTTATTATAAGAGTTATAATTGTTGTTACCATACCCATTATTACCATAGTTCCTAATGAAGTTGACATCAATATTTTCAGAATTGTTACCAACTAGTTCTTGCAAAGGAACATTTTCAACACTAGGTTTATTAAGCAAAGCAAGAATAGTATCCATTTTAGATGACAAATCATTAGTTTCTTCAATAGAGTTCACTTTCTTAGAAGGATTAGGTGCCCTATCAGTATGCCATTGACTATAGTTTTGCAAAATGCTTTCCAATATATTTTTAGCTTCTACTATAGTCTTACTCATAAAAGCACCTCCAGCAGCAGAATCAAGTATGTTTCTAGACATGTAGTTTAAACCATTGTAGAAAGAGTGTAATATGGTCCATTCATTAACTCCATGTGAGGACAAGTTCTAAGCATAAGTTTTATCCTATCCCAAGCCATAGCAACATGTTCATTTTCATTTTGCCTAAAAGAAAGGATGTTGTTTCTATTTTGCAAAATTTTAACAGGGGGATAATATTTCTTAATGAAAGCTTCTTTCAGATCATCCAAGAATTGATGCTATCAGTGGTAATGAATGCAACCACTCTTTAGCTTTTCCTCTAAGTGAGAAAGGAAATAACTTCAGTTTTAGAATATCACTTTCTACATTTTTAAACTTTTGCATGTCACATATTTCAACAAAATCATGAAGATGCATAGAGGCATCCTCCATAGCACTACCACCAAATTGTTCCCTAGTTATCAAGTTCAACAAACTAGGACTTACTTCATAACTATCAGCTTTAATCTCAGGTGTGGCAATCGCCTAGCAATGAATTGATCATTAGGAGTGTTTGTGTAGTCACACAATTTAGTTCTTTCTCCCATTTTAGCAAGTTTTATGTGTTTTTGATTCTTATGCGGAGCGGCAGTCTGGCCAGTTTCTTGGTGGCAGCAGCAAGTAAACTGCAGTAAATTAATTCGACGCAATCTTTTTGCGGTCGCCGGCAGCATCCTCCTCCGTTTTGGGATATGTCGTCTCTTCAGGTCACCGACGCAGGCCAGTCGACCCAGGCCAGTGCAGCCGCGTCCTCTTATTTTCATTCTCTAATTATTGCATACATACGTTCAGCCTGTTTCTTGAGTTATTGTTTCTGTCGTCTGGTCGTCTCCTATCGTGTATCACTTTTTCGAGCAGAAATCATACGGCGAACACGAAGAATAAGGTTAGCTTTCACACGTCATGACCCGAAAGCAGCAGAATTCTTAGTTCAGTTCAAATCATTCGCCCGATCGCTATCTCCAGTCCTCCTAATTTCCAGGTGTCCGACAATGCACTCTAGGTATTTGACGAATTGTTATTACTTAATTTTCAGCGTAGTGAAAGATGCATTAAGAGTAATCAGGATGATTCTCAAGTTTACAGTTTGATCAAATTATAGGTGGCCTATTTTTTTTGAGATTTATTATCCTCTCTATTAACCATGTCCATCAGTACAGGTGAAACTTGACCTGTTCCTCATCCTTAAAACTTCTTTATCTGATGCTCCTACTCTTTTGGGAGACTTCATGAACCAAGAAAGAAACATGGTCGATGTGTGATTTAGTATTAATTCCCATGTATGATGGAGGAATGCATGGGCCAAAGAGCATGAGAACGCTATCAGCGTTAACAAGGAGCAATGTTTCAATGCTTCGAGAAGCATGGGCAAGAGGAAAATGGACTTTAATTACTCATGGCAAAATTTCAATGCTTTTATCCTTTCAAAGAGTACTTGAAGATCATATCTTCATTATCCTTTCCCATTGCATCTCTCCAAAAAATGTTACTCCCTCCGAGTCTATCGGAGAATAGTCCCCGTGAACCAGGAAACGAAGGGGCTGAACACGACACTTAGCAACTCTCTCGTCAACCTATGCACTCTCTCTTAAAGTGGTGTTGTAGACAAGTGGACATAGAGTTGACATATGAGATTGCAAGCACAAAGTTTGATATCAAGTTGACAGTTATATGGGCATCACGTCCTAACATAGAGACCTTTTGGTTATTAGTCTCACTTATACTCCACCAAGATGCGAACTAAATCATAACACCTTAGTAATTAAGATGACTCAGAGTATAGCAATAAGTTTCATGACATGAAGTTAAAATAAGAACATGCTGGATCTTATCATAGAGAAGAGGCTTGATCGCCCTCAACCCCGGCAGCAAGGTATTTTTGTTTATCCCTAGTGAGGTAACAAAGTAAGGTAAACACCCAAGTGGATCGCGATATTTCAGTTGTCAGCTTACCGCACTCTCCACTCCCCGTTACTCCAACTAATGCACACATCACCCCACACACGCTCTCATAAACATGCTCGATCAAAACAAGTAGACAAGAACGGGGTACATAATATGCATCTATACTCATAACTGAAACAAACATTTGCAATCTCAACATATATTAACTCACAAAAAGATCCACCACATAGGTAATACAAATATGACCGTAATCATGTTCAGCAGCTCATACGGTACTCATTAGTGAAGCTCAAGAGAGAGGAGAGATACGTAAGTTACTTCCACAAACCCATAGTCCAGAGGTGGACTACTCCCTCTTCATGGTGGAGACGGTGGAGATGTCGATGGAGATGATGGAGACCACGCCGGCAGCGCCCCACCGGAGTTTTCCCCCTCCAATCTGCAGCTCCAGGTCTCTGTTTTCGTGTTTCTGTGATACGGCGGCGCTTGGTTCGCGAAACGGCAGGGGACCTTTTTTATAGGCGTTTTTAGGTCAAGACGAAGGCGGTGGAGAAAGTATCGACGGCTGCGGAGCCCCGAGGCCCAAAAGAGTTGGCCCCACGCAGCCAGGTACAGTGGCCGCGTGGGCCACCCTCTTTCGGCCTTCTGGCCTCCGTTTGCTTGCTTCCTTCGCTCCGAGGTCTTCCTCCTTCCAAAATAATGATGCCTGTATTTTTCCATAATTTTTGGACGTCGTTTGGGTCCCTGAAACATAAAAGGAAAGAAATAGGGTTTTCTGTCTGCGCAAGGTTAATTCCATAAAAATAGGAAACAATTGATTTATTTCCAAAAATCATTAAATAACAGTAATATAACCCTTATATGATGTATATATGATTGGAATATGTGTGATATAGTGCAAAGTTCATGTATGCATTTTAAATGCATCAACATCATGTCCTAACATAGAGATCTTTTGGTTTTTAACCTCTCTTATACTCCACCAAGATACGAACTAAATCATAACACCTTAGCAATTAAGATAAATCAGAGTATAGCTTTAATCATCATGACATGAAGTGAAAATAAGAACATGCTAGATCTAGTCATGGAGTAGTGGCAATGGTCACACCCACATCTCCGGTAGCATGGTATTTTTGTTTATCCCTAGTGAGGCAACAAAGTAAGGTAGAAATACCCAAGTGGATCGCAGAACTATCTCTCACGTTCACTGCACTAGCCACCCCTCTGTTACTCCAACTAATGCACACATCACCCCACACACGCCCTCATAAACATGCTTGATCATAACAAGTTGATAACAACGGGGTACATAATATGCATCTATACTCATAACTGAAACAAACATTTGCAATCTCAACATATATTAACTCACAAAAAGATCCACCACATAGGTAATACAAATATGCCCGTAATCATGTTCAGCAACTCATACGGTACTCATTAGTGAAGCTCAAGAGAGAGGAGAGATACATAAGTTACTTCCACAAACCCATAGTCCAGAGGCGGACTACTCCCTCTTCATGGTGGAGATGATGGAGATGTCGATGGAGATGAAGGAGAACACGCCGGCAGCGCCCCGCCGGAGTTTTCCCCCTCCAATCTGCAGCTCCAGATCTTCGTTTTCGTGTTTCTGTGATATGGCGGCGCTTCTGTACGGGAACACCAGGGGACCTTTTTTATAGGCATTTTTAGGTCAAGACGAAGGCGGTGGAAGAAAGATCGACGGTTGCGGAGCTTCGAGGGCCAAAAGGGTGGGCCCCACGTGGCCAGGTACATGGGCCGCGTGGGCCACCCCCTTTCTGCCTTGCGGGCTCCGTTTGCTTGATTCCTTGCGGGCCCCAAGCATGCATAAGTTTCATCTAACCTCCAAACTCTTCTACTTAAGTTAATGATTGTAATGTGGAATTCTTGGTGTCAAGCTCTCATTACCCCTATCATAGCATCTTCAATGATTAAAGTTTAATGTGAAAGCAAATATGAGTAGTGTGCTTGATAAAGTAATGGTTAGGTGTCTCATGCCCCTTGAATACAATTACCTACACCATGATTTCTCAACTTAGGAAACAAAGCAAGTTCAAGTTCTATCATTGTAAGTAATAATAGTATCATCAAGAGCGTCAACTGGGGCACCTCTTGTCCCAGGATATGGAACAACCTCAACACCCTTTTTATTTACCATTGGAATAACTTTTTATTATAAGGTGCATCATAGACGGTTCACCATAGCATGTAAATAAATTTCCACCATGAATGATGCATGGCTTAGATTAGCGGCCCATGCATCTCTCTAACCATTTATACAAACTCATTTAAACTACTTCATTTCCACCTCATTCCATCATGATAGGCATCCATAAACAAAAGTACATGATATCAACTAAATGAAATGAAGGAGCATGTTGAAAGCTTTGCATGTGACAGCACATATGGGCTAACTCCCAACCTGGACATTTATCAAGCCACTAGCATCATATTATTAATCACAATGGGTCATGTTTTATTTATGCAAAAAAAAAGTTGTGCATCAAGTTCGTGAGAGCTATAAAACCAACTTTTCCCATAACAATCAATAACGTAAACATTTTCATTCAGAGGTATAGATAACACAAATATCATGATATACATACTCGGAATAGCATAAAGCTAATAGGTAGATATGGTGGACTCACTGGAATAACTTTGGTTGAAGGTGTTGGAAACAAGTTTTTGCTTGTTGGAATGTTTGGGCTAGCAAGAGGGAGAAAGTTGACCATCTAGATGCATGCATGAGTGTCCATAGAACTAACTAATCCATGTTAAACAAGTAAAATAACATTCAGCATCAAAACATGAATAAGTGATAGCTCTTGATAAAGCATTTGCAAATTATTACTCATAAACAAGCTCATGAATCATGCAACTATATGTATCATTAAAAATCAACTCAAACATCCCTTTTCCCAATATGATAAAAGCATCCAACATATTTCAACCCATATTTCCAGTAGCTCTTTCTCATATAAATGATAATGTGGTGGTCTCACAAAATAACAAACAAACCAACAAACAAAAAGACGCTCCAAGTTTATGCGATAAAGTGTTTCGATCGAAAAACAGAAGTTAGACGTGTGCAAACCGAGAGTGTAGGTCCAGTGGGGTTGTCTTCACATCCCCAAGCTTATGGTCTTCACCATCCTTGGATATCTTGGTGCATCTCTCCAATCCCTGTGAAAAAACTTCAAAACACCGTTTCTCCCATTTTCTTTTCTGTGGGGTGCATTAGTAGTGATAAACAAATAGGTTTCTTGCTGCATATAATCCTTAAACAAAACATCATGTAATGTCCAGAAAGTATATTATGTTGTATGCCTACTCATAAACTCATTTGAATCAAAAAGATTCAAGAAAAAGTTCAAAACATGCATAAACAAAATGGGACAGAATCTGTCCAGAAAAACAGCAGCAGCAAAACGTATTTTTCTACCCTACCAAACTTTGCCGAAAAATTCTGCAAAACTTATGCATACAGAGGATGAAAAGTTGCAACTACAGTTCAAATATGAGCTCATTCGGAGTTACAGAATAAGAATTAAAAATCATACCGTGCACAGATTCGTGCAGGAATAAAATCTCCGAACGCTATAAGCAACTTTTCAAACCAAAATGGGTAAAACTTGGCACTTTATTAAAACTCCAGAAACTAACTAAACACAAAATCTCTTGATACAGCAAGAGGACACAAAGAAAAATCACACAAAAATAACGGGTTGCCTCCCGCAAAGCGCTTTCTTTATAGCCATATAGCTAGGCTTCTTACTTGTTGTTTATGAAGATGAAGCTCATGAGGGAGCTTGAATGATGTCCCTCTTCCTTGGGAAGTGTTCCATGCACTTCTTGTGTGGGAACTGAAACTTACATTCCCCTCTTTGAATCAATGATGGCACCTGTGGTACGAAGAAAAGGTCTTCCAAGAATAATAGGACTAGAGGTTTTATTCCCCATGTCCATGATTAGAAAATCCACAGGCACAAAAGTCATATGTAACTCTACCATAACATCACTTACTTTCCTAAAGCATGTTTAATGGAATCATCAGCAAGTGCAAGTTCAATAGAGCATTTTTCAAGATTTTCAATTCAAGTACTTCATATAGTTCTTTAGACATGACAGAGACACTAGATCCTAGATCAAGTATGGCATGATGTGTCTCTTTTCCAATAGTTACTAGTACCTTGGGAATCCATATATCCCCAAGCTTAGGTGGTATCATGGCCTCTTGGTTGTACCTAGCAATTTTCTCTTTCAAGACATGATTAGCAATATAGGAACCAAAGCCAGCTTGATTAGTGTTGATGGAAGGATCACTTGCAAACTTTTGTAAGATAGAGATTAGTTCATGCAAGCTACAATTTTCTAAGTCAAGCAAAGGATCCTTGACCTCACTAAGCATTTTAACTTCCTCAACCCAAACAAGTTTCTCATTCTTTAAAGCATGATTCGAGGCAATGTGGGGGGTCTTCCTCAACATAATTTTCAATATCCTTGTCCAAAGGTTCTAACATGGAAGATATTCTTTCATTCAATTCTCTAGTCAACTTCTTTTTAGATTTGGCATAATTCAATATTGTTTCCATTTTTAAAGAAATTCCAGAAAGAGTGTTATTTGTCTTTTTCATGCTAGATTTGGTACAAAGGACAAATGAATGCACCTCATTTTTAGTAGGATAATCTTCCATGTAAGTTTGCAAACATGATGTTGACCTATCCATAGAGACTTTTAGTTGCTTGATTCCAGTTTCATCCTTTGATTCTATAGAATTCCCAAATAAAATTTTCATTAGATTATTAGCATGTGAGGGATTTCCAGAAGCAAATCTTCCACTAGTTAATGAATCTAGAAAACTTTTTGACCAGCCATCTATTCCTTTGTAGAAGTTTCTTATCAAAGTAGCAGGGGTATACTTAATGACACCATTTTTACTAATGTCTTTAATCCTATACCAAGCATCCATTAATGACTCTCCATAGTATTGACCAAAGTTACTCATTTCAACACTAGGATTCATTTTGGCAAAGTTTTTATGTATTTTTTAGTTTTATATGCAAAACTGAAAATAAAATGTGTCTCACAAATGCAAACCGAATTACAAAAGCAAGACAATGCAATGACAATGACAAAACAAATAATTTTGCTTTGAAGGTAAAGATGGATAAGATGAAGCTCACGTAGGTGCAACCTCCCCAAGCTTAGGTGTTAGCACAAGTTGGTGATGTTGACTTTGTTGTGATGAATCCGGCGCTAGAAAACAGGACTAGTGCAGGAGCTTCCTTGGACAAATCTTTTCAGCTATGATTCCCCGGCAACGGCGCCAGAAAACAGTCTTTATTTCTGGAGCGGAGTTGACGGGAAATATCTTATAGGGAGTTGTTGGTTTCCCCGGCAACGGCGCCAGAAAACAGTCTTGATGGCCCTTCACGAAGTTACCTGCGTGAAAAGTAAATGGGTTAGGTTGAGACTCCAAGTGCAGAGTGTGTAGTAAGTGGAAGACGTGTTTTCCCCACGAGGGTGACTCGAGGGTTTAATATCGAACTCTCGGGGAATTAGTAGTGAAAGGTTTATCTCCTTATCCTTCTTTTGGTCACCTACAAAACAAAGGTTAATTGTTTTGGTCCTCAACCTCACATGTGGTTGTCAAGCACAAGGTGTAGAATGATATCAAGATAAATATGCAATGCAAACAAGAAATAAATATGCAATGGTGGTGGATGAATGTGCAAGGATGATGATAACAATGGTAAATGATATTTTTGGGTTTTTCATGATGAATGCAAGATGGAAAAGTGTTTTTGTATTTTCGGATTTAATAATGGCAGAAAATGGCAAAGTGATAAAAGTGGTTGGAAAGGTGTTTCTTATGATTAAAAATGGACGGGGGTTCATGGTTTCACAAATGCACTCTCTCTTTTAATGTTGTGGCAGACAATGGACACATAGAGTTGACATATGAGATTGCAACACAAAGTTTGATGTCAAGTTACTAGTTATATGGGCATCTGCTGAACGCTAAGTTGACTAGGGGATATATTGCGGTGTTGCTTCTATCTCCCTGACAACGGCGCCAGACAACAGTCTTGATACCCGTAATAGCTACCTGCAGTGAAAATTATACGGGGTTAGGTTGAGCCTCCAAGTGCAGAGTATGTAGTAGTGGTAATAGTGTTTTCCCCACGAGGGTGACTCGATGGTTTAATATCGAACTCTCGGGGAATCAGTAGTGGTAGATTTATCTTCTTTATCCTTCTTTTTGGTTACCTGCAAAACAAAGTTTAATGTTTTGGTCCTCAACCTCACCTGTGGTTGTCAAGCACAAGGTGTAGAATGATATCAAAATAAATATGCAATGATGGTGGATGAATATGCTAGGATGATGATGGCAATGATATATGATATATTTTTGGGTTTTTATGATGGATGCAAGGTGGAAAAGTGTTTTTGTATTTTCGGATTTAAAAATGGCAGAAAATGGCAAGGTGGCAAAAGTGGTTGGAAAGGTGTTTCTTATGATTAAAAATGGACCGGGGTTCATGGTTTCACTTATGCACTCTCTCTTAAAGTGGTGTGGCAGACAAGTGGACATAGAGTTGACATATGAGATTGCAAGCACAAAGTTTGATATCAAGTTGACAGTTATATGGGCATCACGTCCTAACATAGAGACCTTTTGGTTATTAGTCTCACTTATACTCCACCAAGATGTGAACTAAATCATAACACCTCAGTAATTAAGATGACTCAGAGTATAGCAATAAGTTTCATGACATGAAGTTAAAATAAGAACATGCTGGATCTAGTCATAGAGAAGAGGCTTGATCACCCTCAACCCCGGCAGCAAGGTATTTTTGTTTATCCCTAGTGAGGTAACAAAGTAAGGTAAACACCCAAGTGGATCGCGATATTTAGTTGTCAGCTTACCGCACTCTCCACTCCCCGTTACTCCAACTAATGCACACATCACCCCACACACGCTCTCATAAACATGCTCGATCAAAACAAGTAGACATGAACGGGGTACATAATATGCATCTATACTCATAACTGAAACAAACATTTGCAATCTCAACATATATTAACTCACAAAAAGATCCACCACATAGGTAATACAAATATGACCGTAATCATGTTCAACAGCTCATACGGTACTCATTAGTGAAGCTCAAGAGAGAGGAGAGATACATAAGTTACTTCCACAAACCCATAGTCCAGAGGTGGACTTCTCCCTCTTCATGGTGGAGACGGTGAAGATGTCGATGGAGATGAAAGAGACCACACCGGTAACGCTCCAGGTCTCTGTTTTCGTGTTTCTGTGATACGGCGGCGCTTGGTTCGCGAAACGGCAGGGGACCTTTTTTATAGGCGTTTTTAGGTCAAGACGAAGGCGGTGGAGAAAGGATCGACGGCTGCGGAGCCCCGAGGCCCAAAAGAGTGGGCCCCACGTAGCCAGGTACAGTGGCCGCGTGGGCCACCCTCTTTCGGCCTTCTGGCCTCCGTTTGCTTGCTTCCTTCGCTCCGAGGTCTTCCTCCTTCCAAAATAATGATGCCTGTATTTTTCCATAATTTTTGGACGTCGTTTGGGTCCCTGAAACACAAAAGGAAAGAAATAGGGTTTTCTGCCTGCGCAGGGTTAATTCCATAAAAATAGGAAACAATTGATTTATTTCCTAAAATCATTAAATAACAGTAATATAACCCTTATATGATGTATATATGATTGGAATATGTGTGATATAGTGCAAAGTTCATGTATGCATTTTACATGCATCAGCATCACGTCCTAACATAGAGATCTTTTGGTTATTAACCTCTCTTATACTCCACCAAGATGCGAACTAAATCATAACACCTTAGCAATTAAGATAAATCAGAGTATAGCTTTAAGTATCATGACATGAAGTGAAAATAAGAACATGCTAGATCTAGTCATGGAGTAGTGGCAATGGTCACACCCACATCTCCGGTAGCATGGTATTTTTGTTTATCCCTAGTGAGGCAACTAAGTAAGGTAGAAATACCCAAGTGGATCACATAACTATCTCTCACGTTCACTGCACTAGCCACCCCTCCGTTACTCCAACTAATGCACACATCAACCCACACACGCCCTCATAAACATGCTTGATCATAATAAGTTGATAAGAACGGGGTACATAATATGCATCTATACTCATAACTGAAACACACATTTGCAATCTCAACATATATGAACTCACAAAAAGATTCACCACATAGGTAATACAAATATTTCCCGTAATCTTGTTCAGCAGCTCATACGGTACTCATTAGTGAAGCTCAAGAGAGAGGAGAGATACATAAGTTACTTCCACAAACCCATAGTCTAGAGGTGGACTACTCCCTCTTCATGGTGGAGATGATGGAGATGTCGATGGAGATGAAGGAGACCACGCCGGCAGCACCCGCCGGAGTTTTCCCCCTCCAATCTGCAGCTCCAGATCTTCGTTTTCGTGTTTCTGTGATATGGCGGCACTTCTGTACGGGAACGCCATGGGACCTTTTTTATAGGCATTTTTAGGTCAAGACGAAGGCGGTGGAAGAAAGATCGACGGCTGCGGAGCTTCGAGGGCCAAAAGGGTGGGCCCCACGCGGCCAGGTACAGGGGCCGCGTGGGCCACCCCCTTTCTGCCTTGCGGGCTCCGTTTGCTTGATTCCTTCGCTCCGAGGTCTTCCTCCTTCCAAAATAATGACCTCTGAATTTTTCCAGAATTTTATGACGACGTTTTGGTCCCTGAAACATAAAAGGAAAAAAATAGTGTTTTCTGCCTGCGTAGGGTTAATTCCATAAAAATAGGAAACAATTATTTTATTTCCTAAAATCATTAAATAACAGTGGCATAACCCTTATATGATGCAAATATGATTGGAATATGAGTGATATAGTGCAAAGTTCATGTATGCATTTTACATGCATCACCAGGCGCCGCGGCCTAGTCCTTAGCCGTCTTCGCTCCTAGGTGTCTGGGGCCAGAAGAGCCGGCCCATGATACACTGGTTTTCATTGGGCCGACAGTAGCACCCGGGCCCGCGATGGTGACGCTGCAGCCCATGCGCGCAGGCGAAGCGTCGGGGGTCCAATAGCCATTTTGGGCCGGGACACGCGCCGAGCGGTTACGGCTTGGAGGTCGCCTCGGCCGCCTTGACTTCTTCGGTGTCTCGGTCATGGCGGTGGGCCCACCACGTCTGACGGAACTGCTCCACGCGGAGGTTAAGGGCAGGGTACCGGCATGATTCCCCATCACTCTCCCCGCTCCTCCTCGCCTCTTCCCCCTTGTGCCTCAATCTCTCCGAAACTCCGCCGCCGCCGAGATGTCTCCCAAGAAAGCTTCCGCCGCGCAGAAGAGCAAGGCCGTGGCCATGTCCGGCGAAGGTACCTCGGCAGGGCGTGGCCGCGCGCGGAAGCCCGCACTGCTAGATAGCTGCATGCGGACCCTCGAGAAGTTGGAGGGGGTGCGATTCATGGCCTCCTCCGATTTCAGCGAGCGGGGGAAAACGAGGCTTCGTCCAGGGGGTTCCCCCGGAGGGCAAGGCGCTCCCTTCTACCCCATCTTCCTCCATACCTTGTATGCGGGGCTTGTCCCCCTTTCTCTGAGTTCTTCATCGCCATCCTGAAGCACTACCGGATCCACGTGCTCCATCTCCAGCCCAACTCCATCCTCATTCTCTCCATCTTCGCCTACTTCTTTGAGGCGTACGTCGGGGTCATGCCCACGGTGGACCTCTTTCGTAGCTTCTTCGCTCTGCGCTTCACAGCGTCCTCCGAGACCACGGGCTGCGTCTCCTTCCGAATCACTGATGGCATGGCGAAGCGTTACATCCCCATCGCTTGGAAGGGCACCATTCCCATCACAAGCATAACGAAGAAGGTGGAGGACTTCCGTAGGTGGTGGTTCTACGTGGAGATCTCGGGGGGATCTCCCACTTCGAGGTGCCGGCGGGGCCCCCGGTGAAGCACGATGGTTGGGGCAGCCTCCCTTTGAGCCATGCTTCCCTTGTCCCCGTGGAGGAGCGACTCGCCGAGGCCCGCGCATGGCGTCACCGGCCAAATGGTGGCCAGGGACTTCGTCATGCGGCGTATCGCTCCGCTTCAGTCCCATGTGAAGCCCATGTGGCTGTTTGCAGGGAGGTCGGACAAGATGCGCCTTGGCCACGCTAGCTTGAAGGCAGAGGTGGTGAAGGGAGTCCTGAACACCCTCTTCATGGCTCCCGATATCCCCGAGCCGTCGGGCAAACTCGCCAGGCCACTGCACCGCCTGGACTTGTCGGAGCGCCTCGAGCGCCTGACGCCGATGCTAGATTTTTCGGCGTGGGGCCTGCTCTCGATGGGAAGGGAGAAACCCGCCGAGGCCTCCCTTCAGGCGGCTCCGGTTGGGCCGGTCGAGGGGGAAAGCGAGGCTTCGGGGTCTTCTTCGTACTCCAACACTGATGACGAGGGGTCCCGGGAGGGCACCAGGTCTCCAGGAGAGGACGCGGACCCTCTGCCAGTGGCTGAGCCAGCCGCGGAGGTTCTGGACGTCTCGTCGGGAGACGAGGATCTCGACGAGAGCCCCTTCTGCGTTGCCCCGTCGCAACGTGTTCAAGATGACGACGATGAAGGGGGGTCCTCTGAAGACTCTCCTCCGCCCTGTCGTGAGTTTCGCTCGAAGGCGATCCACGATCCTTCTCCCAGGACTCTTCCTGGGACTCCTCCAGAGGGGAAGGCCGAGGAGGCTCCGGAGGCGGCGAAAACCATAGCCCCCCGGCTTCGCCGCGAGAAGAAGAGGAAATGGGTGGATGTGGCGGCGTAAGTTCCTTTCCTTCTTTCTTTAATTCCACCACAACTCCCGATGCCTCCTGACTCTTCTTCTCTTCAGATCCTCGACGGGACAGCCGCGGAGGCGGCTTCGCAAGCTGGGGGAGGCGTCGGCACCTGCAGAGGCGCCCGCTGCTCCCGAGCCCGAGAGGTCTCCCGACGCGGGGGAAGGCCGTGGAGGAGGAGAAAAGGCCAGCGGGCCCCCTCCTGTGTGCCCCGATAGTTCCCATGCGCGAGAGGAGGTGATATTGGAAGAAAAGGCGGAGGTGCCTGGGGAGGAAAAGACGGAGGCAGCCAGGGATGATGCCGGCGCCGCGATGGAGGACGAGGCCCCGCCGCCGTCTCCTGCGCACGAGGGCTCGGGGACAGTCGATGCACTCCGGGACTGCAGCGCCGACGGCCTCGGCAGCCCCGAGGCCTGTCACGGCCGGGACCCTGGCGGGGTGAAATGGCGGGACTCTCGGAGAGAGGACGTCCCGCCTGCTCAGGGAGACGTCGGCGCTAGCGGCTGGCGCCATGCGAGCCCCTGGGAATGCTCTGAGGCCACCCCGCATCCCGGCGGCGTAGCCCCCAGTCCCTCGCCTGGTGCCGGTGCCGACGGTCTGTCCGCGGACTCCTGGGCCATGGTTCCCGGCGGAGTCCAGCGTGACGCCGTTTGCCGCGAGGTCTTCTTCCGCGAGGTGAGGGAAATGCTCAGCGACCTCGAAGTTGGTCTCATCAACGACGAGCGCGTCCGAGAGGCGGACCACCTGAGCCTGGCGCAGGGGTGGGCTAACCTCCAGGTGGCGGTCGATCACTGCCGCCGCGAGGGCGAGACCGCGCTCGCAGAGGCGCGACAGCTCGCCATGGAGATGCGCTCCAGCGTGATACAAGAGTCCGAGGAGGTCCTCGCGGAGCTGGCGACCAAGTGCGCGGAGCTGCAGGCGGAGACCGAAGAAGCACCGGGAGCTTTTAGCCCGTGAGGCTGCTCTTGCTTCCAGGCTCCAGGAGGTTTCGTCCCGCGAAGCAAAGGTCGCCGACCGGGAAGCGGAAGCCGCTACCAAGCTTCAGGACCTCTCTGCGAGCGAGAGGAAAATTGTCGCCGAGTCGGAGGCCGTGTAGAGGAGCCTGGAGAACTTCCGCATGGCCTTGAACGCCCGCAAGGAGGGGTTGCGCTAGCGCGAAGGCGATGCCAAGCAGTTGGAGCGGGATCTCTCCGCGGTGAAGCTGCAGCTTGAGGGTCGTGAGGCTAGGGTGACCTCCGCCGAGCCGTTGCAGGAAGAATAGCGCGACATGATGGCGTCTTTGGTGGATGATGCGCGTGCTGTAGCAGAGCGCCTGGGCGCTGATGTCCCTGACTTCGCAATAGATGGAGGCGCCAGCGTGCAAGCCCACTTGAGCTTCTTTGGGAAGCTTATGTCAAACTTCTTGCGAACCGCGACAAGCTTGGACACTCGCTTTGAGGAGGAGAACCGCAAGCTCCTCACAGTCGCCGTCGGCCGGGTCTTCGCCAACCTCCGGCGCCTCCAGCCCTCCTTTGACTTCCAGAGCGTGACAGAACCTTTTGAGGGGCCAGGCGCCAAGGAGGTGCAGGCCAAGGTGAAGCAAGACGTGGATGCTTATGTCAAACGCTTCGAGGCAGTGGATGACGATGAAAGCACCGAGGCGGACAAAGAAAGCTCCCAGGGCGAGAAGTTTGAGGAGGGGCTTGAACTTGTTCCTTGCGGTGGGATGTGCCTGTAAGACATTTATCCAGTAGGTTATGTTTTGTATAAACCTGTAAGACACCTTTTATTGTTCCGGCGTGCGTTCCTCTCGTGAGGCATTTACCGCCTGTCCGTGACTTCCTGCTTTGCCTCGGTAGGCCTTTCCTTGGTTGTAGGCGTCTTGTTTCCTGCGCAACAAGAAGAGAGGATGCCTCCACGAGTGTTTGATCTCACGCGCACCCATAGGCTTCCTTACGCGTACCTTGCGAGGAAAAACGAGCACCAAAGTCCTTGGTGAGGTGACACGTGTGGGAGAGTCCCCGCATGCCAGAGCTCTTGACCCTTTGGATTTTTCGGTGCTGCTAGGATGCTCCCGAGGCACAGTCACCGTGCCCAGCCCCCGCTCGCGAGGTGTGCGTTAGAAAAAAGGGGGTGGGTGAGAAGTGGAAAAATAACGGCTTACCAGAGTAATATTACAAAAAGGGGCGCAGATGCGCCTTGTGCCAGAAGGCAAGGTTTTTTTTATACTTGGAGTAGCCAAGTTACACTTCGCCATGTCGAGGCATGGGTATTTTTATACTTGGAGTAGCCAAGTTACAACCAACCATGTCCGGGCATGGGGTTCCACAGGATGTGGCTGAGTCTTCTCGCGGCCCGAGGCGACGCGTGGTAGAGGGAGAGCTCAGTTGGAGAGGCCCTCGGAGAGGGAAAAAGCTTTTGTGAAGCTTGAGGAGGTGACGTCTCGAGCGTCCCTTTAGAGACAAAAAATGTCTGTGGTGACTTTGGGTCACGGGTAGAATTTGCGGAGATGCTGTATATTCCACGGGTTCTTGACGGGTATGCCGTCTTGCGTCTCCAGCCGTGCCGCTCCAGGCCTGGCGACGTGCGTGACCCGGTAGGGTCCTTCCCACATGGGCGAGAGCTTTGTGGAGGCCTTCTCTGGAGAGTATTCTTCTGAGGACCAGGTCGCCGGCTTCAAGGGAGCGCGAGCGTATGTGGCGGCTATGGTACCGGTGCATGCTTGCTGGTACCTTGCCGCCCTGATTGCCGCCCTTCGTCGCAGCCCTTCCAGCAACAACAGGTCGTCATTGTGGAGGGCGTCTTGGTCATCCTCGTTGAACGTCAGGACCCGCAGAGATCCATGTTTGATCTCGCTGGGGAGGACAGCCTCAGCCCCGTAGACGAGGGCGAAAGGTGTTTCTCCTGTTGGCTTGGTCGCAGTTGTCCGGAACGACCAGAGTACCGAGGGGAGTTCGTCGATCCAGTTCTTGCCTGAGCCTTTGAGGCGGTTGAAGCTTCGCATCTTGAGGCCCTTGAGCACTTCGGCATTTGCACGCTCAGCTTGCCCGTTGCTTCGTGGGTTGGCTACCGAGGCGAAACATAGCCGGGTACCCAGCTTGTCGCAGTAAGCTCTGAAGGCACCACTTGTGAACTGCGAGCCGTTGTCGGTGATGATGCGATTGGGTACGCCGAAACGGCACGCAATGCTCCTCAAGAATTTTACCGCTGAGTTCGCCGGGACGGAGCGTACTGCTTCCACTTCTGCCCATTTGGTGAACTTATCAACGGCGACGTACAAGAAGCGGTAGCCTCCACTTGTCCTCAGGAAGGGTCCCAGAATGTCCAGCCCCAGACCGCGAAGGGCCAGGTGAGCGGAATTGGAGTCCCAGCGCCGATTGATGGACCTGCTTGGCATGAAATTGGCATGCTTCGCAGGCTTGAACCAGGACGGTGGCATCCTGGAGCAATGTGGTCCAGTAAAATCTGCTCCGAAAAACTTTGCCGGCGAGGGTGAAAGTGCATGGTTGCCCCCATGCGTGATTTTGGTAATTAATGACAATCCTTATGGACTAATGTTTGCTTTGAGATATACTTGTAGATCTTGTCCATAGGAAATGTTTGAAGTTTATGTGTTGGACTCTAAAAGATTACATGATGATCAATGCTCTACTCAAGGGTTTATATGAAGAATGGTCATGTGTAGAGAAGATGAAGTGCAAGCTCAATATGATCCATCTCGAAAGACATCATTTGATTGAAGCTTGCAAAGGAGACATGAAGACGGAGCTTAGCGAGGCCCTCCCATAATGGAGTATGGGGGAGCATTTGGAGAAGTCTTCATCAAGCATGTGCTAGCAAGCGAGCATTTGGAGAAGTCTCCATCAAGCATGTGCTAGCAAGCACAATCAAGAAAGGTATTCCAACCTTAGAGAGTCAAGATCGTCATCATCGAGCTCAAGTGGAATGCGCAAGGCAAAGGTATGATCTTGATAGGTTTTCTATTTTACCGGTCTCATGTTGTTAGTGGGAGACCGGGTTTTTAGGATAGACGGTGTACTATCAAGAGGGGCTCTCAAGTGAGTAACTTGATCGCATCTTTGTGAAGAGCTCAAACCTTTGCATACTTGGCTTTTCATCCTTCTTGGTTCTTATATGGATTTTCTCCTTGATGGGTTTTGGTGCTTGTCGTGATCTTCATGACAAGGCCAAGTTCTTCGAAAACGGATTTCATTTGGAAAACTTGTTGCATTTTCGTGTTGGAAATATTACCGGTCCACCTTCGAGTTAGGGTTCACACCTCCCCATGTGTGGTATCCCCTCTATATTTGTGACCCTTAATATTTCCACTTTTTGTGGGTTAGCACTCGTCGTTACCTTTCCAACAAAATTGGTTTCACCTGTTTTAGAGTTCAAACGAGAAAGTTATCGTTTTTCAGGCTTTGCTGTTTTGTTGCTGCTGTTCAGGCCGGAGTTTCCGGTCCCCATGACCGGAGTCTCCGGACTCAAGATTTTTCCTCGAAGAGGCATAGTTCTTGTTCAGCCCCTGGTGGGGGCCAGAGTTTCTGGCCCAAGGGCCGGAGTATCCGCCCCGGACCGGAGTTTCCGGTCCCAGGGGGCCGGAGTTTCTGCCTGTGTTTCTCTCATCTGTTTGTGGTTCACCTCCTGGTGGGGCCAGAGTTTCCGCCCAGGCCGGAGTATCCGGTCACTTGGACCGGAAACTCTAGTGCAAAACTGGCTGCAACGGCTCTTTTTCTAGGAGGGGTATGAATACCCCTCCACCTACCTCCAGCCAGCAAGTCCTACCCAACACGTTTTGCTTTCTATCTCCTTCATTGTTGCAAGCTCATTTCTTTGATATCTCCCAATCCCTCCACCCAAACTCTTTGATATTTGGAGGATTGAAGGAGAAGATCTAGATCTACATTTCCACCAATCAATCTCTCCTCTGAGTGAGGGGAACATAGTGGATCTAGTTCTTGTGTGGTTCTCCTCTTTGTTCTTCCTCTCTTATTCCCCCATAAGCATTTGTTGCTTTGTTGGAATTTGAGAGTGGAGGATTTGAGCACTTGTGCTCTTGCCTTTTGCATTTGGTGCATCGGTGTGCTCTCCACGAGGATTCGTGGAAGTTGAAAACTTGTGAACTTGTCACTCTTGGGTCCTTGGACCCTAGACGCCTTTGTGGTGGTTGGACCCTTGTGTGGTCACTTGAAGCCGTTCGGGAGCCCCCAATCCCATTGTGGGTTGTGCCCCGGATTGTTGTTGAAAGGCTCCGGATTCCGCCTCGAAGGAATACCGATAGTGGAAGGTGAACCAAGCCTTTGTGGTGCGGTTCGTCGGAGAAGAAGGTGAAACCTTTGTGGTTGTTGAACCGTTGTGTCGGTTCACACCTCTCCAACGAGACGTACTCCCTTAACAAGGAGGAACTCGGGAATACATCCTCGTCTCCGCGTGCCTCGGTTATATCTATACCCGAGCTCTTTACTTATGCAATTTACATTGTGATAGCCTTCGTGCTTGAAGTATTCTATATTGCTATCACCTCGTTGCTTGTCTTGCTTAGCATAAGTTGTTGGTGCACTTAGGTGAGCCTAGTTTATTTAGGTTGTTGGATTGTTAATTTAAACACCTAGTTTTATTCCGCAATTAGCAAGCCTAAACCGGAAAAGTTTTAATCGCCTATTCACCCCCTCTAGGCGACATCATTGTCCTTTCAGAGGGTACGTGAAGATGAATGATGGCCACATTCTCCACTGTGCACGTCTTCCAGGAGCTGCGGACCTTCCTCGGCGGGGACACATCGCAGGGAGACGCCGTTGGGGCGCTTGCGGTATAGGTCCTCTCAGATGATGCAGTATGATCTGGCCACGCGAGTGATTCTTTCGGCTTCTGCGTCGTCCTCAGGTAGAGTCCCCGTGCTTAGGAAATCTTTAATCTCGACAATCCAGTTTTCCTCTTGAGACGCCATAGCCATCAGCAAGCGGACTCCTGAAGGCGGACCACAGTCTGGTGCCCCTGTGGGTGGTGGCAGCGGGAGCTCCTCGTCAACATCCATAGCTTCCGCTTGAGCCTGCTTCGGCTGCTTGACAGAGGCTTTGTGAAGTTTTTCTTCAAAGACGCCCGGCCTTTGGGGCTCCCTCCTTGACGCTCGTTTGGCGATCTCATCTGCTTCCTGATTGTCCTTACGCGGGATGTGCATGAGCTCCATGCCTTTGAAGTTCTTCTCGAATTTTCGGACTTCCTCCAGATAGGCCATCATGTGATCATCCTTGGGCGTGTAGCTGTTGTTGGAGAAATTGACGAGAAGCTGTGAGTCGCCCTTGATGAGGAGATGTTTGATGCCGAGAGCAGTCGCGGCCCTGAGTCCGGCGAGGAGGCCTTCGTACTCGGCGATGTTGTTGGAGACCTTGTCCTCGTTGGTGAAGTCCATTTGGATAGCATAGTATAGCTTGTCTCCAGTTGGCGAGGTTAGGACGGCACTGGCGCCTGCGCATTGATGCGCAAACGCCCCGTAAAAATGCATGGTCCAGTGGTTTGGCACGGCCTCCTCTGGAGGTTCCGCCGGGTCTTCTTCCTCCCGAGGCCCTCCTTGTTGTGGGTCTGTCCATTCGGCGACGAAATCAGCCAAAGCTTGTCCTTTGATGACCCTGGTGGTGTCGAATTGCGGGCCGAAGGGCTGCAATTCGATACCCCATCCTGCGACGCGATCTGTAGCGTTTGGATTACGCAAGATCTGCTCTAGGGGATACGAAGTGACCACCGTGATGGGATGGCCCTGGAAGCAGTGGCGCAGCTTCCTTGAGGCGATGAGGAGGGCGAGGAGTAGCTTTTGCTGCATGGTGTAGCGCTCACGCGCGTCTCGAAGCACCTTGCTGACGAAGTAAACTGGGTGCTCGACGAGCGCGGTGAGCGGCGTTTTGCCACTCGGCTCGTCGCACGACTCCTCGGGTCCCTCGAGAGGGCGGTTCAGAGACTGGCCCTCGGCAAGATCTCCGCTTGAGGCCCGGGCCCGGGCCCGGTTCGAGTGCCAGGGCTCGAAGGGCCCTGCTTCTCGTTCGGGGGCTCACGGGGGAAGCGGGGGCGCACTTCTTGGTGTGGGCGGGCTCCTCCCTCTCAGCCACTAGGACCGCGCTGACAGTTTGCGGGGTGGCCGCCAGATACAGCTTCAGGTGCTCGCGGGGTCTTGGGGCGACCATGACCGGTGGGCTGGCCAAGTACTTTTTGAGGTCTTCAAACGCCTGGTCTGCTTCGGGGGTCCATTCAAACTTGCCCGACCTTTTCGAGTTTGAAGAAGGGCATGGCTCTTTCGCCGAACTTCGAGATGAAACGGCCCAGGCTAGCCATGCAACCTGCTAGACGTTGCATGTCCTTCAGGAGGCGAGGCGGCTGCATTTTTTCGATGGCCTTGATCTTGTCTGGGTTTGCCTCAATGCCTCGGTGAGACACTAGGAACCCAAGGAGCTTGCCTGAAGGGACCCCAAAGACACACTTGGCGGGGTTCAGTTTGATGTTCACCTTGCGCAGGTTAGCAAAGGTCTCCTCGAGGTCCTTCAAGAGGGTGTCTTCTTGGCGAGTCTTGACCACGATGTCGTCGACATAGGCCTCTGTGTTCCGCCCCATCTGAGCCCCCAAGGCGATCCTCATGAGCCTCTAGAAGGTGGCTCCGGCATTCTTCAGGCCAAAGGGCATGCACGTGTAGCAATACACACCACATGGGGTGAGGAAAGCTGTCTTCTCTTCGTCCTCCTTTGCCATTTTGATTTGGTGGTAGCCGGAAAAGGCATCCAATAAGCACAGGAGGTCACAACCCGCTGTGGAGTCCACGATTTGGTCAATCCTGGGCATGGGGTAAGGGTCCTTGGGGCAGGCCTTGTTAAGATCCGTGTAATCGATGCAGAGGCGCCTCCTCCGGTGGCCTTGGGGACGACAACCCCGTTGGCGAGCCAATCGGGGTGCGCAACCTCGCGGATCACATGTGCGTCTTTTAACTTCTCCACCTCCTTGATGATGAATTCCTGTTTCTCGGGCGCTTGGCGCCTCGCCTTTTGCTTCACGGGACGTGTGTTTGGACACACGGCTAAGTGGTGCTCGATCACCTCCCTCGGTACGCCGGACATATCTGACGGTGTCCAAGCGAACATGTCAGAGTTTGCCCTGAGGAAGGCGACGAGCGCGCTTTCCTATTTGGGAGGCAAACCAGCGCCTATGTTGACGCTAGCCCCCGAGCTCCCATCATCCAGAGACACCTTCTTCGTGGCAGTCTTCTCTTGTACGAACATCTGTTTCTTCTTGGAGGGCTTCTCGAGGGTTCTTCCTCATCTTCCTCTGTCGAGGTCGCTGCGGCGGCGCTTTTGTACGCCAGCTCGACGGCGCGTAACGCCTCTTGGACTTGGCCGTGGATGGTGATTGTGCCACCACAGCCAGGGAGCTTGACGAGGTTATACGCATGGTGAGTGACCGCCATGAACTTCGCGAGGGCAGGGTACCCGAGAATGGCGTTGTAGGGCAATCCGATGTAAGCGACATCGAAGTCGATGAGCTCAGTGCGATAGTTCTCGAGGGTGCCAAAGGTGACGGCCAGCCTCACTTGCCCCAGAGGGGTGATGAGCCCATCAGTTACCCCTGCGAAGGGCTTGGAAGGCATGAGCTTGTCGTATGGCACCTGAAGCTGCTCGAAGTCTCGACGGAGATGACGTTCAAGCCAGCCCCACCATCGACGAGCGTTTTTGTGACGGCGATTTGTTGATGGTGGGGGTGCATAACAGCGGGATGGTTCCCACCGTCTGGGTAGACTTGGGGTGATCGCAGGAGTCAAAGGTGATCGGGTACTGCGACCACTTGAGGGGCTGAACGGCCTCGGTGCTCAGGAGGGCGGCGTTGACCGCTCGAGCGAACTGCTTGAAGTGGTTGTTCGACCGGGGCGCCTGAGCTCCGCCAAGTATGCAGGCCGTGATTCCCTTGGGAGCCTGGTAGCCCCCAGGGTTATCGTCAGGGAGGTTGTTGTTTTGCCTAGCGATGCCCTGACCCTCCTGAGGCGGCGGGCTGCCCTTGGCGTCGTGGCGTTCACCTCCGCAGCCACCACGGCCTCTCCCGTGTCCGCCTCAGTCCTCCTGTTGCTGACGCTTCTGGGAGAGTTGTTTCAGCTCCCAGCAGTCCTCAGTGTTGTGGTTGGTCCTGTTGTGGTAGATGCAGTACATGCCGGTAGCTTGCTTCTTGCTTGTGGTCCCTGAAGGGTCCCCGCGGGGCGACTTGTCATCGCGCTCGGCAGCGAGGACAGTGGTGACCTTGCGCTTCTCAGCGTTCTTGTTCTTTGTCTTGTCATCCTCTTCTGCCTCTTTCTTGAAGAGGAGGCCTTCTTCAGCCTTGGCGCACTTGTCTGCCAGGTCGAAAAGCTTGGACACAGAAGTGAGCGTGTCGTGAATGCCAAGCTTCTCGAGCATCCTGCGGTTCGACACGCCTTCCCTGAAGGCGGCGATAACCTGCGAGTCTTCGACGTTCGCGATCTTGTTACGGATCTGGCTAAAACGCTGGATGAACTTGCGCAGGGATTCGTCTGACTTCTGGCGCACCACGCGGAGGTCGTTGTAGGTGAGGGGGCGTTCATACGTGCCTTTGAAGTTGGCCACGAAACGCCTGCAGAGGTCCTCCCACGAGTCGATGGAATCGTCGGGGAGGTTCATCAGCCAAGAGAGCGTGGATTCCTTTAGGGCCATAGAGAACCAGTTGGCCATGACCTTGTCATCGCCTCCCGCGGCTTGGATGGCCACGGTGTAGAGTTGCAGGAACTCCAGAGGGTTAGTTCTGCCGTCGTAGCGTGGAGGCAACTCTGGCTTGAACTTGTATGGCCACGCCACCTTGCGCAGTTTCTTTGTGAAGGTAGCGCAACCTGTGGCGTAGGTCGTGACGACGGCGTTCGCAGTGCGGTTCTGGCGCCCCGCAGCAGCGATGTCGTCGACGATCCGGTTGTCGCGCTCCTTTAGGCGCTCAGTCTCCACCCGCCAGTCCGGCATCGTTCTCACCACGATTTGACAATCGCGCGGAGAGGAGGCGTGAGACGGAGCGTGGTGGTCTCCCGCCGGCGGCGGGGGTGGTGGAGGCGGAGGAGCACCTGGTGCCGGATCTCCCGCGCGTCCGGAGTGGCGTACCACCGAGCGAGGGCAGCCGGGGCCGCGGGAATGCCGACGGCGTGTACGAGCTCGGTGATGCGCGCCAGCCAGTTGGCGTGTCCTTCTTCAGTGGGGCGGAAGCGGAGGAGCTCCTGCGCCATGAACAGCGCGGCGCTTGGGCTTGGCGCGGCCCGGCTTTGTGACGAAGCCCCCTGGTCCCTAGAGGGGTGCAAAGAGGAGGCTTCCTCGTCGCCACCCTCCTCCTCTGGCTCCTCGACGCGGGACTCATGGCCGTCATTACGCGGGGCGCGGTTGACGCGGGGACGACCACGCGGGGCGGCCTGGAGCGGGCTTGGTGGTTGCCCTGCCGTTGGTGTTTGTGCGACGTGCGAGGCGTTCAGCTCGGGTCTGAGCCATGGCGCCCGGAGAGGTTATCGAGGAAGGTTGAAAGCGCGCCTCAGCCCCCTACCTGGCGCGCCAAATGTCGGAGAATAGTCCCCATGAACCAGGAAACGAAGGGGTTGAACATGACACTTAGCAACTCTCTCGTCAACCTCGGCGACCAAGCACAGCGAGCTCGACGAAACACATCACGACAGAGATAGACACCGGTCCGTACCCAGGTTCAGGCCCTCCGCGAGGAGTAAAGACCCTACTTCCTGCTATGTGATATTGCACTGCTTCGTGGGGTTACAGTACAGGGGTGCTTGCTGAGGGCAAAGCTTACAACGATGGCAGAGCTCCCTCTGTCTGGAAGCTCTGCTCTCAAAGTAGACTAGTAATCTTGGGTGGGTGAATGGTCGATCCCCTTCTCCAGCGGTGCTCCTCCTCCTTTTATAGGCGCGGGGGTGGAAGCTAGGGTTCCTCCGTGGCGCCGGTCCAGGAGGGCGGCGCACCCTTGGTCCAGGGGTCGTGGACGAGGTCTGCCACCGTCCGTCCAGTGCAGTGGCCGACGCTCCAGAGGTCCGTGGCGTCATGTCGGTGACGTCGTCGTTGGAGCGGAGCGGCAGCGTGCCCTCTTAGCACCAAAGTAGCATGCTTGGTAATCCTCCCCCTTTGGGGCAGCTTTGTCACTCCCCTTTAATCATGAGAATGGCAACTGCTGCCCGTCCGTCATCGCGTGCAGGCATGCGCGTCATTCTGCGAAGCACAGGCCCCATGTGCGTCCTGCCAGGACGGTAGGGCCTCGCCGAGCACTTCGAGCGCTCCGCCTCCCCGAGAGGGAAAAGTCTCTTGAGGCGGTCCTCGAGTTACGGAGACTTAGTCGTTCTCGTCAGCGCAGAAGCCCCCGCGAGGGGCGAGGCCTCGCGGCGCTCGCCAGGCGCCGCGGCCTAGTCCTTAGCCGTCTTCCGCTCCTAGGTGTCTGGGGCAGAAGGGCCGGCCCATGATACCCTGGTTTTCATTGGACCGACATAGTCAAAATACAAGGCGTGCTATTTTTAAGGTGGTCTTTAACACTCAACTTTGATACCAATATATATCAAAATATATTGAATGGGAATGCATATATGATACCGTTGGATTCGTCATGCAATTTTTTTTAATTTCATAGATCTCTATAAGAATTTTGGGTACATATTATAAGTACAAATCGTGATCAAAGTTATACGGCATTGACCAACAGAATTAAAGGGCACCTTACATTTTGAAACAGAGGGAGTACTAATTTAATAAGATATCTTTGTGGGTTTTATGTATCAATATATTAAATAAATTTCCCTTTTGTAAAACTGTTTGATTTTCAGCCAGAGTGGTGAATATTTGTTTTGTGAGGTCTCGAGAACATCAGGTCTGTCCTTTTTTTGTCCCTCATTTACTTCAAATAATTCACGCATCTTATTAAAATGCTTCATAACTTCTATCTGATATTGATTGTACACTGTCTTTATCCAATCCAAGGATAATTATATGTTCTAAGAGGGGATAATTAGATGTTCTCCCATATCTGTTAATTGAATTAGTCTTGCTAAATGATAGTTAAATTTGAGGTTAGCTCTTCTGTTTGAGAGAACAAAATTAACACAACCTTACCTGAAAACGATAATTTAATAGGTGCAAATTTAATATGTTTACAGTGTAGCTAGGAACACCACCAAAGAATTAGCCATGGATAGGGCTCCGTGTAAGTTAGTTATCCATGTGCCAGAACCATGACTTGGTTTCGAGATCTTATGTGTTTCAACTCTAGCCTACCCCAACTTGTTTGGGAATAAAAGGCTTTGTTGTTGTTGTACAGTGTAGCTAGGAACACAAACTGGTGGTGGGGAAGAGTTTCTGCAAGACGCAATTCCGATGTCACACAGATTGTATGGAGCACGTGGATTGAGAATCACCATGGTGATTTTCTTTTGAGTGAGGGAGCAACGTTCATGAAGTGTGAACGATCGCAAGTGATTGTGGTGGAATCATGGTATGTACTCTACTGATCTACATGCCAATATTGAGTATTATAATTAGTATGAGCCAAAGTGAATTTCTGAATTGGAGAGACGCGTTTTGACTCTCGAGCCACTTCCTAGAACTGTGAGAGATCAGCAGGTACTTTCTTTTACACAAGAATCTATAAATCTGAGATATTAAATATAGATATTGGTATGGGAATCATGCATATGTCAATGTATTATTAAGGCAATACTATCATGTAAACTTATGTTAGTTTGTGAGTTGTTAAAAGTGTATATAAAATAAATTTTTTGTAGCAACGAAATTAATTTGGAATTGTGGTTTCATTACCAAACAACGACGTTCTTTAAATTTACTAAAAAAATGTAGAACTATCGTTTTGTACATATAGTTTGATTAACCAAACTTATAACTAAAGGTCGTCAAAAGCATTTCAAATAGACGTAAACAAACTAGCCCGTGCAAATGCACGGGTTGACGGCTAGTAAATATAAAATGTTATTAGTTTATTACTATCACTAGAGGCACCTTATATTTCTCTTCTACTTGTGAAGATGTGCATATATATGCCAAGTACAATTTATAACACACAAACCCGGGTTTCCAGTAACTTCCAAAGTTACAACACCAAAATATCAAGGTACATCATAGCATATGCTTTGACTAACTTTTTTCTTCTGTAACTCAAAAGGGCCAACGTTACTTTGTAAGCAAGAAGGTCTGCCACTTTGCCTATCTAGATACCAAAATTCTTGCGGGAACAACGCAGTCTGATTTGCTTCAATAGTTTGACACAAACAGAAAAGTTATGATAAACTCTCTACTTATTTAACTTTTGGTACAAAGCCACAAAATTACAAAACATATGATTCGAAGCATAACAAGTGCTAATAATGAAATGTTCAATTTGTCCAATGAAGGAAGATAACGAAATTAAGTACATGACAAGGCAACTCACCGTACACTAGAAGTCTAGAACTAGTTGTTCTAGTTCTCACCAAATGGCCCAAATCGCTGCCAAACATGCTCGGTTAAGTCTCTTCAGAGTTGATTATGTGTTGATTTTGCACAAATAGTAGCATTTCTCCATAGTAAATCAGCAAAACAATCGGCAGGTCCATCATTGATGTCTGGCAATGGAGTAACCGATGTTTCTAAAATTTCATTCAAGTCAAAACAAGCACTTGCCATATCTTGCTCATCCTCAAGTGTCATATTATGAAGTATGATGCAAGCTTGCATGATTTTTCCTAGAGTTTCCTTCTGAAAATACTTTGTTGGCCCACGCACGATAGGAAAACGTGATTCTAGGAGTCCAAATGCTCGCTGGACATCATTCCTTGCTCCTTCTTGATGTCGTGCAAATAATCGATCCTTTTCAGTTTGAGGGAGGGGTATTGTCTTAATGAAGACAGGCCATTCTGGGTATATTCCGTCAGCAAGATAGTAACCCATGTTGTATTGCTTCCTGTTGACAGCGAATTGCACATGAGGACCTTGACCTTTCAAGACATCGGTGAACAAATGTGATTGATTCAGCATGGTCATGTCACTCTGAGACCCAACAGCACCAAAGAAAGCATGCCATATCCAGAGGTCTTGTGAAGCAACTGCTTCAAGAATAATTTTAACGACACCGTGATCACGATGAGTAAGATGACGCACCCATTTAACTGGGCATTTTTTCCACTCCCAATGCATACAACCAATGCTTCCCAACATGCCAGGGAACCCACGGGTCTCACCCATTTGTAGTAGACGTCGCATATCGACACTAGTGGGGCTCCGCAAGTATTCTCCACCAAACACTGCAATCACCCCTTCCACAAACTGCTCAAAACAGTGCATTACTGTGCTGTGACCAATTTGGATGTACTTGTCAGTGGTGCCAGAGGTGGAACCCAATGCTAACATACGAATACCTACTGTGCACTTCTGCAGAGGCGTGAGTCCTTGACGATTAAGGGCATCTCTCCTTTCTGTGAAATAGGGAGACCACTCTCCCAAGGCACGGACTATACGTAGAAAGACGGGTCTCCTCATCCGGTACCTTGAGCGGAATTTTTTGTCAGTGTAGATTGGATGTTCAGCGAAGTAATCGGCTACGAGTTGTTCATGACCCTCTTCACGATCTCTCTCCATGTACTTCCTACTCCCATAGCGACGGCGAGATGTACTATCTTGCTGAGGTTTGATTTTGGCCTGAATCTTCACATTGATCTGCTCAAGCAAATTGTGGAAGATGCTTCGTTCTGAAATGAAATCTTCCATAGTGTATATGCCGGTTGGGTCAATAGTAGGGCTGTCATCTGAATCATATGAGCAGGATGGCTTGTCCGACCGACGGGACATACCTGCAAAGACAAACAATGATAACTGTTTCAACATGCTTAAAGACAATGCACAAGTGAATTACTTACTGATGCTAAATTTAGATGAAGATTAACAACAAAAATAAGCTTCAACATTCATTTGGTTATAATTCAACAAGGAAAAAAATGCACAATCCTAGAGCATAAATGAACATGACATCGTATACCTGCGCCAATATATGTATCACTAGAGGCTGGGGCGCCCCTCGGGGCGCCTCCTGGCCGTACCGTGGCATCCCAATCACTGCCCTATCATTTTGAGCTTAGCACACCTGTACCTGTGGTTGCAGTGCTCAGGTGTATGGACGATGAGCTCAGAAAATGGATTCCAACATGTAATTGAGCTGAGATATGGAGTTTCAGAGCTCAGTCATATGAACAAAATTCCGGTATATCATTCTTGCCAAATGACATGTTCAATTTTGTTCACAAATATATATTCTATTCCTCCGACTACAACATAAAATCCATAACTCGATTCTTATCCTGAAATATAGCTTTGCTTGGTTGCAGCTTGGATCAATTTGCATGAAGAATGGACACCAGATGCTGCTTCACTGAGTTCTGAACATATGTTTTCTTCGGATTTCAGTTTTACCCTTGTACAAAAAAGGCTACCTAAAAATCCCAATATTCTTAAAATACTCCAAAAAGGCTATGCTACTACACAGATATACAAGGCTTTGCAAAACCAATGAAGTAGAAGATGAAAAGTAGGTAATACCATCATGTCCTGATCTAATCTCAAGTTGAACCGTACCTATACACTAAGCTCTGCTTATATATCATATTGCATATTGTCTGCCAGCATTGAGGTAGTGAAATAAACTCCAACAAAAGAGATGGCAGAACATATAGATCAGTTTGACCGTAGATATTGGCAATCTTTGGTTGTGCTCACGATTTCTGGCGCACCTGAGCCTTTATGAACATTAAACTGCACAGGAATACTACCGAGGTTAATAATCAGGTGAAACGAAAAGATATATACCCAGAACAATTTTTGAAGCTAGTCCATGGTGGGTGTGTTACCTCGAATGATTTCCCTGATCTCTCATCATCATAATGACTTCGCAAATACCCAGTTCCTTGACTTGAGCAATACAGATCACCATCAGACGTTGCCACTTCATAAAGACCACGTTATCGTACAGGTAAGTATGTTTTTTGTGATCTTACCTCTTAATCAAAAAGGGGCTCTATAGGTATGATAAGAGTAAGAAGGTGCCAAAAAAGCTAGTCAATTAGGTGCTTGGACCTGCCGGATAGTTACCAGAATCATCTGCTCACGTGAAAATATATATTCTAGAGCAAAGCAAATTCATTTCAACAACCACGATTGGTGCGGAACACATCAGTAACATTCAATGGCAAATGATAAGCTGTGGATTACTCAACATGATATCAATCAAAGAAAATCCATAAAGGGTTCTGGCACATATTTCATTAGACTTGCATCGCGTGAATCGCTCATTCTATGTAATCGCCAAAAGCATATAAGAAAATATAAAATATGTAGAAGTTAAAAATTCAGATTAGGACCTGGCCTTTGTGCTATCTTGGCCACACCCTACATAAGAGGCTAAGATCTATTCTTCCTGGCAGAATGTGATGGCTACACCTTCCTGGAATGGTGATCATGCCTGCAAGACATGATGGAGTGGCACAAGTTTTAGCAATCTACAATCGCGGGGAAGAATATAAAATGCAATAAACATGAAAGAGCAGTTCATTTATAGAATTTATCTTGGCAGGGGAAGTCACACATGGTCATAAGGCACAAATGCAAAAATCGTCAGGTGCAAACCAATCACGACGCTATTGTTTTTCATTACAAGATCAAATCCTACGCAGATCATACATTTCTTTTGTTCAATCTAAGCGGACAGAAATACATCCATTATCAGGTTGTACCTCTACTACAGGCTGCAAGCTCTCATCGATGTAGCTTCATAAGACTGAGAGCCCACCTATTTCCTGCATTGCTTGCGTGCTCACGAAATAAAATTCACTTTGGCCAAAAACTCAAATGAACTTTCAGAAAACTGAAATCGCAAAGTATTTAGAGTGTTATTCGGTAGCCTGAGGTAAATTACCTCCAAATTTTATAACCAATTACAACTATGCCTGCTTCCCTGCTTGGTTACAAACTGAACCTAGGTGGCAGACAAAAAAAAAAGGTGTCACTTCACCTCCACGAAAGAAACTCTAAATTGAATCGATGTTTGTTTTCACAAACACTACGGTGATGTCTATTCAACTAAAGTATCTATGAAGAGGAATCACTGCCTAAGCTATTGTCAACTCCGACAGTGTCAATGCAGAGGCAAAACAAAGTGAAGTAAATAAAAGTAACCAAAGATAAAACAATCATTAGCAGTAACATATAAACAAAAGTGCCAATGCCCAGATCCGAACAACACTGCATGAAAGAAGCTCCGAGCCTAGGGCTATAGACAAAATAAAATACAAGGAACATCATGATATGAAGCGGTAAAATCATATAGGGATAGTGACTGACACTGAATATACATTTGGATAGAGACTGACACTAAATACATTTATTTAAGGATCCAAATATCAGCCAAGACATGGCTATGGAGGTGATTGGCAGAAATGAAACAAACTAAGAAATCATATTATGTGTTGCCTGAATAATTCATGTCCTGGTCAATAAATCAGAGCACCAGAGAACATGTGTAAAGTAAAGAGAGAAACTAATATTGGGGCGCCAGCACTTCCCGTGTCGCTGCAGATAGTTCCGTTAATATTGTAGATTTCTTATCATCTAATACCAGCTTTCTACATGACCATTCCTTTGCTACCGTGTTGCTTTTTTTCCTGCAAGTGTATTACAAATGGGAAGAGTAGTTAAAAGGTTAGGAACCTCGTATTTTCAGATCATATAGGAAAAATAATAGGCTCTGAACTGACTGCTACATTCACTGGTTCCACAATAGCCATGTTTCCACAAAGTCAAGTAAGTCATCATCATATTATTGGTGAACAGAGCTTTCTGAGTCTGCTTGTTCCTGAGCAAGGTGATCTGCTCAATTCCAGAGGCTGATCTACCGCCACACGTTAATTATGCCTCAGAACAACAAAATATGGATCAAGAGAACATAGTCACATAGACACTGCGTATAATGCTGCTATACATAAACAGAATAAGAGAAGGACAAGCAGCAGCAAGCACCTTTTCTTAAGACCAATGTCACCTTTATCTTTGAGATCCACTTGGTCGGCCTGTGAAATAACAACAATAATAGCTGATATCCTCCAGCAAACATGCATACTGTTGTGGGTAAACAGAGAGTTGGCACATAGAGTCAAGGAGTGGAGTAGCAAATCACACCTGGATGTTGGTAGAGTCGCCTTCTTTGTAAGCAGCAGGATTACTTCAGCATAGAAAAAGAATAACAGAAGCATAAGACAATTAACAACAAGAGATAATGGGATGCCCGGGGATATTTATAAACGCCCATAGATGAAAAGAAATAATTTAATAGAATAATAATTCTTAAATCATCTCTAGCATGCTGAGCTAAGATGGGGGCACAGAAACAAACAAATACAGCAGAAACTTCGCTCCATACAAAATATAGATTCTTATTCAGATTGTACTCTTTACAATTACGTCATGATAGGCCAAAAGATTTACGGATTGAAACAGTGTAGACGATAAATATCTTGATCTGGAAAATAGCATAGCACGACATGATTTGAACAAAAGCACTTACACTTCACTTGGAATGTCCACAAGAGTAGCCGAGGACGCAGTTCTAGTGTTGCCAGCAGGCTCATTGTTCATAAAAACAACAATATTTCACTTTCTTGTGAAATCAACTACCATGGAGCACATTTACTTTACGGATATGCTCTTGAAATTATCCCACTGAATGTCTCCTATGAATTCGTTACAAGACAGTGAGAAAAGCTGACAAAATACTGCAACATTAGACTTTTGTCATCAACATATAAACTTTTCTTACTGCAAACTTTACGTAGATATGAATGGAGAACAAGAAGCTCACCAGGTAGATACTCTCTCAAGAGGGTGAGCAAACAAATGTGGCAGCCCAAGGACTCGAGGATTTTGTAAACTGAATATTCGAGGTTTCCCTTGTATCGAAGTCATGTTTCAGAATCCTTTAATCCTCTTCAAGGAAAAGAATAGGAATTAAAGTGATTGATAGTTGGAGTTGATTCTAAGTGAAATACCTAATAATTAAGAATAATAATAGCAATAAGAACTTATGGATCAACCTGCATCACACAAGACAATGCACTTCCAAAATTTAGAGACTGAAAATAAAGTTCATTGCATGGGATCTTCTCCAACAGATTAGAATGCTATTTATCACCTGATGACCTATTCATGTCCATTTTCTTAAGGAGAGGATGTCTCTCATCAATCATTTGCTGACATAACTCCATTGCTCTAACTCTACGTTCATGTCTCTTTAACTCCCCCAATGAGTTAAGAATAAATCAGTATAATATGTGTAACAGAAGAATTGGTACTAACATCTTACGGTATCCTATTTTTAACCAGCTGACATCACCATGTTGTTTCAAAGCTGAACAACAGCAACAAGATTACCCATCACTGAAATATGCAAGGGAGTTGTTTCACTTCTCGATCTTTGTCCTTGGTATATCCTGTACAACATACCAGAATACAAAATAGGCTTACTCGACATATATCTTCTCTAAAAAATTCATATGCACTCTGGAAAAGAAATACTCCCTCCGATCCATATTAGTGGGCATAGCTTTGTCTAAATTCATATGTATCTAGTTAAGTATTTAGACTAGATACATGTGTATCTAGACAAAGTTGTGCCCACTAATATGGATCGGAGGGAGTACATGCAAGTGTACATGACAAAAGTGAAGAAGTACATACTCCGGTGCAATAGCGACTCCGCCATCGCAAGGAGCAAAGGATCTGTTCAAAACCAAACGACTACAGCCTGACGGAGCCGTGCAGGCCACCATCTCCACATCCTCCTCGAACCCTAGCTAGGCCTTTCCTTTAACTCCTATCGTCACAATAAATATAAAAAACAACAATTAAAAAGAGCCACCGATCCGTGTGACACGGGGAAAAGGAAAGATGGGACCTGCACGGGATACAAGATCCATGGCCACGGCCAGAAGGAGTGGAGGCCGGAGACGAGAACTCCATACCAAGGGCACCCCGGGACAAGAATGACGGCTTGTGTTGCATCTGCCTCCTCTCCGCAGCTGCTCTAGCTGTCCGCCGGTGGGAGGCGGTAGTGGTGGTGACGGAGCAGCGGTAGAGGTCCCACTGCCGCCGGTGAGCTCGACCTTTCCGCGGCGTGAGGGGTACGGAGGGGATGAGGGGGCGGAGGAGACTGACGGCGTAGCGCGTGGGGAGGGGAGCGCGAGACGAGAGGCGGCGGCGGCTCGAGGGAATGGGGTAGGGTTTTACACCTCAGGCTGCTTTCTCGTCGCAACCTTTTTTCTTCTTTTGCGAAACGATACAAGGAATTCTTGTCGCCGCCCGCCCAGCGAACTCCACGTGGATAGCGCGAGCGTTCGCCCCAGGGGTGGACGTTTGCTTGTTCTCAATGTGCAAATGGTTGCAAAATTGGCAAGCGCAACAGGTAGTTCTTAAACATAAATAGCAAAATGAAGATAGTAGCAACAAAAGCCCACACAAAAAGTCAAGGTAAACCAAAGATACTTCTGGTCCACAAGAAAATATATGCTAGAGTACAGTTGCAGGATTTGTTTTCATAACTACTTAAAATGCATGTGAGACAGTTCGAGATGCAAGCAAGGGCAAAATACACTGAGCCTGAATCAAAGAAAACGGTCGAAAGTAATCATTTCCAGGTGCTTGTGCGACTGAAAAAGACGCAATTTATCTATACTTTACAAGATCAGATATCCATTAAGAAAGCTTCATTATTCCATCTTACCATTTACTTTCACGAGGCACACTAAAATACCATCTTGCGCCCAAGCAACAATACTGTAAGACTGAAGCTACTGACAAGAAAGTTCTTCAACTCGGCAACAACCACCGCATTACTTAAAAATTGCTCCAGCTTGCAAGTTATGCTTCAGTTCTTCAACTCAGCTCCAACGTATGCCATGGACCCAGAAAGACCAGGGCAATCTGTCGATTGTGTTCGTTAGGCTGGGGCTAATACTCTCGAATTGCCTATATATCCTTTACTGAATGGGTGTATGCCTTATGCCCCTGGCATTTGAGGGAATTTGCTACCACAATTACACCCTTATAACGGTTCACTCACCTTCTACACTAACTTAATACTACAATAACAACCTGGTATAATGTTCCAATTCATTGGGTTAATTTTAGGTAAACAGATGTCGGGACAGTGGAAGTTCAGAAATAACCCGAGAGCAGAACTTGCAATAGGAGATTCTCAAGGTTCGCTTTGACTGAGCAGCTAACAACCCCTAGTTCGTTCAGACAGCAATGGCGTTAACCTAGTAACCCCAATCAATGCCTATAAAGGATGGAACAAGTGCAATGGTCTAATATGACATTTTCGCAGAAAATTAAAGGAAGCATGCACAGTTTCAAATAAGCTCAGACGGAATCGTATAATATAAAATCCAGCGAGAATAATAACAGGGGAACAAACCCCATCAAAAAAAAAAATAACAGGGGAACAAATTACCTGCTTCGCAGAAGGTGGGAGGAATAGGGGACGACTGGTCGGTGGAAGAGATTTGGGAAATGAAAGGGGAGACAGCAGGAGGTCCCGACATGGATCAACCTCGCTGGTCAGTCTGACACAACACAGCGCGAGAGTGAAGGGAGAGGAGCGGGGAGCTGCACTGGACAAGGGCGGCGGGGCTAGGGCTCTGAATCGCCCGCGAATAAGGACGCAGCGGCGCAAATCTGTGGCCGGAAGCGGATGGCAGGCAAGGAAAAAAAATAGCCCGCTGCAGAAAAATAGCGCCGGCCCTCGCTCATAATCTATCTATCTATATCTATATGTCTACTGTATAATATAATATGGCATCAGGTGATGGTACGCTTTTTAAATTTCCGATTTTACCCCTGTGTGTTATGATCTCTACTGTATAATATGGCTTCAGGTGATGGTACGCTTTTTAAATTTCCGATTTTACCCCTGTGTGTTATGAGATTTTACAGTGCTGCCCCCGCCAAGTGATCAACCATACAGGTTCGGTGATAGTAAGAAAAAGAAACCCCAATCCTGCCCCGTCCCGACCGACCTCTCCATTGCCTCATCTCTCTCCATTGCCTCGACCCGTCCTCCTCCGACGCCACCGCCGTAAAATCGAGATGCCGACCTAACCTCCATCGATGCCGTACTATCCATACCAGGAGCTGAAGCGGATGGTAGAGATGGTACCAGCCAGATCGGATGGGGCGTACTCGCCGGCAGAGGCGCGCGTCATGGCCGATCCAAAAGGCATGCCTTCGCGCTGCCGCACTCCAGGCCTCCACGAGTGGCGCCGGTCGACTCGGCTTGCCGTCCATGATGCAAAGCCGCTACTCCGCTGGAAAGTTCAGGTTGCAGCCTTTCTCTTTATGCCGACTGAAGAACCAGCGGGCAGCATGTTCCTACGCCGGCAGCCCATGTGGACCCTGCCAGATACGCCGCCGTGTGCGGTGTGCCGGCAGCCGACGTGCCAGGACGATGCCATCCGCTTGTTCGATTTTGCACCAGTTCAGTTGATGCGTGCTCCGTGGTAGCTTGTTTTGTTATTTTTTCAGAGTATGTAGAGCCGTTCTCGACTTCAGAAATTATACCTTTCAATCCACACAACACAAAGGAATACATATTTAGTCTGGTCGCTACATTTATGTATTTGGATATGGATTTTTTTTGTTTGGCTGTGGATGCCCTTTTTGCACACCAGGTGTTTGTGTTAATGCCAATAAGTTGAGAACAACACGAACAACGGGTGTAGCTGAAGAATGCTCTCAGACTGACAGACTCAGGTGCTCTAGCTCGTTCATGGAGGACGCACTGAGAGTTGAAGCAGAGCATGTGCACATGGGTGTGTTTCGGTACAACCTTAATTCATCAACGCCAACGCCAGCTACCATCAACGCCAGCTGTCCGACCTCCTCGTCTCCTCAAGTGCATGCGCAGCCCATGTTTCAGTCTCGCTTGCCTCATGGAAGGAATCGGCCACCAATGGACACACAGCCATGCAAGATCGATCTGTTCATTGGTACGTGCGCACGTGAGTTAGTATGCATTGATCTGTCCTTTGGTAGCTCTTCTATAGTGCAAAATAAAATCTCTAAAATCTTTTAACCCACGAGGTAAAACAAAGGTACGCACAAGCGCACCATCATCCATCAGCTACCTAACCAACTTAGTACATGGCAAATGCTGACTAACTCGCTGCTGCTGGGTTTGAAACATACGTCGGTAGGGGTTAGAAGGCGAAGAAGACGACCCTAGCGGGGAAACAAAGGCGAGACATCGTCGCTCTGGAAGCTGATGGGGAGCGGTGGCATGATCCCCAAATTTGTCATGAGCGTCGCGCCAAATTTCACATTTATGCTTCCCGCGGTGGCTTGAAGCACCAGCATAGTCGTGACTGTGACATATGAGAGTAGATTTTCCAAAATGGGCATCGACATTGGCCATGACACGACAACTTTGTAGCATGACACGCTGCAGGACCCATGACGGGGAAGAGTGTTACTCCATTGGGTGGGGTATTGGGATGAGCGTGGACACCGAAAGAGCTATGATTAACTTGAAACATCCACACAATTTGAGAATATGAAGATAATAAATATCATCGTGTTGTCCCGTTGCAACGCACGGGCATTTAGCTAGTTTACTATATAATATGGCCTGAGCATGTGTTCGATTTTTCAGTTTCCGATTCTACCCTAAATTGCTAGGAATATTACATGCTCTGCCACCGCCAAGTTTTTTTTTCCAGCGTTCACCACCGCTTCGACACACGGACACCAAATCCTCTTATCCGATCCCAGCGCCGCCGCCCACCCCATCTTCAGCCATGGAGCGCCGCGCCATCGAGGCCGTTCTCGTCCAAGCTCCACGAGCAGCGCCGCCGGTACCTTTTCTTCTTGCCCAAGAAAGAAAATCAAGTAGTCTCCTGAATCCTGCGCATCTCGGGCGGGGATCCCCGATTGGCTACGGAATTCCCGGCCGCTCCCTCCGTCACCTGAATCTTGGCGCGGCGAGTTGGTTTCAGCGGCGGAGTCCTTCGATTGGCTCCGGAAATTTCGCTCCCGCGTCTGAATCTTGCCGCGGCGGCAGGCGAGCTGGTTCCCGCGGTCGGCGGTTCTTGGTCGCGCGCGCCCGGATGCGCCCATGAGGAAGCTCTTCTTCTCCGAGGTGTCCTCCTGCAAGGAGACCAGCCTTCGGGCCCCCGCCCGGCCATGGCTGCCTCTCGACAGAGGGAAGCTCTCCTCGCGGGCCGCCGCCTCACCGCACTTCCTCTCCCGTCGGTCGGGATCCGGTCTTCAATGAGGCCCCGCCGCCCTGCCTCTCTGCTCTGTCGCCATGCCTTGCGCGTCCCGTGGTAGTGGCAGGCAAAGCTGCCTCCGCCGGAAGCCCAGACACGTATCGATTCAACGCTAGCCACCATCAATGCACAGAAAGAGCGATGAGGGATCGGCTCTTGCCTCCTTCTGTTTCTGCTTCTACTGTTCTCTTCAGCCAGTGTATCGTGTGCTCCTTCGTTCTAGATGTTCAATCCCAATGACTCGCCTGATATGCTGAAGCGCGAGGTCGTGAAACCATATGCGCAGATAATTGATGCAAAGGAGCTCCTGACCGAAAGGACATGCGCTGACAAAGGTACGCAGCAATTCATTTAGTTAACCTCCTTCCGGGCCAATGCTAAGTTGCTAACATGGGGTGATTAGGCATAGTACATGTTCTCATAAAATACATACACCTTCTACGATTGCTAATTACTTCTTTCCTATTCCGTAGCAACGCACATATATTGTGCGAGTATGCTTTAATTAATAGTTCCAAATATAATAGTCTGTTAGATTGTCAACGCATATCTATTTATTATATACCCGTTGCAACGCATGGGTATTTTGCTATTATGCTATTAAGACATCTCCGGTCGTCGTGCCCTCAGGCCAAAAAAGACGTTATTTTGGGGCGCCTGAGGGCAAACGGCGCTATTCTGTATCCTGTGGGGCGTGTTTTCTAGCCGTGGCCAAACCCAAATTTCGGCCCAGAAAATCAAAAACGGCGGAGACACTAGAAAAATTCTAAAACGGCGATTTTTATTCATATTTGGCAGATTACATAGTAGATTTAAGCAAAAACTTAAAACCTTAAAACTTTTATTATTTTGACGATCTACATGGCGATCTAGTTGATGCCTAGTCGGTTGTAGATCGTCTGGCTGTAGTCGTCACCGTCGCCGTCGTCGTCTGAGCCGTCGCCGGGGGGGAGCGCTTGGGCCTGCGCCATCGTCGCAGCCGTGGCACTTGCTTAGCAGCACGGACTGCTTGTAGGCGTCGTCCTCATCGTCGCTGTCGCCGGTGGTGGAGGCGGAATGCGGCGGCCTCTGTTGGGCGCGCGCTCTGCCGCCGCCTTCTAGCGACGCTCCACCTCACGCTTGCGCTCCAGGTCGGCGAGGATCTGGCGTCGGCGCGCCAGTTCGTCTGCCGTGAAATCATCCAGGCTCCAGTCGTCGGCGACGTTGTCTGGCGCCGGCTGGACAGTGTCGAAGGAGGCCTCCTCGAGCGCCCTCTGGCCAGGGAACTCCTCCTCCGGCTCCCTGATGGCCCTTGACGTAGTTACTGGCGTCCAAAAATGGGTTAGGTTGAGACTTCAAGTGCATAGTGTGTAGTATAATGAAAGACAGTTTTCCCCACGAGAAGTGGCTCGAGAGTTTAATATCGAACTCTCGGTGAATCAGTAGTGAAAGATTTATCTTCCTATCCTTCACTTAAAAACCTACAAAACAAAGTAAATGTTTTGTGTCCACAACCTCACCTAGTGGTTGTCAAGCACAAGGTGTGAGAATGATATGAAAATATAATGTATGCAAAACAGTAAATAAATATGCAAGAATGGTGGAAACAATAATGGATGATATTTTTGGGTTTTGTATTGTGAATGCAAGATGTAAAAGTGTTTTTGTATTTTCGGATTTTTAAATGGCAGAAAATGTAAAGTGGATAAAAGTTGTTGGAAAGGTGTTTCTTATGATTAAAAATGGACCGGGGTTCATGGTTTCACAAATGCACTCTCTCTTTAATAAAGTGGTAGATAATGGAACACTAGAATTGACATATGAGATTGCAACAAAAGGTTTCATGACAAGTTACTAATTATATGGGCATCACGTCCTAACATAGAGATCTTTTGTTTATTAATCTCTCTTATACTCCACCAAGATGCGAACTAAATCATACCTAGTAATTAAGATAAATCAGAGTATAGCATTAAGTTTGACATGAAGTTAAAATAAGAACATGCTAGATCTAGTCATGGAGTAGTGGCAATGGTCACACCCACATCTCCGGTAGCAAGGTATTTTTTTTATCCCTAGTGAGGCAACAAAGTAAGGTAAACACCCAAGTGGATCGCGGAACTTTCTCTCACTTTCACCGCACTAGCCACCCCCGTTACTCCAACTAATGCACACGTTCCCCCTCACACGCTCTCATACACATGCTTGATCAAACAAGTAAACAAGAACGGGGTACATAATATGCATCTACTTTCATAACTGAAACAAAACTATTGCAATCTCAAACATATATTAACTCATAAAAAGATCCACCACAAAGGTATTACATAGATGACCGTAATCATGTTCAGCAGCTCATACGGTACTAATTAGTGAAGCTCAAGAGAGGAGAGATACATAAGTTACTTCCACAAACCCATAGTCCAGGGGTGGACTACTCCCTCTTCATCATGGAGACGGTGGAGAAGTCGTTGGAGAAGATGGAGACCACGCCGGCAGCGCCCCGCCGGAGTTTTCCCCCTCCAATCTGCAACTCCAGGTCTCTGTTTCGTGGTTTCTGTGTTTCGGCGGCGCTCCTTTCCGAAGGCGTCGGGGACTATTTTTATAGTCGTTTTTAGGTCAAGACGGAGGTGGGAAAAAAGATCGACGGCAACGGAGCCTCGAGGCCCAGATGGTGGGTCCCACGCGGCCAAGGAATCTGGCCGCGTGGGCCACCCTCTTTGGCCCTCGGGCCTCCGTTTGTTCGCTTCCTTCGCTCCCACGCTTGTTCCTTCCAAAAACTGATGCTCGTAAATATTAGGTCATTTGGACGTCGTTTGGGTCCCTGAAACATCAAAATATAGAAAATAGGGTTTTCTGCCTGTGCAGGGTTAATTCCAAAAAATAGGGAAACAATGAAATATTCCCAAAATCAATATAAAACAATGATATAACCCTTATATGATGCAAATATGATTGAAATATAAGTAAATAATGCAAAGTTCATGTATGCATTTTACATGCATCAACATCCCCAAGCTTAACCTATACTCGTCCTCGAGTATGAAGGTGATAAAACTAACATGGACTTTGCATTTTAATACTATCAATGGATATCAAAGATGATTACTATTGCTACATAGAGTCAAATGATTCATTCTTCAAAGGAGTAGCAATATACAAGATAGATTATGAAGTGATATCAAATATTCAATGTAAGGATGTTCAATGATAATTCACAAAGTGTAACATAGAAGAAAGTACTATGGACCAAATGTATGCATAATGAAAAGTAAAAACATCCTATAATGGTCATAGAGTATTCTTGAAATCTGAATATAAAAGGTGGACACTTTGGAAAGATATATAAATGAGTAGAGGTAAAACATGAATAAGTTTCATCTAACTTCCAAATGCTTCTACTTAAGTTAATGTTTGCAATGTGGTATTCATTGGTGTCAAGCTCTCATTACCCCTATCATAGCATCTTGAATGGTTAAAGTTTAAAGTGAAAGCAAATATGAGTAGTGTGCTTGACAAAGTATGGGTTGAATGTCTCATGCCCCGTGAATACGAGTACCTACACCACGGTGTTACTCAACTTGGGACACAAAGCAAGTTCAAGTTAAGGTCATTGTAAGTAATAATAGCGTCATCAAGAGCGTCAACTGGGGTACCTCTTGTCCCAGGACATGGAACAAGCCCATGTCAAAATGACAAGACAAACAAACAAAATGAACAATCTCACACCCTTTTTATTTACTATTGGTATAGCTTTTTATTGTGGTGCATCACTGAAGGTTCACCATAGCATGTAAGTAAATTTCCACCATGAATGATGCATGGCTTAGATTAGCGGCCCAGGCGTCTCTCTAGCCATTTATACAAACTCATTAAACTTACTAAGTTTCCGCATTTATTTGGCACCATGATAAGCATCCATAAACAAAAGTACATGATATCAACTAAATATAAAAGAGCACGTTGAAAGCTTGCCATGTGACAGCACATATGAGCTAACTCCCAACCAAGACTCTTGTCAAGCTCACAACTTCATAATTTTAATCACAATGGGTCATGTTTATTAAGTGCAATAAAAGTAAGTGTGCATCAAGTTCGTGAGAGCTCTTTAACCAACTTTTCCCATAACAATCAATAACATAAGCATTTTAATTCAGAAGTATAGATAATACAAAATAACATGATAAACATACTCGGAATAGCATAAAGCTAATAGGTAGATATGGTGGACTCACTGGAAAAACTTTGGTTGAAGGTGTTGGAAAACAAGTTTTTACTTGTTGGAATTTTTGGGCTAGCAAGAGGGAGAAAGTTGACCGTCTAAATGCATGCATAAGTGTCCATAGAACTAACCAATCCATGTTAAACAAAGTAAAGTAACATTCAGCATCAAAACATGAATAAAAGATAGCTCTTGATAAAACACTTGCAAATTAATACTCATTAAAAGCATATGAATCATGCAACTATATGTATCTTTTTGAATCAACTCAAACATCCCTTTCCCAATCTTTTAATAGCATCCAACTTAATTCAACCCAAATTTCCAGTAGCTCTCTCATATATAAATGATAGTGGTGGTCTACAAAAAAAATCAAACCGAAATAAAAACAAATAAAAGACGCTCCAAGTTTATGCGATAAAGTGCATTGATCGAAAAACAGAAGTTAGACGTGTGCAAACCGAGAGTGTGTTGGTCCAGTGGGGTTGTCTTCACATCCCCAAGCTTATGGTCTTCACCATCCTTGGATAGCTCTTGGTGCATCTCCTCTAATCCCTGTGAAAAAACTTCAAAACACCGTTTCTCCCATTTCTTTTCTGTGGGTGACATTAGTAGTGATAGACAAATGAATTGCTTGCTGCATAAAATCCTTAAACAAAAATTCATATGAATGTCCAGAAAGTGTATAATGTTGTATGCCTACTTATAAACTCAATTGGATAAAAAATTCAAGTTAAAAGTTCAAAGAATGCATCAAACAAAATGGGACAGAATCTGTCCAAAAAACAGCAGCAGCAAAACGTATTTTTCTACCCTACTTAAATATGTCGAAAAATTCTGAAAAATTCATGCTTAGAGGATGAAAAGTTGCAACTACAGTTCAAATATCAGCTCATTCGGAGTTACAGAATAGGAATTAAAAATCATACCGTGCACAGATTCGTGCTGGAATAAAATCTCCGAATGCAAAAGCAACTTTTTCAAACCAAAATAGGTAAAACTTGGCACTTTATTAAAAATTCCAGAAACAAAACTAAAAACTAAGTCTCTTGTTACAGCAAGAGGACACAAAGAAAATCAAAAATAAAAACAACCGGGTTGCCTCCCGTAAAGCGCTTTCTTTATAGCCATATAGCTAGGCTTCTTACTTGATATTTATTGTGGACGAAGCTCATGAGGGAGCTTGAACTTTGATGTGTCCCTCTTCCTTGGGAAGTGTTCCATGCACTTCTTGTGTGGAAACTGAAACTTCACATTCCCTTCTTTTGAATCAATGATAGCATACGAAGAAAAGGTCTTCCAAGAATAATTGGACTAGAGGTTTTATTCCCCATATCCATGATTAGAAAATCAACAGGTACAAATGTCATATGCAACTCTACCATAACATCACTTACTTTTCCTAAAGCATGTTTAATGGAATCATCAGCAAGTGCAAGTTCAATAGAGCATTTTTCAAGATTCTTTAATTCAAGAACTTCATATAATTCTTTAGATAAAACAGAGACACTAGATCCTAGATCAATATAGCATGGTGTGTCTCTTTTCCAATGGTTACTAGTACTTTGGGAATCCATATATCCCCAAGCTTAGGTGGTATCATAGCTTCTTGGTTGTACCTAGCAATTTTTCTTTTAAAATATGATTAGCAATATAAGAACCAAAACCTGCTTGGTTAACATTGATACGTCTCCAACGTATCCATAATTTCTGTTGTTCCATGCTTATATTATACCATTTGCTACATGTTTATATACACTTCATATCACTTTTATGCATTTTCTGGGACTAACCTATTAACAAGATGCCACAGTGCCAGTTCCCTGTTTTCTGCTGTTTTTTGTTTCAGAAAGTTACTTCTGGAAATATTCTCGGAATTGCACGAAACAAAAGGCCAAGTCCCTATTTTTCCAACACGTACACGGAGTCCGAAGGAGAGACGAAGGGGAGCCACGAGGTGGCCAAACCACAGGCCGGCGCGGCAGTGGGGCCCACCACGCCGCCTGGTGGTTTGGGCCCCTCGGGGGTCCGCCGACATCGCCCCTTCACCTATTTATCCCCCGAGACGTGAAAACCCTAAAACACCGAGCCTTTCATCCAGAACATATTCGCTGCCGCCGCCGTCGTCAACCCTAACTCGGGGGGTTCTGAAGCTCTTCCTGGCACCCTGCCGGAGAGGGGAATCATCACCGGAGGGCTCTACATCGCCATGCCCGCCTCCGAAGTGATGCGTGAGTAGTTCATCCTTGGATTATGGGTCCATAGCAGTAGCTAGATGGTTGTCTTCTCCACTTGTGCCATCATGTTTAGATCTTGTGAGCTGCCTATCATGATCAAGATCATCTTATTGTAATGCTACATGTTATGTTTGCTGGGATCTGACTTATATTGATACCTATGTGGAGCTGAATATTATATTATCATGTCTATGTCATTTGTGATCTTGCATGCTCTTCGTTACTTGTTGAAGCCTTGGCCAAGTGAATACTTGTGACTCCAAGAAAGGGTATTTATGCATGATAGTTGGGTTCAACCTCTATTTAACCTGGGATAGTGATAGCAAGTTCTAAGGTTGTAGATGTGTTGTTGCCACTAGGGGTAAAACAGCAATGCTTTATTCAAAGATGAATGTATTGTTTACATTACGCACATTACTTAATGCAATTGTCTGTTGCTTGCAACTTAATACTGGAAGGGGTACGGATGTTAACCGGAAGGTGGACTATTTAGGCATAGATGCATGCTGGATAGAGGTCTATGTACTTTGTCGTAATGCCCAAATGAATCTCATAGTAGACACCACAACTTGCACATGCATGTTATATGCACTTATCAATTGTCAATTGCCCAGCTGTAATTTGTTTACCCAGCATGTTAGTTATCTTATTGGAGAGACACCACTAGTGAACTGTGGACCCCGGTCCATTCTTTTACATCTGAAATACAATCTACTGCAATCATTGTTCTCTGCTGTTTTATGCAAACAAACATCATCTTCCATACGATACGTTTAACCCTTTGTTTTCAGCAAGCCGGTGAGATTGACAACCTCACTGTTAAGTTGGGGCAAAGTAATTTGATTGTGTTGTGCAGGTTCCACGTTGGCACCGGAATCCCTGGTGTTGCGTCGCACTACACTCCTTCACCAACACCTTTGAAGCAACCTCGTTTTCCTACTGGTTCGATAAACCTTGGTTTCATACTGAGGGAAAACTTGCTGCTGCACTCATCATACCTTCCACTTGGGGTTCCCAACTGACGTGTGACGTTACACGCATCAAGCATAGTTTCTAGCGCTGTTGCCGGGGAGATATTCCCTCGTCAACTTAGCGCCAGCAAACATTAATGGAAGGATCACTTGCAAATTTTTGTAAGATAGATATTAATTCATGCAAGCTACAATTCTCTAAGTCAAGCAATGGTTCCTTGACTTCACTAAGCATTTTAACTTCCTCAACTTTGTTTTCCTTTTTAACCCAAATTTGTTTCTTAACAGGGAGTGCTTTCCCATTTTAAATCATTTTTTCTCAACACAGTGGCGGGGATCATCTTTTTTCAGGAACCTTTTTCTCGCACATGTGTAGTTTATGCATAGAATTGACCAATTTGTTTTCACGTTGCCAAACTTTAAAAAGGGGATAATATTTCTTAAGGAAAGCTTTTTATAGGTCACTCCAAGAATTAATAGCAGCAATGGGTAATGAACATATCCACTCTTTGGCCTCTCCTTTTAGTGAGAAAGGAAATAATTTTAGTTTCAGAATATCAGGTTCTATATTCTTAAAATTTTGAATATCACAAATGTCAATAAAATCCTGAAGATGCTTAGGAACATCCTCACATGCACTACCGCCAAATTGCTCCTTAATTATCAAGTTAAATACACCAAGACTCACTTCATAACTATCAGCTTTATCTCAGGTGTGGCAATGGGCCTAGCAATAAATTGATCATTTGGAGTGTTTGTGTAATCACACAACTTAGTTCTTTCTCCCATTTTTGCACGTTTTTATGTGTTTTTAATTTTTTATGCAAAACTGAAAATAAAATGACACTAAACAATGCAAACCAAAATAACAAATGCAACACAAAATGCAAAACTAAAAATAAAATATACAAACAGAAATATAAAAATGATATGCAAGACAATAACAAAACAAAATAAAATGATTTCCAGGTAAAGATGGATAAGATGATGCTCACGTAGGTGCAACCTCCCCAAGCTTAGGTGTTTGCACAAGTTGGTGATGAAGTTGACTTTGTTGTAAGATACTCTTGGATAAATCTTTACATCAATGATTCCCCGACAACGGCGCCAGAAAACAGTCTTGATGGCCCTTGAAGTAGTTACCTGCGTCAAAAGAAAATGGGTTAGGTTGAGACTCCAAGTGTAGAGTGTGTAGTATAATGAAAGACAGTTTTCCCCATGAGGGGTGACTCGAGGGTTTAATATCGAACTCATGGGGAATCAGTAGTTAAAGATTTATCTTCCTATCTGTTGTAGGGTCGGTCCCGATCTTCACGGATTTGGGCGGGATCGGCGATGAACACGAAGAACACGACGATGAACACGAAGAACAACAAACACCAAAGGGGCAAAGGAGGATAAATAGCAAGACACAAGCAACCAGTCGATCGGTAACACGCCCGAGGGTAGCCCTGATCCTCAAAGATGGAAGCACACTTACTCTTAGATTCGTTTATCTCACCGGTCGAATCTACCGGTCCAATCACCGAGATGAAAGGCGAGTAATCGCAACTACAAGGAGGAATTCATCTCCATGCAAGGAGGCCTTCGTTCATCTCACTAAGAGGCATCTCACAAAGAGGCAACATCCAAAGGATGGAATGGAGCTCTAGGGAGAGGAAGGGATATATAGTCTACTACAACCCAGGGTAAAACAGGAAATAAAAGGGGAAGGCACGGGTGCGCGCATGCGAGCTGCCAAGGGGCCAGCCAGGGAGCCGGCCGAGGCTGGCCTGGAGGCTGGCCGAGTCGGGTGGAGGGCCAGCCAGGAGCCCGGCCTAGGCTGGCCTGGTGGCTGGCCGATTCGGCTGTTGGGTCGGGCAGGGGACCGGCCGAAGCTGGCCTGGCAGCTGGTGGTATCGGCCGAAGGACCAGCCAGGAGCCCAGCCGAGGCTGGCCTGGGGGCTGGTGGCCTCAGCTGGCCGACCAGCCAGGGGCCCATCCAAGGCTGGCCTGGGGGCCGGTTGCCCCAGCGCGTTGGCCAGCTTGGTGACCAGCCCCGGCTGGCCTGCAGGCTGGCTAGCTTCTTGCCTTCGTTCTTCTTCGTCTTCTCGACTACTTACTTGGCCATTTTCAACACTTCCTTGGAGATCCTCATGAGGCTCATACCTAAGCACACACAATGTACCGGAATGAGGTAGCAAGCCATTCAAGGAATCGTCGAAGTCGTGCAAGGATAGGAGTGTGTTCACCTTATCATGTAGAGCCTTGATTCTAGATCTTGTCATCGGTCCACTTGGTATGTCATGTGTATGAACCGGAGGTTGGGCTACATCATCTCCCCCCTTGGGAAAGAATCATCCTCGACTCTTGTTCATCCTCATCGCTTGATGATCCATGGTAAGGAGATAAGTCGGCGACATTGAAGGTGTCATGCACCAAGTACTTGGAGTTGGTGATGTTGATTTTGTATGCATTGTCGTTGATGCGCTTGATGACCTTGAAAGGTCCATCTCCACGAGGGTGAAGCTTGGACTTCCTTGCATCCAGAAAGCGATCCTTGCGAAGGTGTAGCCACACTAGGTCTCCTTCTTCAAATATCATGGCACGCTTGTTCTTGTTCATCTTCTTAGCAAGTACTTCATTGTGCTTCTCAAGTGTGATTCTAGTACCCTCATGTAGCTTCTTAATGTGGGCGGCGCGCTTGTCGAAGTCCATGCTTGTTTGTTCACGTAGTGGTAGTGGTAGTGGTAGCATGTCCAAAGCGGTGTATGGGTTGAAACCATAAACGATCTCGAATGGGCTTCTCTTTGTTGCTTGGTGCTGTGCTCGATTGTAGGCGAACTCGGCATGTGGGATGCACTCCTCCCAATTCTTCAAGTTTGGCTTGATCAACACACGAAGGAGGGTGGATAGACTTCGGTTCACCACTTCGGTTTGTCCATCTGTTTGAGGGTGATAGGCGGTGGAGAAGAGTAGCTTGATTCCCAACTTGGCCATCAATGTCTTCCAAAAGTAGCTCACGAACTTGACGTCACGATCCGAAACGATGGTCTTTGGCACTCCATGAAGACGAACGATCTCCCTAAAAAACAAAGTTGCAATGTGTGAAGCATCGTCGGTCTTGTTGCATGGTATGAAGTATGCCATTTTAGAGAATCGATCAATGAAATCAAATATGGAGTCCTTGTTTGTTTTAGTGCGTGGTATTCCTAAGACAAAATCCATAGCAATATCACACCAAGGTGTTTGTGGAATTGGCAAAGGAGTGTAGAGACCATGAGAGTTTAGTGTAGACATAGCTTTGAGACAAGTGGAGCACCGGCGGACTAAGCGTTCCACATCACGCTTCATTCGTGGCCAATAGTAGTTGGTGGCAAGCATGGCGTAGGTCTTGTCGTGGCCAAAATGTCCCATGAGCGTTCCTCCATGAGATTCCTTCAAAAGAAGCAAACGAAGCGAAGACTCGGGGATACAAAGTTTGTTAGCCTTAAACAAGAAACCTTTAATCATATGGAAATCCTCAATCCCTTTGCTCTCCAAGCATTTAGCAAAAATGTCTCCAAAGTAAGTATCGGTAGCATACAAATCTTTTATCTCTTCCAAACCCAAGACATTAACTTCAAGATGTGTAAGTAGGTTGGTCTTGCGGGATATTGCATCTGCGACCACATTGTCTTTACCTTTCTTGTATTTGATTACAAAGGTGAAAGACTCAATGAACTCAACCCACTTAGCATGTCTTTTGTTCAAATTTGTTTGGCTTTTCAAATATTTCAAGGATTCATGGTCGGAATGGATGACAAACTCCTTAGGACGAAGGTAGTGTTGCCAAACATCCAAAACACGAACCAAAGCATACAATTCTTTGTCATAAATTGGATAATTCAAACAAGCTCCATCTAGTTTCTCACTATGGTATGCGATGGGTCTACCATTTTGCATGAGAACTCCGCCAATACCCAAACCAATTGCATCGCATTCAATTTCAAAAGTTTTGGAAATATCCGGAAGTGCAAGTAGTGGGGCTTGGGTTAACAACCTCTTGAGCTCATTGAAAGCAAAATCATGTGCATGGCCCCAAATGAAAGGCACATTCTTCTTTGTAAGGTCATGAAGAGGGCATGCAATTGTTGAAAAATCTTTGATAAATCGGCGATAAAATCCGGCAAAACCCATGAAACGTCTCAACTCCTCAAGTGACGTAGGAAAAGGCCAAGAGCGAATAGCTTCTATCTTTGCTTCATCAACTTCAACACCATTCAAAGAAACAACAAAACCCAAGAAAATGAGCTTATCGGTGGCAAATGTGCACTTAGAAATATTAGCATAAAGCTTTTCATTGCGAAGGGCCAACAAAACTTGAGCAACATGAGAAGTATGCTCTTCCACTGACTTGCTATAGATGAGGATATCATCAAAATAGACAACCACAAATTTTCCAATGAAAGGACGAAGGACATGATTCATAAGACACATAAAAGTTGAAGGTGCATTGGAAAGACCAAATGGCATGACAAGCCATTCATAAAGACCAAGCTTTGTTTTGAAAGGGTCTTCCATTCATCATCCTCACTCATCCTTATTTGATGATAGCCACTCTTAAGATCAATTTTGGAAAAGATAGCGGAACCACAAAGTTCATCAAGCATGTCATCAAGTCTAGGGATAGGATGGCGATACCTAACGGTTATGGCGTTGATGGGGCGACAATCCATGCAAAGACGCAGGGTGTTGTCATGCTTGGGCACCAAGATGACGGGCATGGCGCATGGACTCAAGCTTTCACGGATGTGGCCCTTATCAAGAAGCTCTTGTATTTGCCGCTTCTCCTTCGTTTCTTCGGGATTGGTGCGGTAAGGTGCGCGGTTAGGTAACGGTGCGCCGGGGACAAGGTCGATGCGATGCTCGATGCCGCGTAGAGGAGGTAGTCCCGGTGGCACCTCTTGAGGGAACACATCTTCAAACTCCTTCAAAAGAGACAACAAAGATGGAGGAATGTTTGTTAAGGTGTTAGTAAAAGAGGCTTCACCCTTGCATATGAGCACATAGTGAAATGTGGATGGGTCCTCTCTCAACTCCCTCATGTCTCTCTTGGTGGCAAATAGAGTTAAGTTTGGTGTGGCTCTCTTTGAAGATTCACTCATGTTTGGCTTGTGGCTCTCACTCACTTTTTGGTGGATCACTCTCTCACCACTCATCTCACTTGAAGCACGCTCTTGTTGTGCCCTTGCAATAGTCTTGGCATTGTCGGCAATTATTTGACTTGGAGTCATAGGGCGGAGGACAAAGGTCTTGTCATTGTTCTTGAAACTATAGTAGTTTGTCCTTCCGTCATGTGTAACACTCTTATCATATTGCCAAGGTCTTCCAAGAAGTAAGTGACAAACGGTCATAGGCACAACATCGCAATCGACGGTATCTTCATAAGCTCCAATCTTGAAAGACACTTGCACCATATGTTGAATCTTGACGGTTCCGCAATCACTCAACCATTGCACATGGTATGGGTGGGGGTGCTTCTTGATCTTCAAGTTGAGCTTGTCACAAAGTTCCTTACTTGCTAAGTTGTGACAACTTCCACCATCGATATGACCTTGATGGACTTTCCATGAACTACCGCTCTTGTTTGAAATAAGTTGCATCGTTGGTCTTCCTCTACTTGGACATTGGTGGTCAAAGCTCTTGTCACAACCAAGGTTGGTTCATTGGGGTCACCATCACAAAATATCTCCTTGGAGTCATCTTGAGCACTTTGTGTGGTGGTGACTTGATTGGTGGCGATGTACTCCTCTTCACTCATCGACTCATATTCTCCCAAGTCATTGACAATCATGACTTTCTTGTTTGTACACTCAAATGATTTTGTCCATGACCTCCGCACTTGTAACATTGCAAGAGTCTTGTGCCGGTAGGTTGTCCTTGAGGTTTGTTGCTTGGGAGAGGCGCTTTCTTGAAAATTGAGGCGCGTGAGGTGTAGAAGATGCGACTTTTGGAGGACCTCTCATGCTTGCTTGAGGTGAAGCTTGTGTCATTGGAGGTGTTGAGGATGAAGGCTTGTTTGCAAAGAAAGATTTTGTCTTGAGATACTTGAGCTCTTCAAGCACATAACGCTCGGCCTTTGTTGCTTGATGGACTAGCTCAACCAAATTGGTATAAGGTTGGAACTCCACAATCTTCTTGATAGGATAGTTGAGGCCATTCAAGAAACGAGCCATGGATTGCTCTTGTGACTCCTCAACATGGGCTCGTACCTTGAGATTTCCATTTCCTTATAGTACTCATCCACGGACCTCACACCTTGCTTCAACTCTTGCAACTTCTTGTATAAGTCTCGAGTATAGTGACTAGGAACAAACACTTGTACATCTCTTCTTTCATTTCAACCCAATTGGTGATAGGTGGTTGGTTGTTTTGCAGACGATCATCTTGGAGCTTTTCCCACTATAAGAGAGCATAGTCCTCAAACTCCAAGGATGCTAGAGTCACCATCTTGTTGTTGGAGTAGTTGCGAACCCGAAAGATCTTGTCAACCTTGAGTGCCCATGATAGGTATGCTTCTGGATCGCTTGTTCCATAGAACTTGGGCATATCAAATGAAGATTGGATAAGCTATCATCTTCATCACAGCGGTTTGGAGGTGGGAATGCACGTCCACGTCTCTTTGGTGGAGTCCATCACCATGGTGGTGGCTTGACTCGCTATCACTTGCTCGACACGGTGATGATGATGATGATGGTCATGATGACGATCTTGGTGAGGACGCGGCTCATGATGTGGCATTGGGTTGTCTTCATGGTTGACATGTTCACGATGGCGGTTTCGTGGCCTTGGAGGATGGCGATGTGGACGCCCTTGATCACCATAGTCATTGCCACCCGGCACACCATTGTCATTGGCCCAAGGGTCTCGACGTTCTTGATGTTGTGGTGGTGGTGATGGTGTTCTTTCATGCCTTGCACCATGGTGACGATGATGCTCTTGATGGCCATTGTCATGGTGTACTCGAGGCGATGGGTGACGTTCCTCATCATGGCGACGTCGATCATGCTCGCCGCGCCTTGGCATTTCTTGTCATCCTTGACGACCACCTTGTCCATCTTCTCGCCGACGCGATGATCTTGAAGACTCCCTTGAGTGACGAGATGATGAAGAGATCCACGATGTGCAAGGTTCGCCATGTGTTCATTCATTTGCAACATTTGCTCGTTGATGTTGGCTTGCATGGTGTGCAAGTCATGCCGCATGTTGTCGAAGTTTCCTTCTTGAGCTTGGAGGCGACGCTCATAGCAGCCTAGTCCATCACGAACAAGATGACGAAGACCGACGAACTCATTATGCGTGACGTAGCCGTGGTCGCCTTGAGGTACCTCATTGCCATCACCGTCCGAGCTTGAGCTCCCATTTGTACTTCCCCTAAACATGATTCTCAATGAACAAGTGAGATGTATTGGAATAGACAAGCAAGATAAACTAAAACGAAGGATAAATGTGCTTGCTCAATGAGAATCCGGTTCTCACACCCAACTCACACACTTATGTGGATAGGTAGGTATGGTGGTTGGAAAGCCAAATGAAATCAATTCGAAATCAAGATATTGTCTAAGCAAGTAGAAAACCAAAATGATCAACGAGCCAAACAAGTCGATCTCAAAAGAAAAGAAGAAAGAAACACACACGTGGCGATGAAAGTGACTTGTGCAACTATCAAAATGAGCAAGATAACCTAGCGAAGACTACGCTCGGTGTTGCACAAGTGCTCGATGAGCCACTAGCTCGATTGCAAAGTATGAGTGGACTCCAAGATTTGCACTAAAGACACCACCTATAAGATGTTCATCGAGCGTTGGCGCAACCTACAAAATGGCGAGTGGTGTTTTCTTTTTCTCTTTTGTGTCTCTTCTTGCTTCTTGACTTTTTCTCTTTTCAAATATGGTGGCTCTTTTGCTTCTCGAGCTATTTTCACACTCACTTCCTTGAAGCCAACAAGATATATGATATGATAACTAGCGCGCAACTTTTGCTCGGAAACTACACGATGTCGATGTGCAAAGTCCACGCAATCGTCAAGAGCTAGCCTCAATGGGATATGGTAAACACAAAGATATAATGTGGCTTGCAAGGAAAAAGGTCAAAGGTAAGGATTGGAGAGGTTATACCTTCGTCGACAACTTTACCCGTTTGTTGTTGGAGTCTCGTGCTTGCCCACGAATTTAGGGAGTGGTGGAATGGTGGATCAACCGGTATGGTGTCGTAGCCCTCGCTCGTAGCTTCGAAACAAGCCAAAGAACACCAAATTCAGAGTCCGGAGTCGAAAGATATGGCCAAAACGATTTTCAAAATTTTCTGTTTTCGGACCAGCCGAGGGGCCAGCCTTGGCTGGGCTGGTGGCTGACGGCGTCGGCCGGGTGACCAGCCGAGGGGCCAGCCTAGGCCGGGCTGTGGGCCGGCCGAGCTGGGACACGATTTTCTGCTCGAAAATGCCCGATTTCGGCCCGAAAAAACTTCAAATCGAAGGGGAAATCGATGGAATTAGGCTATGGGAACGCAAAGGAAGCAAGATCAACTTGTTTTCCACGAGATCCATGGATCAAAACTTGCAAAAACGCACTCAAATCGCAGATCGATCCAAAAGCAATTTGGGGATTTTTTGGGGTGAAATTTTCGAATTTCTCAAAATCAAAGAAAAATTTGGGGGTAAAGTGGGGGAAACACAAATCAAATCCGTGGCAACCGTTGCTCTGATACCATATGTTGTAGGGTCGGTCCCGATCTTCATGGATTTGGGCGGGATCGGCGATAAACACGAAGAACACGACGATGAACACGAAGAACAACAAACACAAAAGGGGCAAAGGAGGATAAATAGCAAGACACAAGCAACCAATCGATCGGTAACACGCCCCGAGGGTAGCCCCGATCCTCAAAGATGCAAGCACACTTACTCTTAGATTCGTTTATCTCACCGGTCGAATCTACCGGTCCAATCACCGAGATGAAAGGCGAGTAATCGCAACTACAAGGACGAATTCATCTCCATGCAAGGAGACATTGGTTCATCTCACTAAGAGGCATCTCACAAAGAGGCAACATCCAAAGGATGGAAAGGAGCTAAGCTCAACTCAATCTCAACATAGTCTAACCCTAGCTCTAGGGAGAGGAAGGGATATATATAGTCTACTACAACCCAGGGGTAAAAAGGAAATAAAAGGGGAAGGCACGGGTGCGCGCATGCGAGCTGCCAAGGGGCCAGCCAGGGAGCCGGCTGAGGCTGGCCTGGAGGCTGGCCGAGTCGGGTGGAGGGCCAGCCAGGAGCCCGGCCTAGGCTGGCCTGGTGGCTGGCCGGTTCGGCTGTTGGGTCGGCCAGGGGACCGGTCGAAGCTGGCCTGGCGGCTGGTGGTATCGGCCGAAGGACCAACCAGGAGCCCAGCCGAGGCTGGCCCGGGGGCTGGTGGCCTCAGCTGGCTGGCCAGCCAGGGGCCCAACCAAGGCTGGCCTGGGGGCTCGTTGCCCCAGCGCGTTGGCCAGCTTGATGACCAGCCTCGGCTGGCTGGCTAGCTTCTTGCCTCCGTTCTTCTTCGTCTTCTCGACTACTTACTTAGCCATCTTCAACACTTCCTTGGAGATCCTCATGAGGCTTATACCTAAGCACACACAATGTACCGGAATGAGGTAGCAAGCCATTCAAGGAATCGTCGAAGTCGTGCAAGGATAGGAGTGTGTTCACCTTATCATGTAGAGCCTTGATTCTAGATCTTGTCATCGGTCCACTTGGTATGTCATGTGTAGGAATCGGAGGTTGGGCTACATCACTATCCTTCCCTTGAAACCAACAAAACAAAGTAAGTGTTTTGTGTCCTCAACCTCACCTAGTGGTTGTCAAGCACAAGGTGTGAGAATGATATGAAAATATATTGTATGCAAAACAGTACATAAATTTGCAATGATGATAAATAAATATGCAAGGATGGTGGAAACAATAATGGATGATATTTTTGGGTTTTGTATTGTGAATGCAATATGTACAATATTTTTGTATTTTCGGATTTTTAAATGGCAGAAAATGTAAAGTGGATAAAAGTTGTTGGAAAGGTGTTTCTTATGATAAAAAATGGACCGGGGTTCATGGTTTCACAAATGCACTCTCTCTTTAATAAAGTGGTGGATAATGGAACAATAGAATTGACATATGAGATTGCAAGATAAAAGTTTCATGACAAGTTACTAATTATATGGGCATCACGTCCTAACATAGATATCTTTTGTTTATTAATCTCTCTTCTACACCACCATGATATGAATTAAATCGAGCTATCCTAGTATTAAGATAAACCAGAGTATAGCATTAAGTCCTTTGACATGAAGTTAAAATAAGAACATGCTAGATCTAGTCATGGAGTAGTGGCAATGGTCACACCACTAGTACAGAACGACACATCGGAAACGGGCCAAAAAGCTCATCGGCAACGGGGAAAGGGTCCGTGTCCCCGCCTCTGTCACTGATGTGAAGCCTCACAACGGCAACAGAGATTTTGATCGTTTGCAATAAGTTTGGCAACGGGCATACTATATAATCGTTGCCTTTAGTCTTTACATCAGATACGGAGATTAGTTTTTAACCGTTTGTAATGAGGGCGAAAGGAAACAAAAAAAAGCCGGTGACGCCTGCTGCACGTCGACGGAGCCCTGTGGTTCCTGCCTGACGGCCGCGGTTCTTCACCTTCCTCTTCGCCCAGCTTCATTGCGTGGTCTTCTTCTACCTGTTTAGTACTGCACAAAAGTCTTGCTCCTGGAGGCGCCGGCTTCAGTGGACCGTGTGGACGGAGCCCTGCTCCTAAGTCTTCACGGCCGCCGCATAGTCTCCAGGTTTCCTCCTCGCCCTAAAGGAGATGAAAAAAATCAAAATGTAAGCTCCTTCATCTCTATACACAAGACAGATGCTTCTTCATCGGCATTACAGAAAATATAGAATTAATTACACTAGAACATAGCCTAAACAATGCCTCATATATAGGTAGATTGGACACACAAATTTCAGGGATGGAGCTAGTGAGCCAAGTAGGATGCACAAGATCGGTATTTGTGCATACCACAAGGATCACTAGCGTCACCCCCGGATCACATGGTGTCACCTAATTTTAATCACCGGCATAACAGAAACAAAGCTAAAATCTATGTGTAAACAATGCCTACTAAAAACAGAGCAAATCTATGGATAAACAATTAGCTACTTACAATTAGAAAACAGCTAAAATCTATGTGTAAACAATGCCTACTATAAACAGAGCAAATCTATGGCTAAACAATTAGCTACTTACAGCTAAAATCTATGTGTAAACAATGCGTACTATAAACAGAGCAAATCTATGGATAAACAATTAGCTACTTACAACTAGAAAACAGCTAAAAATCTATGTGTAAACAATGCGTACTATAAACAGAGGAAATCTATGGATAAACAATTACCTACTTACAACTAGAAAACAGCTAAAAATCTATGTGTAAACAATGCCTACTATAAACAGAGCAAATCTATGGATAAACAATTAGCTACTTACAACTATAAAACAGCTAAAAATCTATGTGTAAACAATGCCTACTATAAACAGAGCAAATCTATGGATAAACAATTAGCTACTTATAACTAGAAAACAGCTAAAAATCTATATGTAAACAATGCCTACTATAAACAGAGCAAATCTATGGATAAACAATTAGCTACTTACAACTAGAAAACAGCTAAAATCTATGTGTAAACAATGCCTACTATAAACAGAGCAAATATATGGATAAACAATTAGCTACTTACAACTTGAAAACAGCTAAAATCTATGTGTAAACAATGCCTACTATAAACAGAGCAAATCTATAGATAAACAATTAGCTACTTACAACTAGAAAACAGCTAAAAATCTATGTGTAAACAATGCCTACTATAAACAGAGTAAATCTGTGGATAAATAATTAGCTACTTACAACTAGAAAACAGCTAAAAATCTATGTGTAAACAATACCTACTAAAAACAGAGCAAATCTATGGCTAAACAATTAGCTACTTACCACAATGCCTAATAAGAACAGAGCTAATCGTCTTAAACGAGCAAAAAGAAGTGCAAAAAAAAAACTATCCTACTGAACAGGGGTCTTACATTAGGCGATGCGGGCTCGCTTAGCGTCGCCGCCGGCGACGGAGCTAGCGTTGGCCCCCTGGCGATGCCTTGCCCTCGCCGTGGACCAAAGAGAGGGCTATGGCGGCCCAGAGGTCAGACTGGTAGACCGCCTCCTCGGCGCGTTCGACCTGGGTCGAGGCCTCGGAGAGGAGGACCGCCGCCTCCAGATCGGCCTCGCCCTGACGACGCTTGGCGTCATCGCGCTCGAAATCAGCGCGGGAGAGTTGGCAAGCGATCTCCAGATCACGACCCTCCTCCTCTTCCTCTTCCTCTTCCTCTTCGTCCTCGTCGGAGGACGAGGACGAGGAGGAGGAAGACGGATGGTTCAGAGAGCGAGGACGGCGGCCGGGGGTACATCGCCTGGCGGATCTCGCGGTAGCTGCAATGGCGGCCAAATGAGCGGGTGCGGCCGGAGCCTTCGCCGTGCGGACGAGCGCCAAGGTTGCGGGACCGCGGGGTACATCGCCTGGCGGATCTCGCGGTAGCTGCAATGGCGGCCAAATGAGCGGGTGCGGCCGGAGCCTTCGCCGTGCGGACGAGCGCCAAGGTTGCGGGACCGGCCCGCGGGGGCCGGAGCGGCGGCGGCCTGTTCCGCAAGCTCGTCCCGCAACACCAGCTGACGCTGCTGCTGCCTAAAGACCCGGAGGGTGGGGCGGCCACGGCCGCGGCCGCGATGGTCGGATCTACCAGCGCCGACGGTGGAAGCCATGCGAGAGAGTGGAGAGAGATCGAGGAGACTGTGCGGCGGCTAGGGTTGGAAGTGAGACAGTGAGAGTGAGAGTGAGAGTGAAGGGCATAGTAGGTTCTTATAGGCCGCGGGCTGTCGGGCTGCTTCTAAAGGCAACGAAGATTGCGAAACTGTCCGTGTGCGATGAGCACACATCGGTAACGGAGGCAAACTAACCTCCGTTGCCAACATATATTCCACTATTCACCTATTGCCTTTGTTGTGGGCCTGCTTTACGGCCCAGTGCGGGCACGCGGGGGATGTCGCGATTCTCCGTCGCCTAACTCCTGCCGTTGCCATAGAGGGGTATCGGATGTGTCGTTCTGTACTAGTGCACCTTCATCTCCGGTAGCAAGATATTTTTCTTTATCCCTAGTGAGGCAACACAGTAAGGTAAACATACCCAAGTGGATCGCGGAACTTCTCTCACTTTCACCGCACTAGCCACCCCCGTTACTCCAACTAATGCACACATCACCCCTCACACGCTCTCATACACATGCTTGATCAAAACAAGTAAACAAGAACGGGGTACATAATATGCATCTACTTTCATAACTGAAACAAAACTATTGCAATCTCAAACATATATTAACTCATAAAAGGATCCACCACACATGTATTACATAGGTGACCATAATCATGTTCAGCAGCTCATACGGTACTAATTAGTGAAGCTCAGAGAGGAGAGATACATAAGTTACTTCCACAAACCCACAGTCCAAGGGTGGACTACTCCTCTTCATCATGGAGATGGTGGAGAAGTCGTTGGAGAAGATGGAGACCACGCCGGCAGCGCCCGCCAGAGTTTTTCCCCTCCAATCTGCAACTCCAGGTCTCTGTTTCATGGTTTCTGTGTTTCGGCGGCGCTCCTTTCTGAAGGGTGTCGGGAACTATTTTTATAGTCGGTTTTAGGTCAAGACGAAGGCAGTGGAAAAAAGATCGACGGCAACGGAGCCTCAAGGGCCAAGATGGTGGGTCCCACGTGGCCAAGGAATCTGGCGCGTGGGCCACCCTCTTTTGGCCCTCGGGCCTCCGTTTGTTTGCTTCCTTCGGTCCCATGATTCGTTCCTTCCAAAAAACTGATCCCCGTAAAATATTAGGTCATTTGGACATTGTTTGGATCCCTGAAACATCAAAATATAGAAAATAGGGTTTTCTGCCTGTGCAGGGTTAATTCCATAAAAATAGGGAAACAATGAAATATTCCCAAAATCAATATAAAACAATGATATAACCCTTATATGATGCAAATATGATTGAAATATAAGTAAAACAATGCAAAATTCATGTATGCATTTTACATGCATCACTCCCCCAGCTCAGCCGCCGCCTTGAGGTACTCCGTGGGCGGCTGCCACTCCGTCTTGGGCTCCGTCTTGGGCTTGACGAGGCGGCGGAAGAGGCGGCGCGGCGGAGACGCGGCGCGGAGCAGGCGCTTGTTGACGCGCAGCATGTCGGTATGCATGGGGGCAGGTGATGTGTACACACGCTTCTATTCTTGTAGATAGTGTTGGGCCTCCATGTGCAGAGGTTTGTAGAACAGCAGCAAGTTTCCCTTAAGCGAATCACCCAAGGTTTATCGAACTCAGGGAGGTAGAGGTCAAAGTTATCCCTCTCAAGCAACGCTGCAATTAAGATACAAGAAGTCTCTTGTGTCCCCAACACACCTAATACACTTGTCAGATGTATAGGTGCACTAGTTCGGCGAAGAGATAGTGAAATGCAAGTAATATGGATGATTATAAGTGGTAGTTGCAATCTGAAATGAAAATGGCAGCAAGCAAACATGAGACAAAATGAGAGCAAACGGTGTTTCAATGCTTGGAATAAGGGTTAGAGATCATACTTTCACTAGTGGACACTCTCAACAATAATATAATTAAATACAAAGATATGTCCTCTTCACTAAGCTACTCTGAGCTATTCCCTTGTTGGATAACGAACATCAATCGACTACGTAGGGCTATAAAAGCACACCTTAAAGTTGCATTCCACATCTAGGGAACCTCAATGTCACTATGAGTGCCCCAAAATAGTACTAGACAAACACCACAATTTCATAGAGACATCCACACAAGTAATAACTCATGATAAGTATTCATGTAATCTTTAGCCTAAGAGTCACACACGGTGCGCACACTGTCAACTTCGCACCGTGGGACAAAGGTGACTCTAGAGTTTACATTAATAAAAACAATCAAGTAGCATATAGATAATGAAGAGTAACATCTATGGATTCAACTAGCTAGATTACAAAGCTCATGATCACACCATGGGAGAGAGAGATGAACCACATAGCTACCGGCATGAGCCCTCAGCCCGATGAATACTACTCACACATGGTCATGATGAGTATGCTTGATGGAGATGTTGATGAAGAGGTGCAGCCCGGAGAGGAGACGACAGCCCGCAGCAGCCACGGCGCGGCGGCGGCGAGGTGCGGCGGCGGCTCTAGGCGGCGGCTGCCCTTGGTGATGAGGATGGTGTGGAGGAGGCTCTCCTCCCCCAGACGGCTGCCTGGGAGGAGGAAAATTCGTGGTCTTGGGGGCCTCCCACGACCTAGGGTTCCTTCTTTATATAGGCTCTCGGATTTCCGTCACCCAGTTTTAGGTCCTCACGAAAACGGGTCCACATGCGCGTCCTAATCAGATTGGGCTGTTCTCGGACTTAAAAATTGCGCGTGGAAAATTGTGACAACTTTCTGCTCTTCGACTTCTCCGTTTGACGTCATCTTCCAGGGTCAAACTGACAATCTCCGTAAAAAGTTCTCAGACAGATTTCAGGAAAGCCCCAATTTGACTCCAACAAGGTTTTCTTTGCCCAATTTTTATAATTCCTACACATTAAAGTGTAAAAGAAGAACATTGTGTACTTTGACAACTATTAGTAGGTTAGTACAATAAATGTCATAATATGATATAAAGTGTATATAAAACATGTGGCAATTAATATAAAACATGCATGGAACATAAAAAATTATAGATACGTTTGAGACGTATCAGCATGCCGCCCGGAGTTGAGGGAGGGAGGCGTGACCGAGGGAGGGGTGGAGCGCAAACCTGGAGGCACCGATCGTGCACCAGAGGAGGAGGAGGTGGCGGAGGAGGAGCTCGCGGCTCCCATCCGCCGCGGGATCCACGCCGACGTGCACGGCGGCATGGTGAGCCGGTGCGTGTTGCTGGCGGCGATGTAGTCCATCACTCACTGCAGGTTGCGGCCGTCCCGCCCCACCACCGCTTGCGCCCCTTCGAGTTGTAGCGGCCCTCCACCTGGCCGTTGTTGCCTCTGTCGGCGAGGTCCTGCTCGTGGCGGCGCTGGAAGTACGTCGTCCAGAAGGCGTCATTGCCCTCCGGCCTCCAGCGCGGATCCGCCGCCTGCTCTGGGGTGAGGTCGTCGATGACCTCGGCGATGGCGTAGTCCCGCTGCTTCCCACTGGGATGGGAGGCACGGGGATGCCGCCCACGCTAAGGTGCCACGATCCCTGGCCGCCGGAGGCGCAAGGGACGTGCATGTCAGGCAGCGTGGGGTAGCCCGCGTGGTACAGCGCCCACGCCTCATGTTTGTGGAGGTGGCGGCGGCCATTTTTGCGGTGGCTTGTGGACGGCGAGAGAGAGGGGAGGGCAGAGACGAAGACGGCGAGGGCTGTGTGGCAAGGGACGGCGAGGTGGTGGGATTATATAGCGCGTGGAGGCCAGGCAAATGGGCGGTGGCGCGCCATTACTGCGTCGCGTGCCCTACGATTGGACGTCGAAGCGACGGGCCATTACTCCGGTAGCCTTTGACCGGCGCCGCTCACTGGGCGGTGGCCACGCCATTAACCCCGGCAGCCTTTGACCGGCGCGGGAGCCGAGAGGATAGACGCGGCCGCTCACGGGCGTTTCTGTTCCCGCCATTTTCTCCCGCGTCGCTGACATCGCTGGCCCGCGTTGTGTTTCGCGCCATTCCGCCCACCCAAGTGGAATCCAGTGGGCTGGGTTCGGCTTGGGAGCGCCGACAATAATTACCACCGAAACGACGCTATTTGGGCTTCTGGGGGGCGGCTAGAAGAAAAAAGGCGCTATTTGGCCCAAAGGGCGCTATTTTGAGCCCTCGGTGGGCGACTGGAGATGCCCTTAGCGTGCTATTTTGTGCTATAGCTATTAGCGAAACATTATACACTGCTCTATTAAGCGGGACAATTCCATCACGCTAGCTATAGCGTGCTATTAGTGGGATATATCGTGCTATTTTTTCAGTGATGGCAGGAGGAAACTGGGTGGCGGCACCGTCGTGAGGGGGCCAGTCCGCAAGGGCGAGAGGTGGGAGATGAAGCATGTCAGGTGGTCCTTGGCCCACATGTCGGTTAAGGAGAGGGAGAGAACGAGAGATGAAGGCATCGTGGAATGCGCCGGCGGTGGAGCTGGAACTGACGATGGATGTACGGGCGAGAGCCCGAGATGGGTTTCGGCCCGAAGCATCGGCATAATAGTCACATCTCCTATGTCACTCCCGTTGGCGCCACATCTCGTATCTCTACTCCTATAAAAACCACAGTTGGTGATGATGGTGTGCCTGCCATCTTTTATCCACGATCGATCGATTAGAATTTAACGAACAAGAAACAGTCTTGACAAATTTGCAGATTACCCCTTTGTCATCTTGACAAATTTGGCAGCAAGGAGAAAGCTCATCCAAGTTCCAACTATCCGAGAAAGCTTATCCAAGTTCCAACTATCCTCTGTGTATAACTAATGGATAGCAATTGTAGTTATGTTTTGCTACAATTACACATCTGTTTTGTGTGCAAATTTTAAGCACTTTGGGGTAGAGCTACTCTATTGATAAATGTAAAACAGACCACTAATCGCGGATACTTTTAGAAATGTTCTACAAATTCTGAATTAGAAAGACGGGCATATATTTATTTGGTTCTTGGAACTTATGTTAATAATTTTATCTCCCTTGTATTGTAATTAATCTTCAAAATACAATTAACTAAAAACGAGTGCATTACAATGTGGTAATTAATTTTGTTTATAAAATAGCTTCCCAAGTTTGTTTGTTTTTTCTTATAAAATAGCTTGCCAACTTTGTATTCTCACGCTTGCATTACAATATGTATTATGTCCCAACACACTGGCATTCAGGTATAGTAGGATATATTTTTTAATGACGTGTTTATTTTTATATACATGTGAATATTATGTATACTATATTTATATGTTTTGAAAGAAAAATAATTAGTGGACCGTAGCAACGCACGGGCATTCGACTAGTGTACTTCGACACCTCGACGCAAACGGACACATATTTTGTCCGCTTTCCATCCATTTGGATCAACAAACGAACTCGCGTTCGGACCAGGTCCGTCCATTTCTGGCCACTCACTTAACGGGGCCGACGCATTGATTCCGTTCGACCATTTTCTCCAAACAGTTTTGTTAATAATAAGTATTACATATTGAAAACTGAAAATACATAATAAAAGACTAATAAATCTATGGCTTCTCGTCCTCCTCCTGCTCCGGTGGTGGTGGTGGAGTAGTCGGCTCATCGTCGGCATGTGGGACGGGTGGAGATCTAGACTCGTTCGCCGGCGCCTCAACCGGAACTGGCTCGGCGACAAGAGTCCACGGTGGCGCAAACCATTTTGGATCCGCGCCTCGCCGTTTCCACGGAGATCAGGGCTCCCATGTGAATATGTCGAGGCTTGTGTAAGAGTCGCTGGCTCAAGGGAATCGGTTGTAATGAAGTGTACATTAGAGACCCTGACGTAGACGGACATGAAAACAAGCTGAGAACAGGATGAGGTGGGGCCGGCTCAAATGTAAGGTTGTGTACTGATGTTTACTCCCGTTGTGTCTATAGATTTGTGTGATCCTCGGGAAAAAAAGAAGGATTGTGCTCTTTCCATATGTAAAAAAAAGCTCATATGTAGTCTTTGTAATAACCGAAGTGTAATAAAGAAATAAAAAGCTGCATGCACTGATATTCGATGGATGCAAAACCCCATTTCGAAAAAAAAAAGTCGGGGGGCAAGATCGTCCTGCTGCGGTGGGTGCTGGCACGTGACACTGCCGTTGATGAGGCCAAGTTATGGTTACATTGCACATGATCACATAGATTGTATCCTACGTGTATCGACGGATTGGCGTCGCCTGCACCTTGACCCCACGGGGAGCCTGCACACATCTGAAGTGTTTTTTGAGTTCAATGAGGAAGAAGAATGGGAAGCCTGTACGTCCATACATTGGTTATATGTTTACCTAGAAAGGTACAAGAATACAGATAGCTCTGAACATTCAGTATTTATAATTACTGCACCAAGAGTTAATCCAGAAATACAGGTGATCCTAATATCCCTTGCTCAGGCGTACGATTAACTTTTTTTTGTTGCGAAAAGGACCTTGACGTTAAAAGAAACACCGAATAGTACAAAACATTTTAATAAAAATGAAAATTACAATAAAATTCTTTAGATGTCCTTCGTCTTCGATCTTCAGACCGTGTCGACGGCGCCACACCGCTGCTGCTCTTCGCAGAGCGGGCTTCACGTTGTTGATTGCAAACGGGAAGTCACCAAACGGGTCAAGAAGATCACATCCATCCTGAGTAGAAGAATAGGATGAAACGCCGATAGAGCTCCATGCTCCTTCCCACTGCGCCGTCAACAAATTCGCTTCTATTTTTCATCTTGATATATCAAATTTTCTCTATAACACCTGAGCTAATACCCTGTAAGTATATATACAACCAGAACATGCTCTATGTAGTAAGTCCTGCTGCCACGCTGGGCGTCTTCTACTTAATTAGGGTTTGAAATTTTATTTGCGAAAATTAGAGCTTGCATTTGCGAGGGCACTGGGATCAGTTGACACAACATGAAGAAGGAACGTGCAATACAGGTATAAGAAATTGCATTGTAGAGAGCTATTATTGCATGAGCCACCAAGCGCATACAATGAAACTAGTGCAATAAATTGGAGGATGAATATTTTCCTTCTTGTCCAAGAAATAGAAAACTAACCAGGAACCAGGTCCCATACAATATGAATGATAACCGAAAAAAGGGTTCCCCATGTTTAACAGTTCTCAGTTTTCTTCCCATATAAGAGACGAACAAGATGATAATATATATAATTTAACTTATAGTTCTTGAATCCTATATTTGAATTATCAGTGGGCCCTCCACTTCAATTGGCGGTATTCACAGAAATGGAGTACCGTTTCTTCAGATAGTATGACACCATCAGCAACTTGTATAATGATTCGCTGGAGGGATGGTGCACATTTTAGAATAAAGCTGACAACATCCACTTCATGACTCGTGCCATTGAAATCACTTACTACGATCTCTTGAAGAGAACTAAACATAATTTTCTGATTGGCCCAATTTGGTGACTTATCCCAAATGCAAGAAGATAAGCATGTGTCGACCTGAAGAAAATGCGAAAATATATTATTTTGAAAAATGAAATTGTGTTAAAAAAGCTGACAATTTCTCTCTCTATATATATATTTTCCTCTGCCAACATACCTTGTGCTTGCGCCCACTTAATTTAAGATGAAGCATTCTTAAACCAATACATCTCTTAAGTAGTAGGAACATGCTCATTCCAAACATATGACCGTCTGGCTCCACAAACAGATTCAAATCCTTGTATTGATCAGGAAGTACAATGTGCTCCATCAATTTTCTGTGTCCTCCCATCTCCTAGTTAACAATGAGATGAACGTACAATCAGATGAAAACCATCACCTAAAAGTAAAACTGTGAAATTTGCAAGCGTTTATATTTTCTGAAGCTAGCTTCAAATTATTATTAATTTCATGCCAAATATTATATCCAATAATTTTCATATTGTCGCAAGAAGAACTTATATAGGCTTCTATACCAAAAGTAGGGCATATAACACACAGAATCATGTCGAGTACAAACAATGGCAGCGAGGATCATTTTCTTCTTGTCTTTCCTCTCCTTGTTTATTGGTTAAGTACTGTTTATTGTAGACCAATCAAGAAGGATTTCCTAAGTGAGATGGTTACTAAGAGACAGCAGGTAACAATACATAGAAACAATAAAAATTAACTACAAGTTCAGTGAGAAATTGTACGAAAATCTGGCAAACTTGTTTCATATTGTTTCATATGAACAAGTTTGAGCAAGATTTGTTCTGTCAATACTGATTAATCTCCAATATTAGAAAAGAAACGTCATGTGCAAGCACACAATGTATATACTATTAGTTTAGCTCAACTTTGCATTGTCAAAATCACTCAAGATCCCAGGTGAGGGACTAGTATTGTGATTTCAGTAGCATTCTTTTGCTTAATATTATAGTAAATGTTAAGAAACAGCTGCATATAATTGACTAGAAATACAAAATAAAATTTAAGCACCACTCGATCGTCAATCAAAATATTCCGCATAGTTAAGAAATGATTACTAAGATGCTAGGCTAATATAACTATGCTATGTACCAAGGAAAACAAGGATACTAAAGGAAAAAGAGAGGAAAAATTTAGTCCTTTTCAACCGGTAAAAGGAAAGCATGCCCTCATATATGTATGCACTTTTTGTTGTGAATACACCTCACGGTTTAACTAATATGTTTATATTTCTGCGAGCACTCACATGTAATCTATAGGCTAAAAAGAACCAAAGTAAATTAGTATATATGGAACAATGTAAGATTAGAATATTCAATACGAATGTCCTAGAAATAAACATATGCACCATACTTCACAAAAATTAACTTTATACAAATATTATTGTATGGTGTCCTGCTTTTAATCTCCCATATTCCAAAAGAAAAAACATGTGCAACAACTCAGTACATATATAATATAATTCAACTTGGCAGCATCAACATCATTAAACAACATAAGAAAAGACTTATTGTGATTTCAGTAGGCATTCAAAATACTCGAGTAAATGTTTAGAAACTGATGCACAAATTTGACTAACAAAAATAATACTCCCCTCATATATGAAAATCCTGTGCACAACTAATTAAGAAATAATTATTAAGATGCCGAGCTAATTTAGTTAAGCTATGTCTCAAGAAAACCAAAGATATTAAAGTGAAAAGAGAGCAATAGTCCATGGCCTGCATGGTTGGTGACTTCGCATATTGTGTTGAGTTCCATTCATAATTTATTTTATGATGATTTCAAACAGCTCACACATATATATTCTTATATTGATCTAGATGGAACGAGAGCGGGGCCAGCTCATACCAACAAAGCGCCTAAAAGCAATTCAAGAGGAATTGGCGGGATTTTTGAACAAGGAGGTCCTGAACAAAAACGGAGAATTTTATCACGGTGATATATATTATATCGGACGTGATCTCGACATGTGAGAAACGTGATGTCTGCGCGCAAGGTGATCTTCGTAAAAAATAATTAATTGGGAAACAAAAAATCGAAACCCCTAAAAAATAAATTAGTAGAAAACAAAAATCAAACATCTTTGGTCCTGGTTGGTAATACAAACCAGGACCAAAGGGTTCCCGCCATGCGCGCCCTCCCGTGCCCACGTGGAGGCCCATCCATCCCAGGTCGTGGACACCCGGGACGAAAGGCCACCCCCCCTTTAGTCCTGAGCCTTTAGTCGCGGGTCCAAAACCGGGACGAAAGGCCCTCTGGACCCGCGACTAATGGTCTGTTTTCTACTAGTGACTTGACAAGAAATCTTGTGTATGACATATAGGGTAAGGTGCTAAAAAATTGAGGCACACGACAAGTAATGCAAATAACCAAACACTAGACCAATAGAGCGTGACAGGCCTAATATGTGTGATGCCAGGATGTGGCTTTAACTCAGACAGGCCCTCGTTCTTTTTCAACCAGAAGATCAAAGGAAAGTATGTTCTCATACATATATGAACCTCACAGTTTAACTGATATATGTATAGTTGCTGCGAGCATTCACATGTAACCTAACAAATAGGCTTAAAAGAACCAGAGTTTATTAGCATGTAGCAATTCAACCATAATAAAAGTAATTATGAGAGATGTCCTAGAAATTAAACATATGCATCATACTTGACAAATTTTGACTATATAAAATATTACTAGGTAGACTAGGTGAGATATCATTGTTAGATTCGTCATGAATAGTATGAATACTAGAATGTTGTACTTTATAATTTTTTACAGTTCTGAAGAGTAATAGTCCAAGTTGCATCTGAAGTTCCTAAGCATATATCATATGGATGAAGGAATGGAGATACTACGCGGTCTTTTCACATCTTTAAAACACTCTATTGCATGCAATTATATACTAACAGTATGACCCCGCACCCGCTGAACAACTTGTATGTATGATTTTCTTGGAGCAAACTAGCTAGACTGTATATTGGATGCCACTAGTGGAAACAGGGCCACTGGTCCCGGGTCGTAAGGGCCTTTAGTACCGGGTGTCCACCCGGGACTAGCAAGGCAACACTAGAGGGCCCCCCCCCCTCTAGTACCGGGTCCGTTACGACCCGGAACAACAGGCTCCCACGTGGCCGCCGAGGCGCGGGCGTGGTGGAGGACCTCTAGTCCCGATTGGTCATACGACCCGGGACCAAGGACCTCACACGTGGCAGCCTGTAATTTTTTGTTTTTCCTCCCAATTTAATATTGAAATGGTGCAAAAAAATATGCGTTTAATTAATTAAAAACAGAAACTACATATAACATATCAAAATGTTCATAAATAAAAATATGTTCACGTCTATCCGGTTACATGGAGGTGCTCATAACCGGGACTAGAGCCCGTCTATTCGATTACACGTGTGTGGAGATCATAACCGGGACTAGAGCCCGTCTATTCGGTTACACGGGAGATCATAACCGGGACTTCACCGCTATTCTCCATTGTATGTTCCTTTTGTAGGTATGACTTCGCTGAGCAGAAACCCCGCAAGTTCCTCTGCTAGTGCTTGAAAGCGCTTCTTTAGTGGCATACTCTCGCGCAATGGCTCTGCCTATAAAAGAAGGAGATCAATACGAATATTAATCATGACTATCAAAAATTATGAATGACACTGGAGATCAATTGATGAATATGATTGTTCACGTACGTCTAAAAATTTCTTTGGGTCCCGCTCAGTGACCGAACGACGAATCCACTCGCAAACGAAATATCCACAGAAATTGGTCCCCTGTGGTTGCCTCTCGATCCACTTTACGAGAATAGAATTCAATCAAATCATAGTCAACATATAGTGGTATTGAAAACTATAAATAAAGAGATGCGCGAACCTAGCTAGACCGTACTACCTACCTGTGGGTGAACAAAAGTCAGCTGTTCTTCAAATGAACCTGAACCCTTTGTCCTCGCTTTGAATTGTTTCCAAACCCTGCCGGCCAAAAAAAGAATAAATGAGTTATTAGTTGCTTGATATCTCTGAAATCAATAAGAGAGACTGATATAGTGCGATAATGTTTGAAATTACCTTTGGAGCGTATCTAGAATGCTTTGGTACCTCTCCTCAGGCCAGTCCAATGAGTCGTAGACTTGAACTCTTGATCTATCAACTTCAATGACTAGCAGAATGTAATGATCGCTGCGCATGATTATATACACGTCAGTAACTCATCAGTTACACTTAATTTGTACAAGCGAGTAACACTCTCTTACCTGAAGAAGTAAGGAAACATTATCTCCGTGTTGAAATGTTGCTTCATTAGGGCATTTAGCAAGTTCTTCTCCGTGTCCTTCACGTGGTTTTTTAGTGTCCTTGCATTAACTCGTACTGGGTTAACGAACCCAAAGCCATAGATGCCCTTTCTACCACATTCATCACTCTTCATTCTGCATAATACCGTAGTGAGCATAATTAGCGATGGCAATGAACGAGCTGAGAGCTAAAGACTTTATCTTTTTTGGAAATAAATGAATTGAATCACTTACAGACAGTAGGCACCGACGAGAGCCAAGTCGAGGGAGTCAAGGTTGTATAAGTACCAGAGTTCTTCGAGCTGAATTGTGAACATGTCTTCACCCGCGAAATGATTTTTTGTAACTTTCACACAGATCAAAAAGTCATCAAATTCCTTTGTGGTTTTCATGTACCAACTATGGAGTTGTCGCATACATGTCGGTAGACACTTTATCTGATCACCTCGCAGCAGGGACCTCCCCCATTTCCATTTCCATGAATCATCTACATCAGACGGAAAGAGATTTTCGTTGTCCAGTTGAGCAAGAGTAATACCAGCATCTGCAGCAAAGTCCTTCTTCAAGGATAAAGTAGGAATTAGGTCCGTCACGGAGCCATGACCACTGGGTATAACTACGAGCGGGGCTATCGACTGGTTTGCCTGTTGTCCGAGCTGGGCAACGTCTCTTTTCCCTCTGGCACTACTACTTCTCGTCTTGGGAGAGCTACTACTTTTACTCAGAGCTCGTAAATAGTTATCTGGCTTATTTTTCTCATATTGCGATGGTTCCGTGATGAATCCAATAGCCCACTTGTTTTCCTTTGCAGTAAATGTTTGCTTTTCCTCGGGCTTTTTCCGTGCAAGCTGTCTTTTTGTGTCTGCATCCACCCACGCATCCAATTGCTCTTTAGTCATGTCGCAAGCTCTGAGGTCGTCAAGGCTTTTGGGTACTTTTGGGAGGGGCGAACGTCGGGGGTCTCGCCCGAATCCCATGGACGACGAAGTGGCGCCCTTCCTATGTCGGGGCTCAGGAGTCGGCTCATGCGGCGGCGGAGTCGGCTCATGCGGCGGTGGAGTCGGCTCATGCAGCGGCGGAGTGGGCTGACGCGCAGTGGAGTCGGCTCACGCGGCGGTGGAGTCGGCGCACGCGGCGGTGGAGCGGCGACTGATGCGGAGCGACTGATGGTTGTCGTCCCCTTCATCGTCATCAGGTGGTGAATCGTGAATTGGCGGAGACGATGGTGGCCTTGGCGCCCAGCCTTCAAACTTGATGTATTTCTTCCGCCATAGAATTAGACCACCCACGACGTCCCCTAGCACCGACTCATCATCAGCTCTTGGGAACTCAAGGTTCAGTGATTCATATCCTTGTACAACTTGATCCACGCCGACACGAGCAAATCCATCTGGAATGGCATTGCCAAGCCACGATGCTGTAGAGTCAATGGAGAATGCATAGCCGTCCGCCACCTTCATGGATAAGTTAAATACTGGGACATGCAGCTCACAAGTTGTTTTCTCCGTGATATAATCCACGGGGTAACTTGTCTCATCATCACCGACCATAACCGAGGAAGCCACGCTGCTTCTGCGATGCGATGGGCCGCCTTGACTCGCTTGTTCCAGCTGAAGAGTTGGCGCCCCTTGCTCGCGCATTTGATCTATTTGCTTCTGCTGCTCCTTATAGAGAGCAACCATCTGGTCATGATTTCTTTCTAAGATCATCAACCGGTCTGATTCCTGCTGCTCCTTCCTCCTCTTTGCTCTCAATCGGCTTCTATAAGAGGCACGGTCCTCGGGAAACCCTTCAATCCACGGCACTTCTCCTAAGCCTCGTGTTGATCCTCCTTTTTCTTTGGTCCCGAGGGCCTCTGACAGCTCGTCCTTCTCTCTGTCGGAAATAAACTTTCCCTCTTTAGACTTGGCAATTAAGTCAATAATTTTTTTTGGGCTCCGTTGACTACTTTGCTTTCATCAATTATTAACTCCCCTGTTTCCATGTCATACTCCCCTCCATGCGCAAGTAGCCAATTCCTTATCCTTCTGTCCCATTCCTCTGTGACCGGGGTGAGCCCTTTTGCACGCAACTCGGACTCAATTTTTTCCCACTTAGGCTCGGCAACTCGGTAGCCACCTGGCCCCATCTTATGGTGATACTTCTTTTTCGCTGCATTATTCTTATTCGTTTGCGACCTTTTCTTAGCTCGTTCTGATTTCTTGTACTCCAGAAATGCAGGCCAGTGAGGCCGCTGCCTCTCTCGTGTGCCGGTGAAATCCGGAAGTTTCCCATCTTCTTCCCACTCACGGAATAATTTGTTCTTGTAGTTATTGAATTGTTGAGCCATCTTCTTAAGAGCGAAATGCTTGACTTTGTCCGTCATTTTTTTGTCTTCACCTCATCTTCCAAGACCGGTAGGGTGAAATGTGCAATGAGCTTGTTCCAAAGCACATCTTTGGTTCTCTTGTCGACGTAACTAACTCCCTCTAACTTTGGCTTAATCCATTCCTGAGTGCTGATATAAACGTTGTCCCTGACAGTGACTCCGCATTGATGCACAAACTTAACTGCGTTCGGCACGGGTGCCAGTGGTTGGCCAGTAGTTGCATTCACCTCGTCAATTGTGAGATGCTCATCTTTGCCCATCCCTTGGGCATGGCCTCGTTTAGTGGATTGGTTCGATGCGGAGGTCTAAAAATATGAAACATGTGTGAATACATATATATGCACAAATCAGTTATTGCATCTGCTCAACATAGGCTTAATATACCTCGCCAGACGGCGTGGGTCCACCAATTTCCGAGTCCTCATCTTCAGCTCCTTCCGCGGGATGCCGAAATTCACCGGGTTCCAAAATGTAGGAAAGTATCTCTTCTTCCCCTTCTCTCGTTACGAAGGGAGCATCGACATCCATTGTTTAACTAATACAAAAAAAAGATAAAACAATAATAGCATTAGTACAATAATTCAAAGGAGGGAACTATACAAATATGCAACAAAAACAATTTAATATTGCATCTAAAGAAAAAAATCTTTCAAAAAAAACTTAGGCTGTCCCAATCCCAGCCCAGCCCAAATTTGGGCCAGAACCTGGTCAAAGGTGGCCACCGTGGTCATCGCTGGCCCACCTGCCAGCGCCTACCCGCCCCACCGCCACGTGTGACCGCCCACTGGCCACGCGTGGTCAATGCTGGCCCACCTGCCAGCGACCCAGTTCTGACCCCGCCGCCCTGCCTCGTGTTCCCGCCCCGCCTCGTCTTCACCTCCCCGCCTCGTGTTCCCACCCGGCCGCCTCGCCTTCACCCCCCGTGGTCAATGCGGAGCACGAACAGCCCCCGCCCACCCGGAGTCAATGCTCCTGGCCCACTTGCCAGCGACTCGGGCGCTGGCCCACCCGACGGTTCCCCTCCCGACGGTCCTGGTCTTTAAAAAGGGACGCGCCCGTGCGGATGTGGACACGCTCCCACGGTTCCCCTCCGCCCGACGGTTCCCCTCCGCCCGTCCAGTGCCCTCGCCGCCATGTCGCGCTGGTTCGGGAAGTCCCCGAAGAACGAGACCGGCGAGTCCTCCAACCGTCGCCGCGCTTCTCCACCGCCTCCACCGCCGGCGGCCTTGGGCGTCGTTCCCGAGGGCGTGCGGAGGACCGCGCCACCGGTGCGGGTCGCCCACGCACCCGACGCGCCGCCACGAACCTCCACCACCACCGCTGGAGGGAGGAGGATCCGGCGCCGGCGCTACGTGCCGGAGCCGGAGTGCCAGTGGCACTGGGACAACGCCGCCACGCTGGAGTGGCACGACGTCCACCTCCCCGAGGGCTGGCACCTGAACCCGCAGAGGATTCCGGTGCCGGCGGTCCCGCTCCCTGGGAGGCAACTGGACAGGGAGATCGCGCGCCGGCGCCGCCTCCTCCCTCCGGCGCTCCGCAACGACCCCGCCTACGCGGCGGACTCCCCTCACTGGGAGCAGTGGCTCAAGGACGAGCACGAGGACCGCCGCCACTCCTACTTCGCCCCGGCGCCCCGCGCCGTCCAATCCGCCTACCCAGCGCTGCCCGACGCGCTGTGGTTCGAGGAGGAGGTCCCCGAGGACGACGACGACCCGGAGATGCAAGCCGCCTACGAGGCCTCCAACCGCACCCTCGTCGAGGACGAGATCAAGAGGTGGGAGAAGGTGAGGACCGCGGCCGCGGCCCGGCCCTGATGCCGCCGCCACTGCAGCAGCAGGAGTACGACCCGGACGAGGTCGAGCCGTGGCACTACGCCATGGAACGCGAGCAGGAGCAGGACCTTCCGCCGCCGCCTCCTCTGCCTACCGGCCTCGTTGGCCAGTCCTGGGTCTTTACCGGCGGGAGCTGGGAGGCGCCACCGGAGCAGGAGCAGGAGGCGCCACCGCGCAGCAGCAGGCGCCACCGCAGCAGGCGCCACCGGAGCATCTCTGGACCCCGCCGCCCTTCTACATCCTCGACGACTAGGCGGCACCGGCACCGGCGACCCTCCCCCCTCCAATGTAATGGCCTTATCAATGGCCTCCCCCCCTAATTATAATGAAATCGGCCCCTTTAGGCCCTAAAAATCTGTTCTTGTTTGCCAACTCCGGCGCCGGCCCCGTGGTTAGGGTCCGCCGCCGCCGCGCGCTAGATCTGAGAGAGGGAGAGAGTAGTTGGTCGGGGGGGACGAGCTCACCGTGGGTCGGGGGCGAGCTTTGCTTGCTCGGGGAGCAGGACGGCGACCCACGGTGAGGGCGGCAGCGGCGCAGTGACGAAATCCGGCAGCCTGGCGGCGCAGGGGGCGGCGTCGTCTGGAGCCCGGAGGCGGAGCGTCGATTTGCTGGACTTGGGCAAATTTTCGGCCCGAGCCACTAGAAGTAGCGCCAAAAAGGCCTCTAGTACCGGGCCGTGGCTCCACCCGGTACTAGAGACCCTCTAGTACCGGGCCGTGTTACCACCCGGTACTAGAGGTCCCTCAGGGCCGCGAAAATTTGCGCGCCAAGCCCAGTGGACCTGTAGTACCGGGTGGTCGCACGGCCCGGTACTAGAGGTTAATTTTTTTTAATTTTCTGGTTTCTTACTTTTTTTATATCTTTTGATTTACTTGTCTAAATTAAGTAAAAATTGCTTTCATTTTCCTGTTTTCTGTTTTGGTTTAAAATGAAGTATCACATGCGCTTGGTTTTAAATTAAGTACTACATACGCTTAATTTAAAATCAATTCAAAAATTTATAAATCAAGTACTACATGCGCAGTGGATCATTTCACATCACAAAGTTTGATGCTACATCAAAAATTTATAAATTAAGTACTACATTCCGCCACCGCCATACGCTTGATTTCATTGACATGTCTGTCTTGTCCTCCATACTATAAATTATATAAAAGTTTAATAAATTATTACACATCATGAACAACATCCCTATTTAGTCTTCGCTTTTTCTTTTTGTGAGACCCTTTCTTCTGATCGCTCCGTAACCATGGACAAGGGTCTGCATATAACTTGAGACTTGGGTCAGTGGTCACTTTGAAGGGCGGAATTTCATGAAATGAGAGTTTCCACCTAGAAGAAATGGGTTAATACACGAAATGGGAGTTTCCACCTAGAAGAAATGGGTTATAGCTAGGGAACCCGAATGTTTTGTGTTTGAGCGCCACTTCGATCCAAGCAGCGGTAAGACGTCTCTGATGATCTACAACCGGCCGGCAAGACATCTCTGATGATCTGCAACCGTTTGGAACGGTCGCAGGTCATCAGAGACGTCTTGCCGCTGGTTGCCCAAAGATGCCTCTCCGAGTGACGCTGGAATGTTTTGTGTGAGTGAGTAACCTGTCTGAGGAGGGGGGCTATATATAGGGTACGTGTGCTTCTTTAGTCCCGGTTGGTAACACCAACCGGGTCATGTGGCTCACGAAGTGGTCGTGATACTGCTGATCCAACAGCTCACAATCCCTCAAAAGAAACACACCCCTGATCCAACGTCTCACAAGCGCTTGAAAGAAACACACGATCCGTGTGCTTCTTTAGTCCCGGTTGGTAACACCAACCGGGACTAAAGGCGGGCTTTGCGGTCACGACACGTGTCCTCCCCCAGCGTTGCCCTGGGCACGTGTCCTCCCCCAGCGCTGCCCTGGAGGTCTTTATATATTGTCGCCGACGGGGTAAACCCTAATCCAACATTCCTAGCCACGAACGCATCGTCTCCACGAGATGGATCCGCCACGCCCGCCGCAGCGCCTTCTGGACGAGGTCGAGCGTGCTCGGCAGAGAGCGCTTGGGCGCAACCGCGGGAGCCTATCCCGCCGTATGCCCACGAGCCCGGCGTGGAGAGGAATGCCCAGCTACCGGCCTCCTGCTCCACCAGGTGCCGCCGCACCTCCACCTGGCGCCGCTGCACCTCCACCAGGCGCCGCCGCTCCTCCCGCGGAGGAGGAGGACGACGACTTCGACTGGAGCGACGACGGGGAAGAGGGTTGTGGGTTGCAGATACAGGAGGCCATGGAAGCCTCCTTCCAGTCTGTCCGCGACTACCCTGTCCAGCGAGCAAAGACTTCCTACCAGCTCAAGGCGAAGGAGGCTTCCGAGCTGGATTGGGCGCTGAAAGACTCATCCTCCATGGATCTTGCCCTCCGCCGCAAACGTGCGCGCGAGAACCGGGCGGCCGCCCACGGGGCTGGCTCCTCCCGCCGTTCCCCCTAATCCTACGGCCTTCGAGCCAGCAAGTCCGTTTATGTAGAATAATGTTGGTGATGTTGGATCAGGGGTGTGTTTCTTTCAAGCGCTTGTGAGACGTTGGATCATGTGTAATAATGTACTAGAGGTTAATTTTTTTTAATTTTCTGGTTTCTTACTTTTTTTATATCTTTTGATTTACTTGTCTAAATTAAGTAAAAATTGCTTTCATTTTCCTGTTTTCTGTTTTGGTTTAAAATGAAGTATCACATGCGCTTGGTTTTAAATTAAGTACTACATACGCTTAATTTAAAATCAATTCAAAAATTTATAAATCAAGTACTACATGCGCAGTGGATCATTTCACATCACAAAGTTTGATGCTACATCAAAAATTTATAAATTAAGTACTACATTCCGCCACCGCCATACGCTTGATTTCATTGACATGTCTGTCTTGTCCTCCATACTATAAATTATATAAAAGTTTAATAAATTATTACACATCATGAACAACATCCCTATTTAGTCTTCGCTTTTTCTTTTTGTGAGACCCTTTCTTCTGATCGCTCCGTAACCATGGACAAGGGTCTGCGTATAACTTGAGACTTGGGTCAGTGGTCACTTTGAAGGGCGGAATTTCATGAAACTTGTCGTAATCTTCTGACATGTCTGTCTTGTCCTCCACTCCCACGATGGTTCTTTTCCCTGAAAGAACTATGTGGCGCTTTGGCTCATCGGCTGATGTATTCACTTCCTTATCTTTTTTTTTTTTGGCTTGGTAGACATGTCCTTCACATAGAAAACCTGAGCCACATCCTTGGCTAGAACGAATGGTTCGTTGTCGTACGCAACATTCGTGAGATCCACTGTAGTCATTCCGTACAATGGGTCTTCCTTTACCCCGCCGCCTCTCAGGTTGAACCATTTGCACCAGAACAAAGGGACCTTCAAAGAAGGTCCATAGTCAAGTTCCCATATCTGCTCTATGCAACCATAATATGTGACCGTGGCCTCATTCGTGCTCTTATCATCAAAGCGGACACCACTATTTTGGTTGGTGCTCTTTTTATCTTGGGCGTTCGTGTAAAATGTATTCCCGTTTATCTCATACCCTTGGAAAGTCCAAATAGTCGAAGATGGCCCCTTAGACAACAAGAACAGCTCATCTGAGACTGTGTTGTTGTTGTTCAGATGCGTTTCCAACCAACCGCCAAAATTCTCCATGTGTTCCTTTGCAATGGCGGAGTCATCCATCCCCGGGTTGTTAGAGCGTACAATATCCTTGTGCATCTGGATATACGGAGCCACCAAAGTGGAATTATGCAGAACTGTGTAGTGTGCTTTTGTGAAAGAATACCCGTCCCTGCATATGTATGATTTCTTTCCTAGAGTGCCTTCTCCACTTAGTCTCCCCTCATGTCGCGATTCAGGAAGACCAATCGACTTAATGCCGGGAATAAAGTCAACACAAAACTCAATGACCTCCTCTGTTCCATACCCTTTGGAGATGCTTCCTTCTGGCCTAGCACGGTTATGAACATACTTCTTCAACACTCCCATGAACCTCTCAAAGGGGAACATATTGTGTAGAAATACAGGACCCAGAATGTGAATCTCGTCGACCAGGTGTACTAGGAGATGTGTCATAATAGTGAAGAAGGATGGTGGGAACACCAACTCAAAACTAACGAGACATTGAGCCACATCCTTCTGTAACCTTAATAGAGTGGTTGGGCTGATTGACTTCTGCGAAATTGCATTGAGGAACGCACATAGCTGAACAATGGATACTCGAACATTTTCCGGTAGAAGCCCCCGCAATGCAACCGGAAGCAGTTGAGTCATCAGCACGTGGCAGTCATGAGACTTTAGGTTCTGGAACTTTTTCTCTGCCATATTTATTATTCCCTTTATATTCGACGAGAAGCCAGACGGGACCTTCATACTGCTCAGGACTTCAAAAAATATCTCCTTCTCTTCTTTGGTAAGAACGTAGCTAGCAGGACGTAGACGTCCTTTATCCGTCCTCATTGGATGCAGGTTCTTTGGGTCTTTCAAAAGTTGCTGGTCCTCTCGTGCTTCCGGAGTATCTTTTGCCTTCCCATACACGCCCAAGAAGCCTAGCAGGTTCACGCAAACATTCTTCGTCACGTGCATCACGTCGATTGCAGAGCGGACCTTTAGGATTTTCCAATAGGGTAGTTCCCAAAATATAGACTTCTTCTTCCACAGGGGAACGTGGTTGTTAGCGTCATTCGGAACAGACTGTCCGCCAGGACCCTTTCCAAAGATTACATCTAAATCCTTGACCGCATCATATATATCTTCACCACTTTGGAGGGGTGGCTTCGGCCGGCGATCTTCCTCACCTTTGAAATGCTGCTGCTTGCTTTTCTTTCTTAGGGGATGCTGAGTTGTAAGAAATCGACGATGACCCGGGTACACATTCTTGTTACCTACATATATACTTTCAGTGCTATCTAAACAGTGTGTGCATGCATTGTATCCCTTGTTCGACTGTCCTGAAATGTTACTAAGAGCAGGCCAATCATTGATGGTTACAAACAACAACCCTCGTAGGTTAAATTCCGCTTGTTTGTACTCATCCCACACAGGTACCCCTTCATCACGCCACAACTGTAAAAGTTCATCAACTAATGGCCTCAGGTAGACATCAATGTTGTTACCGGGTTGCTTCGGGCCTTGGATGAGCACTGGCATCATAATGAACTTCCGCTTCATGCACAACCAAGGAGGAAGGTTATAGATACATAGAGTCACAGGCCAGGTGCTATGACTGCTGCTCTGCTCCCCAAAAGGATTAAAGCCATCCGTGCTAAGACCAAACCTTAAGTTCCTTGGGTCACGTGCAAATTCCTTGTACTCTGTATCGATTTTTCTCCACTGCGACCCATCAGCCGGGTGTCTCAACATCTCGTCGCTCTTGCGGTCTTCTTTGTGCCATCGCAACAACTTGGCATGCTCTTTGTTTCTGAACAAACGTTTCAACCGTGGTATTATAGGAGCGTACCACATACCTTGGCAGGAACCTTCTTCCTGGCGGGCAGGCCCTCAACATCGCCAGGGTCATCTGCTCTGATCTTATACCGCAATGCACCGCATACCGGGCATTCATTCAAATTCTCATACTTCTCACCGCGGTAGAGGATGCAGTCATTAATGCATGCATGTATCTTCTGCACATCTAATCCTAGAGGGCAGATAATCTTCTTTGCTTCATACGCACTCTCGGGCAATTCGTTACCAGCCGGCAGCTTGTCCTTCACTATTTTCAGTAAACTCCCAAATCCCTTGTCAGATAAACCATTCGCTGCCTTCCATTGCAATAATTCCAGTGTGGTACCGAGCTTTGTGTTGCCATCTTCGCAAGTTGGGTACAACTTTGTTTTGTGATCCTCTAACATGCGCTCCAACTTCAACTTCTCAAGTGTAGTTTCTGCTAGGGTATGTGCATCAACGATGACCCCACGTAAATCATCATGTATGATGGGATCATCTGGTACCTCTTCATCATCAGCTTCCCCTGTTGGGTTACCAACATATTCAGGGTACATGTAGTTGTCATCGTTCTCTTCTTCTTCGTTATCTTCCATCATAACCCCTTTTCTCCGTGCTTGGTCCAACAATTATAGCCGGGCATGAAACCAGAAGTTATCAGGTGGAGGTGAATTCTGTCTGTGTTAGGGTAATCCTTCTCATTCCGACATTTCTTGCATGGACAACACATAAAACCATTGGGCCCCTTGTTATCCTTAGCCACATTGAGAAAAGATTGCACGCCATCCATGTACTCTTTAGAGCGTCGGTCAGCGTACATCCACGGATGACTCATCTGCAAATCACCGCTAAAACCCATTACGATAAACCAACATAATAGGAAACATATCATATTCATTAATACAAGTTCATCACATTAAAACCAAAGTATAGTAGTGACCAAATGTAATACATAGTTCTCATAAATTAATTGAAACTAGAATACAACTATCTAAAGAATTTAAATCCAACAACAAATGCGATCAGAATCGCAACTAAGGTAACTATTGAACCAACAGCATAATGATACCAAGCCTCTTGACTAATGACATATTTTCTAATCTTTCTAAGCTTCAAGCGCATTGCATCCATCTTCATCTCGTGAACAGCGACGACGTCGGTAAGCTCGACCCCGTGAGCATCAACGATGTCGGCAATCTTCAAGTCCAATACCATCTTCTCTTCTAGGCATTGGAGACGAAGATCTTCACTTATCTTCAATTTTGCTTTCAAATCGTTGTTTTCTTTTATAAAAAACTCTACAATAGGGTCGGCTGGAATTTCCGGTTCAACTACCTCCTAAATAAAAATATATCTATGTCAATTTGGTCGGCATGATTGTTATAAACACGAAACAAAATAAATAGTGATAAAAATATACCACATCCGAATCATAGACCGGACGAGGGACGGATATCAAAACCATGACACTATACATAAAAAACATAAGAAAATTATACAAGAAAAATAATTATGCAATCAAATCATACAAGTAATTTTGTAAAATAACAGATAAAAGAAGAGGCTCACCGAGGTGGTGCCGGTCACGGGATGGCGGGGGCTATCGACGGCGGTGAGGACCGAGACGACACTAAAATCCACAAATAATAAATTAATTTGAGCTCAAAATACATAAAAAAATGAACTACCTAGCTTAGGCATTTCATCAAACACCTAGGTAGCACTATAAAAATGAAATGAGCTAAACTTGTATGGAAATGGCTAAAATTCGGCCGCCGGGTGAAAGGATCAAGTGTTGCTAACCCTTGGAGAGATGGGTGCCGTCTATCTTGACAAATCTTGGAAAAAAATGGGGCTACACTTGAGCTTGAGAGAGGAAACAATGGAGATGATCTTGAGAGTTCAAAAATGGTGGCTGGCCCGGGGTGGGAGATGATATAGCGGGACCTCTAGTCCCGGGCTGTACCACGGCCCGGGACGAAAGGTCCACCCTCCTGTCTCCACCCTGCCGCTGACTGCCTCGGTCCCGGGTGGTATCACGGCCCGGAACTAGAGGTGCCCTACAACCCGGGACCCGACCTGCGCAGCGTCGGAGCAGCCGGCCCGGTACTAGTTCCCTCCTCTAGTCCGGGATCGAACCACGCCCGGGACTAGAGCCCAACACCCCTCTCCACCAAAGCCCCTGTTTCCACTAGTGTGCATAGGTGGGGGTTTCGTTCTCCCATGCATTTAAGCAACGGAAAAGATATACATATATGTATCGGGCATGCATGGGATATAAAGGAAGTATTGTGCACTTACAGGGTGAATGGGGAGATGAAGGTTCAGCACCTGGGTGCGCCTGAAATGGCCTAGTATCATGTCGAAGTTGGAATGATCTATTAACCCTTGATCCCATGAGACGGGCGGAATCACCTCTACCACCAGCGTCCTGAGGTGGTCGGTGGGGCCAATCTGAGTGCGCTCCGGGCAGCAATCCGCCCATTCAAGCTTCAGGAGCAACGGCGCGGAAATCTGCAAGGCAGCGCCTTTGCTTATCAGGAAGCAGCGTTGCACCGTCATGGTGCGAAGCTTGAGCGCCACCACGTCGAGTAGCCTCAGCCCGTGGACGCACGACAAGGTCAGGTGTGTGAGCGACGCGGTGTGGAGCATTAGCGCCGTCACGCCTTGGACGTAACGCAGGACAAGCGAAACCAGGCAAGGGCAGCGCGAGGACACGACCTCGCCGAGGGCTGTGCCGGCGCCGTCAGCAAAGCGGAGGCGGACCAGCCCGAGGTGGGTCAGGGACGCGAACACCCCGGCGCCCTTGGGGAGGGCGAGGCACAGGAACCTATCGCTCAGTGTCAGCTTGATTTTCTCTGCAAACTCGAAGTACGGGAGCTCGAAGATCTCCAGCTTCAGTCCCTCCTCCTCTGAGTCCGACCCATCTTCCTCCGACTCCGAGTCCTCGGGCAGATTCTGCATGGTTTCCACGCTCAGCATGAAATCGCCCTCAAAGAGCTCCGCGGCGCGGCGCACCCAGGACGTGAGGCGGCCGACGTCGACGTTTTCCTCCCATAAGATGCTGATGCGGAAGTAGCAGCGGGCGCGGCTGAGTCGGTTGGAGTAGACGTTGAGGATGCCGTCAACGGCCTGCGCGAAGCGGCCGGGCTCGCCACCGCCGTCGAGCTCCTCGTCGACGACGTGTAGGGACGCGGCTTGCGTCCAGAACCTTCTCCAACGCCGGGAGAGGGCGCAGGTTCGCACGACCTCGATCAGCGGGAGGAGCACGAGGATCTTGAGGAGGAGGTCGTCGGGCAGAGCGGTGAAATGGTCTCGCGAGTCGATGGACATGGCCGCCGCCAAGCCGTTGCCGGCCATGGGGGTTGGTGGGAGATCTAGGGTTTTGGTTATGCTTGGGGTGGAATGGGGACGACGGGAACGAATTTTGGCAATTGCCGGCGTGTGGGAAAAGACTCAAAGAACAACGGGAGGGACGAGCTGGCTTGACAGCGCTGCTGTAGTAACGTCTTTCCATTTCAGCAATCCCAATTAATTCGTTGGTAGCACTCAGCACATTGGCCCGCGTGGCGCTAGCACCCAGGATTTGCAATTCATCTGGGCCCATTTGAAAGCCCGGTACTGGGATCAAAACGATGTCTGGGAAAGAGCAGCCCAAGGCGAAAAGCACATTTGGAAGGTACGTATTGGGCCGGTCCAAATCTGCATATCCCGGATACCAGCCGGAAAGAAAATTCCACACATACAATTTCTACATTGATATGGAGTTGAAACGTATAAATCCACCACATACAATTTTGGATAGCACCATTGATCCAAAGAAAACTGATAGAGAAAAACAATCCCGAGATGCCGTTGAGAATGGATGTAAATTTATTGTGATTACCGGTATTTAGCGCAAAGTTGAACTAATGTTAGTAGACACATTATTTTTACCCTAGTTCCAAGTGGGCCATTTTCATAAAACTGCAGTCGACGTTGCTTTTCATTTCATAATTGCAAGGCAATGCAAAAGATACAAGCCAACAAAAAGGGGAATCAGAGAGCACTAAAAGAGAAAAAAAGGAGATCAACTAAGCTAACCGGAAAACAAGACAATAAGGCATGTTTTATAAGTGGTTTTGATAACTAATGATAATGCAATTGAGAAAAATTATTTTACTAAGTTTACGAAGGAATGTTTTATAAGTGACACATGAAGAAAATTAGATGGATTCGGGAATGAATGCCATAAAAATTAAGATATACACTAAAATCATTAAGTTCAAGATAGGATTGTATGACTAATTGGCTATCAAGAAAGAGAAAATTAAATGAACTTCAAGATTGATTTCATTGAGTGAATCAAAATGAAGTTCGTGCCAAGATGAAGAAAAAACAAATTTTCCGTTTTGATCTGGAAAAACCGTACCCAACTCCGTTGCCTGTTCGTCCCAGCCCTAATGTCGCGACTCAAGTCCATCGTTAACTTGCACGCCACATGCGCTCCCCTCTGGTGGTCACCCAACGCCATTAAGTTGAAAGACTTCCTACAACCTCGTAGTAGTTGCACATGAACACCCATGTCGCCTCTCTCATCGACCGCCACTGTCACCGTTGTTGTTAGTAGTGCTCGACTCGGTCATGGTGGCAGATGCGGTTGAAATCGTGAATGATAAATCGACGATGACTGGGGGTGGAAGGATGAGTTATACGCCTCTTTGTTAGATGCCACCTATTATTGATGAAAGATGGTGTGTGTATTTATTTGTAAACTTTTTTCTACATGTATACACTAGTACAGAACGACACATCGGATATCCCTCTATGGAAACGGCAGGCGTTAGGCGACGAAGAATCGCGCTTTCCGCGCGGCCGGTGCGTACAAACCTGACCTGGGCCGCGGCTGACCCGTCAACATAGGTAACGGAGAAAGTATAAACTCCGTTACCCATATTATTGGCAACGGTTCCCAATGCGCCTCCGTTTCCGATATGTGGTTCTACGGTAACGGTCATTTCGATATGTCCGTTTCCAATGTGGTCGCGTTCAAGCTTCTTGGAATTCGAAGCGAGGCGAGTAAATGCCATGGTGTAGTGGCACCGCCCACTACTCCTTAAAAACCCCAATCCTTGCTAGCTCAAGACGCCACAGAATCTGCTCTCTCTCTCTCTCTCTCGCTCCCTCCTACTGAGTAGCGAAGATGCCTCGCAACAACGACACACAGGAGCACACTGAGTCACCGCGGGACAGTCCCCCCGTCAGCGGCGAGTCCGTTGAAGGACCGACGCCGGAGTCGAGCGACGACGAATACGCCAACTTCCATGATCCCACCTTGATGCTGGGCCCACCGAAGGTTGATTCTGATGAGGAGTCAACCGAAGAGGAGAAGGAGGAGGAGGACGACGAGGAGGACGAGGCAGAGGCACCGGTCCCGAAGAAGGGAATCCCGGCGACGGAGAAGAAAGCCGCCGCCACCGCCTCCGATATGCTACCGCCACCGCCGCCACCACCTCCAATGGCCCCCAACAAGCGAGGCCGTGAGAAGGAGGAGGAGGACGAGGCGGAGGCGCCGGTCCCGAAGAAGGGAACCCTGGCGACGGAGAAGGAGGAGGATTGCACGGAAGCAGGGCGCAAGAAAAATAAGAAGTAGCTAGTAGTAGTTCTATAAGTTCTCCATCTGTAATTTACTTTATTATTATTAATATGTACAGCGTATGTAATGTAGTACTCACTAATATTAATTTAAGTATCCTATAAGTGGTTTTCTCCATATAGTAGAGATTAGGAAAATATTATTCCAGAGAGTAGTAGAAATTCCACAGAGTGGGCGCGTAGGTCCCACACCTCAGTGGAAGAAACACAAAGGAAACGGTCCTTTTAAAGAACCGTTTCCTAGGTTTTACCTACATATATGGGCGTACAGAGCAAAACCTAACACTCACTCGTTTCCTCACTCTGTCCCAGTATGCTATATCTGTTCGTGGCGGCGGCTCCTGGCGTTGCGACCATCGTCGGCGTCGTGGCGGCGCCGTCTCCGCCCAGACGACGGCTATCACGGCGAGGTCTTCGCCATCGCCCCCGACACGGCGAGGTCTTTGCCATCGCCCCCGACACGCCGAGGTCTTCGCCATGTCCCCTGACACGGCGAGGTCTTTGCCATCTCGCCCGACACGGCGAGGTCGTCGCTCTGTCCGCTTCCTCTGCCTCCACCACTTCCGGATCTGCTAGATCAATCCAACGGCGACGTGAAGAAGGTATCAGATCCACTCTTTGATGTAGCTAACTTGCCCATTGTGCACATGATCTAGAGCAACTAGTTGTAGTTTAGCTAACTTGTTGACAGTAGTTCAGTTCACATCCGGTAGTTCTATCTAGATAATTTCTTGATGTAGTTAACTTGCCTATTGTGCACTTGCAACTAGTTGTAGTTTAGCTAACTTGTTGATAGTAGTTCAGTTCACATCCGGTAGTTCTATCAAGATAATTTCTTGATGTAGTTAACTTGCCTATTATGCACTTGCAACTAGTTGTAGTTTAGCTAACTTGTTGATAGTAGTTCAGTTCACATCCGGTAGTTCTATCTAGATAATTTCTTGACGTAGTTAACTTGCCTATTATGCACTTGCAATCGGTTGTAGTTTAGCTAACTTGTTGATAGTAGTTCAGTTCACATCCGGTAGTTCTATCTAGATAATTTCTTTATGTAGTTAACTTGCCTATTGTGCATTTGCAACCGGTTGTAGTTTAGCTAACTAGTCCATGTGAAAACAGAAGTCTATTTCGGTGACACTGCATAAAAAAGTCGGAAACACAGAACAAACAATAAACATTACTCAAGACAGTAGTGTTTGTTAACTTTCCCATAATGTCCTCCAATTTTATACATAGGTCAGTACACATTAAATTGTTCGTTCTATCTAGTAGTGTCAGAACTAACATAAATCCTTATTTACATTTAGGGATATCAAGTTGTTCCCTTTCAAACTCCACCATACATATCCACCGTCGCTATTGTGACGTTTTGGTACACTGCATAAAATATTTTTTTAAGTAAGAGTGTTTTATACAGTGTCGCCGAAATGTCACATCGGTGACGTATTAGATTAGATTTCGGTGACACTGCATAAAAAATCCAGAGCCGGTGGCGGTCTCCATGGAAAGGATGACCGCTGTCCGGCATCGTTTGATCGGAAATGGTGAGGCTCTTGAAGGAAACATCACCTTCAAGTTATGCCTCCAAATCGTTTGATCGGACTGCAAGCACACGGATATAGGCGCTTAAAGGTGTAAACTGTTTTCACATTAAATTATATCTATGTCATGTAGCATCATATTTTGGTTCTTCTCTAACTATCAATCCATGTATTTTTATCCAGAAGCACAAAGCTGATCCGAACAAACTTTAAATGTGCTACTTATAAAGTGGGATCATATCCGTGAACCGTCGTTGCTGTGACGTTATTATATTTCGGCGCCACCGTCCAAGATGGAGCAAGCCTCAGTACGAAGATTTTGACAATTTGGCTTGGTGTAGTTTCTGTTTTTTCAGTTTCTCCGGCTATTTTGTGGATGTGTGTTTAGGGAGCAAGCCTTAGCTACAGTTTAGAGAGGCATGAGAATGATAGGTTTAGCGAAGCATGTGTAACTCATCTTTTGATGCTATGTAATGGTGACAATTGTTATATACGTGATGAACGATTTTGCTAGCAACTTTGTGCTACTGCTGTGATATTTTGAATGTCAATTGGCAAGTGTATTGCTGTTGTAGGCTTATGAAAAAATCTCAATGCAAACGAGTAAAACAGAATCTCCGTTTCTATGTCCCGATACATCGATAATGGAGACTGGATGGCAACCGTAGCCAAAATCATGCCTCATCGGTGACGGTTTTTCCTGTCCGTTGCCGATGAGAGCTTCACATCAGTGACAGGGTCGGGGACACGGACCCTTTTTCCGTTTCCGATGGTTTTTTTTGGCCCGTTTCCGATGTGTCGTTCTGTACTAGTGATATTTCCTTATTTCTCCTTGTATTCAGAGAGAACGAGTCTGATTTTGTAATAAAATGCATGTGTGTATTCTGTACATGGTTGAATGCATACACTAAGAAGGACCTATGTTTGGCTAGCCTCAGTTGCAATCATTAGAGTGTAGAAAAGTCATGACCACGAGGGTACAATAATAAACTAACTTGTGGTGTTTAACCGTGTGGCGAACATGAAAAACTATAGGTTAAGAGAAGGGCATTTCTGCAATCAGTTGTGGTGGTATTCATGCAGTTTATCATTGTTTATATTTTATTTTATGCAATCCTAAATCCAATGCAAAAACTAATATAGCATGTAAACGGTGTATGATCTCAGTTTTCTCTATATTTTGGTGAACTATTTAGTGTTTCTTGGTGGAATTAATGTTCTTCTGTTTTTATATAGTATCGATCATATTCGATGCAATTTATTTGACTATGATAAATAATTACGCCAACTATCTATTGTTATTGATTTGGGATAATTTAGGTCTGAAAAATCTACTTGATTTCATTATATTAAAATCAAGGACCTTCACTCTAGTACCTCGACGGCTAATCAAATCTTGGCTAATCTATCTCTCAAAGTTTGCAATTTTCATCATATCGTATAGTGTCTGCAGATTGTTGAAACTTTGATCAATTTTTTTGTACGAACCATTATAGAACATTTTATAATTGTCAATGTATGCTAACTGAGTGTAAACTTTTTTTAACGGGGTCATGCTCTTTCTGTTGAGTGGTGTACTCCTAACCTTACTACAACTAAATAACTTTGTGCTTTCTCTACTCCTCTATGTTCATGTGAGGATGTCTGAATAATCATGTTCTAAAATAGTGAGCCAATGATACTATTTTATCTATAATTGATATCAGTTTTTATTTATGTATCGCTAAATTTCTGTTTGTTCATTTATCATTGTTCGTATTAGGATAGACGCGCGTCTTTTCCTTCATGTTGATATCTAACTGACAAGCCATCCACAAAAATAGCATGCATTAATGTAATAGCTACTGATGCCTCCACTTCATTTTACTTACATCAAAACTAGATTATACCAATCATTGATGACCTGGTTATCGTGTAGCATACACACCTCCCGGAACCATGTCGGACGCCACATCACTACCATTATGAAATGCAGCGAGACAATATAGTTTATAACACTCTCCCTTATTTGTGTGTGTCCGTGTAAAGTGTTTATTGGTTAGCATACACAATACATAGTAAGAGCATCTCTTGCAGATCCAGTAAAACGTCCAAACCCGTAAAATAACCATCTGGACATGTAAAATAAATTGTACTTTAGGTATTCTAAGAATATAGGCTTTACATTGTACATGTTGATATTTTGCCAAAATATTTGGTCAAACTTAATAAAATTTGACTTTGACAAAATCCAAAACGTGAAGTAAATAAAAACAGAGGGAGTATGACATTTTATTTTTGCAGGGACAATAGTATGACTCTTTACCACGAGTATTTAGCTAGTCCCATGAGGTAACTCCTAAAAGTTTGTAGGACTTACCTTTAGAAGAACTAGCATGGTGGCTCTCGCAAATGCGAGGGCATCATTGGTCATTGGTTGAAAGGTTCAACAAATATAAGTATGGTTTTTTACTTGAAAGTACAGTTTTATTGATAATACGGTATTTTCCGTTTTGTGACAGTAGAAAATCCACTACAACTATCCCAGATATTTTGGTAAGTAAAATATAACGTAGCGAGAGCATCGCCTTTAAAGTGTTATTATTAAAAGGTGAGAAATAAGACTATAGTTTTTTTGCATACTTATATTATATGATAGGACATAATTATGTACTTGTACACGACCACCATATGTGTCATTTGTACTATGATGCTACATCAGTGCAATTATTAATTACTGTTGACATTAGTGATACTCAATGTTGGAGAACTTTGATCGCAAGGTTTTACAATATCAGTAATTTTGAAACGAACATTAAATTATCATCATCAGTCCTATTTCCCCAATATTCATTATTCGGGCTCTTCCCTCTCGCTCACATGTATTCGTCAGGTCATGTACCACAATTATTTCGACATGAACAATATAGTTCCAGCATCTTAATGTTTAGAATTTTACTACGTCATTCCACAAACACATCTTATCATTTCACAAGAAAGATGGGAACTCATGTGCCACAAATATATCGACAAACACATCTTATCATTTCTTTCAAATTGAGTGTTCTGTTAACAACCTATAACTTTACTAATAATGGAATTCAAATATACCTCTAGGAAATTTTATGAATTAATAAGAAATGCCAAAAATCGAAACAATAGTGTATTCAATTATATATCATAGGCAAAACATAGGAACTCATGAACCAAAGAAAACTTTAGAAAATGTTATACTATAATAAATGTTTTCTTTCTAGTGAATGGACCAACTGAATATATTGCTAACATTATTAATAATGGAAATTAAGAAATTCCTTAACAGTTCATAATTCCATATAGTATTTTTATTCTTATAAATAAACATGGTTAAAACTCAGTGTGATGACAACCAAAAAAAACTTAGCGAGTACTTCTCCTAAAACCACCTTTTAGTTGGGTTTTCATATCTCTGTAGTGCCATGTTATCTTCAAGTACATACCTTGTCCATGCATATCTTGCACTCAATCTTTTGCCTCCATCAGACACTAATTCTAACAATTTATTTTGATCGATCATGCCATCAAACTCAAATCCAATAACAAATCCAAGCAAGTTCACAATATTACACTAACTAATGAATTTATAGAGCCTCGAGCGGCCTATCGCTTTAATGAGGTTTGTGTGCAGTGAAAAGATTTTTCATTCCTTCAATTTCAACATATGTTACGCTTAACATACTCCATCAATTCTTGTATGAACTTCTCACTTATTGGTAAATAAATTTATGTTGTCGGCCTAACATTTTAAATTGGATAAGATGTGTTCTTTTTGTGGTCCAACTAATAGTTAGGTCCTAAATAAAACGTCGGTTAATTCACGATTCCACCAAGTGCATCATGTTTGGATCGATATTTATGTTGTCACGATATTTTAAATTGGATAATATGTGTATTTGCTTTTGGCTCGACAAATGGCCATACGATATTTATATAAAATATTATGGTTGTGATATATATGTTTAGATTCATCGGTGAAGAACTATTCAACTTGATATGCCTAGGTACAACTATGAAAATTTAGGTGATACAGGTACAACTATGATGAATGTCAGTTGTGATCTATGGGGTTGCATTGCGATGTTATGCTAGTTTTCAATTTTCGCCCGCCCATCTATAATGATATAAGGGATATGGGAAATAACACGGTTTGTTGTATTGATGACTAGATCTGTCGATTTTCTCGGATAACCCAGAAGTGACTACCATTTGTGTTCTACTTAGTTAATATTGAACTGTAGATGATCTACTATTTTATTATATTCATCCTGTTCTAAAATAAAAAATCACTCTGCTAATTTCGAAACCGATGGAGTATTTAAATACACTAATTAAATTCAACCTTTGTGGTCTTCTAGTAAAAATAGGACATGTGTTGACGGACCGATGTTTTACATTTTCATCAAAAATTGGATTCATGTCGATCTTTTTTTAATGGAGCGTTCAATGAAGATATAGTTAAAAGTTAAATTTCATCCTCTAAATTACCATTAATATTTGATTTACGTCACACCAGCAATCAAACACAAAAGAAACCACCATGACCTCTAACGGCGACATAGACAATTTGACCGGCAACATAATACATCATTTTTTGCAGATTCCCATGCTTTTTTAAGCTCATCGTGTGTGCTTGTGTGTTTTTTTTCTTTGTACGTATGCATTTGTAAAAAAATCTACTATTTTATTATATTCATCCTGTTCTGAAATAAAAAATCACTCTGCTAATTTCGAATCCGATGGAGTATTTAAATACACTAATTAAATTCTCTTTGCCTAGTCTTGTTTTTTCCTTTTAGGTAACTCTAACAAACGTGTGTGTACGCGATCCAGCCAAGGTAGTTAGTCTCTGCTGGCTTTTTAAACGGGCGTAGTCGTGTCATACATGTTACGTAAATACTAACTTCTCATTACATGTTACGTAAATACTAACTTCTGATTAAATCTAAGCCATATATTTTAGATCTAAGTGTTGAAATTAATTATGATGATGTGGCTTAACATGGTGGCTGTAAAGCTAACTCATTTTGCTTTTAGTATATAATAGAATAGATAGATACAAATTCTGAAAAGAAAATGAATACAAATTCCGCCCTCAATTCTGTGGGAATCGATGGCAGGATGATTCCGACCCAAACCCCCGGAATCCTTGGGAATTGAAATCCTCCGCCTTGCCAGTCTGCCGGAGGCTCCGGTGGCGGCGGCTCCAGGTACACTCCATTCTCCGTCGTCTCTTCTCAGTTCACCGGGCTCCGGGGGAATATCATGTCCTAAGCCTACCCATAACTCTCCTGCACCACCGTCGTCTACCGCAGGGCACAGCTATTGCGCTAGTCCGGTCGCTCCCCTCGCCGACCCTGTGCAGCCGTTGTTTCCCGAAGTCCCTTGCTCCCTGCTCCGCCTCCGGTGCAGGTCGTCCGGTTGCCCCCCTGCCGGATGCGGATCTATTTCGTGTAGTCGATTCTGGCTCCTTTGACTGTGCTGTTGAATGTCCTCCGAATGATTAGGGTGTTCCTTTGTGCAGGGTAACCGGTGCACTCAGGATAAGTCAATAAGCTAAACAACAACCCGGTGGAAGGTGTGAGTCATCAGGTATGCTCTATTCTGCATATCTCGATGTGCATGTTGCTACCTTAATAGATTGTCACACAATCAGTTCACAGTTCTCAAGATTCAATGTTGATGAAATATGTAACTGTATAGTTATTTGTGATGTATGTCTGTCAATTCGTTTTCCATCTTTAGCATCCAAAAATACCTGTCTCTGTCCATGACAAGCACTTACATGTTCAAATGTAGGCCTAAATAACGAGTCTAAAGTTGATATACTTCCCTTTTCCTTTCCCTGAATCTAGCATATTTGATAATTTGGTCAGATGGATTCAAGCAACGGAAGGAGAAAAAGCAGGAGTTATCTTACTTGGACAGATAATATGGATCAGGCTCTCCTCGATGTTCTTGTCGAGCATCACAATAATGGCAATCATACAGCAAATGGATGGAAGCCACATGTATTCTCCACGGCCGTGAAAAATGTGCGCGAGAAGTGCGGCGTGGAGATCACAAGGGATCATGTGCATTCGAGATGCAAGACTTTTGACAAGCATTGCAGTATCATTAGCAAGTTACTTGCCCATTCAGATTTTGGATGGGATCGGGAAAAGAACATGCTCATCATTCACAATGAGGATGCTTGGAAAATATACATAGAGGTGGGTTAAACAAATTTGTTTCGGTTACGACCATGCATCTGATTCACATTTGACGATTGCTTTACAGAAAAACAAAACAGCTGCCTGCTACAAAAGCAAAGTTGTTAAGAACTGGGACGCAATAAGTCTAATATTTTCGAGAGATTATGCTACAAGTGAAGATGAGAGTGCAGGAGCTGAATATGCCCAGGAAACGGCATTGAAGGGTGCTGAAGATGTTCGGGAGCTTATTCAAAATTCACATTCAACATCTCAATCTAGCAGTCAAGATCAGGGTGGAACGCCGACATCAACCCAACCCAGTCAACAGTGCAGGAGGAGGAAGAGGTTCAGAAGAGACGATGCACTCTTTTGCATGTCAGAGAATATCAAGAATTCATTTCAGATATCTGTGGAGCCAAATGAACCTCCAGTGGAACCAGCTAATGCATCTCCAAAGGAAATCTTTGCGGCACTTCAAGAAATACCCAACTTAGGACGGGGTGATCTGCTAAGGGCCTACTGTATTCTCACTAGCAGCGACCGCAAGTTCGAATCTCTCGTGGCACTTCCAATGGACATGAGGAAGGATTGGTTAATGATGGAAATTGGAAAGAAGTGAAGCTCATTCAGTTCTCATCGTGCAGATTCATCACTAGACTTGTATCCGCTAGTTGCTCAATATATTTGCTACTGCAATGCCTGATGATAAACCGTTTTGTGTAATTTTCTAAACGTTTTTGCTTTGGATTCTGCCAAGTTTCCTCTAGTTCTGATGTCCCTGGTGCATGTAACGTTGTGGCGTGTACAACCATGTGTGCTCTGACGCATGCCCTGAATTACAGAGCATGTAATTTTGACTTGCTCAAACTAGCATCCCATTATCTTATTGCCCTACACAAACTCTGCGAAATCGTGCAGCTGAATGCAGGTGGCCTTGAAATGCAATTCCACGTTAGTACAATTCATCATCTAAGCAATGCACTGGCATCAGAGTTTCAGTTTGGAATTTTGAGGTCTTGGCAGGAGATTTTATATATTTGCTCCCTGTATCAAGTATTCAAGTCGCTCTCTTGTTGTGGACTTGGCCTACATTCTGCTGCGGATAATCAAGATGTGATTTTCTTACCTCCTAGTACTTGTAGTTTTGAAAAGCAGAGTCTGTCTTTGGCGGAACATGGTCAAGTCGAGATCCCAGCTAAAGCATGATTTTCCATTAACTGCAAATCATCTACTGTATAACATAAGGCATGATGTCAAATGCAGGAATTAAGTGCCAACCCTCCATTGCAAGTTAAATATAATCAGCGTTTAGTAACTTCTGTCTAAATTGCCTATGCAACCCTAGTGTGTTTATGCGACTCAAATTAGGTACTCCCTCCGATCCACAAAGAATGTAGGGAGCTGTACACAAATTTTGTGCTAGCACCGTACCAAAGAGAGTAATTTATTTCTGATACGAATCTAATGGCTTAAATTTTATGGCATACAGTTCATAATTTATTACTACCTGAATTTGAAGACTAAAGTTAGGCTTAAGTTTCTCAGGTACATATTTGGAAGGAGGGAGCATCAAGGTATAATAAAGTACTGAAAATTGCTCTGTAAGCAGCTGTTCCACATTCAGCGTCGGGCACAACAATCAGAAACCTTACTTGGTTCACAATCAACTACATAGATGGATGGTCCGGACTAGCAACGCAACAAATTTAACAGATCGCTCGATCTCACAACAGTGTACTACATGAGAAAGGCCACCTGATAATTCCCCAACTAAGATGCTAATGATGCATCTCTCTGCACAGCACGCCGCGCATGAGCTAGGCCAGCTTCTTTCTTCTTGGACCATGTCTCTTCTTATCCCACGGATGGAGAAACAACAGCACCAGCAGAACCAGGGCGGTCGCCGCAGCGACCAGGAAGATGATGGTTATTTTCTTGTCCCGCCTCTTCCAGCGGGCGGTCCGTGCTGCCAAGGCTTGCGCTGCAGCAGCAGCCTGCAGTTGAATCAAACTATCAGCGGCTAGCTAGCGCAACATCAGCAGGCGTGCATGTTTTTCGAGTTCTCAACGACAACGAGATCAAGGACTCAAGGCAGAGCAATTATCTTGGCTCGCTTGTCAATCAGGGTTTTCTATTTTGCAACATATCTAATTACTGACATAACCAAAATTTTGAGGTGTCAAAAAGTCTTCTAATCCACTACAGCCTACAGGGATAAAAAAAAAGAGACGTAGACGTATATAAATCAAACAAAACTGGATCGTCTCCAATCCATGGTCTATGTCTGAGTATTAGTTCAGCTTATCCAAGCAAGCACCGAAGAATCTGTGTAGTTCAAGTTCTAACTGTACTAGATCTGACCAACTTTTTTGAAGCGAAACAGTGGGAAAGGCTCCCACTGCAATTTTCCATTTTCTTTTAAACACCGCAGCGTATGTACAAATATTTACAACCCAAAGAGTTTAAAAAGATCAAAATCTTTTTAAACAAGAACACGCAACTAAGTTTCCAGAGCTCAAAATCGAAGCACATTTCATGTAGTTCAGTTAAGCAGAACGTAAACACCACGCTGACAAAAACCCTTTTCGAAAAGAAGTGTTGACAGATATAATCTTAGAGACGATATATTACCGCCGCTGCCTGAGCATTGGCCGGGTTGTCGACCACGCCGGCGGCCGGAGCATTGGCGCCGACGTTGTCCTCCACGCCCGCGGCCGGAGGATTGGCACCAGCGTTGTTCACCGCGCCTGCGACCGGAGGATTGGCGGCGACGTTGTTCACCGCGCCGGCGGCCGGAGGATTGGCAGCCACATTGTTGACCGCGCCGGCCGGAGGATTGGCAGCCATGGTGTCCTTCCACACGCGCAGAGAGAGGGTGCGAAGTGGAGAAGTGTATGTGCCGCGTAGTGAAAAGTTGCTTCGGCACCGATGGAATCAAGTAGGCTAGCCAGCAGCTGGCAAACCAAGTGAGGAAAGGAGGTTCTTGCTCGTTTTGGGTGTAGCATAGGCCTCTCGGCTCCAGTAGGACCAAGGCCCTGTTTCGTGTAAGTTGAAAGCGCAATGAAATGAAGGCTGAAAGGAAAACGGAAGTAGAGCTCTAGCCCACTCGTGAAAAGCAGCTAGACTCCGAAATGGCAACGAGTAGCCGGAAACGTGTCGATGCTCTGGCCTATCAAGCCGCACATGATTTTATTTACTGTATTTATTTTAGGCTGGTGAAAGTTTTATTATTTAGATATAATAGAGTTCCGACTTGAATCGTCTCCAAATCAAGCCATTCCACATCCAATTACAGGCTAGCTGAGATTTTCATAATGAGCTCATAGATGGTACTCGTAGTACTACTCAACTAAGCAAACAACAGACGGCTCGATCGAGCAACCTGGTGTTCCCAGTTCTAAGCACACCTTGACTGAGCAAATCTTCTCAGTCTAGCTATTTCAGTGATCAAACTATTACTACCGCTTGACCGAGCACATGAATAGACTTTTGGATCTGAAGAGAGTGCTACAAGCGAAAGACCAATGTCTGATAGTTTCAAGGAAGCCGCTAGTGAATGAAGCATGTCTCCTGATCGAGCACTTTCCACTAGTTACTCCATGGATGCGTCATCAGCAGCCCCATCATAGCCAGAAAGGCTGCGAGGATGAACACAAACAGCGTACACATAATCCTCTTCTCTCTCTTCTCCCGGCGTAGCCGCGCCTGCGCTGCAGCGGCAGCAACTGCAGCAGCATCCTGCAGTTCAGCTCAAGAAGTTAGCTCAGCTGCGATAACAGGAAGCACATGTTCGATCTCAGTTCATCTGCAATGGTAGAATTGAACCTGTCTAACTGTCTATTACTGACCTATGTATGATGGGAACTATGGGGAAAAATAGTGCTTCAGATGATTAGTGGCCTTTTATAGTTTCAAACAAAACAAACACATTGGGTTTTACTTGTCTAGCATAAGATTTTCAACAAGAGAGTGTGGGGCAAAGAAATTGCATATATAGATCGTAGAAATCATCTATTTATCAATCTGTAGCTCCATCCAGTAGCTGAGATCTAGAGAGTTAAAATCTGTGTAGTTCAGTTCTAAGATCTGACCAGCTGAAACAAGAACACGGAACTAAGTTTCCCGTAGCTCAAATTCTCAACACCTATCACGTAGTTCAGTTCATCAAAACGCAAGCAAAGAAGAGAACCGTCTTCACAGAAATAATCTTTGAAAAAATATCTTACCACAGCTGCCGGAGGATCGGCGACGTTGTTGGCCACGCCGGCTGCAGCATTGGCGCCCGCGTTATTGACCACGGCAGCGGCCGGAGCATTGGCGCCGACGTTGTTCACCACGCCCGCGGCCGGACCATTGGGCACGTTGTTCATCACGCCGGCGGCCGGCGGAGGATTGGCGCCGACGTTGTTCACCGGGCCCGCGGCCGGACCATTGGCCACGTTGCCCACCACGCCGGCGGCCGGAGGATTGGCAGCCATGGTGTCGACGCGCAAAGAGAGCGTGCGAAGTGGAGAAGTGTATGTGCCGCGTAGTGAAAAGTTGTTTCCGCACCGATGGAATCAAGTATACTAGCCAGCAGCTGGGCAACCAAGTGAGGAAAGGAGTTTCTTGCTCGTTTTGGGTGTAGCAGAGCTCTCACTGCTTCGGTAGGATAGCCCCGGATCAGGGACTTGTTCCGTGTAAATTCAAAGCGAAATGAAATTAAAGCTTGAAAAAGAGGGAAGTAGAGCTCTAGCTCTCGTGAAAAGCAGGCAGAAACCAAAATCGCAACGATTTTGAACATTGCCATGTGAACGCTGGAGCAGGCTGTTTTTTGTGTAAGTATGACGATGAGGCATACCAATACCGGTCGAAACTGTGTCGAGGTAAGTAAGTTTGCGATTGTCTAATACTCGGTCGACTTGTATTTAACTAAACCCCAATTTTGCACAATTGCATTTCGTATGCAACTCTGGTCCCATCACAAATCATGACGCAAAATCCAACTGTTAAATAGTCGACTAAGAACTAACTAGATCTTAGCGAGTTGTAAGTTGCAACCATGTGCAACTCTTGGGCCAGCACAAATCAGATTGTAAATCCAATGAGTTAGTAGTTGACTGATATTTGCATGCATATTTTTTTCTCGGTTGCGCATTGGTACAACTCATGTGCAACCCTCAAGTCTCAACCAACACAAATCGCGAGCCAAATCAAATGACTTAAGTATTGTATTGATATTTAGTTAATTCTCGGCCAACTTGGAATTGGCAAAACTGACTGAGTTTTACAAATCAACTCGAGAAGTCTCGAAATGGCCTCACACATTCGACTGTTCACGCTCGCGACGTCGGCGTGCCAGGCCGTTGCCGTTGTCGATGTCGTCAGAGAGGAAGGGAATAATGACGCCTCGAGCACGTCGCTGAGTGCAATGCAAAGTGTGACCTTCTTGGAGGAGTCCTCGCGGCAGACATGCGCCGTCTTTGAGTCCTTAGCGAGTTAGAATGATGAGGTGGTGGCTGCTCCCTTGCGCCGAGGAGGCTCGTCCTTGACGATCAATATGGCCTCCTCAAAGTTGGCCATAGCGACGAGCGTGCCCGCGATGAGCGAGCTCTCCTAGTCGCACTCGTAGGTTTTTCTGAAGTAGCTGGAGACAAGGATGACCCTGCTTGGGTGACGGATCTTCAATTTGAGATACACATAGCTGGAGACAACCATGAACTTGGCGAAGATGGGTTGACCCATGATGATATGGAAGGCGCTTGGCTGGGACAACACGATGAACTCCAACTGTTTAGCCCGGAAGTTGTCTTGCTTGCTGTGATGTCGAGGCCAGTGACACCGAGTGGACGGATCTTAATTCCAGGTACGAGGCCGTGAATAGTCCGGTCGTCCATCTTCACAAGGGACCTTTAGTGTGTCGGTGAAGATGACATCGACGCCGCATCCTCCATCCAAGAGATCTTGGACAAGCCGTTTGTCGTGGACGAGAGGATCCACAACTAGGGTGAGGCGTCCTAGGTACATGACATGTTTGGGGTGATCGTCACGATCAAAGGTGATCGGGACCTCCGACCAACGTATGATTGTCGCTACAAAGACGTCGACAGTATTGACCTCCCGAGAGAGGAGCTTGTGGTCCCTCCTGGTGCCCCCTCGGGGTTCTCATTGTTTATTGTGAGGACCTCCCAACAGGAAAGGCGCTCGTCCTGCTCGGGTCCCATCAGTCAAATTTAGTGTAAATTTAAGATCAAAACAATTTGTAGCGCACATTGCAAATATGGTGGTTTTCGCGATTAAAACGAAAATTGGCGGTACTTCAAAATTTAGTGTTTTTTTTTTGGGATTGAACGTAAAGTGGTGGTTTTTCGATATTTAAGTAGCAAAGTGGTGGTTTTATGGTAACGGTGGCAGCGAGCGGTGTCCGCCCGCCATCTATACGTGCCATGTCAACCAGATGGGTGGGTGCAAAGTGACCTACTATTCCACATCGGAAAGCGCTTTCAACCCTTCTTCCTTATCGGTGGCTTGCCCCCTCCGGTAAGGACATCACTAGGCGTCCCTGATGACGTGAAAGACACACGTTCGTTGGGAACCCCAAGAGGAAGGTATGATGAGTGCAGCAGCAAGTTTTCCCTCAGTATGAAACCGAGGTTATCGAAACAGTTGGAGATGAAGACACTTCTGAAGGTGTCAACGGTGCCAGGAAAGTGCTTGCGTTGAAGGGGAGGTCCTGACGGTTGACTTGGAACCTACACACAACACAACCAAAATATTTGTCCCAACTTAACGGTGAGGCTGTCAATCTCACCGGCTTGCTGAAAACAAAGAATTAGACGTATAGTGTGAAAAATGTTGTTTGTTTGCAGAAAAATGAAAGAGAACAATGATTGCAGTAGGTTCTATTATCAGATGTAAAAGAATGGACTAAGGTCCACAGTTCACTAGTGGTGTCTCTCCATAACTAACATGCTGGGTAAACAAATTACAGCTGGGCAATTGACAATATTGAGAAGTGCATAACAATGCATGTACAAGTTATGACGGTACAATAAGATTTACTTGGGCATTACAACATGGTACACAGACCACTATCCAGCATGCATCTGTGACTAAATAATCCACTTTCAGGTTAGCATCCGCACCCCTTTCAGTATTAAGTTGCAAACAACAGATTATTGCATTAAGTAAAGTGCATAATGTAAGCAACACAATTATCCTTAGACAAAGTATCGCTATTTTACCTCTAGTAGCAACAGCACATCCACAAGCTTAGAGGTTACTGTCACTCCCCCAGATTAACTGGAGACTGAACCCACTATCTAGCATAAATACTCCCTCTTGGAGTCACAAGCATCAACTTGGTAAGAGTATCAACAAGCAACGGAGAGTATGTAAGATCATAAATAATAACATGTATATGATAATTCAATAATCAAATTGACATAGTATGAATATTCATCGGATCCCAGCAAACACAACATGTAGCATTACAATAAGATGATCTTGATCATGATAGGCAGCTCACAAGATCTAAACATGATGGCACAAGAGGAGAAGACAACCATCTAGCTACTGCTATGGACCCATAGTTCAAGGATGAACTACTCACACATCACTCAGAGGCAGGCATGGCGATGTAGAGCCCTCCGGTGATGGTTCTCCTCTCCGGCAGGGTGCCGGAAGAGATTCAGAACCCTCCCGAGTTAGGGTTGACGGCGGCGGCGACTCTGGAACTTTTTGTGGATAATGGCTTGGGTATCTAGGGTTTTCCCGAAAAGATGAATTTATAGGCGAAGAGGCGGCGTCGGTGGGCACCCGAGGTGCCCTCACCGTGTGGCGGCGCGCCAAGGGGTGGTGCTGCGCCACCATATGGTGAGGCCGGCTCGGTGCCCCTCTTCGTCTCTCCTTCAGACTCCGTGTACGTGACAGAAAAATAGGACCATGGACTTTTGTTTCGTCCAATTTCGAGAAGATTTTCAGAACAACTTTTCTGGAATATAAAACAGTAGAAAACAGGAACTGACACTGTGACATCTTGTTAATAGGTTAGTCCCAGAAAATGCATAAAAATGATATAAGGTGTAAATAAAACATGTAGCAATTGGTATAATATAAGCATGAAACATCATAAATTATAGATACGTTGGAGACGTATCAGTCCCCCGGGGATCTTGGGGAAAAATCCGCCGGGTCCTCCTGTAGACACGTGTCAGCTCGGGTCAACCCACGCGCTTCTCATGTTAACCCCACGTACGTGAGGTGGAAAAAACCCCCAATTTTGAAAACCACCAGTGCAGCATCGAGGCCGCAACCGCCTCGTGAGCGCGGCATAGCCTTGCCGTCAGGTGTAGTTCGACGCCGGTAGCCACCGCTGGTAGCACCACCGTCGCCGACGGTAGCACCACCACCCCGTGCCTACCCCTCCAACCAACGCCGTTGTGCACCTAGATGCACCACGCCTGCACCCCGGCAGCAAGGTTGTTGTTTCCTGGGAGCACCATGCCTCCACGCCCAACTCTGGCCATCACCGGCCCCGCTCGGCGGCGCGGACATGGACAGATTGAAAGGGCCAAAAAATTCATGCTACAAACCTTATGTGGATTTGCATTAGAAGGGGAAGAAATTTGCTACAGAGGTACAAAGGATTTGCACCTCTTCAAAAGATAAATTGCATCTCATAAACAAAGCAAATTGCAACAATAGATTTACGGATTTGCATCAACAACGAACTGAAAATAATTTGCTACAGATATTTGCTTCAAAAAATCTGAGGATTTGCACCTCTTGAAAATATATTGCATCTTATAAAAATCAATTTGCTACAATAGATCTACGAATTTGCATAAACAACGACAAAAGTTGCTACAATTATCTGAGGATTTGCACCTCTTGAAAGATAAATCGCATCTTATAAACAAGCAATTTGCTGCAACAGATCTACGGATTTGCATCAACAAAATAAAGAATTTGCGACTGAACTTTCAAACATTTGCACCACATCAAAATAAAAAAAATACGAAAAGGTAAATTTGCTACAATTGTTCTGTGAATTTGCATCAAAAGACGAAGAATAAGGCTGCAGAGATTCGAAAAATTTGCACACACCAAACGGAAAAAGGACACCCAAATCATCGGAAAAAATTCTCCCGCACCACCGTCGTCGACCTACAGAGCACCGCTACGCCCGATGGCAGCTCCGCCGCCCCATGGCAGCGCCGCCCTTGAGCTCACAACTGCGCCGTGCGCCGCCGGAAGCTCAGTCTCCTCGAGGTCGACCTCCCTGGCCTTGACGTCACCCACATCGTAGTAGGTGAAGAGGATGGGTGCGTTCGTGCGGAGGCCGGAGGCGGTGCCGTGGGCGGCGGTGAACGCCGTCCCGAGTCGCACCACTGCCTCCCATGGTAGCACTACCGCCGATGGCCGGTAGCACCGCCACCGGCCTAGGCTTGCAGCTGCAAAGGGGAAACAGGAATCTGCGGCGGCGCGTGGCCGGGCCGGTAGCCGGAACGGCAGTCTCTCGTGAGTCGAAGCATCCCGTCGAGGAAGAAAGGAAAAGGGGATGAGAAAGAGAAGGCAACGAGTGGTGGAGAAGAAAGAATGAAGAGATAAGAGAGCACATGGTGGGTCCACCAACATGGCTGTCTCCAACGCGGTGGACGCATGGCGCGCGCGCAGTGCGGAGGATGCGAGACGTGGGATCCGCACTTGAAGCTATATTACTTAGCACTATCTTTTTTTTTTGTGTGTGGGTAAAACATGCCTTTATTAAGAAGATGAGGCTACAACCAGCTCTTGATCTAGCGGCCTGAATAACAAAATCGGGTTCGGATCCGTGCGAAAAATCAGTTATATGCTCTGCTCTTGCTAAATTCGCGAGGCACTAACTAATCCTAACATCTGATCGGTCGCTTTTACAAAAGTGCAAATTCTCCCAAGACTAGCTAAATACTGAATATCTGAAACTATGTTTCAATATGACGAGCGATCCAAGTTCGTATCTGGAGCGGCCACAAGAACCTAGGCACAATCCGATTCAAACAATAATTGGAAGCAGGCTTTGGTTGAGGGCTAGCTAACTCCAAACCCTCACGGCAGGCACATATAGCTTGGCTTCCGCAGCATCAGCATCGTCAACACAACGAGACAGATTACTTAGCGCTATCTTAACTCTGCAGTCGTATAAAGAGTAGCGGAGACAGGACCAACCTTTTTCCCCTCGCGTCGCCCCCACCAGCGGCGCTAGGGGCTCCCCGCGAAAACCGTCCGGCCGCCCTCAGCTGGCCATCCCTGCTGCTGCCGTCGCCGGCCAAAGGGTAGCTGCGGGGAGGCTCTCGCGAGGGTGGTTTGACCGGCCCGGGTGGGCGGCGGCGGTCGCGGGCGGTGGAAGCCGAGCCGGCGGGCTCGGGTGGAGGCAGAGGTCGGCACGCGGACAACGGGAGGCGCTGGTGGCAGCGGCGCCGCCCCTTCGGCCATGGTGGGCGGCGAGCTCCAGATGGGCTTGGCGGGCCCGATCTGGACCGGCCGGGCCGGCGACGGCAGGGGCTCGGCAGTGCGAGATGGAAGGTGGTCGCGCGGTTCGCTGCGGCTGCGTGGTAGCGACGACATCGAGCGGAGGCGAGGAGGTCGGTGAGGCGCGAGGCAGTGCGGGCCGATGATGCTCTGCGTGGGGCGGTGCGGATGCCGGGGCGGCGACCCCGGGTCATGGGTCCGGCATGGTTGGTGCGGCCAGGGGCGCGGTGGCCGCCATGGCCGGAGCGGAGACAAGCTGCAGCGGCGGGATCGACGGGTCGGGGGAGGTTGGAAGGCTCTGTGCGATGGCTGCGCCGCCGTCGCACATGATGTGTTTGCTTCAGTGGGTGTGCAGGCCGGCGGTGCCGCGGGTCTCCCCGCCTTGGCCCGGCTGCGTGGGATTGGAGAGTCTCGAGTGCTCCGGGCGAAAGCCTGACGACGCGACGTCCGTGGACGCCGTTCTCTCTCTTGGGTGGTCGTCTGGGAGCTCTTCGATTCTCCTCAGTCTTGGACCTCCTCTTCGGGTGAAGACCTGACCCTGTTTCTGCAGGGTCGGACGACGGCGTCGATCTTCGTCGTCTCCCCTCTTGAGGGCGTCGTCTTGAAGATGAAGGTTCCTATGTGCGCGCTCGTGGGCTGGGCTCACACAACATCGTGGTTGGCAGCGGCTGACGATGTCTTGGGTGCTATGGTGGCGTTGCGAGCTGTGTGGCAACGATGACAGTGGTGAGCAGAGCCGGGTCGTGGCATGTCCTTCGTCACCAACAATCCGTGTTGTGTCCCGCTGTGAAGCTGTGAAGTCGAAGCTGCGTGTATCGGGGCGTACATGCTGGCAACGATGACACTTTTTCTACAGTGGCCTCGCGGATTCCGTCGATGCAAGGTGTGCAATTTTCTCCGGTGAAGGTTTCCGTCGAAGTCGGAGCTGCCTCCTCCTCGACGCTTTGGGTTGACTGTTTGGCATAGGCCGACTTGGTTTACGGCGTCTGCTGCGGTGAGGCTTCATCGGTGGTCGTCCAAAGTGAAGTCGGAATCGCTTGCTCGGGGAGGAGTGACGACAATGACGCTCGATGTTGGCTTCGATGGTGTTTTTCTCCTCGGCGGCGTGTGTGTCTCGTGTGGGTAGCCAGGTTGGCCGGGTCTACATAATGTGGTGTTTTCATGACTACATTGGTGCACTTGTAACGGTTTTTGGCCGGTTCCACACCGATCAATTCCCCTCCTACTTTTTTAATAAAATGAGGCAATATTGCCCGTTTTGTTCAAAAACTCTGTAGTCAACGTTGTCTTGCATAACGATATAATCCTCCAAAGAAGAGATGCTTTATATAATACTCCCTCCATATAAAAATATACTCCCTCTGTTCCTAAATGTAGGGTGTATAGTTTCTGCACGAATAGTAAGACAAAGAATTTTGCATTGAGTGAACTAAATATTTTTCTGGAAAAAAAGCGAGAGACGAGTTCTTAATAGGCACAATATGAATACAATCCGTTAAATCTCTCTTTTGAGACTAGATCTCATTTTTTTGATGGGTCAAATTCTCAATTTATAGCAAATACACGTTATATTATGGATTTTTCTTCAAAAAGCTATACACCTTATATCAAGAGATGGAGGGAGTAAGAATTTTGTCTTTTTACATGTGCCATGATTCATACATGTGTAGACATATGGTTTAGTACGTTGACTCACTAATTTTGAAATGAATGTGGATAAAATAAAAAAAGGTTAGAAAATATTATGTTTTGATATGAACGAGAGTATATATATTAAAATACTATTAAAAGAGCAAACACGATCGGATATATTAAATCGTACGAGTCTAATATTTGATCAAAGGCCCAAATTGCTCATTCGGTATTGAGCACCTCAACACAATCCATCGCGAAATGTTATCTTTATTTTTTCTTGGTTTAACTTTGCCGACAGATTACGGTCCATCGTCGCTTTGTATGTCGCCGTTGTGGCTGCCGGACACGACGGCACCGAAGAAGGGAAGAAGCTGAGCGGGGCGGAGCTCCATGGCGGCACGGAGGGTGGATCTAGAGAGATAAGAGGCGGCCGGTTGCCGGGAGGGAGGAGCAGAGAGCAGTGGTCGTTGGCGGCGCTCGATGCATGCTCAATGCAGGCAGAAACTCCGGCGCGACGGAGGGCGGTAGCGCTACCTCCCTCGCCTTCCCGCTCGGTAGACGGGCCCAGGCCGCCCGATTTCATCGGAACGGCCCCGCCGGTGATGCCGCAGCTTTGCATCTCGCCGTTCCGGCTGTCGGACACAATGGCACTAAGGCGGGGCAGAAGATGGGCGGGGCGGAGCTCGATGCAGGCAGGAAGTCGAGCGCGAAAATGGAGAGGATAAGTCGCGTCGACGGCCTAGCTAGGCACGAAGCCTTCTCCGCCGCCTACCGCCAGAGCAGGAGAGCAGCGCGGCCGCCGGCGTCGGACGCGAAGAGGAGGGAGGCGCACGAGATGGACGAGCATGGGAAGGAGGAAGTCGACGGCCGTGGAGAGGAGGCCGGAGCCGCGCGAAGGAGGCGGTGGTGCGGTGCGCGGGAGGGGATCGAGTGGGATGACCTGATCGTGAAAAAACGAAACTCCGGGAGGCGGCTACAAAAAGGCAGGGGGGGGGGTATCGAAAAAGGACAAGGGAACCCTAAGATTTTTGGGGATGAGCTAGCTCGGCTGGGCTTTGGGTTTGGCCGGCTGCTGGGCTGCTCTCTCACAAAGAACTTTCTTTTATTATTTATTTTGCAAAACGGTCTCTCAATTATTTTTTTGCAAAACCGTTTGACAAAACATATTTCTAAGATAGAGACGAACCAAAGAAGAAAGAGGAGAATTATCTTTGAATCTGATTCCTCCACTCTGGTGAGTGCTATGAAGACCAGGAATTCTGACAAAGCTTTGATTGGAGTTCCGGTGAAGGAGGCAAGAAGCCTATGTATTTTACATTTCGGTTCTTGCTTATTCTCCTTTAGTAGGCGTGAGTGTAACTCTGTTGCCCATGAACTTGCAAATTTGGGTGTCAGCAGCGAGTCTCAAGACTCTGTTTGGGTGGATGAGGCCCCCGAGTGTGTTGAGCTTGTTAGCCAGAGACATTATGGCTGAGGTTTAATGGAAGTATCTATTTCCCGTTAAAAAAAAGAAAGAAGAAATATGAGATCTATTATATACTAAAACCAAAATGGGTTAGTTAATAGAGCCACCACGTTAAGCCACATCCCTTAATTATATTGATGGTTAGATTTGTAATATATGGCTATGATTTAATCAGGACTGTGTAATTACGTAACATGTTTGGTGCGTACGTAACGTGACACGTAACTCCTGATGAGACGTGTGGTCCATGGACCGTTTCACAAAAGAAACGAAAAAGAGTCCACGCATTTTTTTTTAAAAGAACAGTTTGTGCATAATTCATGAGGTCGTATCCAAAGACGTGGGATATGTGGACATTAAAAAAAATGAAAACACGTGAATAAAATGGACATTCCAGGAAAAAGAAATCACAATATGTACGTGCTCATCAATATGGGGTTTGGATACGTGCCTCCAGTTGGACGTGCAAATGTAAAATAGTTACTAGACCGTGAAATGAAACTTAGGGCATCGCAAGTAGAACACGTAAAAGTATACTACTCAAAGACGTATATATAAGACGTATTTCACTTGCTTTGACCAAAGCTTGGGCCAATAATAAGCCTAAATTTATGCTTTATATGACACAAAATTAATATCATTGTATTTCTATTGAAAAATATTTACGTATGATTATAATTTCTATCACATAAACAAATGTTAAATGAGTAATTTGGTAAAAGTTATGGTCAAAAGATATGAAATACACCTTATATTTTGGAATGGAGGTAGTAGGTTGTGAACACATAAAACTATATGATGTATACATCTTAATTTCATATAAAAGAGTATATCAAAATAATCAAGAGATTATTATATTACTCAATAGACTGCAGACACAAGAACTTATCCTATAAACTCCACCTCACTCAATTCACCACCTGGATGAAACTACCGAAAATTAAAATATGTGCAGTTCTCCATCTTAAATTTGTGAGAGATTGTAGTTTTGGACTAACAAATGGACTATGAATTCCTTAAAAATGTCTGATTGGCTGTTGAAGTTCAAAAAAACTTGGAGAGATTGAATTGGCTGGTCCCATTTACTTTGACTGAGGTTATGTTTCCTTGTGACGATTATTTATGTTGAACATAGTAGCTTTTTTTATGAAAGAAGGAGAACGCCACATATTTAAGAAGCATAGCAAGAAAATGGGGGAAAGAAGATCTAAAGAAAACTAACAAAAAAGTTTTATTGCATACATGGCTTACCTATCAACGAGGATAATGTTTCGTGACAAAAAAATTGTTACTTCAGAAATATCATATATCGTGTTCTAATGATTTGGTCGACAATAATTATTTCTTGAACCGTAATAATGAATTAATTTCTAATGACAGAAACATTATCATAGCATTCCAATATCAGACAAAAAATGTTGAATAGCTTGGAGAATACTGATATTTATTTCAGTGTATGAGTGTACATAAGGTAGAGAAGATTCGCATGTTGTCATCAATATCATTTTCAAAAATTGAAATTATAATTACTTGCCATAAATTAAACAAAGGTTTCCCCTATTATATATAGGTGATGTAATTTTTTATCATCACATTTTTTTTGCCTTTAGATATGTAACATAAAATTTTAAAATATTTAAAACATAGATTTATGTCTTAGTTATTTTTGACACACAGAAGACGACGATGCCCTCGCATTTGCGAGGGCCACCCTGCTAGTTATTTGAACAACAAAAATAGATTTCAGGATGAACATTGTTCCTTGCCTTGACCTTGTCGGCAGCGGCGTGACTCGTGTAGGATGCGCGCCTCCACATTGCTCTCCAGCCACCGGCGACCTCCACCTCTCCCGACCGTGTAATAGGACCGTGATGGCCCTTAAACTTCTCGCCCCGAGCTCCAGCTCCTCCGCAACCAAATCCCCGTCCCGAGGTACTCATGGTGGGAGAGGATTAGCGAGTAATTTTTTTAGAGAAGGGGATTAGCGAGTAGATGCAGGTGGAAGATGAGTTTCTCATGGATCCAGATTCATCGCTTCCTCCTGTCTTTTTTTTCTGAATTTTTGTTCGCACACGATTCTGAGTTATTGGTTGCACACGATTTAGTGTAGTATAAGTAATCCACATATACCTTGGTCTTATTTAATCGTGAAAACGTGTGTTGCACGTACATGTCAACTAGTATATTAAAATAGAAGACTACAACTTAGTAAAAGTACGGTCTCAATGCAAAATCTACTCCAGCGATGGATGTAAAACTTGACGGAGGTAAACAACAGCCCGTAGGATCATACATATGCATGGTGTCTTAATTATATTATTTATTAAGTCGCAAATAAAGCACTCGCAGTAAATTATATACTAGGCTGATAGCTTTAACTCGTATGGAAGGACCCAGGTCGTCCGTCCTACCCCGAGGTTACCCACAAGATCAACATGAGGCCCAAATACAGGAACAACACCACAAAGACGGAACGCACGTCAATCTTCTTCGTCTCATCGAGAAGATCTCCATCAAGATTTTCCCGAACCTGGCAGTCGAAACACATCAGAAGCAAGTGTTACTTCCACATGAGGTGATTGAGATCGGCTAGCAAAAAAATAGGAAGGGAAGGGGCTCACGGGTCGACCTTATTCACTTCCTTGTCCAGATTCTCTTGCGCGTCCACGGAAGATGTCATGCCTGCAAATTCCTGAATTTTTTTTGTTACATATACTACACTGTTTTCCTTGACAGAATCCAGATATGAAAAATGCCCTTTGCGTTTTTTCTTTCATAAAAACTACCTGTTGCAGCTCGAGAAGCTTCTGGTTGAGATCCATGCCTGCGATACACCGTTCCTTGATCTCTTCCACTGCGGCGACGATCTATACGCCAAGCCAGGTTCAGGGTTATCAAGCTCCGAGTCAGTGGTTACTCCGAGTGACATGAGATGTATAGCAACAATAATTAATTAGTGAAATAACAAGACTGTATTTAATTGACCTGCTCTCGGCATGTTCCCTGGAGTTTATTCTCGACCGTCTGCACGATGCTAGCGGCGTCAGTGACACGAATCACCTAGTAATGTTTTGTGGGGGTGAGATGGGGTCGAAGAGCAACGTTGTTGCTTGTACAGAATTAGCACACTAGTTACCTCATCAGAAAGATTTATTCCAGTGACTGTTCCAGATACATTACTCATGACTGTCATGAAATGGCGAAAAGAGAAAAGATAAAGGAAAGTCAAATCATACTGAATTTATTGGCCAGAAAGGGGATCAATAAATTGGAAGAAAGTTCAGTTCTTGACCTGTGGAAATCCTCCTCTGAATGACTTCTAGGTTCTCTTGCTGGATAGTTTTTCCCAGTTTCTGTAACCAGAGTGCATTACTAAACCGAAATATCGTTAACTTGTTTTGGCACGGAAGATGGATATGGAGTAGATAAGCACACCTGAAGATCACTCTTTCGTTGTATAAGTTTCTTCTTGAATGATCTGGAATCACCAAAAGCTAGTGAGATTTCACCTTTTACTATAAAAAAACACAGAAATTGTTTTCTTACTCAATCAAATAAATTTGGACTAGCTGGTAGTGTTTGTCCAGAATACTATGTTTACGCTAGATGATTTATTTCTCAACAAAGATAATGGATTGGACGATCAGAGACTGGCAGATCAGAAAGCCTTCATTTTCTATAAATGAAATAAAAAGAGCACTTGAGAAATGGATGAAGATCTTCTTACATGATGAGCTTCATCCTTGATATATCCATGTACGTGCCCTGCTCACACCCTGGGACCTTTCTGTTCTCAACATTCTGCAAACAGAGAAAGGAAGATTGAGGTAACTTCATATGTGATATGTTGCAGATTTGGACAGGCTAATCTCAGATGACTACATTTCTTATCAGTTTCCTCAACTTCGCTTTCATGGTAGGTGCCATCTTCTGCACTTCATCAATGTCTTCATCCATGCGCCCCTTGATTTCCTCTTTGGAGATAGAGAACATATCTAGTAGACCTGTTGTCTTCTTGATAAGTGAAACACGGTGTGAGGAAACTTCGGTGAAGCTTCAGCTCGGGAGCGTACTGGTAGTGGCTAGGCTTTAGCTTTAGCTTGGGAGCGTAGTGGCTTGCCATGCTGCTGCAACCGCAAGGTAGAATTACATACGAGGGCTGAAATTCGAGATGATCTTGCCATATGTAACCAGCTCATCAGGTCGTGAAATGTAAATCCAGATTCAACTGACCATGGATATAGAGCAAGGAAATCACCCCGAAGCATATAGACCGGCACCATCCAGCAGGCTTGACCGCTCCAAGGAAGGAGAATAGATCGACAAGATCAAGGATGGAGAGATCGCTCGGCAGGATCAATTAAAAGGGTACCGGCCTGATCGACAACGGAAAGCGCGAGACAGTGAGAGCACCAACACAAGGGAAATCACTAGCCATCAGCTACCCATGGCGACTGTCAATCCAAACCACCAAAACCCACGTGCGTGTGCGTCCCACCGCTAATCATTTACCTAGGGGCTAGCTATTTAGATATGTGGAACGAGGCGCATGATATTGTAGGCATGATCCTTGTTCGTGATGAATTTCCTCTTCCATGCATGTGGGGGGCTATTTAGATATGTGGAACAAGGTGCATGATATTGTAGGCAGGATCGTTCTCTGTGAATTGTGATGAACTTGACAAACTTATATGGATTCCCAGTCTTACAGAAGGTTTTTCAGTTAAAATCCTTCTATGAGAAACCCCTCAAAGAAACATAGAATTGACTCAGAGAAGATATCGACCAAGATTTTTTTTGGCAAGCGTCCAATTCATCTCAGCTAGCAGCCGCTACAGCCGCACTTCTGTTCTACGAACTTGCAGTCGTTTCCGGTCGGGTCACAGTTGTAGTGGGAGCAGCAGTTCATGTCTGTTAGAAGTAATCTTGTCATATCTATATGCATGAAGTTTCTAGTTTAGTCAAGAAGTATCTAGGGTATGTAGGAGTCCTAGTGGAGGTAAAAGTCTTCAGTGTATGTAGAGAGAACTCTAGAATTAGGAGTGTTCTAGAGTAGACATTTAGGAGTAGTATGAAATATCTAAAGTTTGTAGAATACTCTAGAAGTATGGTGTAGGCTTTGGATTGTGCCACATGACAACAATCTTAAGGGTCATGTACAAGTATAAATAGGGGTACCACCCCTCCCATGTAAGTGATTTAGCCTCCAACAATTGGTATCAGAGGCTCAAGATCCGAGGGCGGCGGCGATGGACTCCATGCGATGTGGAAGACGACAGAGTGAGATAATGGTTGTTGGCGGTGCGATGCCGGTAGCTGCTTGTTGTAGCGTGATGCTGCTAGGAGGAGAAGGCGGTGTGATGCTGCCAAGAGAAGACGACGGCGTGATGCCGTTACGAGGTGGCAGTGGTGCGATGCCACTGCGCGCGACGGCAGTGGTGTGATACCATCGTCATAGAAAGCGTCGGTGTGAGGCCGACAACTATGGTGTGATGCTATAGTCTATGAAAAGGTTGGTGTGAAGCCAACGACGCTGGTGTGATGCCATCGTCAAGTAGAAGAGTCGGTATGAGGCCGACGACTGTGGTGTGATGCCACAGGCGCAATGAAGCTCGGTGTGAAACCGAATCGGTGGTGTGATGCCATCTTATATGGAGTCAGTGTGAGGCTGACAAGCATGGTGTGATGTCGTTGCTAGACATGAGGCGGTGTGAGGCCGCCATGAGGCGGTGTGAGGCCGTCAAAAGATGAAGCGCATGGTCCAGGTGATGAGAGGATCTAGTTGATATGACAAGATTAAGGGGGAGATTGTTAGAAGTAATCTTGTCATCTATATGCATGAAGTTTCTAGTTTAGTCAAGAAGTATCTAGGGTATGTAGAAGTCCTAGTGGAGGTAAAAGTCTTCAGTGTATGTAGAGAGAACTCTAGAATTAGGAGTGTTCTAGAGTAGACATTTAGGAGTAGTATGAAATATCTAAAGTTTGTAGAATGCTCTACAAGTACGGTGTAGGCTTTGGATTGTTCCACATGGCAACAATCTTAAGAGTCATGTACAAGTATAAATAGGGGTACCACCCTCCCATGTAAGTGATTTAGCTTCCAACAATGTCCTGGCATTTGCTCCGGTTCGACTTGGAACAGCACCGGCACCGGAGGCACACCGACGTCACGGCCAACGTCACCGCACCGCCGCGCGGCATCGCCGTCAGCACCTGCTCCGGCGGCCACACCGGCACCATGTCCATATCCCACGCTGAATGTCAACCGCAGCAGAAAAAATAGTCAGCGACGAACACCAAGTGCACACAATTGATGCACTGGAATTTGAACCAACTGAATCACTTGTACATTTTCTCCTGCGTAATGCGTGTTATATACCTTGAGCTTCTGGCGCAGGGAAGAGGATAGCAGTGGCAGCAAGAGCGATGGCGAAACAGAACAACTTGAGGCTACTCGCCATCGCCACTTTGCTCTCACTCTCAGATGACGCTTTCGGGGAGAGAAACCAAGGAATCGTTTGCTGTTATCGATATGCGACGTCGTTGGTTCGAATATATATAGCATTAACTTGAGGATGGCGTACCAAAGGCCAGTTTTCATTTCCATCAGTTTTGGACCTTTTATTTCCATTGAAATAGCTGGGTGGCCCGCGCATTTGCGTGGCTAGAATCACCAAGTACCTTTATATTATCTCTTTCTCGGATGTTCAAGTTCCTTATTTTAATGTTATTTGATTCAACCCAACGTTGTAATAAGAGAAATAACATGATGTGGGGTTATACTCATCAAGTACCGTGATATTATTCCTTTGGCGTATGATTTGTCCTTATATGATGTTATATTTATTTACCCATCCTTATAGTAGAACTAATATGCAATTAATTGAACCAAAGAGGTATTTATAACGCAAAAAATTTGGCGCATTTTATTTCAAAGCCATAATCGTACATCATCGATTACATAAGCGAAAGTAAAGCTTGGAGTGTATGCCTTCAAAAATAAAATTTTACTTCCATAGAGACATCTCCTCGAGAATCAAGAAGGAAGATGATTTTCTCCTCTAAGCTATAGCGACCTGCATCCTCGGAGCATAGTACATCTGTTCCATGTATATGTGTTGTGAGAGGTACCCCAACATTCATGCATTTTAAGTGACCTCCTGCATTCCGACAAATATAACCAACTGTATCCGCATCAATGAAAAACGGGAAGATCTTACAATTCCACAATTTCACATCTTAGTATCATTGGGACATCAGATCAATTAATATGGAAAATGTACAACAAAAGCATGACTTTTGAGTAATAATTACTAACTTGTAAATATTATGCCGTGAAGTGAACTTAAGTGCCACTAATGCAACCAAAAACTGCGTAGTTCGTTACACTATCCATCAATTCTACAAAACAGCTTGTGTACAATGGATTGATGGCCACGTACCTGAAGGATTTTAGCTCAAAAAGGACATGCAGGCTGCAGCTGAAAAGTGAGCTGGGAGCAAGCAAAATAGTGCAACCTTCTCCCCAACAAAATTAACTCTTGTTTTTTATACACTGAAGAGCATGAGGCGGCCTAAGTGAGAACACGGAAAGAGATGTATTTGATCCCTGTAATAAGCAGCCAATCCTAAGTAAATACAGCAAATTGTAATTGACTAATGAAGACAAAACATTAATTCTTTGTGTGCTTATTATTTGGTGCATTTGTTGGCATCCAGGTTTTGATCATATTAACAACTCAGGGTAAAGTTTTAGACTGCTCTTAAAATTCAGGATCTCCAAGTATTTGAAACTTCATCCTAGTCTCTTACAGCTCATTGTAAAGATGTCTATGTTGAGAACAATTTCAGGAGAAAAATATAGACATACCTCTTAGCAGGGTGGGTCTCGCATTTGCGCGGCTAGACTCGCTACCCATAGTCATATTTGAAACATAATTTGTTTGTTATTTGGGCATGTCCTAAATAATTAATCATATTTTCTTTTGCTTCTTTAGCATTTAACAGTACACAACTCAGTATATGAGTAGGCAAAGAGTGTAGTGCAAAATTATGATAGCAAAAACCTGATACCATTTTGTGAAACTATTTATCTTATTTTTATTTATTAGATTATTGGGACCATACGTTTTGAATTGAACAACATGTGGTTTCGACATACGGCCCCGACGTGCAAAACCCTATATTGCCATACTACCTCCGGGTTTATCTTCAGCATTACCTCTACTCCAATTATCATAGGTCATGCCTTATTTCAACATTTGTCTCTATACTACCTCCGTGCATGTTTCTTTCCCTGCTACGGAAATTTAATTACATTGTATATTCAGTGGAAGTTATCAAACAAAATCTGGATTCCAGACTTAGAAGTCACAACTAAACAAATCCAAGTAAATTGTACATGCAAACAAAAATAAAGAGAAATAATGCAGTACTATTTATAGGGCTTTTCAAATACATGCATGGCATTGTTAAGAAATTGAAATAAGCAATTATTTAGGCTAACATAGGCCGGTAGAAATATATAAGAAAGGCATCAACAATTATACCTCGTTGTGTTCTATAGTTGGTCCTAATACATCTCCCAGTAAAAAAAACACAAAGCAGTCGCAACAATAACTCTGTGCACAATTAAGCAGAGAGTGAAAAACTTGATTGTTGTGTTGCTGACATCCATGATCTATCCTAATTATGAAGTGGAACGCATGCCATCAATCCAGTAAGTGCATGTAAAGTTATATCTAGAGCAGAAAACTTGAGGGTACATAAATTCTTGCCCGGTGATTCGGCGTAGGAAGTTTCGACGGTGTCGAGGAACTGAACAGCTGCATCGTCAGTCCGCCTCTCTTCCTCGCGGCAGCCTCAAAGAAGACGTCGGCCACCAAATTTTCTGAAAGATCCGCTGCACGTCCTCCTCTTCTAAATCAACAATCATGAGATAAAATATGTGTTGGCACATGATGGACTTGAAAATAAAGATTCAGCTAGTGCTGTTGGGGAACACCATCAGGAGATCTTTGTAGGTTGTTCCTAAGAGAAGTAAGAAAGTTGTATATGTATACAACTAAAACAAAAATGAAGCTGTTGATCGACCCGATATTAGCTACCGCTGGACGTGCTAACGTCGGTGATCCGTATTGTCTGTGTTGCTATCAAATCATGGTTGGGGTTCATGCGTCATGAGTGCGCGATCTGGTTGAGTACTCCAGGCGGACGGCCTCCTCACCAGTTCCTGCCGTGATGTCTTCTATTATCTGGTCGGGAGCTCAATGCTCGCGAGTCGCGAGGCGTGCACTCACTGTACCTCGGCCAGAACGGCATGAAGCTCGTTTTCTTTGCTAGGACTGTTCGTGCCGTCGAACCGCCGAGTTTGTACTTGATGGAAGGGTCAGTATACATCATTGTCGTCGATCCACCGGCTTGTACTTGATTGGATCATCGTAGACGCACGCATGGCTCGACAATTCGCCGGGCTTGCACTTCATGGGATGGTCATGAATGCCGGTATGCATCGCATGAGCGCGTGCTGTATGCATCGCTGCCCTGCTGTGGATTCGCCGAGCTTGTACTTCATGGAATCGTCATGGACGGCAGCATACATCGCTGCCGTGTCGTCGATCCGCCGGATTTGTACTTGATTGGATCCTCATGGATGCATATGCATCGCTGCCTCGATTCGCTACTCGCTAGGCTTGTACTTGATCGTGTCGTCAAGGACACCGGTATGCAACGCTGCCGTGCCGTCGATCCGTCGGGCTTGTACTTGATGGATCGTCATAAGCGCACGACGTCGTCGCATGTGTTCCAACTTGAGTCGAGCTTGGCGACTTCTATTTCCAAGTCAGGTTCTGTTTCCGTCCCGTAGTTTGTACATATTTAAACTCACGATCCTTCTAAAGCAGCCCGGAAGGTAAACCAAGATGATACGCATCTTGTTTATTGACCATCCAAATCGATGAGAAAATAATTTTTTAAACGGGTGTGTTGCTAATCTCCTTTCTCTGTACGGATGCGCACTTCTCTACTTGTTTTTATTTTCTGTCTCTAACACGGATCGTATGACAAAAGGACTTCTTAGATGGCGTGGTTACTCTCCTTGCCCTCTACGGCTGCGTACGCCTCTTTCTATGCCCTCTCGCGTTTTCTCATCAAATCTAAACCGTTGTTTTTTTGTTGTTTGGTTTCGATTAATCCTAACCATTGGTTATCCTGTGTTTTAAGTATATAATAGATTCGTTTCCGAAAACCAGTTGCTCGAGTTCTTAAATTCATTAAAGAGTTTGCATCCGCTCAGCTAGCAGACAAATATTCTTAAATTCATTAAAGAGCTGGAAATATCACTCACGCTAGGAGTCCAACTCGAGTAGGCTGTGTGGCCACAGCCATTCTGACCACTAGGCTAAAGCGTGCGTCTCCACCGGCACTTGGTTAGTTGGTTATCAAGTGTTCTTCATCAATGTAGTGTTGATAATCTTTCTCTATCTTCTCTAAAACTTCTCTAGGATGTACCTCAAAAAAATAAAACTGCTCTAGGATTTATGTCACATTCTTTTGGAAAATAGCACACTTATGTTTGGATGCATCACATAGGTCTCCTGGTGCTTAGTGTTGGGAATGAGCAACTAACATTCACAAAGGGCCAAAGACCATTACATGTACATGTGTGCAATATGCAGGAAATCCCTTATACAATTGGGATATACAGGAAAGTAGACTATACATGTCTAACACCCTCCCCCCTCAAACTCATGGTGGATCAACAACACTGAGTTTGGAGGGAAAGAAACCATGCTGCGCTCTAGTCTGTGACTTGGTGAAGAAGTCCGCCAACTGTAACTCAGAGGGCACATACTGAAGAGCGAGAACCTGATCCTGCACAGTAGCACGCACAAAGGAGGCATCCACACCAATGTGCTTTGTGAGCTCATGCTTCACCGGGTCACGGGCAATACTGATAGCACTTGTACTGTCTGACAATAGGGGAGTCGGTGCAGAAACAGAGACAGCAAAGTCCTCTAGTAACCATCGCAACCAGGTCATCTCAGCCGTCAACATAGCCATCGCTCACAACTCAGCCTCAGCACTCAAGCGGGAAATTGCAGTCTGTTTCTTCGTCTTCTAGGCAATGAGAGAACCTCCAAGAAAAACACAATAGGCAGACAGCGAGCGGCGATCAGAAGGACCACTGGCCCACGTAGCATCAGAGTAGGCCTGGAGTTGGAGAGAGCTGGAACGAGGAAAGAAAAGGCGGCGAGAGATTGTGCCACGAAGATATCGTAGAATACGGAGGAGGTGACTATAGTGGACATAGCTGGGAGCTGCAACGAACTGACTCAGAATGTGGACATGATGTGATATATCTGGACGAGTGACAGCTAGATAGACAAGGCTCCCAACAAGATGGCGATAGCGTGTGGGGTCTGTTAGTGGATCACCATCAATAGCACGAAGCTGAACATTGAGCTCCATAAGAGTCTCAGCAGTGCGCTCATCACCAAGGGCGGCGCGAGCAAGAAGATCCTGAATGTATTTTTCTGGGAGATGAAAAAGCCATCAGAGGTCGAAGAAACCTCGATCCCGAGAAAATAGCGAAGTGGACCAAGATCAGATAGCAGGAACTACTCACGGAGATGGGCCTTGACGAAGGCAATGTACTCAGAATCATCGCCAGTAATGATCATGCCATCAACATATAAGAGGAGAAGCGTCCGACCACGAGGTGAAGTGTGGACAAACAATGCAGGGTCATGGTCGCTAGGCGAGAAACCAGCAGCAATCACCCCAGAGGCGAAACGCTCAAACCAGGCGCGAGGGGCTTGTTTAAGGCCATAGAGGGAGCGCCGAAGACGGCAGACCATACCATCAGGAAGAGAGTACCCCGGTGGTGGCTGCATGTAAACCTCCTCACGCAACTCACCATTGAGAAAAGCATTCTGGACGTCAAGTTGAGACACAGACCAGTGACGAACATAAGCCACAGCGAGAAGAGTGCGAACAATGGTCATGTGGGCTACAGGAGCGTCTCATCATAATCATGTCCCTGCTCCTGCTGAAAGCCATGAGCTACAAGACGAGCTTTGTAACGCTCAAGAGAACCATCGGAGCGAGTCTTGATCTTATAGACCTACTTGCATGTGATGGGACGAACAGCAGGAGGAGGGAAAACCAGATCCCACGTACCAGTGCGCTCAAGGGCAGCGATCTCCTCAGCCATCGCAAGCTGCCATTCAGACTAAGCCATGGCATCCCGATAGGAAGTGGGCTCAGCAACAGCAGAAAGACCGTACTTGGCAGGAGAATAGCGATCAGGAGACCGTAATGAAGGCCGAGCACGAAGGTTATGAACCGGTGTAGGCGGGGAAGGAGTCGCACCGGAAGTGGAAGGCTCATCGGAGGGATCATCGACGGCATGAGAGCGACGAGTATAGTGGAGAGGAAAGGGAGAAAGAGGAGGGCGCACCGGAGCGGTAGGGGACGAAGGAGGAGGAGAGGAGGGTGGCGTCGGTGGTGTATCACGAACAGGTGGACTCACTAGGGGTGGAGGTGGAGGAGGAGGAACATGAGGCACAGAGGGAGATGTGTCGGGACGGAGAAGAAAGGAGATATCCTCAACTGAAAAGGTGGAGGAGCTAGGACACGGGTAGTATGAACGAGACTCATCAAAAGTCACATCGTGCGAAATACTCAGCCGGCGACAAATAGGATCCCAACACCTGTAACCCTTGTGCTCATCGCTGTATCCAAGAAAAACACACTCGACTTACTGAGCAGTCAGTTTGGTGCGTTCTCGTGGAGCAAGAAGGAGATAGCACACACACCCAAACATACGAAGATCGGAGTAGTCAGGAGAACGACCAGTGAGACGCTCCATAGGGATACCACCCTACAAGGCCGCGGAGGGCTGGATGTTGATGAGATAGGTGCATGCAGAAATAGCCTCAGCCCAAAAGTGGGGAGGAAGAGAGGCAACGATCATCATCGCACGAGCCATCTCAAGAAGGTGGCGATGCTTGCGCTCAGCAATGCCATAGTGAGCGTGGGCACCAGGACAAGAGAACTGGGCAAGGGTACCCTGCTCAGCAAGAAAACCACGCAACATATGGGAGATGTACTCACCAGCTGAGTCAACACGAAAAACACGAATGGGCGTGGAAAACTGGGTGTGAACCATGGCAGCAAATCACTTGTATATAGGGAGAACCTCGCTACGAGATTTCATAAAATAGAGCCAAGTGTAGCTAGAGAAATCATCAATCAATAGAACATAGTAGCGATGGCCCCCTTTCGAATCGAAGGGAGCAGGACCCCATACATTAGAATGAACTAATTCAAAGGGGCGCTGGGATACCGACTCGCTAGTAGGATAAGGTAACTGAGTCTTTTTGCCAAGTCTACAACCATTACAATGTAAAGAAACATCGCCAGAGACAAACCCTAAAACACCTTGACGCACTAATGAAGACAAGCGAGAGCCACAGATATGACCAAGTCGATGATGCCACTGTTGGAAGGACGCGGAAGAGGAGGCAACAAGAGCATGTGGACTGGCGGGTGTGGTGGCAGCGGAAGGAACACGAAGCCAGTCAACCTCCCAAAGGCCCTGAGCATCACGGTGCCGAGGGCCAGATCCAACTAGAGCCTGGGTGCGACGGTCTTGAACAGAGCAAGAGTCGGTATCAAGAATGACACGACAACCAGAATCAGTAAGTTGAGCAGCGGAGAAAAGATTCACAGTAAGACGGGGAACATGAGAAACACTAGGAACAGAGAAAGACGGGGTAGAAAGAGTGCCACGACTAGCAACAGGAAGAGGTGTGCCATCGGCAGTGAGAACATTGAGAGGATAATCAAGAGGTCGAATAGAAGACAAAGCAGAAGAATCAGAAGAAATGTGAAAGGAAGCTCCAGAATCCAGAACCCCTGGAGATGTACCTGACTGTGTAGGCGACGGTGACAGAGCAGCAGTAATGGAAGCATTCAGCGAGGCAACGGTGCCTGTCGAGGAAGAGCCTGAGGAAGCCAGCAGACGCTTTAGCCACACAATGTCCAGATCAGTGAGTAACGAGCTCGGTGAAGGAGTACGACCCACTGTAGAGGAGCGACCCAAGTCACGCTCCTTCTTGAAACAGGAGGACACGAGGTGACCTGGCTTCTTGCAGTAGTCACAGAACTTGCGAGGTCGGCCCGCTCCTGCAGGGCGCCCGCCCATCCCCCGTGAAGGAGTGGGTAGGAGCGGTGGAGCAGACGGCACAGGAGCTCAGGCAGCAAGCACAATGGGAGTCACAAGCAAACCAGCAGAACGGAGGCGTGTCTCCTCAGCTCGAACCTCTGCCAGCACCTTTGAGATAGGAACACGACCACGAGCAAGTACGTGAGCACGTCGAGGCTCAAACTCAGGACTGAGGCAAGACAGGAACTCATACATGCTGAAACTCCAAGTCTGACCTCACTGTCTGACAACATCGGCAAGCACCACAAACAACTGTCCTCAGAGAGTCAAGCTGACGCCAACTGGCAGAGCACTGTGTGTAGAACTCATCAATAGTAGAGTCACCCTGTTGAAACTCATGCTCCTGGCGCACCACAGATAGTTAGAGAGCATCACCAGAGGGCTGATAGCGCTGACAAAGATAAGTCCACATAGCAGCAGCAGTGCCTAACCCATAAACTCAGAAGCAAACTGAGGCAGGACACTAGCAGTGAGAACAGCAGCAGCACGAGCATCATCATTGAATCACTGAGTGTAAGCAGCCAACTTATCCCGATAGATGGAAAGAGCATCGGAATAAACTGATACCTGCTGATCGTAGACTTCAACTGCGCGATCATCTGTATCCTTGGCTGCATCCTTATCAGCCTGAGAAGCATCTGCGGGAAGAACATGTGGCACCGGGGGAGTAGGCACCACAGGAGCAACGGGGCATGGCGGACACGAGACCTCGCCAGAGAGAACGCCCCACAGAAAGAGGCCGCGCATGTGGATGCGCATAAAGCCCACAAACTCGGCATAGTTGGTGCCATCAAAGATCACGGAGCACCGAGGGACAGCAACATAGCCCGAATGAGACATGATGGGCTCTTTTTCTTTTTACAGGTCAACGCTCACGAACAGAACATATCGAGCCAAAGTAGCATGAACGGCGGGCTCAATCGCGAGCACGCGAGCAGGTGCCGCGAGATCCGTCACCAGCAAGCCAAGATCTGCACCTGGACCGAACGGATCTGGCCGGAGGACGGCGGCGGCGGCCGGAGGACGGCAGCGGCGCCCGGCCAGAGGATTGCGGCGGCAGTGGCCTCAAGCCAGAAGAGGGGCGGCGGCGGTGGCGCACGCAAAGCCGGGCGCGGCGGCGCGAGCCTGGGGAGGCGGCGACGGCCGGCAGAGGTAGCGGCGGCGGACTGATTCCTGAATTGGGGAGAAACGAAAGCCGCCGGGAATGGAAGAAATCGACCGGAACAGTACGGCCGGAATAGGAGAGAGAAGAGGAAGACCGACCGGCCGGAATAGCGACGACAACAGCAGTGGAGCAGCACAGAGTTGCTACGTGCGAGAAGGAGAGCTAAACCTATGCTCTGATAGAATGAGCAACTAACACTCACAGGGGCCAAAGGCCATTACATGTACATGTGTGCAATCTGCAGGAAACCCCTTATACAATGGGAATATACTGGAAAGTAGACTATACATGTCTAACACTTAGCACACTTATTTCCTGTTTGGATGCATCACATCACATAGGTCTCTTGGTGCTTGAACACGTCTTTGTTTTAAGTTTGGTGGGACTTGTCACACACTTTTATTAGAGAAGAAACGGACTGTAAAGTTCTACGAGTGATACTTGAACCTCCACTAGTGGAAACAGGGCCATTGGTCCCGGGTCGTAAGGGCCTCTAGTACCGGGTGTCCGTTACGACCCGGAGCAAGGCGACACTAGAGGCCCCCCCTCTAGTACCGGGTCCGTTACGACCCGGAACAACAGCCTCCCACGTGGCCGCCGAGGCGCGGGCATGGTGGAGGACCTCTAGTCCCGATTGGTCATACGACCCGGGACCAAGGACCTCACACGTGGCAGCCTGTAATTTTTTGTTTTTCCTCCCAATTTAATATTGAAATGGTGCAAAAAATATGCGTTTAATTAATTAAAAAACAGAAACTACATATAACATATCAAAATGTTCATAAATAAAAATATGTTCACCTCTATCTGGTTACATGGAGGTGCTCATAACCGGGACTAGAGCCCGTCTATTCGATTACACGTGTGTGGAGATCATAACCGGGACTAGAACCCGTCTATTCAATTACACGTACGGAGATCATAACCGGGACTATAGCCCGTCTATTCGGTTACACGGGAAATCATAACCGGGACTTCACCGCTATTCTCCATTGTATGTTCCTTTTGAAGGCATGACATCGCTGAGCAGAAACCACGCAAGTTCCTCTGCTAGTGCTTGAAAGCGCTTCTTTAGTGGTAGTTTCCTCCGCATTGAATCCTTCATGTATAAGAAGGAGATCAATACGAATATCAATCATGAGTAACAAAAAATATGAATGACACTAAAGACAATTGTTGGTAATAAAATAAAATTATGAATATATTTGTTCACGTACGTCCACATGTGTCGACGTATTTGCGTTTCGCTCAGTGACTGATAACCCACAAGTATAGGGAATCACGTGTAGCTTTTTCGATAAGTAAGAGTGTCGAACCCAACGAGGTGCTAAAGGTAGGATAAGTATTCTCTCAAGTTCTATCAACCACTGATACAACTCTACGCACACTAAACGTTTACTTTATCTAGGAAATAATACTCGAGCAATAATACGGGTATGAGAGATAGTTTGCAAGATAATAAATGAAAAGAAAGTAAAAGTTAGTGCTGCAGCAATAAAGTACACTAAGTAACCATATACTAACAATACCATGAGTGTGGAAAAGTGATGATAATTGTGATGGCTTTGTCCAAGATTAATTAGTCAAGATATCAGGTTCATTGTCTTCGATGTAGTTTTCAATGCGGGAGAGGCTAAATATACATGCACTCCACTACTTGGGATTACAAGTACTATATGATTGGATTGTTAGCAAACATCTGTAAATACTAACAATGCATTAAGGTTTCCCCAACCATAGCCTTAAGTTTATGGTCCTCTTACTCCCATACGTGCAACTAACCGGTTTGAGTCCTTAGGTTTCTGTCACTCCGGCAGAACTACTCCCCTTCCTTTGCACATACTACTAACCCTAGGGTGTTGATCCATGCACGCACAAGTATAATGCACACCAAAGGATAGTACCATATCAACATACAACTCTAATGAACCAAAGACATTCAACAAAGCAATCAAAAGAAAAATAAACTACATAAACATGACATAGATCATAGGATAAATATTATAGCATCAAACACCATGTTTACATAGGACGGTACAGAGGTTTGTGGGAGGATGAACCACTGAATACAAGGAGGAGATGGTGATGGAGATGGCGGTGAAGACGGCGGAGAGGGGCATGCAGCGCGGCGGCGGCGCCGGCGGTGCGGGGAACTCCTTTCCCCGCCACCGACAAGCTTGGGGAGCGCCGCCCCTTAGCCTCCCTCCTTCATGGCTTCTTGGGAGCCCTCCCCCATGGAGATGGGATCCATGGGGGAGGCAAAAACGTGGATTTTGGTGGCTGAAATTTGTGGGTGGAGGAGTCCTCTACGAGTTATGTTTCCTCCCTTTATATATCTTCTCGGATTTCCGTCACCCCCTTTTAGGGTTTCACCATATTGGGCCTACAGGCCGCATCCGAACTCCGATTGGACTGATCTCGGTCTCAAACTCTTCGTATGGAAATTTCTGACAACTTTGCAAAGGCAATGATACCCTTTTGACGTCATCCTCGAGGGTAAAACTGGCAAACTCCGAAAACAGTTCTGTGACAGATTTCAGCAACGTTCCAATTCGACTCCAACAAGGTTTCCTCTTGTATTCTTGATAATTGCTACACATTAAAGTGTAAAACAAGAACATTGTGCACTTTTGTAACTATTAATAGGTTAGTCCAAATAAAACATAAACTTAATATAAAAACAAGTGCCAAAGGCATAATATGAACATGAAACAATAAAAAATTATAGATACGTTTTGGACGTATCAGTGACCGCACAACGAATCCACTCGCAAACAAAATATCCACCGAAATTGGTCCCCTGTGGTTGCCTCTCGATGTGCTTTATGAGAATAGAATTCAATCAAATCATAGTCAACATATAGTGGTATTGAAAACTATAAATAAAGAGATGCGCGAAACTAGCTAGACCGTACTACTTACCTGTGGGTGAATAAAAATCGGCTCTTCTTCAAATGAACCTGAACCCTTTGTCCTCGCTTTGAATTGTCCTCGCTTTGAATCCTTCATGTATAAGAAGGAGATCAATACGAATATCAATCATGAGTAACAAAAAATATGAATGACACTAAAGACAATTGTTGGTAATAAAATAAAATTATGAATATATTTGTTCACGTACGTCCACATGTGTCGACGTATTTGCGTTTCGCTCAGTGACTGATAACCCACAAGTATAGGGAATCACGTGTAGCTTTTTCGATAAGTAAGAGTGTCGAACCCAACGAGGTGCTAAAGGTAGGATAAGTATTCTCTCAAGTTCTATCAACCACTGATACAACTCTACGCACACTAAACGTTTACTTTATCTAGGAAATAATACTCGAGCAATAATACGAGTATGAGAGATAGTTTGCAAGATAATAAATGAAAAGAAAGTAAAAGTTAGTGCTGCAGCAATAAAGTACACTAAGTAACCATATACTAACAATACCATGAGTGTGGAAAAGTGATGATAATTGTGATGGCTTTGTCCAAGATTAATTAGTCAAGATATCAGGTTCATTGTCTTCGATGTAGTTTTCAATGCGGGAGAGGCTAAATATACATGCACTCCACTACTTGGGATTACAAGTACTATATGATTGGATTGTTAGCAAACATCTGTAAATACTAACAATGCATTAAGGTTTCCCCAACCATAGCCTTAAGTTTATGGTCCTCTTACTCCCATACGTGCAACTAACCGGTTTGAGTCCTTAGGTTTCTGTCACTCCGGCAGAACTACTCCTCTTCCTTTGCACATACTACTAACCCTAGGGTGTTGATCCATGCACGCACAAGTATAATGCACACCAAAGGATAGTACCATATCAACATACAACTCTAATGAACCAAAGACATTCAACAAAGCAATCAAAAGACAAATAAACTACATAAACATGACATAGATCATAGGATAAATATTATAGCATCAAACACCATGTTTACATAGGACGGTACAGAGGTTTGTGGGAGGATGAACCACTGAATACAAGGAGGAGATGGTGATGGAGATGGCGGTGAAGACGGCGGAGAGGGGCATGCAGCGCGGCGGCGGCGCCGGCGGTGCGGGGAACTCCTTTCCCCGCCACCGACAAGCTTGGGGAGCGCCGCCCCTTAGCCTCCCTCCTTCATGGCTTCTTGGGAGCCCTCCCCCATGGAGATGGGATCCATGGGGGAGGCAAAAACGTGGATTTTGGTGGCTGAAATTTGTGGGTGGAGGAGTCCTCTACGAGTTATGTTTCCTCCCTTTATATATCTTCTCGGATTTCCGTCACCCCCTTTTAGGGTTTCACCATATTGGGCCTACAGGCCGCATCCGAACTCCGATTGGACTGATCTCGGTCTCAAACTCTTCGTATGGAAATTTCTGACAACTTTGCAAAGGCAATGATACCCTTTTGACGTCATCCTCGAGGGTAAAACTGGCAAACTCCGAAAACAGTTCTGTGACAGATTTCAGCAACGTTCCAATTCGACTCCAACAAGGTTTCCTCTTGTATTCTTGATAATTCCTACACATTAAAGTGTAAAACAAGAACATTGTGCACTTTTGTAACTATTAATAGGTTAGTCCAAATAAAACATAAACTTAATATAAAAACAAGTGCCAAAGGCATAATATGAACATGAAACAATAAAAAATTATAGATACGTTTTGGACGTATCAGTGACCGCACAACGAATCCACTCGCAAACAAAATATCCACCGAAATTGGTCCCCTGTGGTTGCCTCTCGATGTGCTTTATGAGAATAGAATTCAATCAAATTATAGTCAACATATAGTGGTATTGAAAACTATAAATAAAGAGATGCGCGAAACTAGCTAGACCGTACTACTTACCTGTGGGTGAATAAAAGTCAGCTCTTCTTCAAATGAACCTGAACCCTTTGTCCTCGCTTTGAATTGTTTCCAAACCCTGCCCGACCAAAAAATAGAATAAATGAGTTATTAGTTACTTGATATCTCTGAAATCAATAAGAGAGACTGATATAGTGCGATAATGTTTGAAATTACCTTTGGAGCGTATCTAGAATGCTTTGGTAGCTCGCCTTATGCTAGTCCAATGAGTCGTAGACTTAAACTCTTGATCTATCAACTTCAATGACTAGCAGAATGTAATGATCACTGTGCATGATTATATACACGTCAGTAACTCATCGGTTACACTTAATTTGTACAAGCGAGTAACACTCTCTTACCTGAAGTAGTAAGGAAACATTATCTGCACCTTGAAATGTTGCTTCGTTGCGGCATTTAGCAAGTTCTTCTCCGTGTCCTTCACGTGGTTTTTTAGTGTCCTTGCATTAACTTATACTGGGTTAACGAACCCAAAGCCATAGATGCCCTTTCTGCCACATTCATCACTTTTTATTCTGCATAATACCGTAGTGAGCATAGTAGCGATGGCAATGACCGAACTGAGAGCTAAAGACTTTATCTTTTTTGGAAATAAATGAATTGAATCACTTACAGACAGTAGGCACCGACGAGAGCCAAGTCGAGGGCGTCAAGGTTGTAAGTACCATAGTTCTTCGAGCTCAATTGTGAACATGTCTTCACCCGTGAAATGATTTTTTGTAACTTTGACAGAGATCAAAAATTCATCAAATTCCTTTGTGGTTTTCATGTACCAACTATGGAGTTGTCACAGACATGTTGGTAGAAACTTTATCTGATCACCTCGCAGCAGGGACCTCCCTCATTTCCATTTCCATGAATCATCTACATCTGACGGAATGAGATTTTTGTTGTCCAGTTGAGCAAGAGTAATACCAGCATCTGCAGCAAAGTCCTTCTTGAAGGATAAACTAGGAATTAGGTCCGTCGCAGAGCCATGACCAGTGGTATAACTACGAGCGGGGCTATCGACTTGTTTGCATGTTGTCCGAGCTGGGCAACGTCTCTTTTCCCTCTGGCACTACTACTTCCCGTCTTGGGAGAGCTACTACTTTTACTCAGAGCTCGTAAATAGTTATCTGGCTTATTTTTCTCATGTTGCGATGGTTCTGTGAGGAATCCAGTAGCCCACTTTTTTTCCTTTGCAGTAAATGTTTGCTTTTCCTCGGGCTTTTTCCATGCAAAATGCGCCTTCACTTCGGCATCCACGATCGCGTCCCTTTCCTCGGGCGTCCTGTCGTAAGCTCTGACGGGAGGGATTTTGGGTACTTTTGGGAGGGGCGAACATCGGGGTCTCGCAAGAATCCCATGGACGATGAAGTGGAGCCCTTCCTATGTCGGGGCTCAGGAGTCGGCTCATGTGGCGGCGGAGTCGGCTCATGCGGCGGCGGAGTCGGCTCATGCGGAGTGGGCTGACGTGGCGGCGGAGTCGGCTGACTCGGCGGCGGAGTCGGAGCACGCGGCGGCGGAGATGGCTGATGGTTGTCATCCCCTTCATCGTCATCAGGTGGTGAATCGTGAATTGGTGGAGACGATGGTGGCCTTGGCGCCCAGCCTACAAATTTGATGTATTTCTTCCGGCATAGAATTAGACCACCCACGACGTCCCCTAGCACCGACTCATCATTAGCTCTTGGGAACTCAGGGTTCAGTAATTCATATCCTTGTACAATTTGATCCATGCCGAGACGAGCAAATCCATCTGGAATGGCATTGCCAAGCCACGATGATGTAGAGTCAACAGTTAAAGCATAGCCGTCCGCCGCCTTCATGGATAAGTTAAAGACTGGGACATGCAGCTCACAAGTTGTTTGTCAGCCCAGTAAGAACTAGGGTGTACTAGGCCAGGCGTCTATAACCCTCAACACTCGGCGAGTGAATTTCGCTAAGGACCAGGACTGCAAGCCTGGGGAGCCCGCGGGCAGAATCGCCTCGCGGAGGCCTGAGGAGGCAGCTAAGGCCTGTGGAGCCTCTACTCCGCTGCCCCCTCTCCAAGGAAGCTTTCCCTGAAGGGAAGTCAACGCAGAATCCTCCACAGGGCGTTCCCGCCCACGCGAGGGTTCCTTCACTGTAAAGCAAGCTCTGCGGAGTGCACATGGCTTCCGCAGCGGCCGCAGAGTGACCGCGCCTCTGCGCAGGGTGACGACGGAGCTACAGTCCCACTTTGGTGATAAAGGAGTCAACAAAGCGGGGCGACGGCGCAGACCACCATACTTTCCTCTTTGGTGATAAGGGAGCAGGCCGGCGCTGCGCGCCAAACGCGACGTCACCGTGGGGACTCCCCCCGCTCCTCTGCGGCAGCAGCTGGCCGTCCTGGATGGACGGCGGCCTCTCTGCTGCGGCCTCAGCTTTTGTGCCCATGGACCGCGCTCATGGACGCCCAAGCAGCTGTGCACCGTGCTCCCGACCGTTATCGCCATGTGGTAGCCCCTCCGCTGCAGAAGGACAGGGAGGAGGCCCGGGGCGCCTATAAAAGGGGCTGGTGCACCACCGTAGCAGGGAGATCGAACACATTTTACTCCTAGTCTAGCTACTTGCGCGCAAGGGAGAAGAAGACAGTAGCTTCCCTCCCCTTGTATGCGCCATTGCCATAGCTGTGCCCTCGGCAAGCACGCTGTACTGTAACCTCTACAAGCAGCAATACAGACAGGCAGGACGTAGCGGTTTTACCTCCACAAGAGGGCCGTGAACCTGGGTACGCGCCGTGTCTCTCTCTGCTGTGATGTCCCTCCTCAGGCACGACGAGCAGCGTCGCCGCGCCGGATGAGGGTTGATTGACGTCGTGTTCAGCCCCTTACACGAACTCTCTTCGCGAGTGTGACTGCCCCTGTTTCGTGGGAGTCATTCTCCGACAATTGGCGCGCCAGGTAGGGGGCTGAGGCGCGCATTCAACCTCCATCGACCTCTGCGCCATGGCGGACACTCGCGCTGCTCGCGCCAACCGGCGCGCGTCAGGCAGAGCTGAGACCGAGCCCGTCGTCCACACCACCAGGCCACGCGGCCGTCCGCGCACCAACCGCGCTTCGGGGCGCACTACTGCGGAGCCACGCGTGGAGCACCCCGAGGATGAGGACGACCGCTACGACGAAGACGTCGACCACGAGCACAGCGAGGACGCTGAGTCCTCGCATCCATCTCGGCGCCAAAGCGCGTCCACGCTTGAACGCCCGGCGCCCAGCCCAAACACTGCGCTGCTCATGGCAGCAGAGCTCTTTCGCTACCGCCCCACCGCCGAGGCGCACGACAACTGGCTTGGCCGTCTCCAGCACCTCGTCGACATCGCGGCTGCGCCGCGCGCGGTCCCAGCAGCTTCGCGCTCCCTGGTGCACCACAACTCCGGGCGTGCAGGCACCGCCGCGCATGGAGCACCTCCGCCTCCGCCTCCGCCTCCGCCAGGACCACCTCCGGCTGCAGCAAACAAAGCCGCCTCTCACGCGTGCTCGCCGCATGATTGTCAAATCGTGCAGCGGACGCCGCCGGACGCGCGGGTGGAGATGGAGCGCCAGCGGGACCTCCAGAAGCGCATCGTCGAGGAAATTGGCCAGGCCGGGCGCCAAAACCGCAGAGCTCTCCAGGGCGGCGTGGCCACGTACGCCACAGGCTGCACGGCCTTCACCTGCAACCTGCGCCGCGTCGTCTGGCCGCAGAAGTTCAGGCCAGACCTCCCCAAGGGCTACGATGGCACGAACAACCCCATCGAATTCCTGCAGCTCTACACCACCTCCATCCAAGCTGCGGAAGGAGACGACAAGGTCATGGCGAACTGGTTCTCGCATGCCCTCAGGGACTCTGCCCTGTCGTGGCTCCTGAACCTCCCTGAGGACTCCATCGACTCCTGGGAGGACCTCTGCAAGCAGTTCGTCGCGAACTTCAAGGGCACGTACGAGCGCGCCCTCACCTACAACGACCTGCGCGCCGTACGCCAGAAGTCTGGCGAGACTCTCCGCAAGTACATCCAGCGCTTCAGCCAAGTCCGCAATAAAATCCCCAACATCCCTGACTCGCACGTCATTGCTGCCTTCAGAGAGGGCGTCACCAACCGCAGGATGCTTGAGAAGCTCGGCATCCACGATACCCTCTCCTCTGTCGTGAAGCTCTTCGACATCGCAGACAAGTGTGCCAAGGCTGAAGAGGGTCTCCTCTTCACCAAGGTGGCCTCTGCAGACGACCCTCCAGAGGGATCCAAGGCCCACAAGAAGCGTGACGAGACCAAGCGCAAGCCTACTGCTGTGCTGGATGCTGAGCCCGGCGCTAAGCACGCTCGAGAGGACTCTCCAGAGGATGGCGAGAAGAAGATGGACAACCGTCCCTTATGCATCTACCACAACAGGCGCGGCCACGCGACAGAGAACTGCTATGACCTCAAGCAGCTGAGCAAGAAGCGCGAGCAGGAAGAAGGCAGCGATTGTCGCAGCAGAGGCCGTAACTACCGCAAGGGCGGACGCAAAGGTGGCTACCAGAAGCCTCAAGGGACTCAGGCCAACGCTGCTGAGAAGAACAACAACCTCCCTGACGAGGAGCCTGGGGGCTACCAGGCCCCTAGAGGCGCCATGGCGTGCATCCTCGGCAGGGCTCAGGCGCCCAAGTCCAACAATCAGTTCAAGCAGTTCGCCTGAGCTCAACGCAGCGCTGCCTGGGGTGGAGACATCGCGTCCCCTCAAGTGGTCTCAGTACACCATCGCCTTAGACGCCAAGGACTGCCCCAAGTCGACCAAGACTGTAGGCACCCTCCCGCTGGTGTGCACCCCCACCATCAACAATATCGCCGTCGGCAAAACGCTCATTGATGGGGGTGCAGGCCTGAACGTCATCTCCGTCAAGACCTTTGAGACGCTTCAAGTGCCCTACGAGTGGCTTATGCCCTCCAGGCCCTTCACAGGGGTCACCAGCGGCTCAATCTCGCCTCTGGGGCAAGTGAGGCTTGCAGTCACCTTTGGCACGCAGCAAAACTATCGCACCGAGCTCATCGACTTCGACGTCGCGCACATTGGCCTGCCCTACAACGCCATCCTCGGCTACCCCGCCCTCGCGAAGTTCATGGCCGTCACGCATCACGCCTACAACATGGTCAAGATCCCTGGCAGCGGCGGCACCATCACCATCCATGGTCACATACAGGACGCTACACGCGCTGTCGAGCTCGCCTACAAAGCCGCTGCCATGGCGTTCCCTGCTGACGAAGACCTGGAGCCCCTCGCGAGGCCCAAGAAGAAGAAGCAGCTGTTCTCTCAGGAGCAGGCCGCTACAAAGAAGGTGTCGCTGAGCACCAGCGACTCGGGGGCTGAGGGCTCGGGACCTAGCGTCACCATAGGCGCTGACTTGCCTCCCAAATAGGAAAGCGCGCTCGTCGCCTTCCTTCGGGCAAATTCTGACATGTTCGCATGGACTCCGTCAGAAATGTCCGGCGTACCAAGGGAGGTGATCGAGCACCACTTAGCTGTGTGTCCAAGCGCACGCCCCGTCAAGCAGAAAGCACGGAAACAAAGCCCACTGGTGAGACGCCATTCGCCCTGGTGTATGGAGCCGAAGCAGTCCTCCCCACAGAGATCAAGCACGGGTCCGCAAGGGTCCTTGCCTTCAATGAGGACAATCAAGAAGACCTCCACAACGACGACCTGCTGTTCCTCGACGGGTTGCGCCGCCGAGCCGCCCTCAGAGCGGCAAAGTACCAGCAAGACCTGCGACGCTACCACAGCCGCCACATACGTCCGCGCACTCTCGAGACAGGCGACCTTGTCCTCAGGAGGATCCTCTCCAGGGAAGGTCTCCACAAGCTCTCGCCCATGTGGGAAGGCCCCTACAGGGTCGCGCATGTCGCCAGACCTGGCGCGGTGCGCCTCGAGACGGAGGACGGCATCCCGGTCAAGAACCCTTGGAACATCGCGCATCTACGCAAGTTCTACCCGTGATCTCTATCACACCAGGCATTTTTTGTCTCTAGAGGAAAGCGCACAGCTTCACCTCCAAGCTTCACAAAAGCTTCTCTCTCTGAGGGCCAGTCCCTCTGAGCTCTTCCTGTAACGTGCCGCCGCAGGCCGTGAAGAGTCTCAGCCACTGAATGTGGTCCCCATGCCTCGACATGGAAACTTTATCTTGGCAAGCCCAAGTGTAACGAACCAATTCGTTTCCTAGTGAAACATTGCGCTGCGGCGCCGCTATGTAATATTTTGGGGGTGAGTTTTAGTTCTCATTACTCTGTGTTTTCATTCGCGCTCATATCTTTCCCCTTGCGCACCTCGCGAGCGGGGGCTGAGTACGGTGACTGTGCCTCGGGAGCATCCCAGCAGCACCGCAAAATCCAAAAGGATCCGAGCTCTAACACGTGAGCACGCTCTCACGCCTGTTACCTCACCAAAGAGCTCTGGCCCAGGGGCTTGCTCCCAAACCTGCCACCTCACCTAAGGACCTTTGGTACTTACTCTCCTCGCGAGGCACCCATGAGGAAACCTATAAGCGCGCATGAGTTTCTCTACCATGTTTTGCTTTGGTTCCGCCTCTAACCTACACAGGGAACAAGAGTCCCCCCAAGGCTCGTGGAGTCACGCTCCAGACCCAAAGAGGGAAGCACACCTTCAGGGAAATCAACGCCCTCCACGAGGCCAGAACCTCGCTAAGCTAAGTCCTGCGCTTACACCTCAGGCGTTGTGTTTTTCCTCTCACGAGCAACTTCCGTCCCTCGGGCGGGTATTTTCTCCTTCGCATTTCATGGACTGCTTGAGCGTCAAAGGGGAGCCCTCGAGCATCGCGACTCGAGAGCTCTTACCTCTCTAAGCCTTAAACACCCCCCGGCCTTGCTGAGTCATTGCTCTGGCATACCGTAGTGGCGGAGTCATAGCGCTAAGAGACGGGTCCTGACGACGTAAAGCGAAAAAGGCATGGAATAGGGATAAAATGCCCGTCGAGGGGCACACACATTGCAGCACAATAAAGTGTTTTACAGACCATCACAAATGAAACAAAGTCTTTAAACAAAGATAACTTGCGCCTCAGGCGCGACTTGTGGCAGGAGCAGCTTAAGCAGAAGTCTTGGCGGCCTCATCCTCCTCAGCGTCATCTTCCTCCGCGCCTTCCTCCTCGACGTCTTCCTCCTCGCCAGAGGCCGGCTCTTCAGCGACCCTCTTGAAGCGGTTGACATAGTCGTTGATCTCCTCCCGCAGCGAGTTGAAGAGGCGCGTCTCGATCTGAGCATCCCCATGGGCTCGGTCACGGACTCGAAGTCGAAGCATGGATATAGGCGCTTGAGGTTGACGAAGACGCGCTCGACCGCCACCAGCAGGAGCTTGCGGCACTCCTCGTCGACAACATCGTCGAGTTCCGCCACAGGGCCCTCAAGGACGGAGAAGAGCTGGTCGAAGTAGGCCAGATACGTGGCGACGTCGGCGTTCCCGTGGACGGGGACGGCAGGAGCATCCACCCCCAGCTTCGCAGCAAGAGCGTTCCCGCGCGTCACCAAAGATCGGAACATACGCTCCCGCTGCTGCGTCAAGACCCGTGCCGCCACCGCGCTCTGCTCAGCCTCCTCGACCCTCTCCACAACAGGGGCCACCTGCGCATTCAACTCCTGCATGTCTGCCATCAGGGCTGTGAGGTCCTGCTCCGAGCGCTCGAGGGCCTGTTCCGTGCGGAGATTAGCGTCCTTGGCGCGCTTCAGCGAGGATTTCAAGTTGGCGTTCCACTCCTCCAGCTGGCGAATGCGCTTGCCGAGCTCTCTGCGCTTTTTCTGGAAGCCGTCCTCCTGCTTCTTGAACTTCCCAGCGTACTCCCGGGAGACGGCCTGTGTGACAGCAGTGCGGTACTCTTTTTGCTTGGTGAGGGCCTCCGCCTCCGCCTCCTTTTTCTTCTCGGCAAGCTTTGGTTGGCCTTCTCCACAAGCTCCCGGTGCCGCTCCACCTCCTTGTCGTGCTTGCCCATGGCCTCAGCCAAGCTGCTCTCGCGGGACTCCAAGGCCTCACGTTCTGTGTTCATGTCTGTTTCCGCCTGCTCCAGTTTCCTCACGCTTGAGCACCTCAGCTTCGCGTGTCGTCATGGCCTGCTCGCGAGCCTCCAGCGACAGACGATGCTGCTCCAGAGACTTCCTCACCACCTCAGCTTCAGCAATTATCTTCTCCTCGCGGCTGGCCAGCTCCTTGCGCTGGTCGGCGAGGGAGGTCTCGATAGCCGCTCGGTCTGAGGCTGCAGCCTGGCGCTCCGCCACAGCCGCCTCCCGATCCTCTGCAGCCGCCTTGCGTTCCGCCTGGACCGGCGCCAAGGCCCTTGCGCCTCGCGCTCCGCGTTCTCGCGGATCTCCTGGGCCTGCCGCGTCGCCTCGTCGCGCTGCGCCTGAAGGCTTGGTCGTCAGGGCCACTCCGCCGCCTGACTTCGAAGAAGCGGGCCCAGTCAGCAGCAGGGCGTCGTACCTCCTGCCAAGCTCCGCCTCTCAAGGGCAAGTTGGGTTCTAGCCCGTCTAGGGTGCCCCTCACCAAGCGGAGGGCAGCTTGGCGGCACGCGCTGCTCCGGCTCCGGTCGCTCAAGACCAAGGCCCAAGAGCCCTCACGTGGCGCAGCGTCCTCCACCCCAGCGCCAGCCTCTGGTGCTGAAAGCACAGTGCTTGGACCAGGGTCAACACGGGGCCCAGGAGCGGGCCCCCACCGTCTTGTGCGTCGTTGTTCTCCACGACACCTCCTCGTGGGCCTCGGGGGCTGGCGAGGGAGGCCTAGCCACCAGTGGCTCAACCGCAGCCTCGCCTGCTGCGGCCTCAGAAGAAGTGGCCTCCCCCTCAGGCTCGGAATTTGGAGGGGGCGGCGGAGGAGTTCCCTCCTCCATCTCGGCGTCGGCGCCTCCCGGCGCCTGTGTGCTGGTCCCCGCCGTCTCCACGGCGGGTGTCTCTGGGGGCTCCAGTGGAGCATCAGGGCGCGGCGACGGAGCCTTCGCCACCTCCTCAATCTGACTCTCGGCAGGAGGTGGCGAGGCAGTTGCTTCTTCAAGGGGCGTCTCCCCCACAGGCCTCATGGCCTCGTCAACAGCTGGCCCTGTGGTGACTGTCACCACGGGCTCCTCAGTCTCTTCTCCAAGGGGCGCCGTAGGCCCCTCAACAACGGGCGTAGCGCCGCGCCGCACGTCCGCAGCCTTGCGGAGTCGGCGGCGCTTCGCATGAACCAGACCCCTGATAATCAAGACAGTGAGATCCTCGAGAAAGGCAAGAACTCTCGATAAGCAAGAACAGTCAAGAAGAAACAGTACTCACCCAGATGGCTTGGCGCGGGTGTCCACCCACACCTTGTTGGCAGAGCGCCACAGGCCTGATGAGGCTCCAGCGCTGGGCTCCTCAGGGGCCGCCTCAGCTTTCCTCTTAAGAGGAGTGCTCTCCAGGCTTCTGGCGGCCCTGTCGTGGATGGCCTTGGTGCGGGGCTCGCACCGCTTTGCCGCGGCCTCCGGGCCGCTATCTTCTCCGTCTTCGTCTTCTTCTTCTGTGGCCCGTCGTGACGGGGCCACCACAAAATCCTCGTCCACATCGGACGATACCTCCAGGATCTCCTCCTCAGGGGCCGCCTGCTTTGAAGAGCTCGCCTCCCCTGACGAGGGGTTGACTCCTCCTGTGGCGGCGTCAGCTTCGGCGTCTGAAGCAGCAGAGGACTCGCCAAACAAGTCTTCCTCCACCACAGGCGCCGCAGCCCCCTTCGCCTCTTCTCCCTCCAAGCCCTCTGGCGTGAACGTCGGCATCATCTCCAGAACTGCGAGGCGCTTCTTTGGAGTGAGCTGGTGGAGGGGCCTCAGGTGCTCAGTGCCCGGAACAGGGATCTCCGGGGCGATGAAGAGCGTGCCTAAGATGGAGGCGACGTCGTCTGGCGCGTGGGCGCTGAGGTGCAAGCGCATTGGATCTGCCGGGCCGGAGTACATCCACACCGGCTTCGTGTGCGCCTGGAGGGGAGCGATGCGCCGCCTCACGAAGTCCTCAGCGACCATCTGCCCCGTGAGGCCAGCCTCGCGGACGAGCTTCATGCGCGAGACCAAGTGGGCAATCTTCTGGTGCTGGAACTTCTCGCTGGACCAATTTGAGTTCTTCAGCGGCGGCGCCTCAGGCTCATCGAAGAAGGCATTCCGCTCCTTGGCGTCGACGAGACCCACTTCTGGCGGAAGTCCTCCACCTTCTTCGTCACCCTCGTAACGGCCTTGTCGCCATCCCACGACATGGGGATGTAGACGGCGCCCATCCCGTCTGCGATGCGGAAGGACACGCACCCAGACCGCTCGCCGGCGCCGTGTTGCGGAGCGCGTAGAAGCTCCGGAAGAAGGCCACGGAAGGCATCACTCCCAGATACGCCTCGCAGAGATAGGCGAAGATGGCGAGAATCAGGATGGAGTTCGGGTGGAGGTGCAGGAGCTGGATCTGATAGAAAGCCAGCACCTCCGCAAGGAAGGGAGAGAACGGCGGCACCAAGCCGGCGAACAGCGTGTGGACGAAAATGGGATACCACCCCGCCGCCAGCTTGCCGAAGCGCGCCGCCTTGACGCCGCTGGCGCCATGCTCATTATTCCTCCCGGCGACGAGGACCTTCAGCCTATCCAGCGCCTCCGCTGTGGAGACGCGAGTGCCGAAGAGCCGGCGCAAGCTCCTCCTCCGCTGCGCTTCAGCGGAGGCCTCCACCATCGCCGCCTTGCCCTTCTTGGGGCCCATGGCTCGCGAAGGAAGGGCGGCGGAAAAGCTCGGAGAAGAACGGAAATCGCCGGAGCAGTGGAGCACCGGAGGTGTATGCAAGAAGGAAAGGGCGTAAATGCAGCGTAACTGCTGCCCGAACAGCCGCGGCAGCCTTTATATCACCTCAGGCGGTTTCCGAGGCGTCGTGGGTCCCGCCACGACGCCCACCTCCTCCGGAGAAGCCGAGACGCACCAACCGCTCGCCACGTGTCTCGGGCCGGCCGGACACTTTGGGCCCATGACGCTTCGCCTGCGCCCCCTGGACCGCGTCGTGCCCGTCATGGGCCCGGGGGCTACTGTCAGCCCAGTAAGAACCAGGGTGTACTGGGCCAGGCCTCTATAACCCTCAACACTCGGCGAGTGAATCTCGCTAAGGACCAGGTCTGCAAGCCTGGGGAGCCCGCGGGGCAGAATCGCCTCGCGGAGGCCTGAGGAGGCAGCTAGGCCTGTGGAGCCTCTACTCCGCTGCCCCTCTCCAAGGAAGCTTTCCCTGAAGGGAAGTCAACGCAGAATCCTCCACAGGGCGTTCCCGCCCACGCGAGGGTTCCTTCACTGTAAAGCAAGCTCTGCGGAGCGCACATGGCTTCCGCAGCGGCCGCAGAGTGACCGCGCCTCTGCGCAGGGTGACGACGGAGCTACAGTCCCACTTTGGTGATAAAGGAGTCAACAAAGCGGGGGCAACGGCGCAGACCACCAAGCTTTCCTCTTTGGTGATAAGGGAGCAGGCCGGCGCTACGCGCCAAACGCGACGTCACCGTGGGGACTCCCCCGCTCCTCTGCGGCAGCAGCTGGCCGTCCTGGATGGACGGCGGCCTCTCTGCTGCGGCCTCAGCTTTTGTGCCCATGGACCGCGCTCATGGACGCCCAAGCAGCGGTGCACCGTGCTCCCGACCGTTGTCGCCATGTGGTAGCCCCTCCGCTACAAAGGACAGGGAGGAGGCCCGGGGCGCCTATAAAAGGAGCTGGTGCACCACCGTAGCAGGGGATCGAACACATTTTACTCCTAGTCTAGCTACTTGCGCGCAAGGGAGAAGAAGACAGTAGCTTCCCTCCCCTTGTACGCCATTGCCATAGCTGTGCCCTCGGCAAGCACGCTGTACTGTAACCTCTACAAGCAGCAATACAGACAGGCAGGACGTAGCGGTTTTACCTCCACAAGAGGGCCGTGAACCTGGGTACGCGCCGTGTCTCTCTCTGCTGTGATGTCCCTCCTCAGGCACGACGAGCAGCGTCGCCGCGCCGGATGAGGGTTGATTGACGTCGTGTTCAGCCCCTTACACGAACTCTCTTCGCGAGTGTGACTGCCCCTGTTTCGTGAGAGTCATTCTCCGACATTGTTTTCTCCGTGATATAATCCACGGGGTAACTTGTCTCATCATCACTGACCATAACCTAGGAAGCCACGCTGCTTCTGCGATGCGATGGGCCGCCTTGACGCGCTTGTTCCAGCTGAAGAGTTGGCGCCCCTTGCTCGCGCATTTGATGTATTTGCTTCTGTTGTTCCTTATAGAGAGCAACCATCTCGTCATGATTTCTTTCTAGGATCATCAACCGGTCTGATTTCTGCTGCTCCTTCCTCCTCTTTGCTCTCGCTCGGCTTCTATAAGATTCACGGTCCTGGGGAAACCCTTCACTCCACGGCACTTCTCCTAAGCCTCGTGTTTTGTCCTCCTTTTTCTTTGGTCCCGAGGGCCTCTGACAGCTCGTCCTTCTCTCTATCGGAAATAAACTTTCCCTCTTTAGACTTGGCAATTAAGTCAATAATTTTTTGCTGGGCCCCGTTGACTACTTTGTTTTCATCAATTATTAACTCCCTTTTTCCATGTCATACTCCCCTCCATGCGCAAGTAGCCAATTCCTTATCCTTCTGTCCCATTCCTCTGTGACCGGGATGAGCCCTTTTGCACGCAATTCGGCCTCAACTTTTTCCCACCTAGGCTCGGAAACTCGGTAGCCACCTGGCCCCATCTTATGGTGATATATCTTTTTCGCTGCATTATCCTTATTCGTTTTCGACCTTTTCTTAGCTAGTTCCGAATTTTTGTACTCTAGAAATGCAGGCCAGTGAGGCCACTGCCTCTCGCGTGTGCCGGTGAAATCTGAAAGTTTCCCATCTTCATTCCACTCACGGAATAATTTGTTCTTGTAGTTATTGAATTGTTGAGCCATCTTCTTAAGAGCGAAATGCTTGACTTTGTCCGTCATGGATTTTGTCTTCACCTCATCTTCCAAGACCGGTAGGGTGAAATGTGCAATGAGCTTTTTCCAAAGCACACCTTTGGTTCTCTCGTCGACGTAACTAACTCCCTCTAACTTGCTGGCTTAATCCATTCCTGAGTGCAGATATAAACGTTGTCCCTGACAGTGACTCTGCATTGATGCACAAACTTAACTGCGTTCGGCACGGGTGCCAGTGGTTGGCCAGTAGCTGCATTCACCTCGTCAATTGTGAGATGCTCTTCTTGGCCCATCCTTGGGCATGGCCTCATTTAGTGGATTGGTTCGATGCGGAGGTCTAAAAATATGAAACATGTGTGAATACATATATGTAAAAATCAGTTATTGCATCTGCTCAACATAGGCTTAATATACCTCGCCAGATGGCATGGGTCCACCAATTTCCGAGTCCTCATCATACTTGTTATTCCTTTGATCCAGTTCCATTCCCGGACCATAGTCGTTCAAAAACTGTGAGCCATCATCTTCTGATCTACGGTCTTCAGCTCCTTCCGCGGGATGCCGAAATTCTCCGGGTTCCCTAATGTAGGAAAGCATCTCTTCTTCCCTTCTCTCCTTGCGAAGGGAGCATCATCATCCATTGCTTAACTAATACAAAAAAAGATAGAACAATGATAGCATTAGTTGAATAATTCAAAGTAGGTAACTATACAAATATGAAAAAAAACAATTTAATATTGCATCTAAAGAAAATCTTTCAAAAATAATAATAACATGGGCTGTCCCAATCCCAGCCCGGCCCAAATTTGGGCCAGAACCGGGTCAAAGGTGGCCAGCGTGGTCATCGCTGGCCCACCTTCCAGCGCCCCCCGCCCCACCGCCACGTGTGACCGCCCACTGGCCACGCGTGGTCAATGTTGGCCCACCTGCCAGCGCCCCCCCGCCCCACCGCCACGTGTGACCGCCCACTGGCCACGCGTGGTCAATGCTGATCCACCTGCCAGCGGCCCAGTTCTGACCCCCGCCACCCTGCCTCGTATTCCCGCCCCGCCTCGTCTTCACGTCCCCGCCTCGTGTTCGCAACCAGCCGCCTCGCCTTCATCTCCGTGGTCAATGCTGACCGCCAACGGCCCCCGCCCACCCGCAGTCAATGCTCCTGGCACACTTGCCAGCGACTCGGGACGGTTCCAGTGTAGCGCTAGCCCACCCGACGGTTCCCCTCCCCGCGACGGTTCCAGCGTGACACTACACTCCAGTCCTCCGCCCCCACAGAATCCAGCCCCTCGCCGCCATGTCGCGCTGGTTCTCGAAGTCCCCGAAGTTCGAGGCCGGCGAGTCCTCCGGCCGTCGCCGTGGCCAGGTGCGTGGCCCTCCTCCTCCACCGCCGGCGGCGGCATTCGGCCTTCCACCGCAGGGCAGGCGCAGGATGGCGCCACTGCTGCGTGCCGCCCCGCACCCGCCGCGCCATCTTGCACCCCCACCACCGCCGGAGGGAGGAAGATCCGGCGCCGGCGCTACGTGCCGGAGCCGGAGTGCCAGTGGCACTGGGACAACGCGGCCACGCTAGAGTGGTCTGACGTCCACCTCCCCGAGGGCTGGCACCTGAACCCGTAGAGGATTCCGGTGCCGGCGGTCCCGCTCCCTGGGAAGAACTTGGACGAGGAGATCTCGCGCCGGCGCCGACTCCTCCCGCCGGAGCTTCGCAACGACCCCGCCTACACGCCGGACTCCCCCAACTGGGAGGAGTGGCTCAAGGACGAGCACGAGGAGCGCCGCCGCTCCTACTTCGCCCCGGCGCCTCACGCCGTCCCCTCCGCGTACCCAGCGCTACCCGACGCGCAGTGGTTCGAGGAGGAGGTCCATGAGGACGACGATGACCCGGGGATGCAGGCCGCCTACGAGGCCTCCAACCGCACCCTCATCGAGGACGAGATCAAGCGGTGGGAGGCCGTGCTGGCCCAGGTCCAGGCTGATGCCGCTGCCGATGCCGCGGCCCTGATGCCGCCGCCACCGCCGCGGTACGTCGACCCGGACGAGGTCGAGCCGTGGTACTACGCCATGGAACGCGAGCAGGAGTAGGACCGGCTGGAGCAGGCGCGGCTGGGCATTCTGCCACCGCCTCCTCTGCCTCCCGGCCTCGTTGGCGAGTCCTGGGTCTGGACCGGCGGGAGCTGGTCGCCGGATCGGCCCCATGAACAGGAGGAGGCGGCGTGGCCACAGTGGCAGGAGCAGCCACCGCCACCACAGCCACCGCAGGAGCAGGCGCCGCCACCGGAGGGCCAGGCACCGCAGGAATAGGAAGTGTCTGACCACCTCTGGACCCGTCCGACCCTTGTCATCCTCGACGACTAGGCACGACGCCGGCGACGACGACCCCTCCCCTCATATGTAATGGCCCTAATGGCCTCCCCCAAAATGTAATGGCCCTAATGGCCTCCCCCTATGTAATCGCCATTTGTGGCCTCCCCTAAGTATAATGAAATGGCCCTTAGGCCCTAAAAATGTGTCCTTGAATTGCATTGCCAACTCCGGCGCCGGCCCCGCGGTTAGGGTTAGGGTCCGCCGCCGCCGCCGCGCAATAGATCTGAGAGAGGGGGGACGAGCTCACCTTGGGTCGGGGGCGCCGATCTTGCTCGGGGACGACGATCTTTGCTCGGGGCTCGGGGATAATCTTCCTCGGCCGGGGCTCGGGGACGATCTTTGCGCCGATCTTGCTCGGGCAACGGCCGCCGGAGCCGGAGCAGGACGGGACGGCCGGGGCCGGAGAAGGAGAGGGCGGCAATGGCCGGGGCGGCGGCACGGGGACGAAATCCGGCAGCCTAGCGGCGTAGGGGGCGGCGTCGTCTGGAGCCCGGAGGCGGAGCGTCGATTTGGTGGACTTGGGCAAATTTTCGGCCCGAGGCACTCAAATTAGCGCCAAAAAGGCCTCTAGTACTGGGCCGTGGCTCCACCCGGTACTAGAGGGTCTCTAGTACCGGGCCGTGTTACCACCCGGTACTAGAGGTCCCTCAGGGCCGCGAAAATTTGCGCGCCAAGCCCAGTGGACCTGTAGTACAGGGTGGTCACACAGCTCGGTACCTGAGGTTTTTTTTTAAAATTTCTAATTTCATACGTTTTTTATATCTTTTGATTTAGTTGTCCAAATCAAGTAAAATTTGCTTTCATTTTCCTGTTTTCTGTTTTGGTTTAAAATGAAGTGGATCATTTCACATCACAAAGTTTGATGCTACATCAAAAATTTATAAATCAAGTACTACTATAAATTAAGTACTACATACGCTTGATTTAATTGACAAAGTTTGATGCTCGCGCGTAGAACAAAATTATATAAAAGTTTAGTAAATTATTACACATCATGAAGAACATCCCTATTTGGTCTTCGCTTTTTCTTTTTGCGAGGCCCTTTCTTCTGATCGCTCCGTAACCATGGACAAGGGTCTGCATATAACTTGAGGCTTGGGTCAGTGGTCGCTTTGAAGGGCGGAATTTCATGAAACTTGTCGTAATCTTCTAACATGTCTGTCTTGTCCTTCACTCCCACGATGGTTCTTTTCCCTGAAAGAACTATGTGGCGCTTTGGCTCATCGGCTAATGTATTCACTTCCTTATCTTTTTTTTGGCTTGGTAGGCATGTCCTTTACATAGAAAACCTGAGCCACATCCTTGGCTAGAACGAATGGTTCATTGTCGTACGCAAGATTCGTGAGATCCACTATAGTCATTCCATACAATGTCTTCCTTTACCCCGCCGCCTTCAGGTTGAACCATTTGCACCAGAACAAAGAGACCTTAAAAGAAGGTCCATAGTCAAGTTCCCATATCTGCTCTATGCAACCATAATATGTGACCGTGGCCTCATTTCGCCCATTGCGTTCGTGCTCTTATCATCAAAGCGGACACCACTATTTTGGTTGGTGCTCTTTTTATCTTGGGCGTTCGTGTAAAATGTATACCCGTTTATCTCATACCCTTGGAAAGTCCAAATAGTCGAAGATGGCCCCTTAGACAACAAGTACAGCTCATCTGAGACTGTGTTGTTGTTGTTCAGATGCGTTTCCAACCAACCGCCAAAATTCTCCATGTGTTCCTTTGCAATGGCGGAGTCATCCATCCCCGGGTTGTTGGAGCGTACAATATCCTTGTGCATCTGGATATACGGAGCCACCAAAGTGGAATTATGCAGAACTGTGTAGTGTGCTTTTGTGAAAGAATACTCGTCCCTGCATATGTATGATTTCCTTCCTAGAGTGCCTTTTCCACTTAGTCTCCCCTCATGTCGCGATTCAGGAAGACCAATCGACTTAATGCCGGGAATAAAGTCAACACAAAACTCAATGACCTCCTCTGTTCCATACCCTTTGGAGATGCTTCCTTCTGGCCTAGCACGGTTATGAACATACTTCTTCAACACTCCCATGAACCTCTCAAAGGGGAACATATTGTGTAGAAATACAGGACCCAGAATGCGAATCTCGTCGACCAGGTGTACTAGGAGATGTGTCATCATAGTGAAGAAGGATGGTGGGAACACCAACTCAAAACTAACGAGACATTGAGCCACATCCTTCTGTAACCTTACTAGAGTGGTTGGACTGATTGACTTCTGCGAAATTGCATTGAGGAACGCACATAGCTGAACAATGGATAGTCGAACATTTTCCGGTAGAAGCCCCCGCAATGCAACCGGAAGCAATTGAGTCATCAGCACGTGGCAGTCATGAGACTTTAGGTTCTGGAACTTTTTCTCTGCCATATTTATTATTCCCTTTATATTCGACGAGAAGCCAGATGGGACCTTCATACTGCTCAGGACTTCAAAAAATATCTCCTTCTCTTCTTTGGTAAGAACGTAGCTAGCAGGACGTAGACGTCCTTTATCCGTCCTCATTGGATGCAGGTTCTTTGGGTCTTTCAAAAGTTGCTGGTCCTCTCGTGCTTCCGGAGTATCTTTTGCCTTCCCATACATACCCAAGAAGCCTAGCAGGTTCACACAAACATTCTTCGTCACGTGCATCACGTCGATTGCAGAGCGGACCTTTAGGACTTTCCAATAGGGTAGTTCCCAAAATATAGACTTCTTCTTTCACAGGGGAACGTGGTTGTTAGCGTCCTTCGGAACAGACTGTCCGCCAGGACCCTTTCCAAAGATTACATCTAAATCCTTGACCGCATAAAATATATCTTCACCACTTTGGAGGGGTGGCTTCGCCCGGTGATCTGCCTCACCTTTGAAATGCTGCTTGCTTTCTTTCTTAGGGGATGCTGAGTTGTAAGAAATCGACGATGACCCGGGTACACATTCTTGTTACCTACATATATACTTTCAGTGTTATCTAAACTTTGTGTGCATGCATTGTATCCCTTGTTTGACTGTCCTGAAATGTTACTAAGAGCAGGCCAATCATTGATGGTTACAAACAACAACCCTCGTAGGTTAAATTCCGCTTGTTTGTACTCATCCCACACAGGTACCCCTTCATCACGCCACAACTGTAAAAGTTCATCAACTAATGGCCTCAGGTACACATCAATGTTGTTACCGGGTTGCTTCGGGCCTTGGATGAGCACTGGCATCATAATGAACTTCCGCTTCATGCACAACCAAGGAGGAAGGTTATAGATACATAGAGTCACAGGCCAGGTGCTATGACTGCTGTTCTTCCCCAAAAGGATTAAAGCCATCCGTGCTGAGACCAAACCTTAAGTTCCTTGCGTCACGTGCAAATTCCTTGTACTCTGTATCGATTTTTCTCCACTGCGACCCATCAGCCGGGTGTCTCAACATCTCGTCGCTCTTGCGGTCTTTTTTGTGCCATCGCAACAACTTGGCATGCTCTTTGTTTCTGAACAAACGTTTCAACCGTGGTATTATAGGAGCGTACCACATCACCTTGGCAGGAACCTTCTTCTGGCGGGCTGCCCTCAACATCACCAGGGTCATCTGCTCTGATCTTATACCGCAATGCACCGCATACCGGGCATTCATTCAAATTCCCGTTCTTCTCACCGCGGTAGAGGATGCAGTCATTAATGCATGCATGTATCTTCTGCACATCTAATCCTAGAGGGCAGATAATCTTCTTTGCTTCATACGCACTCTCAGGCAATTCGTTACCAGCCGGCAGCTTGTCCTTCACTATTTTCAGTAAACTCCCAAATCCCTTGTCAGATAAACCATTCGCTGCCTTCCATTGCAATAATTCCAGTGTGGTACCGAGCTTTGTGTTGCCATCTTCGCAAGTTGGGTACAACTTTGTTTTGTGATCCTCTAACATGCGCTCCAACTTCAACTTCTCAAGTGTAGTTTCTGCTAGGGTATGTGCATCAACGATGACCCCACGTAAATCATCATGTATGATGGGATCATCTGGTACCTCTTCATCATCAGCTTCCCTGTTGGGTTACCATCGTATTCAGGGTACATGTAGTTGTCATCATTCTCTTCTTCTTCGTTGTCTTCCATCATAACCCTTTTTCTCCGTGCTTGGTCCAACAATTATAGCCGGGCATGAAACCAGAAGTTATCAGGTGGAGGTGAATTCTGTCTGTGTTAGACTAATCCTTCTCATTCCGACATTTACTGCATGGACAACACATAAAACCATTCGGCCCCTTGTTATCCTTAGCCACATTGAGAAAAGATTGCACGCCATCCATGTACTCTTTAGAGCGTCGGTCAGCGTACATCCATGGATGACTCATCTGCAAATCACCGCTAAAACCCATTACGGTAAACCAACATAATAGGAAACGGACCATATTCATTAATACAAGTTCATCACATTAAAACCAAAGTAGTAGTGACCAAATGTAATACATAGTTCTCATAAAATATAAATTAATTAAAACTAGCTAAAATACAACTATCTAAAGAATTTAAATCCAACAACAAATGCGATCAGAATCGCAAATAAGGTAACTATTGAACCAACAACATAATGATACCAAGCCTCTTGACTAATGACATAATTTCTAAACTTTTTAAGCAGCGACGACGTCGGCAAGCTCGACCCCGTGAGTATCAACGATGTCGGCAATCTTCAAGTCCAATTCCATCTTCTTTCTAGGCATTGGAGACGAAGATCTTCAGTTATCTTCAATTTTGCTTTCAAATCGTTGTTTCCTTTTTTAAAAACTCGACAATAGGGTCGGCTGGAATTTCCGGTTCAACTACCTCCTAAATAAAAATATATCTATGTCAAGTTGGTCGGCATGATTGTTATAAACACGAAACAAAATATATAGTGATAAAAATACCACATCCGAATCATAGACCGGACGAGTGCCGACGGGGACGGATATCAAAACCATGACACTATACATATAAAAAACATAAGAAAATTATACAAGTATTTAAAAAAAATAAAAGATAAAAAAGAGGCTCACCGAGGTGGTGCCGGTCACGGGACGGCGGGAGCTATCGACGGCGGTGAGGACCGAGACGACACTAAAATCCACAAATCATAAATTAATTTGAGCTAAAAAAACATATAAAAATATGAACTACCTAGTTTAGTCATTTCATCAAACACCTAGGTAGTACTACAAAAATAAAATGAGCTAAACTTGTATGGAAATGGCAAAAAATCAGCCGCCGGGTGAAAGGATCAAGTGTTGCTAACCCTTGGAGAGATGGGTGCCGTCTATCTTGACAAATCTTGGAAAAAAATGGAGCTACACTTGATCTTGAGAGAGAAAACAATGGAGATGAACTTGAGAGTTCAAAAATGGTGGCCGGCCCGGGGTGGGAGATGATATAGCAGGACCTCTAGTCCCGGGTTGTACCACGGCCCGGGACGAAAGGCCCACCCTCCAGTCTCCACCCTGCCGCTGACTGCCTCGGTCCCGAGTGGTATCACGGCCCGGAACTAGAGGTGCCCTACGACCCGGGACCGGACCTGCGCAGCGTCAGGGCCGCCGGCCCGGTACTAGTTCCCTCCTCTAGTCCGGATTCGAACCACGCCCGGGACTAGAGCCCAACACCCCTCTCCACCAAAGGTCCAGTTTTCACTAGTGCTCCTGTCGAGGCCACACCTCGGCCTCGCATGCGAGTGTATTCCGTGGGCAAAGTTTTTTTCTAATTATTTTGCTGGGATAAGAAAATGATGGAAAAGGACAGGTAAAAAAAAGTTGAAGGGAAAAGGACATGGTTCATGGCGGGTATAAAACATAAATGTATGTTGTGCTGTTGGATGATTGTGTGGAAACAAAATTGAAAATTGATTGGATTGATTATATCATTACTTATCTATTTGACGACATTGCGCTTGCCCAACGAGATCAAAATAAATTTGAACCATGTAACAGATAAATCGCTCTCACACTAGAAAGATCGCGTACTATGATAGAAAGGTCACACACTCACACACATATAGTTTAACCACTACAGCCAGGTTGCTGCCCAGTGAGGGTCTGCCCACTACAGCCACATCCTATTTTCCACAAAGTACTTAGCGCCATATTATACCAAGAGAATAATGATGGAATACGCGCAGAGCAACAGGACCAGGCCAATCACAATTGCGGAAAGGCGCTCATTTTCCGCCAAGAGTCTGTCATTTTCCGCCATCTCGTCGCGCAGCTCCTCCTCTGTAGATCGTGCACGGCTACATATTTTCTTAACCTGCGGGCACGTACATCGTTCAGAACGAGAAGCAGTTCACAGGCACAAACATCGGGTGAGATTATAGCAAGAAAAAAAAGATAGAGCCCGACCTTTTTCAGTCCCTTGTCTATTTTCTCGTGCGTCTCGGCCAGTGTTGCCAGCTCCGCAAAATTCTGAGAACGGAATGTGGGGAGATTAAGCAAAACAATCAGTCCGATTGAAGAGATTAAGCACAAAAAAAGTTAATGTTGCCAATGCTACCTTTTTCAGCTGAACAATCCTCTTGTTGAAGTGCCGTTCCATGATCTGGGCGCACAGATCCTATAACAAGAGGAATTACTTATACCAAAATCTAAACTTTGTTTTGGCACAGAAGGTGGACGAGTTAGATAAGCATACCTCAAGATCATTCTTTCTTTCCTTAAACTTCTTCTTCAGTGCTCTGTAAACAACAAAAGCTAGTCAATTTCACCCGCTTTCCACTGAACAAACTAAGACATGGATTGTTTTTAACCGTATCAAATAAATTAGGAAAAGTTGGTTCTGTTTTGAGGTCAAAACGTATCTGATGTGTTTTATACCACATAAAAATTATGCGATACACTAAAAATTAGCAGTGAACACTTGGTTGTACTAAGTTAACTACTCGAGAAATTGATCAAGATCTTACATGATCCTAGACTTTGTTGACGAATCCATGTGTATTAATTATTATACCGTGAATTATTCGGTACATTAACTAGCAGAGAACGCTTGGCTGTACTAAGTTAATTACTCTAGATGATTAGTCTACTTCACCCTCTTTTCGCTGAAAAAACTAACACATGAATTGTTATTCACCGTGTCAAGGAAATTTGCACATGTTGGTTTTGTTTTGAGATCAAACTTATTCGGATGTGTTTTATACCACGAAGAAATTATGCGGTAGATTAACTAGCAGTGAACACTTGTCTGTACTAAGTTAATCACTCTAGATGATCGATATACTGGAGAAAATGGAACGGGACCTTACATGATCATCGACTTTGTTGAGGGATCCATGGTCATAGGAAGAGTGACTGAATATCCACGGCCATTTACCAAATTGTCCAGGATTGGAGTGAGGGCACTTGAGAAAATTCGGTTCAACTTTTCATTCATGATCTGTGCGATCTTCTCCACTTCATCCAAGTTCTTCTCCATCCGCCCCTTGATTTCTGAAGGTGTGTCATAAGAATGCTGCAGTTAGAAATGCAGAAGACTCATAGCTTCTCTCAAAGTAAAATAAAATGCAAGAGAACAAGTGCTGTTCAACAGGTACACCTTTCATAGCTTCAGGTTCAGTGGCTGAACTGAGCTCAAGATTGGCTTCCTGCAGGGTCCAGAAAGAATAAATTGCAAGTAGCACACGGGGAAAACAATTGAGTTGTGGTGCCAAGAATTCAAATAAATAAGCATATTATCATACGAAACATGATCAAAGGATGGCGATGTGTTTTACCTTCAGATTCTGAATCATTCGTGCAGTGTTGTCAAGCAACGCCCCAAACTCATTGACCTCTTGGAAGTGGCGCTGAGGTCCACGGGCTGAAGTAGTGTCCGCGTGCAGAGGCCCCATCTCAATGTCCCGCTCACCCATGGCAGGAGAAGCCTGCAATTCGAATGAAACGATCAGCTGAAATATCAACAAGTATGACATGAAGTTTCTATGATCAAGCGAAACAAAAAAGTAGGCTACGAAGAAAAGGATGAACTGCCTGTTGAGCCTTGTGCAGAATCGAACTTGCAGTGCTGCCGATCGAGGGGGAGATGGGAGGTGAAAAGGAGAAAAGCCTGAAGTTTCTATGATCAAATGAAGCCGGGGACGAAAAAAAAAGGAACTGCATGTTGAGCCTTGTGCAGAAATTTACTTGCAGTGCTGCCGATCCAGGAGGGGGCGGGAGGTGAGAAGGAGAAGAGGAAGCTGAAGAACTCTGTGGCGGTTTCTCGGCTGCGATCGATATGCAGTCATATATACTACGGAGTAGTAGCTAGCACACAGCCAACTAACCAAGTAGAGTAAAATCAAAAAGGTAAAGGCCGTATTGGAGATACAACTCTTGTCCTCTTGATAACTGAAACGGGGTGTGAGGACATGAGCGAACCTTCCACGAAACTTCTCTCACACACACAGATCACGCTGAAAACACACAAATACCCGGACTGCAACGCAACTGTGGAATGCAGCTGAAGGTTTTACCGAGATTGGATCGGTGTTCGGTAGCACCGCGTTTATCTCTTCACTCTTTGAGAGACGGTCCGCATCAAACAAGATCAATATGGCATCATAACGCATCACTACCACCCCGCGTATGACCAAATATGGCAACTCATCTGCTCGGGAGCGTAGTGCCGTCTCCTGCGGAATAACCTGACGTTTAATGCACTGTCAGGGAAAATGCAGAGCTACCAGCTCAGAGCGTCAAATAGTACATCGACCCTAGATAAATCTAGATTACTCTGACCACGGATATAGAGCTAGGCAATCAGCACAAGCATACAGATCGGCACCATCCAGCAGGCTTCTCCGCTGCAAGGAAGGAGAACAGATCGACAAGATCAAGGATGGAGCTCCGGCTCCGCATGACCAATGGAAATGTGACCCTTCCTCGAAAAAAAATTAGAAACGTGAACGGCCGGCCTGATCGCCAGCGGAAAGCTACCCATGGCAACGGTCAATACCGATCACCAAAAATCACGTGCGTCGACCCCTTCGCTAATCATTTACGTACATACCTAGGGGCGCATTCATTTCAGAAGATCCATGTGGGAGGCTATTTAGATATATGGATCAAAGTGCATGACATTGTAGGCAGCTTTTTTTAAGATGTAGGCAGAATTGTTCTTAGTGATGAACCTGACAAAATTATACTGATTCCCAATCTAACAAAAGGCCTTTCAGTTAAATCCTTCTATGAGAATTCTATATATCCATTTTCCTAAATGTCATAATAAATGGAAATTGAATATTTCACCATGTTCTGGTTGAGCCTTGCACTAAACTATATTGAGATACATGTGTGACAAAAGTAGGCAGAACATTTTATATTTTAATACGGAGGGAGTATGAATTATGGTGTACTGAAGGTATGTATTCAGTTTTGGACTTTATATTTCCATTGACTTCGTTCCCTAAAAGACTTAAACACATTCGTCGAGTTCTTAAAATTATTAAAGTTATTCTTAACGAAAGAAGTCATTAAAGAGTTTGCATGCGCTCAGTTTTGCAGCCTGATATTTTAGGCTAACAACGTTATCATGTACAAGTTTAATTGCGGATTTACAATTGGCTAAACATAATCCATTATATATGTTCTTATCTCTAATTATGGTCTGCATTTTGGCGCGGACCATTCACTGGTAGGTCCTCTTATTTTCATGCAGAGGCGGGAGATCCGCACCCCTTTTCTAAAATAAAATATAAAGTCCTCTTATTTATGTTTAATTTCATAAACTAGGGAAAAATATGAATTGAATGTTAGCATATATATAAACTACACATGCATCTATAAAATGTACAGCATACATCAAAGCAAACATTTAGTATTTAAAACTGAATCTTCTTTGGGTTATCAAAAAGACATTCGTACACAAGATCAACATAAAAATGTTGTACATTAGATAAAATGTTCACATATACCAGAGAAGATGTTCATGCTATGAAAAAGAAGTGTTCACGCATGTAAGTATTTATGTTCTTGTATCATTTAAAAACATGTATGTACTAGAACACAAATAATAACCATAAATAATATCTAAAACATAAAAAATAATAAAAGTAAAATAAGAAAATAAGCATAAACAAAAATAGTGGAAAAATAAAAGGGCACAAAGAATAAAACAGAAATATACCACGCATAATAAACAACAATTTTATTGAAAATCCTCGTAGTCGAAAAATGAAGGAATGTAGAATATCCACGATAAGATAATGGAAAAGCAAACCAAAGAACATGGAAGAAAATACAAAACAAAATATAAGAATCTCTAGTAGCACCCGTAACACGGGCAGAACTGAAAAAATAACTGCTGCTTACTCGTTTTGAGACGGAAAAATGATCTGATCACAAACCCTAAAGCACCTCGACCCAGAGAACCGAGAACAACTAGTTTCCATGGCCGAACCGAGGGTGCCTAGTATTCTGCGAGAGGCATTGGATGACCCGCCGATGACCTTCAGCCGTGGACCTCGTCGGAATCCGGCAAACTATTGATCGAGAAAATTTATGTGATATGATATATGATGGTAATACTTTGTTAGATTAGTCGTTGTTAATTGTATTTGCTACACACTCTTTTATTATATATATTAGTTCCTAAGCATTTGCTTATTAAAATGAAACTATGACTTGGGATAATAGCAATACTCAAATAATTAATTTTCAAAACTTTGATATCCATGTTAACCAAGGATGTTTTTGAAGATCAGTACAGGGTCCGCGGGAGTGCACGAATCTGGTTTCCCCAAGTCGTGGTTATATTATTATAAACACATATATGCATAATAATTAGACCATGTGTACAAATATGACCGGGTGCGTATTGCAACTAAAGCTAACAAGGACTAAGATAACAAAGCAGAACAATCATCTACCATATCATAAAAAATGTTTGCATCGAACTTATTTATAGAAAAGTAGCACGCAAGTTATAAATTGCTTGTAAAAATTTATGTTTAAAATATGGGTGAATTACGGTCAAAATGGGTGCTTGTTTGAATCATTAAGGTACTCCATTTGTCGAAGAATTTGGAGAAAATGTTTGTTCAGAACCCTGTTTCCGAAATCGTCCAACCATTTAAAAATAAACCAGCATAAGCAAATAATTCACCAAATATTATCTACTTGTCTAAGAATAATGAGACTGGTGGCACGGGAAAGATAATTTAATTTGTCTCACTTAGAGAAAAAAAACATGCCATCTGAATTTGTAGATCAAAAGATATAGTGGTTTGAAATTCGATATCAAATATGACAGCGCGCAGACAAGGGAGCTAGGGTAGCCACCTAGCTACCCTATTTGACTTACGTTTTTCACAATTGTGTGGGCCCATGTTTTCACATTGGAATGGGCATAGCGCCCCAGCCAAGGGCGCTACCATGAGGATGGTAGTGCCCCATGGTAAGACGCTACCAGGATTTGTGTCAAAGTTTCGTTCAAGGGTCAATTTTGTCGTTTTTACGCCGAGCCCACACCTGGACCTCGCATGTGTGTGTTTTCGGTGGGCATAGTTTTTCTCCCTGGTTATTTTGTTGGGATGAGGAAATGCTGGAAAAGGGCATGTAAATTATAGGGTGGTTTATGGGAGGTGAAAAAATAAATTCATGTTGTGATGTTGGTTGATTGTGTGTGGAAACATAAATAAAAATCAGTTTTATTGATTACATCATTACTTATCTAATTGATTGAATTGGTGGAGCGTAAGGTTGCACGAAAAACAATGAAGTTGAGACCGACAGGAAATGGAACCTTATGTAGGCTCTTTTTTTCTAAAAGAAAAAGCTAAGAGGATTTTTTTTTAATCCAGATAAATAGTAGGTGGGGTTGTGTGCATTCTAATTATGCAGAGGCCGGGTGTAATACTTAAAATAGTTTAAGTAAGTAATAAAGATCCCTTTATCCAAAAGGAAAGATAAATAGTAGGTCGGAAATGTAAACACACATTGGCTGGACTTAACGGTAGCCGGCGTCGAATGCATCAATTGTCTAAGAGTAACAGAATTGCTCGAGTTAGAAACATTATTGATAGTTCAAGACACAAAAACTAATGTGGACATGCGGAATTTCAAAGGTGAGAAAACTAGTTGCAGAAGCTGATTTTTTTTAAAGAAATAGTTTGCAGAGAAGCATCCCACTCATGTAATAGCTTATTGGCCCTCGCGTCGTCCATCTCGGGCGACTCGGGGTGTCACTACAGAGCCCTAGCCGCCGGCCACCGTTTTTCGGCCTCCCTCTCTGTCGTGGGGTCACTCTTCGACTACCCCACGGTGGGGATACCTGGGTCACGCCAAGTCCATCAGCCTTATGACGAGGGCCCAAGGAAGGCCCAAGGAGGACGACGTGCGGCCCAAGATAGTCGACGCTAGGTCATGCGACCCCGCCATGCTTGTAAGCGCCATCGGCACCGTTCACCTGAGACCTAGCCTACCATATAAAGGCTAGGAGGGTCCTTCGTCTAGGGTACGCTCATAGCCGCCATACAAACCCTAGCGAGATTGCCATCTCGCCATTGTAGCCACAACTCACCATCAATAACCAGACAAGCAGGAAGTAGGGTGTTATCCTCCGGGAGCCTGAACCTGGGTAAACGCCTTGCTTGTCAGCCGTCGTGATCACCAGCGCTCATCTCTCTCCCCCAATCAACCCGGGGTGCAACCCAGGGATTTGCCGAGTCCACACCTCGTCAATTGGCGCCGTCTGTGGGAAAGAACGAGCGCTGGAACCATGGTCGCACCGGCTCCATCAACTTTGAAGACCGACGTCTGCATCACCAAGGAGCCAATCTGCTTCGGCTCCTTCGAGTACACCTTCCACCCGCCGGCCCACCGCTCGGTGTACGCCGATCTGCACGTAGGTATGTGCCTCACCTTCGGTACCATGCACTACTTCGTAGACAGCTGTGGAGTACTCAGATCCACGGCGATCGCACCGCCCGCGGCGGTGGCACCCGCATCTGCCGCGGCTGCGCCAACCACGCCCCCACCTGCTGCGGAGATCGCATCTGCTGCGACTGCGGCGGCAACATCTTCGACTGCTGAGAAGATCGCGTCCGCCTCGACTACTCCGACCGCCTCCGCTGCGGCAGAGATCGCGCCCAACGCGGCCGCGCCATCAGCGTCTCCGGCTACCACGGGATCGCATCTGCTACGACTACGTCGACCACCTCGTCGACCACCGCGCGGATCGAGTCTACTTCGACTACCTCGATCGCGTCGCTGGCAAGGCCAAGATCTACGTCAACTTCGACTACGTCGACCACACCCTCGCGCGCAACGGAGGTCGCGTCGTTCTATACCACCACTCGCGTCTCCATCGACTTACAAGATCGTCAACAAGCCAATCGCGCCCACGTCGACAACAGCGACATCACTCCTCACGACCGCGGCGAAGATCGCGAAACTCCAGGGAAGGAGCCTCGGCGGCGACTGTGGTGTCCACCACGTCGCACCCATTTTCAGCTCCGAGCACGGCTCGGACGAAGGAAGCAGCAGTGGCAGCACCCGTCCCACTGCCCAGATCTACCCCGCGCAAGTCTTCATGATCGGCCAGAGGCCGCAGGGCAACGACGACGAACCCGCATACCCACTGGAGGTGGTCATGCCGGACCAGGTGACGCGACTCACCATCACCCGCGACATGGCAATCAAAGCCCTGAAGCACGTCGAGGACGGCACATACCCCCCACCGGATGCACCCCGGGAGGACCTTATGGCGGTCCAGTACCTGCTGCGGAAGGAAGGCGAACGACTCCGCGCAGAGAAGGCCGAGCTCCTCCGACGCAAGGAGGAGGCCGACGCGTCGAGCGCCAGGAGGGCCGCTTACTCGTTCACTGCCTCAACAGAGGTCTCGCAAGGAGCAAGGCGCCACAGAGCCCGCGTGCCCCTGATGACGGAGGTCGACCGCGCTAGAGTCACCCGCAACCTCGAGTCATCATACATAGAAGACGCAGACGGAATACCCGTCCCCAAGACACCCGGAGCCGCACTCATGGCAGTCGAAACATACCTGCGGCTGACACAGCCGCCTGAGGGCGACTCGCGCGCTCTCCTCCACAAGCAGCAGATCATGTCTATCAAGGCACTCGAAGACGCACTGGTAAACAAGGCGCCGACAGAAAAAGCGCGAGAAGATCGAGATCGCCGCGACCACGAGCCCGCAGCACTCGCAGCCCCGGCGACAAGACAACTGCGACAACCGCAGCCAGGTGAAGACCTCCGCAACGTCATCACACAAAGGACGGTAGACCGCAGCCGCATCCAGCGGCCGACCAGCACGTCCAACTCGACTACGACCGCAACGACGGCGACTACGAGCCGTGCGGCGCCGCATGCTTCAGCTTCAACATACGCGACACAAGAATGCCCAAGGGCTTCAAGCTCACGGCAGAAGCAGTCAAGTACGACGGGAAGCAGGACCCGAGACTCTGGCTAGAAGACTACCTCATAGCCTGCAGCTGCCAGGGCGGTACTTCGACTACGGCCATGCAGTACATCCAGCTGATGCTCACGGGCTCTGCACGCGGGTGGCTCAACACTCAACCCAAGAACGCCTTCAGGACGTGGGACGAGTTCGCGGAGCCTTCGTTAAATCCTTCCTGGGGACGTACTCGAGACCGACGACGTTCGTCGAACTACAAGCATGCAAGCAAGGACGAGACGAGCCGCTCCGGTCATACATCCAGCGTTGGACCTGCTCCGCAACACCATGGAGACCGCCTCGGAGGACCGAGTGATGGATGCCTTCATGCACGGCGTCTCCCGCCGCGACCTCCGCGAGGAGTTTGGTAGGCTCCGGCCGAAAAACATGATCGAGGTCATGAAGATAGCAAACCAGTGGGCAGACGGAGAGGACTCGGTCCGCAATAGTTCACACTACTCCCCGAAGGACGAAGCCGGACCAAGCAACTGGCGAGAAGGGCGCCACAAGAAGAAGCCGCGTTACAACGGCAACGACTCAATCGAGCTAGTAGCGGCGGGATTCCAAACCCCCCGTGAGGATGAAGCGCGCGACAGCAGTCGCCAATACAGCCATGCACAGTACAGTCGAAGCGGCGGTGACCAGAGTCGCCAATACAGCCAGGGGCAGTACAACCGAAGCGGCGGCAGCAGCTACCGCAGCGACGGAGGCCATAAACGCGAGTGGCAGAAACGCACTAAGCCCAGCGGAAGAGCTGGAACAACCCTGCAGGCACCACATGTTCAGGAACCCGGAAACGGGCAAGTGGGGATCCAACCACCTGTTGAAGGACTGTCGAAAGGCACGCAAAATATACGAAGCCATGCAGAAGATAGTCACTCCAGCACCCGCAGCGCAGCCAGCCGCGCAGCTAGCCATCCAGGCAGCACCCGCAGTCGCCAATCCAGCACAGGCGGCGGGAGCCTTTCTGCAGCAGCAGCAGCCGCAGCAAGATGCCCCACCGGTGATCCAGGACGCATATCCAGCGGCACGCGGACAACTCAACATGATACAGAAGGGCGCCCCTCAAACAGACCAGAAGATCATCACCCCAAGTTTTCCAAGCCATCACCTGTCCACCCGCGTACCAGACTACCTGAGAGGGTCAGAGACACCAATCACTTCTCCAGAGCAGATCACCCGCCTGCAGTACCACGACCCGGGCACGCCGCTCTGGTAGTCGAAGCTCTGATCGGAGATTACACCCTGAAAAAGGTGTTCATGGACGGAGGCAGTGGCATTAACATCATCTTTGCCGACACCCTCAGAAGGATAAACAGGCCAACGACGGACTTGGCGCATCAGAGACCACCTTCCATGGCATAGTACCAGGGCAAGCAGTCACGCCCATGGGAACGATCACACTCGATGTCATCTTCGGCACACCCGAAAACTTCAAGAGGGAGTCGATCGACTTCGAGGTAGTCGACTGGAAGTCGCAGTACCACGCGATACTCGGGCGCCCAACCTTCGCCAGATTCATGGCGATACCTCACTACGCCTACCTCATGCTCAAGATGCCTGGACCCAAGGGCGTCATCACGGTGCACGGCGACTTCGACCGCTCCAACAGCTGCGACCGCGAGTTCAGCAAGATCTCCGAATTCTTCGGAGTCGAAGAGCACTTCGAGGCAATGGCAGTCGACAACGACAAGACCATCTTCCCAGCCCGCAAGAAACCAGCCAAGGACGCTGCCTTCAACGCGGCTGACGACACAACGACCCATCAGGTCCACCCGACTGACGCCAGCAAGACGGTCAAAGTATCGTCGAGTCTGACTCCCGCATAGGAAGGCGCGCTCGTCGAGTTTCTACGTGAGAACTGGAGAATCTTCGCATGGCAACCCTCTGACATGCCAGGAATACCCAGGAACCTCGCCGAGCACTCCTTAAAGGTCCACAAGGACGCCAGACCCGTCAAACAGGCCATGCGACGCTTTTCCGGGCCCAAGCGAGACGAAATCAGCAGAGAAATCGATCGACTGCTGAATGCCAAGTTCATCCGAGAGATCAAGGACTCGGACTGGGTCGCCAACCCGTCCTAGTGGAGAAGAAGAAGACGAAGAAACTCCGCATGTGCGTCGACTTCACCGCCCTCAACAAATGCTGCCCCAAGGACCATTTCCCGCTCCCGCGGATAGATCAGATCATCGACTCGACTGCAGGCTGCGAACGCCTGTCCTTCCTGGACGCCTACTCAGGTTACCAGCAGATCAGACTGAACGTCGACGATGAGGAGAAGACAGCATTCATCACACCCGACGGCGTTTTCTGCTACCAGACGATGCCCTTCGGGTTGAAGAACGCTGGTGCCACGTACCAGCGCACAATGCAAGCATGCCTCAAAGGGCTCATCGGGCAGATCGTCCAAGTCTACGTCGACGACATCGTCGTCACCACCCGCAAGGAGGACACCCTCATCGCCGACCTCCGCAAGGTCTTCGCCGCCCTCGACGAGTATCAGATCAAGCTGAACCCAGACAAGTGTGTCTTCGGCGTGCCAGCCGGAGAACTGCTTGGGTACCTCGTCTCTGCAAGAGGAATCGAAGCCAACCCTGAGAAGGTGCAAAACATACTCGCAATGCCAGCACCGACCAAGCTTCACGAGGTGCAACGCCTAGCCGGCCGAGTCGCAGCTCTCAGCCGGTTCATAAGTAAGTTGGGAGAAAAGGCCCTGCCTTTCTACCAACTGATGAAAAAGACAGACAAGTTCGAGTGGACAGAAGAAGCGCAAGTCGCGTTCGACCAACTCAAGAAAACACTCACGACTTCCCCAGTACTGGTGGCTCCACTGGAGAACGAGCCGCTATACCTCTACGTGTCAGCCACAAACAGGGTGGTCAGCACGGTACTCGTAGTCGAACGAGAAGAAGAAGGACACAGTTACCCTGTTCAGCGACCCGTCTACTACCTTAGCGAGGTGTTGACCCTGTCCAAGCAGCGCTACCCGCACTACCAGAAGCTGGCCTACGGAGTTTTCATGACTTCAAGGAAAGTAATCCATTACTTCTCCGAGCACCCGATCACGGTGGTAAGCTCCTCCGGGCTCTCCGACATCCTGACCAACCAATGCGCGACAGGACGAGTCGCTAAGTGGGTCGTCGAGCTAGGACCCTGGGGGCTGAAATACGCTCACCCGAAGTCAATCAAGGCCCAAGTGCTCCCAGAATTCACCACCGAGTGGATAGAAGCCCAGCTGCCAGATGTCCCCGACCTGTCCAACGCATGGACAATGTACTTCGACGGCTCCAAAAAGTTCAGATCAGCCGGGGCAGGAGTCATCCTCATCTCCCCCAAAGGCGACAAGCTGAAGTACGTGCTACAGATGGACTTCCCAACACCCTCCAACAACGAGGCTGAGTACGAAGCCCTAATCCATGGCATGCGAATGGCCAAGAACTGCGGCGCCACTCACCTCATGATCTACGGCGACTCCTACCTCGTCGTGCAGCAAACCATGAAGCCTGTGACGCCATCGCCGACAACATGATCGCCTACAGAGACCTGTACAACCAGCTGGAGGGCACCTTCGACGGCTGCGAGTTGCGGCACATCGGCCGCGAAAGCAACGAGGAAGCCGACGCCCTCGCCAACCTGGGCTCAGACAAGGCGCAGGTGCCACCCGGCGTCTTCCTTGAGCGCATCACGCAGCGGTCTGTCAAACTTCGACCCGCGCCCGGATCCTCCACACCATCAACGAGCACCGCCGACCCGCCAGGCAAAGAGAAGGAGCCAATGGAGGTTCTGCTCATCGAGCCCACCTGGACGAGCCCATATCTGGCGTACATGCTGCACCAGAGACTGCCAGTCAACTCAGTCGAAGCCAAGCGCATTATTCGCCGTTCGAAAGGCTTCACCATCATCAAGGGGGAGCTATACAAGCGAAGCATCTCAGGAGTACTCCAAAGGTGCGTCGACCCAGTCGACGGTCAAGCCATCTTACTCGAGATCCACGCTGGCATCTGCGGGCACCACGCCAGCAGTCGAGCCTTAGTGGCCAAAGCTTTACGAGCCGGATTCTACTGGCCCACCGCAATGCAAGACGCAGAAGAACTCGTGAGGAAATGTCTCGGCTGCCAGGAGTTCGCCAACAAGCCGCACGCACCAGCTTCAGCACTAAAGACCATCCCACTTGCCTGGCCCTTCGCTCAATGGGGGCTCGACATGGTGGGTCCACTCAAGAAGTCCTCGCCAGGAGGACACACGCATCTCCTGGTGGCAGTCGACAAGTTCACGAAGTGGATCGAAGCCGTGCCTATCACAAGTTCGACTGCCTCCTCGCAGTTAACTTCATCAGGTCGATCATCTTCAGGTTCGGTGCCACACAGCATCATCACCGACAACGGCACGAACTTCACAGCCGAAGAGTTCAAGGACTTCTGCTCCGAGCAAGGCATCAAACTCAACTACGCATCTGTCTCGCACCCGCAGTCCAACGGGCAAGTCGAAAAGTCCAATGGTTTAGTCTGCAAGGGCATCAAGAAGCGCCTGCGAGTACCATTGAAGCGCGCCGCAGGCGCCTGGGTTGAGGAGCTGCCGTCTGTGCTGTGGAGCCTGCGCACTACGCCAAACAGATCCACTCAGTACACGCCATTCTTCATGGTCTACGGCGCAGAAGCAGTCATGCCATGCGACATCAAGTTCGATGCACCCCGAGTGGTGGCCTACGACGAGTCCGAGGCAGAAGAAGCACTCGAGGATGACATGGATACCCTGGACGAAGCACGCGACATCGCCCTTACCCGCACAGCCGTATCAGCAAGACTTACGCAACTATCACGGACGGCGACTGCGGCCCAGAGCGTTCGTCCCCGGAGACCTTGTCCTCCGCCTCAAACAGAAGAAGGTGCACAAACTAGCCTCCCCGTGGGAAGGTCCATACATCGTGACAGAGGCAATTGGCGGCGGAGCTTACCGCCTGAAGGACTCGAAGACAGGGACAGTCTGCAGCAACCCGTGGAACGTGGCGCAACTGCGCCGCTTCTACGCCTAATCGACTCCCCCTTGTAACAAAGTGTACTATCTCAAGAAGCGGCAGGTTCCAGACGCACTCTTTCCCTTACCAGGGTACCTGAGGGGACTGGAAGGGTTTTAATGAGGCGGCCTGCTCGCAAAAATCAATGAAGTGATTTGTGGAACAAGCTCTCCCCTTTACTTTTTTAGTCAAAAAGCAACATAAACCTAGGCCGTCACCCGACGCACTCGGGGGCTGCGCCATACAGGTTCAAAAAAACCTAGGCCGCCACCCGAAGCACTCGGGGGCTGCGCCATACAGGTCTAAGTCAAACCTAGGCCGCACCCGACGCACTCGGGGGCTGCGCCATACAGGTCACTCGCAAAATCCTTGGCCGCACCCGAAGCACTCGGGGGCTGCGCCGCACAGGTCTAAGTCAAACCTAGGCCGCACCCGACGCACTCGGGGGCTGCGCCATACAGGTCCAACTCGAAAACCTAGGCCGCCACCCGAAGCACTCGGGGGCTGCGCCATACAGGTCACTCGCAAATCCTTGGCCGCACCCGAAGCACTCGGGGGCTGCGCCGCACAGGTCTAAGTCAAACCTAGGCCGCACCCGACGCACTCGGGGGCTGCGCCATACAGGTCAACTCGAACACCTCGGCTGCACTCGAAGCACTCGGGGCTGCGCCGCACAGGTCTAACTCAAAATCCTAGGCCGCACTCGATCCGCTCGGGGGCTGCGCCATACAGGTTTACAGACGTCTACAAGATACAATTTACTAACTCGGGGGATACCCCCACCCACATACATACACTCATATTTCCACTTGGAAAAATTTCTTTTACAAGCTAACGCTATGCAACAGCACTCTACTGCTCTTATTCTACAGGCTCGCCCTTTGGCGCATCAAGTGGCCCTACAAGGTGCTCGCTAAAGTTCTGGACCTGCCGAATCATCTGGCGCGCAGCCGCAAGAGTATCGGCATATTCACCCTCTCCAGGCAAGCCGTCAAGCACCTTGTGCAATGGAAGATTAGGCCGGTGCAGTCGAACGCATGCCAACGCCACGTTCGCCCCGGCAACAAGTTGAGCGTGCACGACTTCCTTCAACGCACCGCCTTCATGGAACCTCTCCAGAAGAGCAGTCAGTCCATTCGGCTGCTCGTTGTGAGGAAAGTACACCTTGTTGATCTGCCAGAGGGTTTTTCTGCAACCTTCCAAGAGCACAGCAGCCCGCCAGGTACGATCCAGCATTCGTGCCAGTACACTACCTCTGGATTTGTTCGACCAAAACTGGCGCGCTTCGAGTGAGTCACCGGCGGCCTCTTTCTCTACTCGCTCGTCCACTCGAAGCTGCTCAGCCTTCAAGTCAGAGTTCACATCTATCAAGGCCAAGCATTAAGCATAGCAGGAAGACACAGAAGCCAAAGCAAAAACGCTAGAAGGCCAACCTTGCAGCTGTCGACTGATCAAGTCCATCTCGCCAAGCAGAAACTCCTCACGCTGGGAGAACGGCGCAACGGCCGCGACCTCAATCGCTCCAGCTCCAACTCAGCACTCTTCAGCTTCGACTCGAGCTCAACCACCTTGTTCCTCATGAAGGTGATCACTCTCTGGTCATTTACGCTTCGCACAAGAGCTGGAGGAGCTTACGGCGGCGACGAGTAGGCGCAGCCGAAGTGGTGTCCTCCTCATCGTCCGCGCCAGTAGTTCCAGCAACGTCAGGAGCTTCGCCCATATCAGACTGCCAAGAATTGACAGCATCAAGCCAGGAAAATAATCAACATAATTCATCCAACAAGACATCAAAAAAGACTCGGCGACTGCACCCCCAAGGGAGCGAATTCACATTTCATCATCAGCATGTTCACTCGCACGATATAAAGTGCATTACAGACTCAAGCCCAAAAGCAGAAGCATAGTCCTAAAAGGAAAAAGTTACACTACAGACTCCGACTGGGAACGGCTCTTCCTAGCAGCCAACTCTGCAGCTTTGGCAATCCTCTTCTCGAAGGTGTCGACCAACTTCGCAGCTAGCTGGCTCGCCTGCACCTTCACACCGCTAAGGGACGCGGTCCTGCCATCAGGCTTCCGAGGGAAGTCGCTGACAACTTTCTCAAAATCACCTACGACTTGGTGACCAAGAAGTAGCTGGAAAGTGAGCTCGGAGCCGCGTACCGTCTGCGCGCGTGAAGTCCGCCAGGACATTCGAATTGCCTTCGAATGGAGCCGCGAGCGCGTCAACAGCAGCTGGTGGCGGCTTGCTGGGAAAGATACTCCGGTGCACAGTCGCTAAGGCCTCCGTCGACTTCTGCAGTGCCGCCGTCGACTGCTGCAGCGCTGCCGATGCATACGCGCAGACACGGTCGACGAAGCCAACAGCCTCCGCCAAGCCGACACTCTCGCTGGAAGTCCCTTCTGGAGGAGCACCTCCGCAAGTCTCTGTTCAAAAGAAATCACACCCGTAAGACGTCAGAAGTCGAAGAAAGGCAAAGTAGGCACTGAGCCGAAAAACTTACTTCCAACAACATCTGCGAGTGCGAGCAAGCGGTCGACCTGGGTCTTCTCCAGAGCATCCCGAGCTTGTTCCCGCTCTTGGGCTTCACCCAGCGACTTCTCCAGCCGCGACCCGCGTCTTCATGCTCTCCTTCTCGCCTACGGATCAACGAAGCGAAGTTAGCAATAAAGGCAGTCGAAGCACCCCTCGAACACAAGGGTTCACACTTACTATTTGCTTGCTCCAGAGCAGTGCGGAGCTGATCCCTCTCCTGCTCCATGCGAACGAAGGCTGGCTCCCTCCATCTGCTGGCGATAAAATGGCTGCAGGAACACAAGACATTAATCTACGCCCGACTATTCTAGTCACGCGCATCTTCGGGGGCTACTCCCATCGGGAGCGCTGTACGCGCACGCGATACAGATCTTGCAGAAGGAGTCGAAGAACACTTACATGCTCAAGCAGCCCAGCGTCAACCGGAGTCGCGTCAGCAGACCTCTCTGGCATGGCGGAGGTCAAAGCCTTCAAGGCCAAAACGTCACCCGCCAGAGCCTCCTCTCCGGTCGTCCTCGCAGTCTGCTCGATCATAGGAGCAGAAGTGTGCTCCATCTCACGAGGGGAAGAAACAGCAGCGCCAGTATGGTCGCTGTGACAAGAAAACTCAATTCAAGGACCCGCAAGTGAAAAAGCACACTCGACAAAAACAAAGCAATGGTTATGCGACTAACCTGACGACATCGTCTTCACTTCCCAGGAGACGAGGCCATCCTCGCGAACTCGGTCGGCGGTGCAGAGCCGAGTGGAGGCACGACCAAAGGTTCAGCCAGGTCGCTCGGGTGCCTAGTACCCGAAGAGGACTCGCTCGTCTCTTCCTCGTTCACACCCGCCTCCTTCACAGGCGACGAGGCAGAACCAGAGTCGCCAGCCTTTCGCCTCTGCCGCTTCGCAGCGGCTCCTCGTCTTCATCATCCTCCTCCAACTCTTCACTCGGAGAGGTGGCGGAGGGAACTTCATCATCATCAACCTCGTCTTCAGGGAACTCCGCCTCTTCATGAGGTCCATTCTCCATCAACGGAGGAAGACTGACGTAGCTCGAATGACCCTGTCAGCAAAATGAAGTGTTCGAGTAAGGCAAAAGGATTCGACAGAAGAAGATACAAGACAAAGCAAACGAAGCTCACCTCAGGCACAGGATTATTAGGCCCGTATGGCTCGACTGGGCACTTGACGTTGCACGGGTCAGCGGCTCGGAGACTAGTGATGCTCCTCACCTTCGACTCGACCGCATCATCATCAAGCTCATTGCCAGCATCCTCACGCGCCCACATCGGGTGGACGCGACTGCGCAGCGGCTGCACCCGAAGCCTGAAGAAGGTGGCGATGAGGTGAATTCCACCCGTCTCGCGCCCGAGGCTCTTTAGAAGGCCGCGAAGTAGCGTCAACAAGGGCTGAGTCGCCTCCTGTCCTCCTTCGACAGCGGGTGCGCCCACGCGTTCGTCTTCCGCAACTCGCGATCAGCGGCAAATTCAGGAAGCCCTGCTTGGTCGCACCTGATGTAGAACCACTTCTTCCGCCAGCCCTGGACGGAGTCGGACTTCTTCATCTGGAAGTAGGAGGTGTCGCCACGCACCTGGATGCCGAAGCCGCCGACTGGGTACACCTGCTTGCTCTTCCCCACGTTCCTCCTAACGAGGAATAGCGACTTCCACAGCAGCCAGTTGGGCGCGATTCCCAGGAAGCACTCGCAGAGCACGAAATAGCTCGCGATGCTCAAGATGCTATTGGGAGTCAGATCGTGGATCTGAATCCCATAAGCATACAAGAGACCACGGACGAAATCATGGAGGGGGAACCCGAAACCCCGAGGAAGGAAATCCACGAAGCACACGCGTTCCCCCTCGCGAGGGAGGGAAATACCTCTTTCCCGGGAGCACGCACCGTCGCCTTATCTGCGCCGGCGGCAGCAGTCCCTGCGCGCGGAGGGCCTCGAGGTCGGCCTTCTTCACCGACGATTTGACTCAATCGCCGTCGGGCTTCTTCATCATGCTCGCCTCGGCGGCGGCGACGGCGCCACAGCAGCCTTCCCCCTCTTCATCGCGGCCTTGCTCATGGAGGGTGGAGAAAAGAAACTAACAAGAGCACGCAGCACAACAATGGCGGAACAGAAGCAGTGGAGACGAAGGAATGGGGATGGATGAACTGTTCACCACCGCGGTGAAAATTATATACCGCGCGGTCAGTCAATCCTGGCCATCCCTGCTGAAACCGCTCTCCGCAACATCATCTGGCCGTCCACGTGTTGCATGGAGATAGCAACCGTCGACGGCCACGCCGCCCACTACGCGCGGGAATCAAGGCGCCATCATCACACCGCGCAATTTTCGCGCCCAACGGTCAGAAAAAAGCGGCAACCGCTGTCGCCAGTCAATACTGACAGTGGGCCCGCACTGTCACGTCCCGTCGGACACAGAGTGAGCCAGAAAACGTCAGCACTGACGTCAACTGAGCAGGCGTAGCAAGTACGCCAATGGGCTGATCGAGAACTCGAACAGCTCATTCGAGTGCAAAAATGTTCAGTAAGCTCTAGGAGCCGAATAAACTCGAACAGTCATTCGAGTGCAAGAAGATTCAGTAAGCTCCAAGAGCTGAAGAAACTTGTGCAGTAAGCTAAACAGGCCGAATACACAGTAAGTCACGCAAAGCCAGTCGCGACTTCAACATGTCGAGTCCCTTCTTTACTCCCATCGGGAGCGAGCTTTTCGACTGAAGAAAAATTGAGTTTAACCTCAATTGCAAGCAATTCAGCTTAATCTCGGGGGCTACTCCCATCGGGAGCGCTGTTCGTGCTCCCGAGTGACTCAGAACAATAGCAGTCGAAAATCACCGACTAAGGCTGTACTCACGGTATTTTACCCTGGAAGTGACAGTTCGACTAAGGAATCCTCCATAAGCCCTGAACGGCCGGAGTCGACCAATTTTACTCATCCCTTTCAGGAAACCCGACGGCGTGCCCAGGAGGAAGGAGTCCTTTACTCAACTCTACGATTCGACTAAGCACTCGGGGGCTCCTGTCGTGGGGTCACTCTTCGACTACCCCACGGTGGGGATACCTGGGTCACGCCAAGCCCATCAGCCTTATGACGAGGGCCCAAGGAAGGCCCAAGGAGGACGACGTGCGGCCCAAGATAGTCGACGCTAGGTCATGCGACCCCGCCATGCTTGTAAGCGCCATCGGCACCGTTCACCTGAGACCTAGCCTACCATATAAAGGCTTGGAGGGTCCTTCGTCTATGGTACGCTCATAGCCGCCATACAAACCCTAGCGAGATTGCCATCTCGCCATTGTAGCCACAACTTACCATCAATAACCAGACAAGCAGGAAGTAGGGTGTTATCCTCCGGGAGCCTGAACCTGGGTAAACGCCTTGCTTGTCAGCCGTCGTGATCACCAGCGCTCATCTCTCTCCCCCTCAATCAACCCGGGGTGCTTAACCCAGGGATTCGCCGGAGGAGGCTGTCTAACGGCGGACGGCGGCGGTGGGCGCACTACTCCTTCTTTGTTTTCCTTCTTCCAAATAAAGCCTAGGTTCAGTTTTCGTGCTCCGATCTGGAATTCCTTCCGGCCAGCGATCATCCATAGACGTGCATGGCCAGGATCTGGATCTGTACGCCTGTGAGCATGTGGATGAGATGCGTGCGTTCCGGCCGGAGGCCGTTCAATGGGGCATGTCGCATGGTGTGGATCTGATCTGATGATCAATCTGCTCGATCTGCACTGACATGCGTTCCGGCTGATCGCCATCCTCGGAGGTGCACGGGCATGACGCAAAGGAGCAGTTGATCTGAACTCCACGCCATTCTGCCCCTGTTTTCGGGTGCTCAAATAGAATAAAGGTGCTGGTTCTAGGGTTCTTCTCGCATCAAGGTTGTAATCTGCCGGATGCCTATCCCCATTGATTTGGCTTGTGTTTTAGAAAGCTCCGCTGGCGAACTCCACTAGGCAACTCATGCCTGGAGATTGCTGGATCGGATGGTATTCGACCGCGCACCCGCGTTTTTTCTCTGACCGTTTGGTTTTAGAGGGAGCGCTTCGAAACTCTGTTGGCTGTTAATATCATGGAGCACACTTTCTCGTTCAATGGTGCTGGCGGAGAATGACATGGAAGACGAGATCTGAGGGATGGCAATGGTGGTTTGATTCCTTGTGCTGATGAGGAATTGGCTTGGTGTTTCATGACTTGGAGCAGCGGCATGTTAGTGGGGGCGACAACATACGTTAAGTCCAAGGTCCTACCTTTCAGGATGAAAATCAAGGTCTGGCCTTAATTGGTTATGTCTGACAGTGGTCTTGCTGAAGACATTGTTTTGAGAGCGAGGACTAGCTTCAGGGTGAAAACCCTGGTTGTGCCTAACACTGTTCTTTTTGAAGGCGTTGGTTTTGAAGAATTGGACATCAGGTGTCGTTTTGGTGGTGGTTGTGCGGCTGCTGCAAGGACTGTAACTCTGTAGCGGACTTTTCTTTTTTATTTCTTCTTCTTATTGCCTTTTCGCTGTGTGCATCCGTAATAGCTTTGTTTATTGCGTTATTGCAGAGGCTGAGTGTAATTTGTATCTCCGCGATATTAATATAAACTCTTTATCTAAAAATGTAAAAGCTTATTGTCTTGTCATAATTTAATTTAGGGAACCATGATTGGATCGAAACAATCTCGAAAACAAATGATTGGATCGAAACGTAAATAAGGTCTTTAATGCGAGAGACACGAGGATGCAATTCCGACAATATGTATAGCGATTAAGCTCTAGAGGGGCCTCAATCAAATCGAAACATTTGATCAAGCCGCCACCGCCACGGTGAGGAAATCAAGCCGCCACGGCTTCCATGAATTCGTGGTCGGCGACGAGCCTCTCCATCGTTTCAGGCGCCAAGGACACATCTAGTGACATGCCCCCTTGCTGCTCCTGCTCCTCAAATGCGGACACTAACCCGTCGGGCATTTCTCCAGGGCTGCTCCGCATGCCCACCGGCTTTCCCCACCCGAAGTCGTTCCCGAACACGTCGAACCGCGGCGAGCCTGCGATCACCAGCCCGCTGCCGCCGCCACTGTAGGTTTCCAACGTGGGCTCTCGGGCCCACCGATCTGTTAGAATATGTGTATGACTAGGAATAGGAATTAGAGGTCATCTTGTACTCCAAGAAATTGGCTTCTTACCTCCCAAGTTTGTACCACTATATATACCCCATGAGGGTCAGATCAATACAACAACAGAAATTAGCGATTCTAAAACTTTTACATGGTATCAGAGCGGTTAGTCTCACGACGCCGATCTTAGGACTTCACGCCACTTCCGCATCGCGTGCCGCCCCCGGGGAGATCAATCTCCTCTCCTCGGGGGCGTGGCACCCGGTCTCGATCAAAGATCGGATCGGTTCCTAGATTTAGCATCCAGTTTATAGATTAGATCATATTTTCGAAATTCCCGATTAGATCCGAATTAGCCAAATAAATCCCTAAATCATCTAGGTCCCATCGTCCTCCGACGAAAACCAGTGCAGATCGGCGGCACTCCGTGTCTCCAACGTGGAGACGAGATCGACATCCAGCAGCGCAGCACGTCGCTCTCGCCGCCTACGGTCCTGCTCTCGACGCGGTTCCTAGTGTGGTCCTCGCGAGCTACGTGCACGGCCATACGGAGAAGTTACAGGGACTAGAAGTCAAGCCATCGACGTACATCTCCACTGCATGCACGCGGCAGACCATGTCCATGCCACATGCTACTCCATGCATGCACGGACATGCAGGCACCAGGAGTCCAGGAGCTAGCAGATCGATCAGCCTCTGCGACGCCGCCGGGACCTGTGTCAACTCCACTACGGCATCAAGATCTACGCCAGCCAACCGATCTGCACCGCATCGACACGGACTACACCGAGCCAAAACATCGACATCAAGCTGTACGACTACATCAAGTTCATCGTCGAGTTCTACATCGCCAACACAATCATCGCCAAGGTCTACATCACGCGAGTCGAGCCGCACGCCGCAAAACCCGCCGCCGCAGATCCGCTGCCGCCGCCGCACAATGACACAAAAACCCGCCGCCTGCCTGCCGCCGCTCCCAAGCGTGTCGCTGCCGCACGCTGCCAAAAACCAAAACCCCGCCGCCGCCGCAGAAACCCTGCCGCCGCCGCCCAAACACTTCGCCGGCGCTCTGCTAGGGCGATCGCACGATCGCCTCGCCCCGCCTGGTAAAAACCCCGCTGCCGCCGCAGAAAACCTGCCGCCGCCACCCAAAAACCCGCCGCCGCCGCAGAAACCCTGCCGCCGCCGCCTCAAAACCCAAAACCGCGCAATTTTTTTTTGCGCCTTCGGCTCTATCGGCTACACCGACCGCGACAAACTCGACCACGGCTACATCACGCTCGGCTACCTCGACATCAACATCATACACACGTCTACAGCAACTCAAGAGCTCCAGTCAACAGCGTCCGCGTCGTCATTTGCGTCCACGCCACTCCCGCTGTAACTGCGGGAGGGAAGAGAGGAAGACCACCAGAGACGTAGTTGATGATCGCGGAGAGGAGGAGACGACGTGAGCGGAAGACTTCAAAAGCAGTCGCAATCGTCCGTTTCACTCCCGCTACGACTAAGGGGGAATGTTAGAATATGTGTATGACTAGGAATAGGAATTAGAGGTCATCTTGTACTCCAAGTAATTGGCTTCTTGCCTCCCAAGTTTATACCACTATATATACCTCATGAAAGTCAGATCAATACAACAACAGAAATTAGAGATTCTAAAACTTCTACACGATCCAGCCACCCCCGCACGTCCTCCTCGTCGAACGCCTCCACGGCACGCTGCAGCTGCCAGGCAGTCCAGCCCAGCCCCTTGTCCAGAATGTCGCCGACGGTACAACCTTTCGTAATGCCGAGCGATAGGGCGTTTCCCACGTAGCCTGGCGGGATGTCACGCATGCGCCTCCGCACCCTATGACCACGGAGCAGGATGTCTCCTCCCCCGGCAGGAGGCGACGAGCTCGGGTGACCGCACGCCAGAGGTGTGCGATAAGGGCCTGGAGAGACGAGATGGTAACACTTTCCGCCACCATCTCATCGTTGGCCTTAGCCTTGAGCTTCTTGACGCTGGTGGCGGAGAAGGTGAAGAATCCATTTTGAACAGGCGGCGGCATCTCGGATGGCCCGGCGACGTGCTGCAGCGTGCTCAAAGGAAAGAGGATCTGCACGGGGCTCGTGTCGACGAACCACCTCTGGTGCACTGGTGCCGGCGCACCCGTCAGTTCGTCGCCTCGATTGATGGACGACCATGCGTTGAACAACTCCCAGAAGCAGGTGCCGTCGCCGACTGCGTGGTTCATGGACATGCTGTTGAAGACGCCGTCGGCGAGCTGGCTGACCTGCGCACACAGCACGGGGAGCGATGATGACTTAATGGCCGCGTCCCCGCCGTAGACCCCGTTCAGCGGGAAGAACGCCGACGACGACGGTGCGTACAGAAGCGAGCCGACCACGTCTGCCATGGCCACGCCGGGCGCCACGGCGTGGACTAGCTCAGCGCCTTCCCCTGTGCAGCGCAGGGGGATGGTGGCTGTGCCGTTGCCGTGATCCACAACAGCGAGCCGGCCGGCGAAGTGGTAATACCGGCCAAGGGCGAGCGCGAGGGAGGCAACGAGCGTGTCGACCAGGCTCGTCTCACCTCCGGCAGGAGGCTTGGGCAGGACTATCCCCGTCTGGATGTACTTGTAGCTGGTGCAGGTCAAGTCCCACGGCGTGAGGTGAATTTCCTCCAATGGCGGCATCGGCATGGAACCGTACGACGGCTGGACCATGCGCCGGGACACGATCCGGATGCTGGCAGCCGCGGTCGCTTCCATATCCGAGCACACTCTGCTTGGTTAGACTTGTATGATTGGCTGCCTACTTAACTGCAACATGCATGTCAGCTCGCTTCGATTACTTATGGTGCTACGGCCATCACCTTGATCAGCAGTAATGCATGCCAGGCCAGCGGGTCGAACAAGCAAGTCTTGTTTTTGGTAGGCCGGCAACTTTTTTTCTTGCGAATGTGGAAGGCCGGCGACTAAAAAGTAAAAACTCGTTTTCCTGGAAATTTTGAAAGTTGAAAACAGACTAACATAGTACATCTATTCTTGAAGACATGATGAAGTCCTCCTCCTCGGTTACATGGACTAAAATACCATTGGCAGTTTAGTTACTATAATCACACATCTCCATCGCTTAGGCCTTAGAGCCGGTAAATAAGCTAGAGCTGTGAGCTATCATATTCAAGGTGGCAAGTACTATATTTAAACATAAGCCAACTTTAAATTAATAAAAAACAAGCGGCCAGGATTACAAGGTGGTAAATACCTTTTGGGTTTCTTAATTCTTCTCGTACTTTTAGTTTAAACTAGTTGCTTGGCACGTGCAACGCACGTCTCCAAAATATGACACAATATAGTTTGTTTAAATATCATTCCTCTTTGTAATGAGTTACTTTTCATGTATTTAATATGTTATATACAACCCGGCAATTCAAATGCACTCACGAGTGACCAATGAAGCATAGAAATGTGAAGAAAACTTGCAGAAAAATGGAAAAAAAATATGCGGATACACAAATTGGCATTTAAATGAATAAATAGAATACAGCTCATTCATGAACCTGCTTCTCAATCTAGTGATAAGACCACTGATTTAGTGCAAACATAGAGCTGGACTTGTGTATATTTGAGTATTCCAGATATTACTCTATTGGCTGCAAATAAACTGACCAATCAAAGGTTTCTAAATTGACCCAGAGGATTAGAGAAACAGAAAACAGGGGGTGGCTGCATCATATGTCAAGTTGATAATCTGAAGCTTGTCACTTAAATCAGCTTGAGCCATAAATTAACTCAACCTAGTCAACCTGACCGCCAGCTTTAGCACTGTTGCTATTGTTCACCACAGCAGTTGTAGCATTTACCATTGATCTACTAATGTATAATGCCTACTGTTGGGGTCGTATCACAAGGGGGTACAACCAACATGGAGTAATCAGGCTAGTCCCGGGTGGCCCGTAGTGGTGGCAAGGCCTTTGGTCTACCGGGCGGCCCAGATAGCTGACGATAAAGGAAGCGGATGCCGGCAAGGGGAAGCCCAAGGCCGAAGCCCACGACGCCGACAAGCCAAGGCGGAAGGCGGTAGACTTGGCGCATAAGCATAGGACACAGAATACTTGCCGGATACGCATTGTACCTGTAACCCTAGGTCCGGCCGCCTATATAAGCCGGACCAGGGAAGCCTTTAGGACAGACAACTCATCCTAGATCCAATCAACTCATTGTAACCTGTAACACGGCGATTTGCCTTGCAGTGAGTTATAGCAGCACGTAGGGCTCCGCCACGGCGAATAACTGGGTAATCCGCCGTGTTCGATCCCGACCTTGACGACGTCCACCTTCTTTCCCTCGATTCACCCTCGGCTAGAGGACCCCGTCTCCTATCTCCAATGCCGATACTCCGACAGTTGGCGCCCACCGTGGGGCCTAAGGCGTCAGGCGTCATGTTCCAGGCGGGAATACTTGGCGGCATCGGCAAGACCATTGCCGTTGGCCGCTCCATCTGCGTCGGCTACATGGGCTACGTCCAAGACGACGCGTCTTGGACACCGGCGAACGATGGGCTCATCGCCTACACTCTCATTCCAATCGGCGACATCGAGCTTTTCATCGGCTTCACCCCGGAAGCCATGGGTTTCCCGAAAAATCACACCCTTTGGGGACCCACCCGCCACCCTGAGTCCGACTACTCACAAGACAGATCTGAATCCGCCTCCTCCTGGGAGTCCGCAGATTCAGATTCCCACTTCATCGGCGTTGCCGGCATGGGATCCGACTCCCAGCCACATAGCAGCGATCCTGAATCGATCCTTCCTGCCCTCCAGGAGGCTGCGATGTCAGATGCCGGATCCAGATCTACCGTTCACGTCAACGTAGAGTCTGACTCCGAAGAAGATTCTGCCAGCATGTTTGAGTCGAGGGTCAAAAAGTGCTTCGCACCGGCTGATCCCGCGCCTTCCGAGGCAGCAGTCAACTCTGACGCAACCATGCAGCAAGCCTTTATGGCTGACGTCACTGAGACTGATCTGGCAAAAGAGGCGGAAGCTAACGGGACCGGCATGACCGCAGTAGACGAAGCCAGCCTCGAGACTCTGATAAGTTTCCAACGTATCTATATTTTCTTATGTTCCATGCTAGTTTTATACCAATTACTACATGTTTTATTCACACTTCATGGCATTTGTATGCATTTTCTGGGACTAACCTACTAACAAGATGCCACAGTGCCAGTTCTTGTTTTCTGCTGTTTTCAGTTTCAGAAAAGCTATTCTGGAAATATTCTCGGAATTGGACGAAACAAAATCCTAGATGCCTATTTTCCCGACACGTTCACGAAGTCCGAAGGAGAGACGAAGGGGGGCAGCAGGGCGTCGTCCCCACACCACAGCGCGGGTGGGCCCCCTGCCGCGCCACCCTATGGGGAGCGGGCCATGCGCCTCCACCGACGTCGCCCCTTCGCCTATTTATTCTTCCCGACGCGAAAACCCTAAAACACCGAGGCATTATTCCAGAAAACATCCGCTGCCGCCGCCGCCGTCAACCCTAACTCGGGGGGTTCCTGAAGCTCTTCCCGGCACCCTGCCGGCGAGGGGAATCATCACCGGAGGGCTCTACATCGCCATGCCTGCCTCCGGAGTGATGCGTGAGTAGTTCATCTCTGGACTACGGGTCCATACAGTAGCTAGATGGTTGTCTTCTCCTTTTGTGCCATCATGTTTAAATCTTGTGAGCTGCCTATCATGATCAAGATCATCTTATTGTAATGCTACATGTTGTGTTTGCTGGGATCCGATGAGTATTGAATACTATGCCAAGTTGATTATTGATCTATCTTATATATGTTGTTTATGATCTTGCATGCTCTCCGTTATTAGTGCAGGCTCTGGCCAAGTTTATGCTTGTAACTCCAAGAGGGAGTATTTATGCTAGATAGTAGGTTCATGCCTCCATTTAATCTGGGACAGTGACAGAAAGTTCTAAGGTTCTGGATGTGCTGTTGCTACTAGGGGTAAAACAATAATGCTTTGTCTAAGGATATTAGTGTTGTTTACATTATGCACCATACTTAATGCAATTGTCTGTTGCTTGCAACTTAATACCGGAAGGGGTGCGGATGCTAACCTGAAGGTGGACTATTTAGACACAGATGCATGCTGGATGGCGGTCTGTGTACTTTGTCGTAATGCCCAAGTAAATCTCATAGTGATCATCATGACTAGTATATGCATTGTTATGCGCCTCTTTATTTTGTCAATTGCCTAGCTGTAATTCGTTTACCCAGCATGTTAGTATTTTATTATGGAGAGACACCACTAGTGAACTGTGGACCCCGGTCCATTCTTTTACATCTGAAATACAACCTACTGCAATCATTGTTCTTTTACATTCTCTGCAAGCAAACATCATTTTCCACACTATACGTCTAATCCTTTGTTTTCAACAAGCCAGTGAGATTGACAACCTCACTGTTACGTTGGGACAAAATAGTTTGATTGTGTTGTGCAGGTTCCACGTTGGCACTGGAATCACTGGTGTTGCGCTGCACTACATTCCTTCACCAACAACCTTCAGAGCATCGCTGACTTCCTACTGGTTCGATTAAACCTTGGTTTCGTACTGAGGGAAAACTTGCTGCTGCACTCATCATACCTTGCTCTTGGGGTTCCCAACGGACGTGTGACTTTACACGCATCAAGCACATTTTCTGACGCCGTTGTTGGAGAAGTCAAGACGTTCTGAGTCAGAAGACTCTACTTCCCTTCGACGCCCATTTCCTGGCGCCGGGGAGGTCGAGTTGCTTCTGCAAGGGGAGTCTCTCACTTCCAATCTTTTTACTTTGTTTTTGTCTTGCTTACTTTATTTTTATTTTGTCTTGTTTGCTTTCTTTATATCAAAAACACAAAAAAATTAGTTACTTGTCTTACTTTTGTTATTTCAGTTTTTGCAATATTTTTGATTATCATCATGTCTAGTCCCATGCCTGTCACTATGTCACCTGAGGAATTAATCTTCACTTTTAAACAAGGGAGTGAGGAGAGCTTTAAAGAAGCATGGTTTAGAATTTTTGATTCTTATGGTAAAACTGAGCCTAAAATGACTATGAGCTTGCTTCTTAGTAGTTTCTACTTTGGTCTAGTCCTTTGTTATAGATATGCTTTGGATGCTGTTGTTGGAGGAGGTTTCCTTCACTGTGATGGGGATCAAGCTTTTAATGCCATAAAAAAGTTGATTGCAACTTCTAGCTCAACTAATAAATTTGATTCGGCCCTTGTAAGCATTCATGCTAGATTAAACACTCTTGAGACAAATATATCTTGTTTAAAGGAAGGCTATAATCAAATTCGGGAATATTATGACTATGTTCCAACATATTTTGAACCTTCAATGTGGATCCCTACGGTAAAGGTTGCTATTAGTGGTGAAACCTTTTATGCTCGTTGTGATATTATGTCTGAATTTTGACTTATGCCTAAAGACATTTATGAATCTTTGGGGACTCACTGAAGGTGGAGAAGGAATCACTCTTACTAATAACACCACTATATTACCCATTGCGATAGCCGAAGGAGTGTTTACCAAATTCTTGGGAAGAACAATGTCCACTGATTATCTTGTCATTGAATGTGCAGGGACTGGACAAATTACACTTGGAAGATCTCTACTCGAACTTTTGGGGGCTATAATAGATATGGGAAAAGGCACTCTAAACTTCACCTCCTCGCCAGGATGCGGGCATGTATTCCCTAAACCCAAAAGTAAGACTAAACGTAAAAAGGGTAAACATAAGGCTAGAACAAATTCTGATTTGGATGATTTATCTCTTGATAACACTTGATTTTCACTTTCTGCGTCTAGCTGAAAGGCGTTAAAGAAAATCGCTTATGGGAGACAACCCACCTTTTTATTTTCTGTCATTTTATTTTATTTTGAGTCAAGGTGCTGTTTACTTCTGTAACAACTCCTTTATATCTTTATTTTATTGCATTGTTGTGCCAAGTAAAGTCTCTAGTTGAAAGTTTTTGCTAAATTTGGATTTCTGCGCAGTGACAGATTTTTGCTGTCCACCATTTTGAGCTGTACGAGCTCCTGAAAAATCAAACAATTCTGAAAAAAATCACACATGATCCTCATATATGTATGCAACTTTCATTAGTTTTGATTTTTCGCATCTGAGCAAGTTAAGTGCCTCGAAAAATTCGTCTTTCCAGACTGTTCTGTTTTTGACAGATTCTGCCTTTTATTTTGCATTGCCTCTTTTACTATGTTTGATTTTATTTCTTTGCTCCATAAAACATCAGTGGCTGTAGCTAATGTCCAGAAGCATTGGTAATGATTGTGTCACAGTAGAACATATGAATTTTTGATTATGCACTAACCCTCTAATAAGAATTACTTTGAGTTTGATGTGGCAGAAGTTTTCAAGAAGCAAGCGAGAAGGATGATATGATGTGATCAACAAGAGTGAAAAGTCTAAGATTGGGGATGCCCCCGTGGGTCACCCCAGCAATATTCAAGAAGACTCAAGCGTCTAAGCTTGGGGATGCCCAAGGCATCCCTTCTTCATCACCAACCTATCAGGTCATCTCTAGTGAAACTATATTTTTATTCTTCCACATCTTATGTACTTTACTTGGAGCGCCTGTGTGCTTTTATTTTTGCTTTGTTATTTTTATTTTCTGAATAAGTTGGATCCTAATATTCTTGTATGGGAGAGAGACACGCTCCGCTTTTTCATGTGAATACTCATATTCTTCACTTATATCTTTTGAGTATTCTTATCTAGCTACTGCTATGCTTTTAGGTCCTGTTTTTCATGCATCTCTTTTAGAGCTGTTAATTCTTGTGGAGAAGTACTCTCTTGTTTCTTTTGCAAATTATTTGGAGAGTTGCTTGGTTGATTGTGTTGGCTCAGAAAATGCTGCATGTGGTAGTGGTATATTGAATGACTTGCATAATCTTGTAGATCATTGAACTTTGATAACTTGATTCTTTGCAAATGTTTTGAGGTAATAAGTAATATGTGGTAAAGCTTACTGGTTAGTTAAGTTAAAATCATTAGTGGATTGTTGTCTTTAAGCTTGTACCGTACTACAAACTCTACTAAAATTGTTGAAGGTGTAGTTGGACTTGATAGCTTTCCATGTCTAAAAGTGATTCGTAATAACTAAGTTGTGCTGAAGGTCGAGGGATCTAACGGGGTACTTGTACCGCCGTGAACGACCCTTCTTGGAGTGAATTTTAATCATGCTGTTAATGTTGAACCTACTAGTTGTTTGCAATAAACTTGTGAGTTCTTTTTGACTAATGTTAAGCTACGGTTTTTGGCACTTCCACCATCCATATTTGCTAGCCTCTTCGGTGCTGTGCATTGCCCTCTGCTCACATTGAGAGTTGTGCATACTTCGCCAGTACATCCAAACCCGTGGGAGGACTTTCTCTTGTTCTCCAACACATAAACCCATACATCTTCTTCAAAACAGCCACCATACCTACCTACTATAGCATTTCCATAGCTGTTCCGAGATATATTGCCATGCAACTTCCATCTTACATTACATGACTTGTTGTCATTTATCATTATATTTTGCTTTGCATGATTCTATATAGCTGATGTGCGGTTTACCCATGTTACGCTAGATCATTGCATATCCTGCTACACTGGCAGAGGCATACAGTTTCATACACCATGTGTTTAGTTCGTTGTGAGATATTTGTAATAAAAAGTGTGTTGTCATATTAGGATGTTGCCCCTGAAAGTGAAAAGAGCCATGGAGGCCATCGAAAAGAGAAACAGAAAAAGAAAGAAAAAAGAAAAAAAAACAAAGAAAAAGGGGGCAACATTACTATCCTTTATCCACACTTGTGCTCATGTTTTAGTACCTGCATATTCATAGTCATCATTTGTGCTAATGATTAGCACCTATACTCCATGTGAGAGAGTTTTCATGATTTACTAGTATAACTATGTGGGGAATTTACACTATAGAACTTGGGTTGTATATTCCAATGATGAGCTTCCTCAAAAGTGCTCTAGGTCTTCATGAGCAACCAAGTTGGATGCACCCCACTAGTTCCATTGGAGAGCTTTCATACACATATAGCTCTATGTGCATCCGTTGCATGGCAATCACTACTCCTTACATAGCTTTGATTATAAGACTTCCTCTTGTCTAATGATCACTTATAGCTTTGTGAGACTTTCTTCCTTTGGCCTTCCAAACCTCCATTAATGTTCTTTTAGCCATAACATCCTGGTGCCAAAACCAAATGCTTGCGCTCACGGTTGAGTAGACTTCGAAACAGTTGATTCATGATGTTCATGTTTATGTTTACTTGGCTGAAGCTAAGGAAGGAAGCCAAGTCAAATGAGTTGCCGGCAGGCGTCAAAACCGCCGACAACAAAAGCACCTTCAAGGCATCGGAGCACACAAAGCAGGTAGACCTGGTGCCGGGTAACAGCTCCAAGCAAGTCACCATTGGTTCCGGCTTATCTGACGCATATGAAAGCGCGCTCGTCAAGTTCCTCCGTGAGAACGGGGACATCTTCGCATGGACATCTGCTGATATGCCAGGTGTACCCGGGAACTTGCCGAGCACTCTCTCAACGTTTTTGAAGGATCCAAGCCGGTGAAGCAGGTGACACGGCGCCAGGGAAAGGAAAAGCGGCGTGCAATAGGAAAGGAGATCATCAAGTTACAAGATGCTAGTTCCATTAGGGAAGTAGTGCATACAGACTGGTTGTCAAATCCTGTAATGGTTCCGAAACCTAATAAAGGATGTGTATCGATTATACCGGTTTGAACAAGTGCTGTCCTAAGGACCACTTCTTGTTACCCCATATCGATCAGGTTGTCGACGCAACATCCGGCTCTGAATTGCTGTGTTTTTTGGATGCGTACTCCGGGTACCACCAAATTAATCTGCGCGAGTTGGATCAGTTGAAAACGTCGTTTACTACCCCGTAGGAACCTTTTGTTACGTAACGACGCCCTTCGGTCTGAAAAACGCCGGCGCAACTTACCAGCGTTGCATGCAGAGATGCCTAAATGAGCAAATTGGTCGCAATGTTCACGTCTACATAGATGACATTGCCGTCATGTCTCGTAAAAAGGCGGACCTGCTCGACGATCTGCGGGAAACCTTTGATAATCTCCGCGTGTACAGGATGAAGCTCAACCCAAAGAAATGCACTTTTGGGGTTCCTGCCGGCAAATTGCTCGGCTTTATCGTTTCCGAACGAGTAATTGAGGTAAATCCGGAGAAAATCAAAGCGATTCTCAACATAAAAAGGCGGCGTGCAGCGTTTAGCTGGCTCAGCCGCTGCCGTCAGTCGTTTCATCAGCCACCTTGGAGAAAAGGCAATGCCCCTCTACCGGCTGTTGAAGAAATCCGACAACTTTGAGTGGACAGATGAAGCAGATGCCGCCTTAGAACAGCTTAAGGCTGCGTTAACATCTCCGCCAATCTTGGCAGCACCTCATTTAGAGGAGCCCATGCTGCTTTACGTCGCTGCAACCAACTTGGTTGTTAGCGTCGTCCTGGCTGTGGAACGCAAGACAGAAGGCTCGGAAGTCCCTGAACAAAGACCAGCCTACTTTGTTAGTGAGGTTATTTCTGCTTCAAAACAACGTTACCCACATTACCAGAAGCTGACAAACGGTGTATTTTTCGCGGCCAGAAAGGTGAGGCATTACTTTTAGGATCATTCCATTTCGGTTGTGAGCAAAGCACCCTTGGGTGATATCATAAACAATGCTGAGGCCACTGGCCGAGTCGCCAAATGGGGTATCGAACTGGCTACGTTCGACATCACATACAAGCCCAGAACTGCCATCAAGTCTGAGGCGCTTGCCGACTTCGTGGCAGATTGGACAGAAAGTATGGAGGAAATCCCTCTCCCTGAGTCAGAGTACTGGATCATGCATTTTGATGGATCCAAGATGCTCCAAGGGTCTGGGGCTGGGGTTGTGCTTAGAAATCCACAAGGAGACAAGTTGAGCTACGTGCTCCAGATTCATTTCAAGGCAACAAACAACGTTGCCGAATACGAAGCGCTCCTTCATGGTTTGCACATAGCCAAAGAAATTGGCATCCAGCGCATCCTCTGCTACGGCGATTCCGACTTGGTGGCACTGCAAATTCGAGGAACTTGGGACGCAAAAAGCGTGACGATGGCGGCTTACAAAACCACTGTCGACGAGTTTGCCAAATGCTTCTTAGGTTACGAAGTTCGCCACAACCCGAGAGCTCAGAACGAGGCGGCAGACACACTTGCCAGGCTTGGATCTGAACGCAAAAAGGTACCAAAAGATGTTTTCCTGGAACACCTCTACAAGCCGTCCATAAAAGGAGCTGACCATTTGGATCTAGAAGCGGCAGAACCAGTAGAAGAAGCAAGCTATGCTGTCTATTTGGTAAAGCCGGACTGGACAACCCCTTACATGAATTTCCTGACGAATCAAGAGTTGTCGGATGATGAGGTATTAAGGCGGCAAATCATAAGAAGAGCCAAAGCATTCACAATTATCAACGGTGAGCTATACAAGCGTATCACCACCTGATTTACCAGCGTTGTATTTCATCGGAGGAAGGTCGCAACTTGCTAGACGAGATCCACTCTGGCGACTGTGGTCACCATGCTGCGTCTCGTTCCCTTGTTTCGAAAGTTTTTCGGCAAGGATTCTATTGGTTGACAGCCAAGGCAGACGCTGAGGAAATTGTGAGGACATGTAAGGGTTGCCAGCTTTATGCTCGACAAACTCACTTGCCAGCTCAGGCGCTCAAGACAATACCCATCACCTGGCCCTTCGCAGTCTGGGGCTTGGACATGGTCGGACCCTTTAAGACGGAACCTGGCGGCTACACACACTTGCTTGTGGTCATAGATAAGTTCACAAAATGGGTTGAAGCTAAGCCTATCAAAAAGCCTGATGGCGCCACTGCCGCCAATTTTTTGTGGGGAATAATCGCTCGGTTCGGGGTGCCTCATAGCATCATAACCGACAACGGCACGAATCTCTCCCAAGGCGTAGTTGAGGAGTACTGTTACAAGCACGGCATCCGCCTTGACCTGGCTTCTATTGCTCATCCGCAAGCTAATGGTCAAGTAGAGCGTACAAATGGCTTAGTTCTACAGGGGCTTAAGCCACGTCTCGAAGTACCATTGCACAGGGCAGCTGGGGCTTGGGTTGACGAATTGCAATCTGTCCTTTGGAGTTTGCGTACGACTCCAAACAGATCCACCAAGTTTACTCCTTTCTTCTTAGTCTATGGGGCGAGGCAGTACTGCCATCCGACATGATGTTCGATTCTCCCAGAATGCAAGCCTACGTCGAAGAAGACGCACAAGATGCAAGACAGGACGGACTAGACCTACTTGACGAAGAGCGAGATGTTGCCTTGGCTCGATCAGCCATCTACCAGCAAAGCCTACGCCGCTACCATAGCCGTAGAGTTAGGAAACGAAGCTTTAGGGTAGGTGATCTAGTTCTCCGCCTAATCCAAGATAGGAAAGGCTTGCATAAGCTATCCCCGCCATGGGAAGGACCTTTCGTGGTCAGCAAGGTGTTGCTCAATGGATCCTATTACTTGATGGATATCAAAGACTACAAGAAGACTCGTGGCTGCAAGCGCAAACGAAAGGTCGACGACAAGTATGAGGAAACTAAGAGGCCTTGGAACATTGAGCAGCTACGTCCTTTTTACACTTAGCAATTTCCACATTGTAACAAGTACATTATGATCATGAAATAAAAGTATGTGGTGCTCATTTTCGTTTTGAGAGTCATGCCATCTTTTGTCTTTTCTTGTCATCATTTATTTTCATGCCATATCAAAAAAGTTACCAAACATATTTTTCTTTAGGCTCAGAGCCAATGGTCCGACAACTTTTGACATCTGCCGCCTGCCGGCAAAAAATTAAAAGCAAAACAAATTTTGCACCGCCTAGTTTGTCTGTTTTGTTTGTTTATACATGGGTCGCCTAGTAGTATGTAGTTGGCACCAAAATGCCGGCTTTGGTCTCTGTGTCTAAACTAATTGGTATAGCACCTGGTTGGCACAGCTAAAGTCACTGTGATGAGGTACCGCCAACATACGAAAAAGTTAACTGTATGAACACAAAACACATTTTAAGGCGGGCCACTTAAGTTAGCCTACCACCAAGTGTAGCATAAAAGTTGGCCCAACACAAAATAGTTAAAAGTTTATAAAGCTCGACAAGTTTCTTCTGCATTACAGACTAATGCAGGAATCACGAATTGTTTGTGCAGGTTAAACAGAAGGCGCCGGAATGGACTTGGGGCTAACGCCGCTTTCAGGAACATCTTCTTCGTCCGCCAACTCTTCATCCGCCATGCCTGGGGCTGGGGCTGCTGAAGTGCTTGCTTCGGCATGGGGATCGGATAGGCCTTGTAGAATTTGCCAAGGTCCACCATGTTGCCAACACGCGTGGCATACCCCTGCACAGAGGTTTGCAGTTGCGCGACGTCAATGGTGTTGCCGTCTTCATCTTTAGTTGGCATGAACTCTGTCAACTGGTGGATATCGGCATCCGGATACCAGGACTTGGTCAGCACGAGCGTCTTCTTTGCACCTCCCATTGCAGCAGACCGCATGTTGCCCTCATATTCCTGGCTAAGTTTCTCAAGAAACTCGGGCAAGAATTCAAAGTCAATGGGGTCGCTGTCCTTGTTGGGGTAGAGCTTGTTGGCAAGAGCTTGTCCGGCATCGACGGCGCGGCGAACCAAGCCGCCAATCTGGCGGAGATGTGAGGGGCGTGGTGCGGAGTCGGATTGGTCATCAAAACCAGTCGGCACTGAAAACAATGGACAAATGGTTAAGACAGACATAAAGTCGCTCAAATGGCGAAACATAAGTTGACGGATCTTACCTAGCACATGCTCTTGGATGGCGGCGATCTCTGCTTCATGCTGATCAAGCTTTTCTTCAGCCCGTCGCACGGCTTGGGCATGAAGCTCCTGCTGAGTCTTGGTGTTCTGAGTGACGGTCGCCAAACTGTTACCAAGATTCTGCAGCTATTGAGTCAGCTTGCTGAGGGCTTGGGCGTGCTCCAGGTCGCGCTTCTCCAACTCCTTGGTATGGTCTACTTTCAGCTTGAGGATCGTTTCGGCAAGATCTGTAGCTTCGTTCATTAGAGCTTGCATGTCACCCGAGTTTGCAAGAATTTCTCGGGCAGTGCTTAACAGTTCTACAAAAAAAATTACAAGGAAAGTTCGACTAAAGCAAGTTGTCCACGAGCGTGTAAAGAAGAAAAGAAAATTGAAGGCAAAGTAAAAAAATTCACCTTCATCCTTTTTGCGAGCTTCTTCATAACTCGCAATCTGGGCATTCTTCAGCTCAAGATCTTGCTTCAGTTGGCGGCATTCTTTTTTTTAGCCTCTTAGGCTTGGAAAAGCTCCTTGTTGGAGGAGAGAGCAATCTGTCGAACAAGGAGCAAAAAGGAGGTTAAGTCTCCGGCCAACTAAGCTTTATGATCACCTTGGCAGCTAAAGGAAATCTTTAGCCGCCAAAGTTATCAGGGGTTGTGGCTATAGGCCGGCTTACCTCAATTTCTTCATGCAGCTGGTCCCACCAGCCGCGGCATCCACGGCGCATGTCGACAAGGGTCTGTAGGGGGTTTATCACCCTGGCAGCACGAGGAACTGAATCCGACGTGCCGACACCAGCACCTTCCATCTTCACCTTCATCTTAATGAAGGTGGCGGTATCATTAGCCAAAGCTTCAGCCGTGGTGGGAGTGGGGTCAGCAGTTGTCTTGCTGGTGGACGCCTTGCTCGCAGCCCTAGTGGCGTAGTTTATCACGTTCTGGCCCCCGTATATGTTCCCAGGCAAAATATCACTGGTGTGCCGGGAGCATTGGCGGGGGACAAGCGGGACAATTTCCCTCTGCCGGCAGCCGCCTGCAAGCCGGCGCGCAGCTTCGGCATGGTAAGCTTTATGCTGCATGAAAGACAAAAAGAAAGTTAAGACATCATACAAGTGTGTGCAAAAAAGGCGTCAAAGTGTTTTCTTACCGCTTGCCGGAGGTTTTGTCTGCAAGGTTGTCAGCGTCAGCCGTGGCAGTTGATGACGTGAAAGACACACGTTCGTTGGGAACCCCAAGAGGAAGGTATGATGAGTGCAGCAGCAAGTTTTCATCAGTATGAAACCAAGGTTTATCGAACCAGTAGGAAGTCGGCGATGCTCTGAAGGTGTTGGTGAAGGAGTGTAGTGCGGCGCAACACCAGGGATTCGGTGCCAACGTGGAACCTGCACAACACAATCAAACTACTTTGCCCCAACGAAACAGTGAGGTTGTCAATCTCACCGGCTTGCTGAAAACAAAGGATTAGGCGTATAGTGTGGAAAATGATGTTTGCTTGCAGAGAATGAAAAAGAACAATGATTGCAGTAGGTTGTATTTCAGATGTAAAAGAATGGACCGGGGTCCACAGTTCACTAGTGGTGTCTCTCCATAATAAAATACTAACATGCTGGGTAAACAAATTACAGTTGGGCAATTGACAAATAGAGAGGGCATAACAATGCACATACATATCATGATGATCACTATGAGATTTATTTGGGCATTACGACAAAGTACACAGACCGCCATCCAGCATGCATCTGTGTCTAAATAGTCCACCTTCAGGTTAGCATCCGCACCCCTTCCAGTATTAAGTTGCAAGCAACAGACAATTGCATTAAGTATGGTGCATAATGTAAACAACACTAATATCCTTAGACAAAGCATTGCTGTTTTACCCCTAGTAGCAACAGCACATCCACAACCTTAGAACTTTCTGTCACTGTCCCAGATTAAATGGAGGCATGAACCTACTATCTAGCATAAATACTCCCTCTTGGAGTTACAAGCATAAACTTGGCCAAAGCCTACACTAATAACGGAGAGCATGCAAGATCATAAACAACACATATATGATAGATCAATAATCAACTTGACATAGTATTCAATATCCATCGGATCCCAACAAACACAACATGTAGCATTACAATAAGATGATCTTGATCATGATAGGCAGCTCACAAGATCTAAACATGATGGCACAAAAGGAGAAGACAACCATCTAGCTACTGTATGGACCCGTAGTCCAGGATGAACTACTCACGCATCACTCCGGAGGCAGGCATGGCGATGTAGAGCCCTCCGGTGATGATTCCCCTCTCCGGCAGGGTGCCGGAGGAGAACTTCTGAACCCCCCGAGTTAGGGTTGACGGCGGCGGCGGCAGCGGATGTTTTCTGGAATAATGGCTCGGTGTTTTAGGGTTTTCGCGTCTGGAGGAATAAATAGGCGAAGGGGCGACGTCGGTGGAGGCGCGGGGCCCGCTCCCCATAGGGTGGCGCGGCAGGGGGCCCACCCGCCCGCCATGTGGGGAGGGCGCCCTGCTGCCCCCCTTCGTCTCCTCTTCGGACTTCTGGAACGTGTCGGAAAAATAGGCATCTGGGATTTTGTTTCGTCCGATTCCGAGAATATTTCCAGAACAGCTTTTCTGAAACCAAAAACAGCAGAAAACAGGAACTGGCACTGTGGCATCTTGTTAATAGGTTAGTCCCAGAAAATGCATAAAAATGCTATGAAGTGTGAATAAAACATGTAGCTATTGGTATAAAACTAGCATGGAACATAAGAAATTATAGATACGTTGGAGACGTATCAAGCATCCCCAAGCTTAGTTCTACTCGTCCTCGAGTAGGTAAACGATAACAACAATAATTTCTGAAGTGACATGCTACCAACATAATCTTGATCAATAATATTGTAAAGCATATGAGCTGAGATCAAATCATTCAAAGCAAAAGTCTATAATTGATATAAAGACAACAAAACAAGTTAGTTAAACAAGCTAAAAGTTTTCATGAATGATTGCTTTAAAGACATGAAACCGTACAAGGTTCATTAAAGATGTGTTAAGTATCCAATGTAGGAGTTCTATCCTTCAATTCCAAGCATCAAGTAATCTTTCACAACATAGAAGGATTCAGCCAAGTAAAAATAAACATGAACATCATGAATCAACTGTTTCGAAGTCTACTCAACCGGTGAGCGTAAGCATTTGGTTTTGGCACCAGGATGTTATGGCTAAAAGACATTGATGGGGGTTTGGAAGGCCAAAGGAAGAAAGTCTCACAAAGCTATAAGTGATCATTAGACAAGAGGAAGTCTTATAATCGAAGCTATGTAAGGAGTAGTGATTGCCATGCAACGGATGCACATAGAGCTATATGTGTATGAAAGCTCTCCAATGGAACTAGTGGGGGTGCATCCAACTTGGTTGCTCATGAAGACCTAGAGCATTTTTGAGGAAGCTCATCATTGGAATATACAACCCAAGTTCTATAGTGTAAATTCCCCACATAGTTATACTAGTAAAACATGAAAACTCTCTCACATGGAGTACAGGTGCTAAACATGAGCACAAATGATGACTATGAATAATGCAGGTGCTGAAACATGAGCACAAGTGTGGATAAAGGATAGTAATGTTGCCCCCTTTTTCTTCTTTTTTTCTTTTTTCTTTTTTCTTTTTTTTCTGTTTCTCTTTTCGATGGCCTCCATGGCTCTTTTCACTTTCAGGGGCAACACTCTAATATGACAACACACTTTTTGTTACAAATAACTCACAACGAACTAAAACATGATGTAAACTGTATGCCTCTGCCAGTGTAGCAGGATATGCAATGATCTAGCGTAACATGGGTAAACCGCACATCAGCTGTATAGAATCATGCAAAGCAATATGTATATGATGAATGACAGCAAGTCATGTAATGTAAGATGGAAGTTGCATGGCAATATATCTCGGAACAGCTATGGAAATGCTGTAGTAGGTAGGTATGGTGGCTGTTTTGAGGAAGATGTATGGGTTTATGTGTAGGAGAACAAGAGAAAGTCTCCCACGGGTTTGGATGTACTGGCGAAGTATGCACAACTCTCAATGTGAGCAGAAGGCAATGCACAGCACCGAAGAGGCTAGCAAATATGGATGGTGGAAGTGCCAAAAACCGTAGCTCAACATTAGTCAAAAAGAACTCACAAGCTTATTGCAAACATCTAGCAGGTTCAACATTAAGAACATGATTAAAGTTTACTCCAAGAAGGGCCGTTCACGGCGGCACAAGTACCCCGTTAGATCCCTCGACCTTCAGCACAACTTAGTTATTACGAATCACTTTTAGACATGGAAAGCTATCAAGTCCAACTACACCTTCAACAATTTAAATAGAGTTTGTAGTACGGTACAAGCTTAAAGACAACTATCCACTCATAATTTTAACTTAATTAACCAGCAAGCTTTACCATCTAAATACCTCAAAACATTTGCAAAGAATCAAGTCATCAAAGTTCAATGATCTACAAGACTATGCAAGTTATTACTATACCACTACCACATGCAGCATTTTCTGAACCAACACATCAACCAAGCAACTAAACAAAAACTCTCCAAATGATTTACAAATGAAACAAGAGAGTACTACTCCTCAAGAATTAACAGCTCTAAAAGAGATGCATGAAAAACAGGAGCTAAAAGCATAGCAGTAGCTAGATAAGAATACTCAAAAGATATAAGTGAAGAATATGAGTATTCACATGAAAAAGCGGAGCGTGTCTCTCTCCCACACAAGAATGCTAGGATCCAACTTTATTCAGAAAAATAAAAACAACAAACAAAAATAAAAGCACACAGACGCTCCAAGTAAAATACATAAAATGTGGAAGAATTAAAATATAGTTTCACTAGAGATGACCTGATAAATTGTTGATGAAGAAGGGGATGCCTTGGGCATCCCCAAGCTTAGACGCTTGAGTCTTCTTGAATATTGCAGGGATGACCCACGGGGGCATCCCCAAGCTTAGGCTTTTCACTCTTCTTGATCACATCATATCATCCTTCTCTCTTGCTCCTTGAAAACTTCCGCCACACCAAACTCAGGTAACTCGTTAGAGGGTTAGTGCATAATCAAAAATTCTCATATTCTACTGTGACACAATCATTACCAAAGCTTCTGGACATTACTTACAGCCACTGATGTTTAATGGAGCAAAGAAATCCAATCAAACATAGTAAAAGAGGCAATGCAAAATAAAAGGCAGAATCTGTCAAAAACAGAACAGTCTGGAAAGACGAATTTTTTCGAGGCACTTAACTTGCTCAGATGGAAGAAGACCAAACTAATGAAAGTTGCGTACATATATAAGGATCATGCGTGATTTTTTCAGAATTTTTCGAATTTTCTGTAGCGCATACAGCTCAAAACGGTGGACAGCAAAAATCTGTCACTGCGCAGAAATCCAATTTTAGCAACAACTTTCAACTAGAGACTTTACTTGGCACAACAATGCAATAAAATAAAGATACAAAGGAGTTGCTACAGAAGTAAACAGCACCTTGACTCAAAATAAAATAAAATGACAGAAAATAAAAAGATGGGTTGTCTCCCACAAGCGCTTTTCTTTAACGCCTTTCAGCTAGGCGCAGAAAGTGAAAATCAAGTGTTATCAAGAGATAAATCATCCAAATCATCAAAAGCTTCCTCACAACTTGTCACAATAGGTACCTTAGGTGTTCCTGAAGATGTTTCATTATTTAAATTTCCCAAAGTTGTACTAAGAGTTTTATCAATTTTAAGTTCATAATGAGTCTTTGGCTTTGGCATCTTAGGAACATACATGAACTTTTGCTCTTCCCCACATAAGCCTTCTCCTTAAACTTAAGAGAAGAAAAGGTTGAACCCAAGGTTCCCATAGCTTCTTCTAGTTCACCAATCCTATGGTTTTGATTATCAAGAGCATGTCTAGCCTCTAAAGCAGTGATTCTTTCATTAGTGCTTACTACTGATTCAAGTAGTGTTGGAAAAAATTTCTCCATAGAATCTAGTTTGTTTATAATATCCTCCAAAGTGATCTCAGTTTTAATATTGTTAGTAGGTGGTGTTCCTACTAAACTTTCAATTAAATTACAAGCTTCCAAAGCAGGAGTACCTAGGAAATTACCCCCTGTAAGAGTATCCAGAACATACCTATACCAACTAGTGATACCAACATAGAAATTCCTAAGAAGGATCATGGTAGAATGTTTTTTATTACATCTATGATGAGCATCACTAATTCTATACCAAGCATCTTTCAAACTTTCCCCCCTTGTTGCCTAAAGGAACGAACCTCAACTTCAGGAGTACTCATTATAGCAAAAATAAAAGATAGGCCGAAATAATAAAAGTAAAACAAGTAACTAATTTTTTTTGTGTTTTTGATATAAAGAAAGAAAACAAGACAAAATAAAAATAAAGCAAGACAAAAACAAAGTAAAGAGATTGGGTGTGAGAGACTCCCCTTGCAGAAGCAACTCGACCTCCCCGGCAACGGCGCCAGAAAACTGGCTTGATGACGTGAAAGACACACGTTTGTTGGGAACCCCAAGAGGAAGGTATGATGAGTGCAGCAGCAAGTTTTCCCTCAGTATGAAACCAAGGTTTATCGAACCAGTAGGAAGTCGGCGATGCTCTGAAGGTGTTGGTGAAGGAATGTAGTGCGGCGCAACACCAGGGATTCCGGTGCCAACGTGGAACCTGCACAACACAATCAAACTACTTTGCCCAACAAAACAGTGAGGTTGTCAATCTCACCGGCTTGCTGAAAACAAAGGATTAGGCGTATAGTGTGGAAAATGATGTTTGCTTACAGAGAATGAAAAAGAACAATGATTGCAGTAGGTTGTATTTCAGATGTAAAAGAATGGACCGGGGTCCACAGTTCACTAGTGGTATCTCTCCATAATAAAATACTAACATGCTGGGTAAACAAATTACAGTTGGGCAATTGACAAATAGAGAGGGTATAACAATGCACATACATATCATGATGATCACTATGAGATTTATTTGGGCATTACGACAATGTACACAGACCGCCATCCAGCATGCATCTGTGTCTAAATAGTCCACCTTCAGGTTAGCATCCACACCCCTTCCAGTATTAAGTTGCAAGCAACAGACAATTGCATTAAGTATGGTGCATAATGTAAACAACACTAATATCCTTAGACAAAGCATTGTTGTTTTACCCCTTGTAGCAACAGCACATCCACAACCTTAGAACTTTCTGTCACTGTCGCAGATTAAATGGAGGCATGAACCTACTATCTAGCATAAATACTCCCTCTTGGAGTTACAAGCATAAACTTGGCAAAGCCTACACTAACAATGGAGAGCATGCAAGATCATAAACAACACATATATGATAGATCAATAATCAACTTGACATAGTATTCAATATCTATCGGATCCCAACAAACACAACATGTAGCATTACAATAAGATGATCTTGATCATGATAGACAGCTCACAAGATCTAAACATGATGGCACAAAAGGAGAAGACAACCATCTAGCTACTGTATGGACCCGTAGTCCAGGGATGAACTACTCACGCATCACTCCGGAGGCAGCATGGCGATGTAGAGCCCTCCGGTGATGATTCCCCTCTCCGGCAGGGTGCCGGAGGAGAACTTCTGAACCCCCCGAGTTAGGGTTGATGGCGGCGGCGGCAGCGGATGTTTTCTGGAATAATGGCTCGGTGTTTTAGGGTTTTCGCGTCTGGAGGAATAAATAGGCGAAGGGGCGACGTCGGTGGAGGCGCGGGGCCCGCTCCCCATAGGGTGGCGCGGCAGGGGGGCCACCCGTGCCTCCATGTGGGGAGGGCGCCCTTCTGCCCCCCTTCGTCTCCTCTTCCGACTTTTGGAACGTGTCGGGAAAAATAGGCATCTGGGATTTTGTTTCGTCCGATTCCGAGAATATTTCCAGAACAGCTTTTCTGAAACAAAAAACAGCAGAAAACAGGAACTGGCACTGAGGCATCTTGTTAATAGGTTAGTCCCAGAAAATGCATAAAAATGCTATGAAGTGTGAATAAAACATGTAGCAATTGGTATAAAACTAGCATGGAACATCAGAAATTATAGATACGTTGGAGACGTATCAGCGGTCATTGCCGCTTTTTTCTTCCTCTCCATTTCCTTGTTGGAGGCGGCAGGAGCTTTGCGCTTCTTGGCCTTGCTGGCATCCGGCTCGTACCAGTGGGGAGCCATCTCAGCTTCCGCCAGGCTCATCAGCTGTTGAAGCAAGGAAAAGAAGTCGGCATATGATTGCATAAGTTAAACATCTTACCGCTGGAGCAGGGTTGTCGAAGGGGAACATAGGGACACCCTCCGCCGCCTTAACTTTGGCGGGCACAACGAGGGCCCTCAGCCGGATCAGCAGCACGTCCTCGTCAAGAGTGGATATTCGCACATCTTCAACGGGCGGTGCATTGGCGGGCACAACGAGGGCCCTCAGCCGGATCAGCAGCACGTCCTCGTCAAGAGTGAATATTCACACATCTTCAGCCGGCTGCGTTCGACTGATATTCGCACATCTTCAGCGGGCGGTGCTGAAGTGGCATGATCTTCCTCGACAGCCAACACACGACGGTGTCGACTCCATCGAGACAAGGAGGCGCCATTGTCTTCGCGAGGAACTCGATCCGCCTGAAAGCGCGGCGTTGTTCCTCTGGCAAAGTGGTTGCTGCCTTCTCCGCCCAGTGGTCCGCGTACTTTGGCGGACAGTTCTCGAAAGGGGGGATCCCCACCGTCTGACCGGGTGCCAGGATGTCCTTACAGTAAAAAAGGTGTTGGTCCAGTTCTTCACCGAGTCCATGACCGGGATCTTCGGGTACCAGCTACCTCGGTGGCAGTTGAATGTGACGCTGCCGCACGTCGCCAACTGGCCGTCGGCAATAGTTTGCCGGCGGCACAAGAAACTGTACTTAAATAGCTCTACGGTGGGAGCTATGCCTAAGTAGCCCTCGCACAAGGCCTGGAAGCCGGCTAAGACTAGAATGCTATTGGGCGCTATGTTGTGAGGCTGCAGCCCGTAGTAGCTAATTACTGAAGAAAAGAAGGCGGAAGGTGGCAAACCCATACCGCGCAGGAGGTGGGACGCCAAGACGACCCTTTCGCCCTCTTGGGGCTCGGGGATGAGCTTGTTGCCGAAAATCCACCAAAAACTCTCCGTCTTGGGGGGAGGAACACTACAAGAAATATGCTAACCGGTGACCCTCCATATTGGTCACTGAATGGTCACGTATTGTCGTTTGTGACCTTTTTGTGACCAAAAACAGTTGGTCGAAAGCTAGCAGGCACAAACAGTCGTTCGTGACCTTTTATGTGTAATGGTCATATGCGTTTACGACTAAAATAAAAGGTCATAGGTGTTATGACCAAGTGCTTTGGTCACTAGTTGGTTGGCATGTCCACGTCGGATCCGACGTGGCGTGGCTGACGTGGCAAAATTATGACCAATTTAGTTGGTCATATAGCAGAATTAGCCCGGTCCGGTTTGGTTGTTTACATGGGCCAGTCCCAACAATATAGACTTTTTTCATTTTAATCGTAGTCGACTAAATGTGCCAAGCCCAATATTCTGGCCTTTTTAATTTTGGACAGTGACTTTTGTTTTCTTTTTTGCATGTGGGTCCCACAAGTCAGGTTCTGTCATGTAGGACCCAAATGTTAGGTTTTCATGGTGGGTCCTATCTGTCAGGATCTGATCCATGGGTCCCAACTGTCAATTTCTGGCAAGTCGGTCGCATCTTACACATTGGTCCCACACGACAGAAATTTCAAAAATGCTCATATTATATCTATAGTGGTTCCGAGTACTCAGGTTTAAATTTTCACAGATTTTCATATCACATATATCATAACTATTTCAAACAGAACAAATGCTAATCAGAATCATACAATATTCTATTCAGGAATAGAGAGACGACGCATCAAATTTCAGGGTTCGGATTGCCCCACATAACCCAGCTATCACTATATAACTTGTTATACAAAAATATCTCGGCGCTTCTTTAAACATCTTCAGCCTGACTTGACTTGTGTAAAGAGGGAGAACACTTGCTCTGAAGCCTCTTGTCATGAGTGGTCGTTGTCTTGTGAACGGCGTTCTTCTTCCTGTCATCAGGAGTGGAAAACTAAGTATGTAGAGTAGCTATAGCAACATCAAAGCTCAAAGCAGGAAGCATAACTGCACGCCAAAACCCATTAAACTGCTTATTAAGAGCAATGTCAACAAAGCTAACGAAGAAAGCACCTGCGCAAGCTGCCCTTGCCCCAGGTGCACACGGGACCAGGCATCTTCTTCAGCTTGTCGACATTTATCTGCAGGACATTCATCTGCACGACACAAACGAGTAACTGATTTAATAAACAGCAGGACATGATAGCAAAAAAGAAAATTCCCATCAACTTCAGTGTTTGCAAATAAACGAGTATATTCCCATCAACTTCAGTCTTTGCAAATAAACAGAGGGACATGATAGCAAATAAACAACGAGTAACTGATTTAACAAACAGCGGGACATTCTCAAGCCATGTAATAATATCATAGGAGAGCAGCAGCAGCAGCATAATATCTACTAAAGACAATTCCAATCAACTTCAGTCTTTGCACAACTAACACAGGAACTACATGAACAGCACCAATGGGCTGCTATGCTAAGCTATCACAAGTCTCCTCCTGCTGCTAGAGCCCCCTGCCGGGCGGCCTCGACGTCGTGCTCTCCGCCGTTCGCGCCGCCCTCCCGGCCTACCTCTCCTGCTTCTTTCCCTTCGCCGGCCGTGTCGTCCTGCTCAATAGCCTCGCAAAGATGGTTCGCACCGGCGTTAGTCTCTCCCGCGAGCCTCGGGTCGACCGGGCCATGCTCGTCCCGCGGTCGCCGCCGCGGTACAGATCGTCGCTGGATGCCGAGTTCGTGAGATTCACGCCGGAAACCATGATTAATCCCATCTTGGTCGCGGCCATGGAGCGGCGCCTATACCGCGTCAACGCGGCCGACCTCGTCGAGCTCCAGAGGGAGGCCTATACAACGAAAAGGTATGTTGAGTAAAGCGGTGGCAATTTGATCGTATTATGTGATTGGTGGGAGGGCAAAACGGTCCAAAACGGACAATGTTGAGTTGTCAAACATTAGGACGATCTGAGCCGTTTGATCGGATATTGAACGGTCCAGATTTAAAGTATCCCAACAACTTAAGTTTGCTCTTTTAATAGTACTAGTTGGCATGTACGTGCAATGCACGTCTTCATAATTAAAAGGACAATTTACAAGTAGTAAAGACGTATCAGGGTCGACATGGATTACTTCTTTTACACTTTTGCATCAGTTATGGATTTATATTGCAAAGAGAATAAAACTTATGTAATCATCATGGAGCACACAAATATCACAACGAAGCAAACAGAACGGGTGCGTGGCAATGAAGGTGTGTTGCTTGGTCGGATTTTTGGCAAAAAAATTGTCATATCCTCAATGTCCTCAATGTCACACTCTGACACACGTATCCTTCGGCGCGACATTTAGCGACGGCACTGCCTCGAACATCATCACATGCATGTAGAGGGGGAAGAGAAAGAGTGCAAGAAGCAGGAAACCAATATGAAGGTTGTCGCCATCCTCATTGCTGTTGTCGTGGAATATGCCCTTAGCGCCATGGGATTCACGTGGCGCTAGCGAAACTACACCCCCATGCAAGGAAGGAGGAGCACAAATCTAAATTCATTTTGTGAAACACGATCAATAAGTATTATCAAATTATGATGTCAATAAGACAGCACCTGATTCAAAAGTATTCTCACAAACCAACAATCAAGAAAATTGACTTCCTATTTATATAAGTGGGGATTAATATATGTACCTTTGCAAAAACCTGGATCAACCGACTTTTCAAACAATTTTAAGTCATTTCTATCGCAGTAAATATGTAAAAGACAAACAAATAAGCATGTTCTCCAACAAGCGCGAAAGCCACAGACCTGATGAAATTATCTAGAAATCAAATAGCAGGCAAATCGAAGATATCTGAAGATCAAACCCAATAATCAGTCGTATTCTCTTGGCCAATAATTACATGAGATGCAGACTTTAGATCACAGTCGGTTCATATTTCATTTTTTTATGATTCAACAAACTGAATAAGAGTATACATTCTTTGAACAAGGATGGGATTGTCAGGCTAGAGATTGACCCACCTAAAAATTTCCTCTGCCTTTACCTGACGGGATGATGCAGCCGTTCCTGTCCGGCTTCATCCGCGTACGGCAGTGCGCGGTGTGCACATCGGCAGCCGAGGCCCATGGATAGCTTGGAGGTGGTACTGGGTTCCTGGCACACGGCCTGCGGCAGGACCAGCAGGGCCATGAGCTGGAACTTCAGCGCCTATTTCGCACAGAAGACCAACGTCGCTGGCTAGTCCGGCCACCGCAGCCGCTGCCGCAAGAGGAGGCCCTAGTACGCCCGGCGTCGGGAGGCGATCTGGGGGCTACTTAAAGGTACTACAGCATCCCATGGAGAGGTAGCAGGAGGAGGTACGTCCTCGGGGCTTCTCGCCGGTGGCCGCTGTGAGTACCGTCGGGAGGAGAGAGTCAGAGAGCGGATGGCGTAGGTGCGTTGCGACTTGCGTGTAAAAAGCAAGCAGAGAAAGAACGTTTCGTACTGGTTTGCGTTGAGTTGCTCAACATTGTTGGAGCGATCCGGTCCGTTGATCTGACATTGGACGGGTTAAATTTAATGTATCCGTAATATGTTTGCTCTTTTAATAGTAGTATAGATATAGACTAGTTGGCATGTACGTGCAACGCACGTCTTGCCGATGTAATTGTGTCCCATCTAACTGACTTTGCCGATGTATGTTGAAAAAAATGCATCCTGATTTTGCCTGTATATTAGTCTTACTTGTTCAGATTCAGAGCGTATGCTAACATATATATGTGAAAATTTTCTTTTCTTTTTGTTGTTTCTTCTTTTCAATTACGTTTATTTAAGTGCATGCATGCTTCTATAATTGGGACCATGAATCATTACAAGCTTCAGATGTGTCAAACTGTACTTTGTTCTTTGCAATACAATTTCATTGAGATTTTGGGATAGCTGATCGAATGGCGTAGCTGACTGTTTAATAAAAAATAATATAATATCACAGTTATCTATATCATACACAGATTGATAAACAACTTATAATTTCAACGTGATCCAAGCATAAATTCAGAATTCCATAGAGCAGCAGTCCCATTGAATAACAATAAGATTAGGCGTTGTATTGCTGCCGGTGTTCATAAAGAAAATACTTTCAGAACAGAAATTGCCTGCTATATAAATAAAAATAATTGCAATCAGCTGATAGAGAGCACCTACCAAAACTCTGTAAACGAAACGACCTCAGGTTGCTACATACTTCTATTCGATCTTGGATGCAGCGTCCATGGATAGGTAAGATGACAGCAAGTTCCTCTCGCTCGGATCCTTCTGGAGAATAGTGGCGGCCGCGGCGAGATTACGCGGGCGGGCAGCCGGCTGCGAGGCGACAACGCGATGGACGCCGGGCAATTCTCAGGTATGCTATTTGAATCTGACAACGTGTGTGGTTAACAAATTGGTGAATTGGCGACTGCTGGGATCACAGCCTTCCGTCAAGTAGCAGACGGAGGAACGTTTGTGTGGGACATTGTGAGTGTAACAGCGCGCAGCAGCCGGGCAAGGACGTCGCCCCTGCTACGTCAACGACCCCTGACCATGCCGTCAAGCCGAGGATGTCCATCTCGATCCAGATACGCCGATAGGAGAGTCGGCCGCCGGGCTGGCCGTCGCCGTCGGCTCTGATGCGGTCGCCATAAGTGTTGAGAAGGCTTTCTCGCCGCCGACGGCCTGGGCCCCGAGTCTGAGGGCACGCTCTCTGCACAGGTCGGCGACATTGCTGTCGCAACGTCGTGGAGACACCTTGGGGGCAGCGGCGAGCGGACAGTGTGCAGGAGGACGGAATGTCAGACGTAGAACGGAGGCGCGAGCTCCTGGGACGACAGTGAGAAGGAGCATGGGGATGAAAGGCGAGAGGGGCACTGGCGGCAGCAGGGACTAGACGGCGGCGGTGCGGTGGCTGCTATGTTTTCTCTCTGCGGGCAGGCGAGAGTACCAAGGAAACACAAAAAAACGTTTCGGACCGGTTTGTGTTGAGCTGCTCAACATTGTTGGAGCGATCCGGATCGTTGGTTTGCTATTTGACGTGTGAGATTTAATGTATCCGACTAAATTTGCTCTTTTAATAGTAGTATAGAAGTATAGAAAACAGTCATACCGGTGATCATGTAGTGTGTGGCAGGTTTACAATTCTTGTATGTGCCAGGATACGTTTCATGGCATAAGGCTCGAGGTTTATTCCCCCACCCCCTCCCAAAAGGGACGGGATAGGCGATGAATAGGACGGGGTGGAATCCTCCCGGTTAAAACCGAACGTGCCAAAAGAGAGCTTCGGAATTGAACCCACACGGCTGTGATCTAGCCTTACCCGCGGAGATTTTGCCCCGTTCCCAGCAGGGATGGGCAGAACCGAACAAAGCCTAAGCGGGCGGCCAGGCGTGTGGTTGGGGCGTTCTCTGGTCTGCTGTTCCTCACGGCGAGACAGTGTCCTGGGCGGCAGTATGTAGGGTTCTTCTCGGCCAGATGCGTACGGCCGCAGTACATGAGTTGATGTATCTCTCTTTCATGATCGGTTTGTCAGGGAACCGGGAATCAAAACAATGGGTGAACAAAAAGGATGGGGCTAAGGTAAGTTGTTTTGTCCCATGAAATATCGCGAAAGACATAGACAATTGGGCCTCGACCATGGGCGTCTAGCTGGGCATAAAATAGGAAAATAGAGGTGGATGCACCATGAGTTGAAAGTTTCGGTTTGATCTACAGTCTATTTCGGAATTCAGGTTATGGCAGTCTGTCTACCGACGACAATACCATGTTGTGTGCGGCAGGTTTACAATTCGCGGCAGTAGCATATATTCTACTCCGTACTATATGATGTTCTAGATTTACTTTAAGGACTCCCTACAACAATAAAATTTCACAGCTCTAGCCGGTGACGACGGCGACATGCCGGTTAGCTGTTGTTGCATTCGCACTTATGTTGCACAGCATTGCACTTGGCCGCAGGGACGCAGTCGAAGGTGGTAGTAATATTGCAATTGCTTCGTTTAGACTTGGACCGACACCGGCACCGGAGGCACACAAGCGCCCCGCCACCAATGTCTCTGCCATGTTGCTGGCTGAATCCTATCAGCACCTGTTCTGACGACCACACCAGCACCATGTCTGTACCCTATGCTGGCCATTGGAACCAATCAACGACCAAATTTGTGAACTCTACCAGCTATGCAATCAAGTCCAAGAGTCGGCCGACCACCTCTTATTCAAGTGTGGCTTCACAATCGGGATTTGGTCTTCCTTGAAGACATGGCTTGGATTACCTTATGTGACACCGAGTGATTGCCATTATGTTCAATCCGTGAAGGAAATGTGGAGCGAGATGATCCACAAGAGAGGGCCTCAACGTAAAGCGATGGCCACGCTTGCCATTTATGTCTAGTGGGAAGTTTGGAAAGAGACGAACACGAGGGTTTTTCCGAAACCACTCCTCTACCGCTCCATCTTAGTGACAAAAATCAAATAATTAAGAGGCGGCGACGTGGGGCCTCGTCGGTGCAAAATCTCTTAGTAATGTAACGCCGCAAGAGTAATTCTTTTGTTATAGCCGTGACACTTTTGACCATGGTTTGTAAGATCTCTATAAAACAGTTTTTATAATTGATGAAAATGGCAAATCTTTTCCCTGTTTCAAAAAATGGTCACAACAAGCTCCATAAACCGTAGAATTCTACTTACATTGGTTGTTATAAGGGTTGTACCTTGATCTTGTGGGATGGCAAAGACTACCGCACTCACGGCGACAGTCATGATGATACAAATCATTTTGAAGTTACTCGCCATGTCTATCTTGCTCGATTTGAGGAGCATTGAGAAAAGATCGAACGTTTTGAGGGAGAGAAACCAAGTAAGATCATCTCCAGTCAGGGCGCCCAAAGGCCTTTGGGGCGTGCCGGACAGTTTTTTGCCCCCACTCGCGCCGCCCAAATCTGTTTTCGGTCCGGCGCGGCCCAGTTTTGTGTCCGACACGCCTAGCCCACGCCCTCAACTTGGGGAGGCTTGGGGCAGCCCCGGACACTACGAAATAGCCGCCCCCGACGCGCGGGCCACGCTTGGCAGTGAGACAGGAGGCGGCGGTCGTCGTCAAAGGCTCGTGAAGCGTGATGACGCCTCGGTTTCACTGCCCAGCACAAACGCCAGTGAGCCGTTGCCTCGACTGATCGCCGGAGTGAATGCACGGCGCGTCTTTTCTAGGCAGGCGGCGTAAATGCCACCGCTCACGGCGGCAATAAAAGGCAACGCCCCCGCGATCACTCGCCGCACCAGCCGCCACCGCTCTCCTCTCTCCCTCCGCCTCCTTCTCTGCCCACCGCAAACACCGCCGCCGCGCAAAGAGAGAGAGATGGCTGGGAACTGGCGACGCACGGGGGTGCGGCGGTGAACCTCTTCGCGACGCGCACCCTCCTCCGCGAGCAGTCAGAGGCGCTCGCGCAGAACGGGTACCCCGTGCCGCCCGACATGCGCGTCGGCTCGCGGTTCGACATTAGCGTCTGCGGCATCCCGATGACGAAGCCGCTAAAGCGTGCCAATCGCGACTTACCCTCCGCGCAGGTCACCTACTACTGGCGCGAACTGACGCCGGAGGAGCGCAATGACCCGCGCTGGAACCCGGAGGACCCGGGCAGCGCCCCCGCTACGAGGAGGCGTTCAGGCGCCTCTACGATGAGGAGACGAACCGGTGGGAGGGCGCCGGCCCGGTGCCCAGGGACAAGAACGCCGCCGGGCGCGAGGCATTCTGGAGTGTGCCTCACTGCACCCTCCAGAACGTCATGGACCACATCGCCGCCGCCGGCTCCCTGCTGGAGTGGCCCGAGGCGCCGTACTATGCTCCTCCTCCTCCGGCGCCGCCAGCAGCAAACGTGTGGGCGCCGCGGTGTGCGTCGCCCTCTTCCTCGCGCTCGACGGCCTCATCGTCGCGGGTGTCCTCGTCGCACTCCTCCTCCTCCTTCCCCCGACTGCTCACGCCGAAGTCGGAGCCCATGAAGGTGAAGACGGAGCCGGGGACTCCCCGGCTCCGCAGACGCTCTATGCCGAGCTCCTGGCGGCACAGGCGGCCGAGGACGACGACGTGTTCCTCCTGGTAGCGCAGGAGGCGTCCATGAACGACGTGCCGCCCCTGGAGGACGTGGTTGCCTGCGCCTGGTCGGCGGAGCATCACGCCATTGGCGTGCCGTTCGTCGACCTCACCCGCGATGCCCCTGGCCCTAGCCGCATAAAAAAGGAGGACGACAACGACGCAGGAACCATCGGCGTGAAGAAGGAGGAGGAGGACCCCTACTGGGCCTTCAACCGCCACTATCAATAGATTTAGGATTTGTTTTTAAATTTTGTTCAAATATGTAAAATTTCCTAAAATTTGAAATCCGCCTATGTTTGCATTTAAATTATTTGGTTTGAGCGGCGTGAGTGGGGAGCGACGGCACCCAAATGCGCGAGGCCTTCCTGATGAGGACATCCCTAGTTCCTTACCATCTTTTCCTGTTGATGATGTTGCTGCTCAAGACAAGCCTAATGAAGTGAGGATTGGTCCAATGACAAGGTCAAGAACCAAGTTATTAGAACAACAGGTGAACTCACTCTTAATTGAATATGATGTTTGTGATTATGAGAATTTTATACTACCTAAGTCTATGCATTTATGTATGATCAGGGTTATTGATAACACAAACATTATCGGAGGAGAGGAGCAGCAAGACATGGAGGAGGACATGGACAACATGATGAACAAGCCTTTCAAGAGCTAGAGGGAGGAGAGGGAGGCAGTAGCACTTGAAGAAACGAAGTTCTGGAATTTATCGGAATATCCGAGTTGGCCCTGACCGGAATATCGGGTCCATCGCAGGATTGCACCAAAAACAGTCTGTAATCATTCGGATTATCCGATACACTTGGATCGGATAATCCGGGTTAAAGGAATCCCTGCGTCGGAAGGTTCTGTAGTTACTCGGATTATCCGAGTCACCCATGACTCGGAATATCCGAGTCAATCCGGAAACGTGTCTTTTCGAGTCTGTTTCGTTTCAGGTCGGTTTGGATCCGGATTTTGGGCGTGAGAAAGTCTCCCCAGCCCCCATATATACTCAGGAACCCTATTGTAATAGGTTAGACCACGTTTAAACATAAACCCTAGATTGGATTGCTAAGCATTCATCTATATCAGAATTCCTCTTTGTTGCGATCAGGAATTCACCCCCTCCACTTTGTTTCGATCTGGAGGTTATTGCTACCAAAGTTTGAGTGTGATCTGTTGTTCCATTGGGAATTAGTAGATTGCAGAAACCGCTTCGTGGTCGGCGACTACGTTGCAACGGTGTGAGTCGTCGCGAATATCCATTAGATCTAAGAGCTGTTGCATTGGCAACAGGGGAGCAGCCGGAGAGTTCGTCGGATTCTCGCAAGTTATCTATCATCATCAACAATCCACCCACCGCTCATCGAGAAGATCGGGCCACCCCTTATCATCTTGGTATCAGATTTCCAGCATTTACTCGGTGAGCATCCACACATCCATCCCCGTAGATTTATTGTTTTTCGTCCTATACAGAAAAAGCCCCACAAAAATATTAGGTTAGATTTCGCCATAGCCCTAGATTGCATCGGTTTACAAGTTTTAGTTGCTGGTCGTTTTCCTTTGCGTAACTTGTTCTAGTTTGAGTCGTAGATTTCTAAGGTTTGTTCCGAGTCGTTTTCTGTTTTCCTGCCGTGGCACAATTTTCGTCCAGTTTTTTCTGCCGTGGATACGATAGCCGTGTTTCGTCGAGTTTTTGTCCAGTTTTCAACTACGACCATCAACGTTTTGTCAGTTTTTCCTGTCGTGAGTCGTATCGGAAACATAGACACAGCCTTTCTACAGCCTGTGTTAGGAGCTTACCTATATAAGACTAGTTTAACGTTTTGTGCTCACAGGCTGCTCGTTTTTTGTGTGTCTATATATTTTGTTAAGTTGCTGGCCATAGAAAATTTAAAAAAAAGAGAAAACAAGGGAAAAACAGAAAAGACGGAAAAGAGGCCAAAGTGAAAAATTCAATCCGGAAATGTGTCTTTTCGAGTCTGTTTTGTTTCAGGTCGGTTTGGATCCGGATTTTGGGCGTGGGAAAGTCTCCCCAGCCCCCATATATACTCAGGAACCCTATTGTAATAGTTTAGACCAGGTTTAAACATAAACCCTAGATTGGATTGCTAAGCATTCATCTATATCAGAATTTCTCTTTGTTGCGATCAGGAATTCACCCCTTCCACTTTGTTTCGATCTGGAGGTTATTGCTACCAAAGTTTGAGTGTGATCTGTTGTTCCATTGGAAATTAGTAGATTGCAGAAACCGCTTCGTGGTCGGCGACTACGTTGCAACGGTGTGAGCCGTCGCGAATATCCATTGGATCTAAGAGCTGTTGCATTGGCAACAGGGGAGCAGCCGGAGAGTTCGTCGGATTCTCGCAAGTTATCTATCATCATGAACCATCCACCCACCGCTCATCGAGAAGATCGGGCCACCCCTTATCATCTTGGTATCAGATTTCCAGCGTTTACTCGGTGAGCATCCACACATCCATCCTCGTAGATTTATTGTTTTTCGTCCTATACAGAAAAAGCCCCACAAAAATATTAGGTTAGATTTCGCCATAGCCCTAGATTGCATCGGTTTACAAGTTTTAGTTGCTGGTCGTTTTCCTTTGCGTAACTTGTTCTAGTTTGAGTCGTAGATTTCTAGGGTTTGTTCCGAGCCGTTTTCTGTTTTCCTGCCGTGGCACAATTTTCGTCCAGTTTTTTCTGCCGTGGATACGATAGCCGTGTTTCGTCGAGTTTTTGTCCAGTTTTCAACTACGACCGTCAACGTTTTGTCAGTTTTTCCTGTCGTGAGTCGTATCGGAAACATAGACACAGCCTTTCTACAGCCCGTGTTAGGAGCTTACCTATATAAGACTAGTTTAACGTTTTGTGCTCACAGGCTGCTCGTTTTTTGTGTGTCTATATATTTTGTTAAGTTGCTGGCCATAGAAAATTTAAAAAAAAGAGAAAACAAGGGAAAAACAGAAAAGACGGAAAAGAGGCCAAAGTGAAAAATTCAATCCGGAAATGTGTCTTTTCGAGTCTGTTTTGTTTCAGGTCGGTTTGGATCCGGATTTTGGGCGTGGGAAAGTCTCCCCAGCCCCCATATATACTCAGGAACCCTATTGTAATAGGTTAGACCAGGTTTAAACATAAACCCTAGATCGGATTGCTAAGCATTCATCTATATCAGAATTTCTCTTTGTTGCGATCAGGAATTCACCCCTCCACTTTGTTTCGATCTGGAGGTTATTGCTACCAAAGTTTGAGTGTGATCTGTTGTTCCATTGGGAATTAGTAGATTGCAGAAACCGCTTCGTGGTCGGCGACTACGTTGCAACGGTGTGAGCCGTCGCGAATATCCATTGGATCTAAGAGCTGTTGCATTGGCAACAGGGGAGCAGCCGGAGAGTTCGTCGGATTCTCGCAAGTTATCTATCATCATCAACCATCCACCCACCGCTCATCGAGAAGATCGGGCCACCCCTTATCATCTTGGTATCAGATTTCCAGCGTTTACTCGGTGAGCATCCACACATCCATCCCCGTAGATTTATTGTTTTTCGTCCTATACAGAAAAAGCCCCACAAAAATATTAGGTTAGATTTCGCCATAGCCCTAGATTGCATCGGTTTACAAGTTTTAGTTGCTGGTCGTTTTCCTTTGCGTAACTTGTTCTAGTTTGAGTCGTAGATTTCTAGGGTTTGTTCCGAGCCGTTTTCTGTTTTCCTGCCGTGGCACAATTTTCGTCCAGTTTTTTCTGCCGTGGATACGATAGCCGTGTTTCGTCGAGTTTTTGTCCAGTTTTCAACTACGACCGTCAACGTTTTGTCAGTTTTTCCTGTCGTGAGTCGTATCGGAAACATAGACACAGCCTTTCTACAGCCCGTGTTAGGAGCTTACCTATATAAGACTAGTTTAACGTTTTGTGCTCACAGGCTGCTCGTTTTTGTGTGTCTATATATTTTGTTAAGTTGCTGGCCATAGAAAATTTAAAAAAAAAGAGAAAAGAGAAAACAAGGGAAAAACAGAAAAGACGGAAAAGAGGCCAAAGTGAAAAATTCTTGTGCCCAATTTGTGACTGCGAGTTTTCGAGCAATCGTGTGCCTGTTATTTTGAGCTACTTGCTAGTGTCTTTCTTGTGCATTGCGACATTCCTGTTCATAGTTGCTTTGCCCCGTTTATCTCCACCGTGTGCGTTTCCAAGTGTGTCATACGATCAGCACTAGGATTTGTAAATTGGTGTAGTTAGGTATCCCTACCAAGCTCCACCAAAATACCCTGGTTTTGTTGTGTGACACTTTGAGACCCATAATATTCGCTTCACCCCATCCGTGCACGTTCTGTCCTACGAGAGGTAAGCTTTTGCTATTCACTTTGGAACGGTAAGATCCACAATTTCTTTCGGTTTTAAGTGAGTTGAGAGTTTTCCACATATATATATATATATATATATATATATATATATATATATATCTCCTGTTGTGCACTAATCATGTCTTCAGACGACGAGAGGGATAGCGTGATACGGCAAAAGAAGGAGGGAACGGCGACAGTTACTTGGAGAGAATATGAGGCTCTTCGTGATCATTTGTCCCTTCAGTTCAACAATCAGTGTGATAAGATACAAGGCGACTTGGCTGCCACTGATACGAAGCTTGAGACTGTTCTGCAACAGCCAATGATTCCGCGGCCCAATTGACTAATATCCAGGCAAGTCTTGCGACGTTGACCCGTGCCATGGAGGGCATGGCACAGCGCCACAACCAGCCCGCTGACGACGCAAGTCTTCATGCTGATCACAGAAGTGACATCGACGGTCTTGAGGAGGAGGAGGACCCTGCTTATGGCCCTCATGCTAGACATGGACCACAGCCACATGCTCATGCTGGACGTGGTGTTGGTAGAGGTGCTGCACCTCCTGGACGTGGTTTTGCACCTGTTGGTGCGCGACGTAATCTTGGTCATGCCGCGCTTGGTGATGATGATGTTCTGGGCAAACCCAAATTCACCATTCCCAAATTTGAAGGTTCTATTGACGTTGAAGAGTTCATCAATTGGGAGTTGAAGATGGAGAAGTTATGGCGGTTGCATGACTGTACTGAAGATAGAAAGATCAAGCTCGCATCTTCTGAATTTGATGGTTATGCTTTGCTATGGTGGGATGGACTTGTGACTGCTAGCATGAGGCGAATGATTTGCCTATTCGGACTTGGCGCGAGATGAAGGAAGAGATGCGCCACCGTTTTATCCCTCGTAATTACATCCGTTCTTTGTATGACAAACTGTAGAATTTGAAGCAAGGCACCTTGTCCGTTGACGAGTACTACAAGGAGATGGAGATGATTATGCAGCGTGCTAAAGTGCGAGAAGAACCTGAACAAACTATGCAGCGTTTTCTTTCAGGTTTGAGCTTTAATATCAAGAGGATTGTGCGTCATCATCAATATGGCGATGTGCAAGATTTGTTGCATCAAGCACGTGAAGCTGAATTACAGTTGGCAGAAGATGCCAAGTTGGCACCTCGTTCTTCTTATGGACGAGGAAGTTTTACACCACGGACTACACCTAGTGCGGTATCGCCTAGTCCTGCTTCTAGTTTCCGTGGTCCGGCGACACCCTCCAAGTCAGTTTCGGTTGCCCCTCCAGCTAAACCGTCACGCAGCCAGCCGCTAGTGGTACGGGTTCTTCTGATTCTACAGCTCGTCACGTGATATGAACTGTCATACTTGTGGCGGTAAAGGTCACTTTGAATGTCCGAACAAAAAGGTGATGTTGATTAATGAGGAGACAGGAGAATATGAGAGTGGTGATGAAGCTGACCCGAGTTCTGAATTGGTGGAGGACGATGAGCCTCGTGTGCATTTTGCGGATGCTACACGTTTGCCGTCTATTGTTTGCACACCTCGAGCATTGAGTGTTACACCTAGTCCTGCGGAGCAGCGCTGCAATTTGTTCCAAACAAGAGCTGCTGTTGGTAATGGGAGGTCGTGCAAAGTGATCATTGATGGTGGCAGCTGCCACAACTGGCTAGTAAAGAGCTTTGTCAAAAACTGAATCTGAAATATTTGCCGCACCCACATCCATATTATATCCAGTGGTTGACTGATAGTGGAGAGATGAAGATTAGTCACATTGTGCGCATTGAATTTCAGATTGGGCCATATAAGGACACCGTGGAGTGTGATGTTGTTCCTATGACGGTGTGCCATTTGTTGTTGGGACGTCCTTGGCAATATGATCGTGATGTACGTCACAATGGGAGAACCAACACATACCAACTCAATTGGGAGGGCAAGGAGATTATGTTGCGACCTTTGACACCACAAGAAATTGTAAATGATTCTCGTCAAAAGGTTGAGGTTCACCGTGAGGATGAGAGTGAGAGATTAGCTAGTAGAGAGACCCCACCTTCGGTGAGTGAGAGCCACCAGCCAAATTTGAGTGGTAAAAAGAAAAGTGAGGGAGTGAAGAAGTTAACCATGTTAGCCACCAAATCTGATTTGAGAGAGTTTCGTGAGGATCCCACTCTAGTACCCATTGTGCTTATGTGCAAGGGGGAAATTCTTGTTTCTAACGACATGACCCCTCTCTCTATTGGTGTTTCTGATGTTTTGCAGGAATTTGGTGACGTGTTTCCGGAGGAAGTACCCGCGGGTTTGCCACCCATGCGCGGTATTGAGCATCAAATTGATTTGATTCCCGGCGCTACACTTCCCAACCGAGCTCCCTATAGGACCAACCCCGATGAGACAAAGGAGATACAGCGACAAGTACAAGAGCTTCTTGACAAAGGGTATGTGCGTGTGAGCTTAAGTCCTTGTGTGTTCCTGTTATTTTGGTCCTAAGAAAGATGGTACTTGGCGCATGTGTAGATTGTAGAGCGATTAATAACATCACTATTCGATATAGACATCCTATTCCCCGTTTGGATGATATGCTAGATGAACTTAGTGGTGCTGTTATTTCTCTAAAATTGATTTGCGTAGTGGATATCATCAAATTAGGATGAAAGAAGGAGATGAATGGAAAACTGCTTTCAAAACTAAATTTGGGTTATATGAGTGGTTAGTGATGCCTTTTGGTTTAACTAATGCTCCTAGTACTTCATGCGATTGATGAATCATGTTTTGAGGCATTTCATTGGTAAATTTGTGGTAGTCTATTTTGATGATATTTTGATCTATAGCCACAATGAAGCTGAACATTATGATCATATTCGACAAGTTTTGCAAGTGTTGCGTGATAATAAGTTGTATGGTAATCTTGCTAAGTGCACATTTTGCAAAGATAAGGTCATATTTCTGGGATTTGTTGTTTCTAAGCATGGTGTCGAGGTTGATGAATCTAAAATTGACGCAATTAAAGATTGGCCTACACCATGAATCTGAGCCAAATTCGAAGCTTTCTGGACTTGCTGGTTTTTATCGGCGTTTTGTGAAAGATTTCAGTACTATTGCTGCACCTTTGAATGATCTTACTAAGAAAGGTGTTGCGTTTGTATGGGGCGCAGCCCAAGATGCTGCTTTTGATGAACTGAAACGTTGTTTGATTTCTGCACCGTTACTTATGCTTCCTAATTTCAATAAGCAATTTGATATTGAATGTGATGCTAGTGGCATTGGAATAGGAGGTGTGTTGATGCAAGAGGGTAAACCAATTGCATATTTTTCTGAAAAATTGAATGGTGCACAATTGAACTATCCTGTTTATGATAAAGAATTGTATGCTCTTGTTCGTGTTCTTGAGGTTTGGCAACATTATTTGTGGCCAAAGGAATTTATCATACATTCTGATCATGAAGCTTTGAAATATTTGAAATGCCAATCTAACTTGAATAAGCGTCATGCTAAGTGGGTTGAGTTCATTGAATCCTTCCCATACATTATTAAGTACAAGAAAGGCAAAGAGAATGTGGTTGCTGATGCACTCTCTAGGAAAAGCATGCTTTTGACACACTTAGATGTTCAAGTTCCTGGATTAGAGAGTTTGCGTGATTTATATGCTAATGATACTGATTTTTCCATGCCTTTTGCTAAGTGTTCAGCTGTGAAAGCTTGGGAAAAATACCATATGCATGATGGATATTTGTTTAGAGCTAACAAATTATGTGTGCCAGAATCGTCCGTGCGTTTGTTGTTGTTGCAGGAATCACATGGTGGCGGTTTGATGGGACACTTTGGACGTGAGAAGACGTTGCTGATGTTGGCTGATCACTTTTATTGGCCAAGGATGAGGCGTGATGTGGACAGGTTTGTCAAGCGTTGCATTACTTGCAACAAGGCGAAGTCCAAGTTGAAGCCTCACGGTTTGTATACCTCTTCCTGCTCCTACTACACCATGGGAAGATATAAGCATGGATTTTGTATTAGGATTGCCTAGGACTGGTAGAGGACATGATTCTATTTTTGTGGTAGTGGATCGATTTTCTAAGATGGCTCATTTTATTGCCTGCCACAAAAGCGACGATGCGTCGCATATTGCTAACCTGTTTTTCAGGGAGATCGTGCGCATACATGGAGTACCCAAGACGATCGTTTCTGACCGTGATGTGAAGTTCATGAGCTACTTCTGGAAGACACTTTGGGGCAAGCTGGGAAAAAACTGCTGTTTAGTACCACTTGTCATCCCCAAACTGATGGCCAGACGGAGGTGGTGAACCGCACACTTTCGGCGTTGTTACGGACAATGGTCAAGAAGAATCTGCGTGTGGGGAGGAGTGTTTGCCGCATGTGGAGTTTGCTATAACAGGGCGGTGCATTCAACCACGCAATTGTGTCCGTTTGAGGTGGTCTATGGTTTTAAACCCATTACACCACTTGATTTGCTGCCGCTTCCACTACATGAGAGAGTCAACATGGAGATATCGAAGCGTGCAGATTTTGTGAGGAAGATACATGAGAAGACTAAAGAAGCTATAGAGAAGAAAGGCAAGTACAATGCTGCTCGTGTTAATCAAAAACGCAAGGAGGTGATCCTTCAGCCCGGCGACATGGTTTGGGTACACTTTCGCAAAGACAGATTTCATGTTCAGCGCATGTCTAAGTTGATGCCGCGTGGTGATGGTCCTTTTAAGGTTCTTGCCAAGATAAATGACAATGCATACAAGATAGATCTCCCAACAACTGAGTTTGGCGTGAGTAATACGTTCAATGTTGCTGATTTGACGCCATATGCTGAAGAAGACCTTGTTGCGTCGAGGTCGACACCTTTTCAAGGGGGGGAGGATGATGAGGACATCCCTAGTTCCTTACCATCTTTTCATGTTAATGATGTTGCTGCTCAAGACAAGCCTAATGAAGTGAGGCAGGAGCACTTGAAGAAACGGAGTTCTGGAATTTATCGGAATATCCGAGTTGGCCCTGACCGGAATATCCGGTCCATCGCAGGATTACACCAAAAACAGTCTGGAATCATTCGGATTATCTGATACACTTGGATCGGATAATCCGGGTTAAAGGAATCCCTGCGTCGGAAGGTTCTGTAGTTACTCGGATTATCCGAGTCACCCATGACTCGGAATATCCGAGTCAATCCGGAAACGTGTCTTTTCGAGTCAATCCGGAGACAATGGTCAAGAGGAATCTGCGTGTGAGGGAGGAGTGTTTGCCGCATGTGGAGTTTGCTTATAACAGGGCGGTGCATTCAACCACGCAATTGTGTCCGTTTGAGGTGGTCTATGGTTTTAAACCCATTACACCACTTGATTTGCGGCCGCTTCCACTACATGAGAGAGTCAACATGGAGACATCGAAGCGTGCAGATTTTATGAGGAAGATACATGAGAAGACTAAAGAAGCTATAGAGAAGAAAGGCAAGTACAATGCTGCTCGTGTTAATAAAAAACGCAAGGAGGTGATCCTTCAGCCCGGCGACATGGTTTGGGTACACTTTCGCAAAGACAGATTTCATGTTCAGCGCATGTCTAAGTTGATGCCGCGTGGTGATGGTCCTTTTAAGGTTCTTGCCAAGATAAATGACAATGCATACAAGATAGATCTTCCAACAACTGAGTTTGGCATGAGTAATACGTTCAATGTTGCTGATTTGACGCCATATGCTGAAGAAGACCTTGTTGCGTCGAGGTCGACGCCTTTTCAAGGGGGGGGGGAGGATGATGAGGACATCCCTAGTTCCTTACCATCTTTTCCTGTTAATGATGTTGCCGCTCAAGACAAGCCTAATGAAGTGAGGCAGGAGCACTTGAAGAAACGGAGTTCTGGAATTTATCGGAATATCCGAGTTGGCCCTGACCGGAATATCCGGTCCATCGCAGGATTGCACCAAAAACAGTCTGGAATCATTCGGATTATCCGATATACTTGGATCGGATAATCCGGGTTAAAGGAATCCCTGCGTCGGAAGGTTCTGTAGTTACTCGGATTATCCGAGTCACCCATGACTCGGAATATCCGAGTCAATCCGGAAACGTGTCTTTTCGAGTCTGTTTCGTTTCAGGTCGGTTTGGATCCGGATTTTGGGCGTGAGAAAGTCTCCCCAGCCCCCATATATACTCAGGAACCCTATTGTAATAGGTTAGACCACGTTTAAACATAAACCCTAGATTGGATTGCTAAGCATTCATCTATATCAGAATTCCTCTTTGTTGCGATTAGGAATTCACCCCCTCCACTTTGTTTCGATCTGGAGGTTATTGCTACCAAAGTTTGAGTGTGATCTGTTGTTCCATTGGGAATTAGTAGATTGGAGAAACCGCTTCGTGGTCTGCGGCTACGTTGCAACTGTGTGAGGCGTCGCGAATATCCATTGGGTTGAAGAGCTGTTGCATTGGCAACATGGAGCAGCCGGAGAGTTCGTCGGATTCTCGCAAGTTATCTATCATCATCAACCATCCACCCACCGCTCATCGAGAAGATCGGGCCACCCCTTATCACTTCCGGACAGCGCCCAAATGGACTGTCAGCGCCCAAATGGCCTGTCCGGAAGGCCTTTATACGGCCATTTGGGCGCCGCGACTGAAGATGCTCTAAGCGTGTTCTGTGATCGATCTACTTTGTCGTTGGTGACAATATATATGCACCAAAAGATGGTGAACCATAAGGGCAACCTTCATTTCGACTAGTTTTAGATTATGCAAACCAAAGACAACAAACCTGGTTTGTTTCCCGTCGACAGCGAGGTGCCCGTGGTGACTTCGTCAATTTCAAGACCCAACCGCCGGCTCAGTCTTTCGGATGTGCTCATAGGGGTAGGGTGTGCACGTGTGCGTTCATATGGGTGAGTGTATGCGCGTGTATATGAGCGTCTGTGTTGTACTGTGTTTCTCAAAAGAAAAAAAGGACAACAAACCACTGTTGGCCTCTATTTGGGCCCAGTAATCAAATATCTACTCCATTTGCGACCTGCCAAGACTACGCAACAACATTCCCATTTGACAGTACCAAAAAAAACAGCTAAGAGGAATCAATTGGCTCCCAAGAGCAACAAAATTTCGCAGCTCTAGCCGAGGACGATGACGACAGGCGTCACATGCCGGTTGGACTTAGCAGCCGTTTCAGCCGCACTTCTTTTGCACGACGTTGCACTTGCCCGCGGGGTTGCAGTCGAAGCTAGAGCAGCAGTTGGTCATCTGGCAGTTGCTTGGGTTAGACCTGGAGCAACACCGGCACTGGAGGCACACCGGCGCCCCGGCCGCCGCCAACGTCCCTGCAACGCCGCCGCCCGGGATCGCAGTCAGCACGTGTTCCGGCGACCACACCGGCACCATGTCCGTACCCCATGCTGGCCATAAGAAACAATCAAACGATCACAACAAAATCCATAAACGGCACTGTAGTATACAATTCTACTTATGTTGAGTTGCTATGTGTGTTGTACCTTGAGCTGATGACTGATGAGGCGAGAAGTTCGAACGATTTCGGGAAGAGAAACAGAAGAATTGCTTGCTGTGAATCTACGATCGTCTTTATCCTTGGTGTTGGTGAGAATATATACAAACACACAAAGGTGGTGTACCATAAGGCCAGCATTCATTTCGACCAGTTTTGGATGATTCGCGTTTAATCCTATCCTGGGATCAAACCGATTCGACCGAGTTCCTAATGTCATTAAAGAGTTGCCTCAAGTAATCTTGTTAAGTTTAGCAGCCCGATATTCCTTCCCTAAAAAGGTTACATACATCGTGTAGTTTAATTGCCGATTTAAGTAATGACTAAATATAAGCCATTACATGATTAGTTACACGGCAGTGACTAGGCGTCACCTTGCCGATCAGATTTCCTGATCCACCAGTATGACAGCCGTATCATCCGCTCACCCTACTATTAGGTCGCCAAGTTTATCTCCTACTCTAACCTCTTTCTCAGACGGCATGCTGAAAGCATGTGCAGCATATTACTTGCGACTGCGGCATAAGCAATGTATTTCCTCAACAAATGCATTATGTTAAACCAATATCCTTCACAAATCCCAATTGAGAATTGACTCACGTTGTCACGTTGACCTATAGTTTGGTACCGAAAGCCTTTACAGAAAAAACTATATGACATTGCAACGACATCAACTATCCCCGTGGTAGGATGTTTACGAGGGTGGTTATACCCCCAATCTATCAGAGTTTAAACCCTAGGTTTGACGTTGTTGTTTCTCTTTTCCATGCAATATTATTCAGTGGGAGACGCTCGTGGTGACTTGGTTAATCTCAAGACCTAATCCGCCGACTCACTCGTTCGGATGTGCTCATATGTGAAGGGTGTGTGTGCGCGTTCATATGGGTGATTGTATGCGCATGTATGTGAGTGTATGTGTTGTATTATGTTCGCAAAAAAATACCCTACACCTGCAAAACAAAACTATCATACGTACACACGGATTCATTTGGACCACTGTAGCAAAATAATATACTTGTGTTCTGCCCCCGTGAAAGTGCATGTTGCCCCATGCGTTGTTTTGATAATTAATGACAATCCTTATGGACTAATGGTTACATTGAGATATTTATATAGATCTTGTCTATTGCAAAAAATTGGTCATGTGTAGAAGATGAAGTGCAATTTCAATATGATGCATCTCGGAAGATATCATTTGAATGAAGCTTGCAAAGGAGACATGAGGACGGAGCTTAGCGAGGCTCTCCCATAATGGAGTATGGGGGAGCATTTGGAGAAGTCTTCATCAAGCATGTGCTAGCAAGCACAATCAAGAAAGGTGTTTCAACTTGAGAGAGAGTCAAGATTGTCATCATCGAGCTCAAGTGGAATGCGCAAGGCAAAGGTATGATCTTGATACGTTTTCTATTTTACCGGTCTCATGTTGTTAGTGGGAAACCAGGTTATAGGATAGACGGCGTACTATCAAGAGGGGCTTTCAAGTGAGTAACTTGATCGCATCTTTGTGGAGAGCTCAAACCTTTGCATACTTGGCTTTTCATATTTCTTGGTTCTTATGTGGATTTTCTCCTAGTTGGGTTTTGGTGCTTGTCGTGATCTTCATGACAAGCCCAAATTCTTCGAAAACGAATTTCTTATGAAAACTTGTTGCGTTTTCGTGTTGGAAATATTATCGGTTTATCCCGAGGAGAGTTTCACACATTCCCATGTATGTCAACTTGACTCTATTTATAGTTCTTAATATTTGGATTTCTCGTCGTTATCTTTCTAACAAAGTTGGTTTCATTGCATTTGGATTTTTCTAGATTTAATTATGTTTTTTCGAAGTTGTTTTTCTGCGTGGACCAGCTCCCTGGCCGGCTCAGGCCGGGCCACAGGCCGGGCGGCTCTGCCAGGCCGCCGGCGCACAGGCCGGCCCAGGCCGGGCGGCACTGCCAGGCTGCCGGCCTACAGGTCGGCCCAGGCCGGGCCACAGGCCGGCCCAGCTCGCTGCCTGAGATGGCCCTTGAAGAGGTTGATCTACGGCTCCAGAAAACAGTCTTGATGTCTGGTGCGTAGTTAACTGCGTCAAAAGTAAATGGGTTAGGTTGAGACTCCAAGTGCAGAGTGTGTAGTAAGTGGAAGACGTGTTTTCCCCACGAGGGTGACTCGAGGGTTTAATATCGAACTCTCGGGAATGAGTAGTGAAAGGTTTATCTCCTTATCCTTCTTTTTGGTCACCTACAAAACAATGTTAAATGTTTTGGTTCTCAACCTCACCTGTGGTTGTCAAGCACAAGGTGTATGAATGATATCAAGATAATTATGCAATGCAAACAAGAAATAAATATGCAATGGTGGTGAGTAAATGTGCAAGGATGATGATAATAATGATGAATGATATTTTTGGGTTTTTATGATGAATGCAAGATGTAAAAGTATTTTTGTATTTTCGGATTTAATAATGGCAGAAAATGGAAAAGTGGTAAAAGTTGTTGGAAATGTGTTTCTTATGATTAAAAATGGACCGGGGTTCATGGTTTCACAAATGCACTCTCTCTTTAATAAAGTGGCAGACAATGGAACACATAGAGTTGACATATGAGATTGCAAAACAAAGTTTGACAACAAGTTACTAATTATATGGGCATCACGTCCTAACATAGAGATATTTTGGTTATTAATCTCACTTATACTCCACCAAGATGCGAACTAAATCATAACACCTTAGTAATTAAGATAACTCAGAGTATAGCTTTAAGTATCATGACATGAAGTTAAAATAAGAACATGCTAGATCTAGTCACGGAGAAGTGGCAAGTCACCCACAACCCTTGTAGCATGGTATTTTTGTTTATCTCTAATGAGGCAACAAAGTAAGTTAAAACACCCAGGTGGATCGCGATATTACAGTGGTCAACTTACCGCACTCACCACCCCCGTTACTCCAACTAATACACACATCACCCCACACACGCTCTCATAAACATGCTTGATCATAACAAGTAGATAAGAACGGGATACATAATATGCATCTATACTCATAACTGAAACAAACATTGCAATCTCAAACATATTTTAACTCATAAAAAGATCCACCACATATACAACGATGACCGTAATCATGTTCATCAGCTCATACGGTACTAATTAGTAAAGCTCAAGAGAGGAGAGATACATAAATTATTTCCACAAACCCATAGTCCAGAGGTGGACTACTCCCTCTTCATCATTGAGACGGTGGAGATGTCGATGGAGAAGATGGAGACCACGCCTGCAGCGCCCCGCCGGAGTTTTTCTTCTCCAATCTGCAGCTCCAGATCTCTGTTTTCGTGTTTCTGTCTTGTGGCAGCGCTTATTTTCGAGAACGCAGTGGGACTTCTTTTATAGGTTGTCGTCGTGGCGAACAATAGATGCCTAGGGGTAGGCTTGAGTTTGGGGGACGATGGATGCTAGAGAATTCGGGGAGGGATGGCGCGCTAAGAAGCACACACAGAAGAACACTGGAACACAAGATTTACCCTGCTTCGGGGCCCTCGTGAGGAGGTAAAACCCCTACTGCAGCATCTAGCCTAATTGTTGTATTTTCCCTCTGTATATGCAGTGTACAAGTGCTCCTCGAGCTGTACGGAGCGGGTCATGGAGACGCGCTCAAGGAAGAAGAAGAAGAAGACTACAGGGGAAATGAGCCCCAGGGTCGTGCGCGCCCGCGCGTGTGTCTCTGCCGTGAGCACTCCCCCTGGTGCTCCTTATAAAGAGAGAGCCCAGGGGACAAGGGGTGGCCCACGGGTACTATGCTGACACTGTACATGACATGACCACTGGGGTCTTGTCACATTGTTGATGTGTCATGCGGGTTGTACTCTTGTCACATCAGGGCACTGTAGCCACGCTGCCTGTGCATCATCATCCTTGTCTTGTAGCGTCTGTCCTGGAACCTCCTGGCAGAGCATCTGTACGCGTCGAGGAAGGATGCTGCTGCCGGGATGCTGGTCAACGGTGCGATGCCGGTCGGTGGAGATCTCGGAGTTACGCCATCCTGGGTGGCTGCCAAAGTGCCGTGGTGTGGTCGAGGCAGCGCTTGGTAGTCTCGGTCGAAGGCAGAGTTGCTGGAGATGTCGGTGTGGAGGGCATGGCGATGTTCTCCTATCTCGGCTATGCCATACTGGTGCCAGCGAGCGAAGACAACGTCGGGGGCAACTTGGCCTGGCGCTGCCGAGTCACGCTGCCGAGGTAAGGAGGCAGCCTACCGAAGCGCAGGGACTTTGGCCCAGTCGAGGCACAGGGTCTCAGCCCAGCCGAGGCAGGGAGTTCAATCCGTCCGGGGCTGGGAACTCGGTCCATCCGGGGTGGCGCAGCACGGCCCAGCCGAGGAGAGGAGCGGCCTGCCGGGGCTGTCGAGTCTCGGCCCGTCCACGGCGCATCGGCCCAGCCGAGGCGAGGCCTATCTTGGTTCATCCGGAGCGAGGCGAAGTCGGCCCAAGGGCGGCCTACTCGGGATGAAGCCATTTCGGCCTGCTGAGCTTAATCGAACCTCGGCCTGTCCGAGCTAACAAGCACCTCGGCCCAACTAAGTCGAGGCATGGAGAGCCTTGGCCCACTGAGCTGGAGGAGACCTCGGGCCTCCGATGCAATGCAGAACCTCGGCCCAGAGCGAGGTATTTTGGCATGAATCTCTCCTATCTCGGCCCAAGTTATCTTTTCTGTCTGTTTCCTTATTCTTTACCTATTTACCTCCTGCCTCAACCTCTTTTATTAACACCACCACCCCATAACTTTGGGGGTACCGGGGATTACATCCCCGACATTAGTCCCCGAGGCTGTGGGGGACTCGCGGAGTCACGCGCAGTCTTACAAAAACAAATAACAACCTCAAGAATCTCCAGGTAAACAATATCCTGCCTGCATGGGCATCATCATATGTCGGTTCTCAGCCATCTTGGGCTTTACCGAACTCGGATGTCGCTAGCCTTAGCTGGACCGACATAAGCCTGCATGGGCTTATCTCATATGTCTCGGTACCTCGGCCTCTCTGGGCATATCTCATGTGTCCCGTTACCTCGGCCTCTGTGGGCATATCTCATGTCTCGGTACCTCGGCCTCTCTGGGCATATCTCATATGTCAGTTATTAGCCACTCTGGGCATTTACCAACATCAGATGTCATCAGCCTGAGCTGAGATGACATAACGCCTGATTGGGCATATCTCATATGTCTCGGTACCTCTGCCTCTCTGGGCATTTCTCATACGTCGGTTCTTAGCCACTCTGGGCGTTTACCGACATAGAAGTCTCCAGCCACCGCTGGTTTGACATAAGCATATCTCGAATGCCGATTTTAGCCACTCTGGGCGTTTACCGATATAGATGTCTCCAGCCACTGCTGGTTTGACATATAACCTGCACGGACATATCTCATGGGTTGCCTTTGGCAAGCCAACATAACGCTGATTCGGAGATATTGCACGATGCCATGATACTTTGGCCAACCGACATAAACAGTGATCTGAGATATGAAATGATGCCATGATACCTTGGGAAACCGAATTAAACGGCTGTCTGAGATAAGGAATGATGCCGTGTTACTCTGGCAAACCAAAATAAACGACGATCTGAGAATACCGATAGTGCCATGATACCTTGGGTAATTTGAGATAACCAATATAACCATGATCTTGGTGACGAACATTCTCTCAATAAAACCGATACCACCTTTCAACGTTAGTTCAAGCACATATATACTGAATACTTAATGGAACAACAACCCTACTTAACAGAGGAAGCTAGCTATAGCATATGACAGATATTACTTCTAGTAGCAAACCTATACCTGTAGACACAGACTCGGTCTCAACCGAGTCCCCGAGTTACTTTACAGATCTAGGAGTAAAAGCAGAACTGACTGGCCGGCCAGTCCCCGGGTCAAGACATCTCGCTCCCGGGGAAAACAACTAAGTAAAGCAAGGTAGAAAAAAGGGGCAGTCCCCGAGCATTGTTTGAGACTATCTAAAAGTATGATGCAGACATATAATTAATGCTCACGAGGCAGTGTTGTTGGAGCAGTCGAGGAAGATGCTTATGCCGGTCTGGACACCGGCATATCGACCTAGGCCACCAATGTCTCGGTTTGAGCCACCTCGGATTTACCAGCATACCAGCATACCTGTGAGGACCCTAGATTAACTGTCCGAGATACTCGTTATGTTTCCTGCAACAATCCCATGATCAGTCTGTTGTTGCACATAACTCGAATTGGTATCACAAAACACCCATAAATACCGAATAAATATACTTACTTGATTGAAGTCATAACTTCAACAGGTACTTGCAGCGGAAATCACCAAAACAACGTGGAGCCCAAGCCATTTGCCAACCCTACAGGCAGCTGACTGGGAAGCGCCCTAGTTCGCATTGACGTCCTCGAAACCTTCTTCTTCTAACTGCTCATCTTCAAAATCTGGCTAAGACAATAGCCAGGGAAGAAACCAATATGAGTACATTTGAATGTACTCGCAAACTACCCCCGGAATGAGCATGCACTACTCTTTTTATTGTTTAAATAAAACTTCGTTTTCTTTGAAAACTCTATATCCTTGTTGAAAAGAGAAGGATATACCTTTGTTTAATAAAACTTTGTTTTGAAATCTCCATATCTTTATTGAAAAAGGAAAGAAGGCTTTTAGAACTTTTCCCATAAATCTGTTTTTGTAAGAAGTCTCGTTTAAAACTTTTCCCGAAAATACATCTCTGTTGAGATAGGTAAGAAGTCTCTTTTATAAACATTTTTCCCAGAAAATCACCATTTTGTTTATTTCTCCAAAACTCCTCCTTTTCCGACCAAAACCATTTCGGGTCAAAATCAGTTTTCCAACAACCTTATACCAACCCCTTGGTATAGTTGCATAAAACATTTCCCACTTTCAGGACACAAAACTTTGCACTTCTTGATCAAGCCCCTCAGGGTCCTCCTCTTTTCCAGCAACCTCATACCGACTCATCGGTATAGTTGCACATATACAACATCTCCATTTTCCTTTCAAATCTTAAAACGTTTCCAAAACTTGCACATGGTCAGAGGACAGCCTCCCAAATGTCCATATCCGAGGACTCGGCTATTCGAATAGTTTTACCCTCTGCAGAGGTAGCACGCTTTTCCCACACCCATCCGGTAACTCATCGTGTCAGCCACGTCCCGCCATACAAGGTGTATGCGAAGTTGAGTCACCGACCATAGTCTGTCCTTTGCTCATGCTAGTATAGGACCCTACCGCTACGAATTTATCATCCTTTCCATCAACACCCAGTCCAGATTCCCCGTCGGGAAACCTAAGTGTGAGGACTCGTAGTTCTGCCCGACGAGCGAACCCTTCAATCCTCCCACCAACGTGTTAGGACCCAGGTCAGGGGTAGGTCACCAAACCATCCCCTCATGGAACGAGGTCATCGTCGTTGTTGAGGCATCCAGTACTAATATGAGCAAACTATATGACTACGCCCTTTTCCCATATGTGGGTAAATGTGGTCGCACAGGTTATTGGCTGGTCGTCATAGTACAAAGACACAATGTGCATTTTTCATAAACATCTCCATTCACCATTTCTCCATTTCCACACCGACATCTCGGTATCCCACAACCACACAAGTATTTTCAAAGGGAGTTTTGAGTAAACAATATTTTTTCCCATCCTATAGTTTGAAAATGAAATTTCCAACTAATATCTCCATATAGGGTGTCAAAATAATATACTTATATTTTGGAAAAGAGTTTTCAAAATCATAACTTTAGTGGCAAACACCACATAAATCACTTATGCTCTTTATAAGTAAAACATGTGAATCAAAATAGATGTATATAGATGCAAGCTCAGAGAATAGCTTGCCTGATTTCAGCATGATGTTCCTGGACTTCTCCTCACTGATCAAAGAAATAAACTCTCGTCCTTATCCGATAAATCCTTTCCAAATACCACTCTGGTAGCATTTATCTCTAGCGTCGTATACATGAAAATAAAACAACACGCAATAAGCAAACCAAACCACAAGTGGTATACAAACAAGGAACAAACCACAAGTATCAAACTAATCACTCAAGCCACAAACTAAGTTCTACATTTACAAGGGCATTATACTAATCAGGAGTATAACACCACAAACATGCTAAAAACATAGAGCACCAAGACATCCTCAATTAGAGGTAATTAACACCCACTTTTCTTTAATCAGGAAATACTTCAGACAAAAGTTAAACTACCAATTAATCTTGGTAATTCAAGATATCTCACCAAGTTAAGGTGGAGACATTAACAAGACACTCAAGCTATTACTTAACTTAGAGACAACAAAGTTTAACAAGCAAGGCAAACATTTTAATCACACACAATATCCTTATATCAAAATCCACAATCTTAACAAATTCCTAATTATTAGGAGAAAGCTATATAGGGAATAAAACCCTAACAAAAACATGACTCACAAGTAGTTCCCCTAACATGCTAGTAAAATAAGGAAACATGTCACAACAGTGGATTACCACCTTGCACATGCTAGGAAACACATTTATAATAATAAAATTATAACACAATAATTAATAAAGTCCTAATAAAAATAGGCAGAAAAAGGCCTAAACCTTATAATTAGCACCACAGTTAATCAGTGACTCCTAAATTCAAACCAATTTAGGGATATGTTCTCCTACACATATAGAAGACAAACCAATTGGATTTACTCCAAAATTCATCTCACACAAATCTACAAAAATCACCAAAGTGCCACTGATGTGTTTTTAAGAAAGAATAGAACTTTTGTTTTAAGTTTCATTTGCATACAAGGCCAACAGATCTGGAAAGGTATCACTTCAAGCTTTCCATAGAATTTTAGTTTGCAAATTTTGGAGTTATAAAATTCTAGATATTTATTATCTAGTGAAAAAGGTACTTTTTACAAGATTTAATCCAGACCTCATTTAAAATTATATTTTTGCAAACAGCCAGTTCTGGATGTTTAAGAAAACACATGAGAACACTACAAAATTTAATTCACTCAAAACCTATGTACAGATCTACCACAAAAGATTTACAGCTATACTGCAATTTAAACAAGAAATGGAAATGGATAATGGATCTTCTGGAAAAATAAGGAATGGGCCAGATCTGGCCCGGATCTGGCCGTGCAGCGCAGAAGCTGGCCCAGCCCGTGGCCCATGAGCGACGAAGAGGTACGGGCCTTCTCTTCTTCCTCGACACGCAGGGACGACGAGGCATGGCAGGGGAGCAAGGCGGGGACAGCGCGGCGGCTCCGGTGCTTCCTGGGCAAAAAGAAGGGGTGTTGGGGGGATAATAACCTGGTATACTTATGACCAAGGAATAATCTGTCGGACGGTCCAAGGTATGGACCGAGTGAAGTGTACAAGATATGGGCCGGGTTATAGTTGGGCTACTAGGCCTAACATGACTCGTCCCTGGATGGAAGGACCTAGAAGAACTGGAGTCCGAGTGAAGGAAGAAACCGGGTGACTTGGAGGCTACGGAAGGTCCAGGAGAATCTAGAGTAGGACTCCGAGCTCGTATGTAACCCGGTACTCATTGTAAGTTAGGGAGACCCGGTGTCTATATAAACGGGCTCCCAGAACGTAGATAGGAGAGTTCGAAGCCTGAAGTCATAAGTTGTAACCCTAGTTCGATATCACCGCTATCAAGCGAAACCCTTGTAACTTGTCTCGTAACCTGGCTCTGTTGTCGTAGCCGAGTTATCGAGACCTCGAGATCAATAATATAGAAGCAGGAAGTAGGTCTTTATCTCCAATGGAGAGGCTGAACCTGGGTAAATCCTTTTTCCTCAACGAGCGTGATAATCTCCTGAAGGACCAAGGCGCCTTGCCCCAACATACAAGTTACCCTATGGTAACATCTGCCGTGTTAACCCCACGACAGTTGGCGCCCACCGTGGGGCCTGCGACCAAAGCTGTCCTCATCAAGGGAGAAGCTCTGCGAGGGATGGAGAAACCGCATCGTCGATGATTCCGGCTGGAAGGAAGAAGCAGATCTGCTGGATACCGGCCGGGTGATCCCGTTCGGTCGGATCCACGTCTTCGTAGGTATGGTTAATGCAATTCAGCAATTTGATGACGAGGTTATGTGCGACTCCGTTTCAGGGGCAGCCACCATCGTCCAATCTGATGGAGAAGAATCAGTCGGAACTGAAGGTCTCGAACGTCAGTCGGACATCCGGGCTTGCGAGCCGGAGTACCGACGTGAGGAAGATCTGGATACAGATACTGAATCGATTTTACCGTTGTTTGACGAGAGATTTGGGTATGTGGCTGATGAGGAAGATTATGAGTCAGAGCCAAGGACCTTGAAGCATGCGATGGTGTATACTCTGCGGAATCACAATGATGGAACAGAAACTTCAGTAAGCGAGGACGAGGCCACGCGAACGGCCAGGGAAAACAGAGAAAGAATTCAACGTCTCACAACGTTTCAACCGGGTGAAGGCTCGGGACAGCCGGTTGTGATGGAAATCCCACCAGTTTTTAGGCCCTTGGACTTTGACGCAGCAATAGTTACAACCCCAGTCACACCAGATAACGCTGCAACCCGGGCGCAGCAATTGGATACGTTACGAATCTCGCTGGAGAATCAACAGAAGGCTTTATTGGCGGAGCAGCAGCGCATGTACGATGAGCAACAAGAGATAGAACGGGATCGCGCCCGTGTGGAGCAAGAAAGGATAACAGTGCAGAATCGCCATGAAGATCTTACAGCAGTACATCGGAGGAGGCATGAAACCCGGGTGATGCCAGGCATGACTTTAGATCCGACGAGATTGAACTTTGCATCACCAAACGGAGCTCCCAATGTCACTCGGCCTGATCCAGAGCCGGTTGGAATTGGGCATGGAATCATGGTTAGAGCAAATCAGGGAGGAAACGAGGTGCCACCCAACACTCGGGCCGGACCTCAGCAAAATCAGAACACAGCAGCTGCGGGTGATATGCCACCACCAGCAGATCGGTTTCACACGCCCAGGGGTCACTACTCAAATCCGGCTGATAACGTGTACGCAGCAACATTAGCTTTATGCCGTATGCCGATTGATCAATCACCACAGGGAGACGAAGCACGCAGGGCAATCGAGATGTTGAAAACTGCAATCACGCAGCAGGGAAACATGCCGGATAAGAGTGGAGCGTTACATTCAACACCATATAATAGCCGAGCTAATCGGAGTCATCACGGAGAAACACCGAGGCCAGCCGGGTCAGGCATCAGGAACGGACAGCAGAATCAAGGTCACCCGGCGCCGCAGCCTCAGCGTTCGGGACATCAGCAGAGACCAGCCCAGAATCAACCGGTGCCGAGGCCGCATCAGCCGGCCCCGGCCCAGTCTGTGGCCCAAGCAATTGTTAACAGTTCAAGAGCACGGCGTGCGGCGAGCGCAAACCCGGCTTTAGGTGTCGCCGGAGGAGCCGGAGGACAACCTGAAGCAGGAGTGATGGGCCACGCACCAAATACCGGGTCAGGTTTGCCGTTAGTTTCTTCGTTACTTAACCCGGTTGGAACAAAATGTCTTTCAGATGCTATTAAGAGCGAACCTTTTCCCGAGAAGTTTAAAGAGCCAAGCAAGGTGACAAATTATGACCCCAGCATGGATCCAGAAACATGGCTCAGCAGTTACGAGATGGCGATGAGTATTCGCAATGCCACCGCCAACTTGTGCGCAAGATACATGTACCTGATGATGAGTGAAGGAGCAGCAAAGTTATGGTTCAATGGATTACCTGAGAAATCTATCAATTCTTGGGATGAGTTGAAGGCATTATTTGTCAAAAATTTCAAGGGCACGTGTGAGAAGTTGTTCACTATAGAAGATTTAGAACGGTGTTTCCAGAAGAAAGGCGAGTCAGCGCGTCACTGGATGCGCCGGGTCACAGCCATCATTCACTCGTCAAAGGGAATTACACCAGCTGCGGCCGTGTCGTCGATGGAGAAAACCTGCAGATATGACCCGGTAATCCAGAAGATGGGTCGACTGAGGGCCACTGGCGAAGCAGAAACCATCACCATGGGACAGCTGATGGAAGCGGCTCATAAGCACGCATCCACAGACAAGACCCGGGATGATGATGAAGATAAGGGAAAAGGAAACGTCAACAACGGGGAAAAAGCAACAACAACAATGGTAACAACAACAATGGGAACAATAATCACAATGGTAACAATGGGAATAACTCCAAAAGGCAGCATGATGGTGGTTCAGACTTGGTGGCAAACACAAACACCGGGTATAACAAGTTTCAGCGGCGAGATGACAATTATCGAGGCAATAACAACAATGGCAATTACAGGGGAAATTTCCGAGGACCGGCTAACCCCAGGAAGCATTCAACATGCCGTGTCCACGTCATAGTAGGAACGGTAAACCGGCAAATCACTCTTTGGCCCAGTGTGTTGATCTTCAGAGATGGAAGAACGAGGAGTTTGCCAGGATGAATATGGGAGGAAACGGTCCGAGGCCGGGTAATGTAAATAACCCGGCCCACGGACCACAAGCTGGAGGAAATAATGGAGGACCACCCGGCCCGATAATGGACCAGCCGGGTTAGGTTTCCAGCAAAACCCCAAAGAGTTAAATCGAGGACAGTATCATATTACAGTTTCCAGTACTTGTCGGAGAGATCAGAAATTAAAGAAGAGAGCTGTCAACGCCGTTCTTCCCGCAGTTCCGAGATATTTGAAGTGGTCCGAGTTTCCGATCACTTGGTCTAGAGAGGATCACCCGGACCGAGTGGATGCACCTGGAGCGTTGGCTTTAGTTGTTGCACCTCAGGTTTCGGGTTATATTTTACACAAGGTTCTTATGGATGGGGTAGTAGCATCAACATTCTGTATTGGGATACATTCATCCGGATGGGTTTTACAGCCAAGCAGCTTCACCCTTCTGGTACTATCTTTCATGGTATTGTTCCTGGAAAGTCAGCAAGACCAGAGGGAACAATAACATTGGAGGTCGCGTTTGGAGAATCAAAGGATAATTTTAGGTCTGAGATGATTTGTTTTGAGGTGGTCAAATTGAAGAGCCCCTATCATGCTCTCTTTGGCCGTAACGTTTTTGCTAGATTCATGGCGAGGCCGTGTTATGTGTACTTAAAGATGAAGATGCCAGGTCCAAAAGGTATTATCACAGTCAATGGCAGTCGTGAGTTGGCGTTACAATGTGAGCAAGGTGATGCTGTTATGGCAGAACAAGCCTGTGCGGAAGAGGAGTTGAATTACTAAAGCTACCACAAATCCGGATGATGGGACAATTTTGAAGAAACCAATGACCGAAGAGAGGGCGAAATTCAAAGCGGCTCAGGACCAAGATGATTGACTTCGTGCCGGGTGATTCGTCCAAGCAGTTCTCTATCGGGTCAAATCTGACTGACAAATAGGAAAGCGCGCTCATCGAGTTCATCCGTGAGAATCGGGATGTCTTTGCATGGAAACCTAGTGACATGCCAGGCATACCGACTGAATTCGCTGAGCACCGCTTACATGTTGATCCTAAAGCAAGACCGATTAAACAGGGATTGCGCAGGTTGAATGAGGAAAGAAGAAGGATTGTAGGAGAAGAGATAGCTCGTTTACTCGCCGCAGGATTCATTATGGAGGTGTTACATCCAAAGTGGTTGGCTAACCCGGTTTTAGTGTTGAAAAAGAACAATGAGTGGAGATGTGTATTGATTTCACAAGTTTGAACAAGCATTGTCCGAAGGATCCGTTTGCGTTACCAAGGATTGATCAAATCATAGATGCTGTGGCAGGTAGTGATCTTTTGTGTTTCCTGGATGCATATTCAGGATACCATCAAATCAAGCTTGCAGAGGAAGATTGGGAGAAACATCATTTATCACCCCATTTGGAGCTTTTTGTTACAAGAACATGACATTTGGACTGAAGAATGCTGGAGCAACTTATCAGAGGTGCATCCAGAGTTGTTTTGAGAAGCAGATAGATCGGAACGTGCATGCGTATGTTGATGATGTGGTGATCAAGACAAAGAAAGCTGAGACATTTATCGATGATTTGAGAGAAACTTTTGCTAACTTAAGGAGGTTTCAGATGAAGCTTAACCCAAAAAAGTGTGTGTTTGGAGTTCCATCAGGAAAGTTACTCGGTTTTATTGTATCCGAGCGTGGATTGAAGCAAACCCGGAAAAGATAGCAGCAATCAATAGGTTGGGAAAGCCGACTGAATTGAAGGAAGTCCAGAAGATCACGGGCTGCGTAGCTGCGTTGAGTAGGTTCATATCCCGACTGGGAGAGAAAGCAATTCCCTTATACCGACTCTTGAGGAAGTCAGATAAGTTTGTTTGGGATGAGGAAGCTGATAAAGCCCTGGAGGCATTGAAGGAAACATTATCAAAAGCGCCAATCTTAGCTGCTCCAGCTCCAAAGGAGCCCATGTTGTTGTACATAGCTGCGAATTCCCGAGCAGTTAGTGTAGTTATTGTGGTAGAGCGAAAGGAAGAAGGAAAGGAGCATCTGGTTCAAAGGCCGGTTTATTATGTCAGTGAGGTTTTGACTCCGGCTAAACAGAGGTATCCCCAGTGGCAGAAGTTAGTTTTTGGCGTTTTATGGCCAGTCGGAAATTGAAGCATTATTTTCAAGAACACCCATTACAGTGGTAAGTGGAGCACCATTGGCAGACATTGTGTGCAATACTGAAGCTACTGGAAGAATAGCCAAGTGGGCGATTGAGATGGGTGATTATCACATCAAGTATGAGCCTCGCACAGCGATTAAGTCACAAGCCTTGATTGATTTTGTCAATGATTGGACCGAGTTAAGCACGGCACCACCCAAGGCGCCGAGTTATAAGTCATGGGTTATGCATTTTGATGGATCCAAGCAGTATGAGGGTCAGGAGCAGGAGTGGTTCTCACTTCACCCAAAGGGGATAAGATGAGTTATGTTCTTCAGATTCACTTCGATTGCACCAATAATATTGCTGAGTATGAAGCTTTGTTACATGGTTTGCGCATTGCCAAGGAGATGAACATCAAAAGGATTATGTGTTTCGGTGACTCGGATCTTGTAGCGCAGCAAGTTTCTGGGACTTGGGATAGGAAAGATGAGAAGATGGCGGCTTACAGGAGGGCTGTTGATGAAGCAGCTGGATTCTTTTCAGGGTTCCAGGTGGATCATATTGATAGAAGGAAAAACGAGGCAGCAGATGCTTTGTCAAGATTGGGATCACGTAGAGAGCCAGTTCCACCAAATGTGTTCCTGGACGAGTTATGGAAGCCATCAGTCCAACTTCCGGGTGAAGAGGAAGATGAAAGTCCAGATCAAGATTCCGAGTTAGTTGCAGCGTTGCATGAGATTCCTGAGTGGACTGAACCATATCTGGATTATATGATAAGGAAGATTTTGCCGAGTAATGAAGTTATGGCGCGACAAATTGTTCGAAGATCACTCGGCTATGCAGTAATTGATGGTGAGTTGTACAAGCGCAGTGTTTCTGGAGTTTATCAGCGATGTGTTTCATCAGTTGAAGGAAGGCAAATTTTGCAAGAGATACATGCTGGGGACTGTGGTCATCATGCTTCATCTAGGTCTCTGGTGGCCAAGGCATTTAGGCATGGATTCTTTTGGCTCACAGCTTTCAAGGATGCAGAACAGATTGTTAGGGCATGTGATGGATGTCAAAGATATGCAAGACAGGAGCATGTGCCAGCTCAAGAATTGAGGACAATACCAATCACTTGGCCGTTTGCAGTTTGGGGTCTTGATATGATGGGGCCCTTTCAGATGACATCGTGCAAGAAAACTCATCTCTTGGTGGCTGTTGATAAGTTCACTAAGTGGGTTGAAGTGGAGCCAGTTACAAGTTGTGATGCCTCCAAAGTTGTCACGTTTCTGAAGAAAATTATCAGTCGGTTTGGTTATCCTCACAGTATCATCACAGATAATGGGACTAACATGTCACTCGGTGAAACAGAGATATTCTGCAAAGAGAAGGGAATTAGATTAGACCTTGCTTCGGTGGCACATCCACAGGCCAACGGGCAGGTAGAAGGAGTAATCAGGAAATATTGAAAGGAATCAAACCAAGACTTCGAGTTCCGATTGAAAAGGCGTATGGAGCTTGGGTGAAAGAGTTACCCGCAGTGGTTTGGGGGATCAATACAACCCCGAATAGATCAACCAAACGTACACCGTTCTTTCTGGTATATGGAGCAGAAGCAGTGTTACCGAGTGATATAGTCATGACTCGCCAAGGGTGGCGGCGTATGTTGAGTCAAGCAACGCAATTGCAAGAGAAGATTCGATTGATGCCCTCGAGGAGGAGCGTGAGTTAGCATTGGAACGGTCCGCAGTTTATCAGCAGGATTTGCGGCGTTATCATAGTCGCCGAGTAAGATCAAGAACTTTCCAGGAAGGAGATTTAGTTTTACGGCTCAGACAGAATCAGTCGGGGATGCACAAGCTAACTCCTCCATGGGAAGGGCCGTTCCTTATCAGTCGAAAATTGCATAATGGTTCATATTATCTGATAGATGTGAGAGAGAAAGGTGAAGAGAACAACACGGACCATGCTATCCTTCCTATGGAAGAGACGAAGCGGCCGTGGAACATTGCTCATCTTCGCCCATATTATACCTAGTGAACATGAACCTAGGCCAAGTTATGTAACACACGATGTAACCCCCAGCAGGTTTCAGACGCGCTCTTTTCCTTACCAGGGTACCTAAGGGGACTGGAAGGTTTTTAATGAGGCGGCTTGCTGGTGTATCTTTAATAAAGAAGAATTTTGAGAAGAAATTTTTTCCACTGTTTTACTTTTTATGCATAGATTATGTTTACAAAGCTTTGCCCAAAGGAGTGCTTAGCAAGAAGTCCTATAGCTGTTGCCCAAGAGAGCACGCATAGAGATGTTTTGAGATCAATGGGGTAATGATGCATAGTTTAAGCCTTTACTTATAAACATTGATTCAGGGCTTGGGGACTTGTGAATTATAAGTTCATAAGTTTTAATCCTAAGACCCGGCTTTTAAGCCTTAATTTTATTCTTGGTTAAACTTGCCTATCAGTTTGATGTTATTCACAATTTTATGACCAGATTGCTTACTTGTTAATTCAATCAACTATGATGCCCATGCTGGGACTTAGTTTGACCCTGTTTTAGCAAAGGAAAAAGTAGCAACTGAGAAAGTCATGTGAAAACCGACTGATAAGAAGCTAAAGATAAACCAAAAGGGTCATCTAAACCATAAAAAGTATAAGTTATTACAAAATATTGAGTATTTCATATAGTGCACAGACGCACCATCAAATAAAAGGCAAAGTATTTCAGAGCATATTACAATGCCCGTTGGCCGAATAATTGTTTTGCAGGAAAAGGTGAAACAGGAGAGCTAGCTCAGATAGCCGGGTTATCGGTGGTGGTTCCCTTGGCAGCTTCAGCCTCGGCAGAAGCCGGGTTATCTTCAGGAGCTTTGGCCTGGGAATCAGTCGGGGCAGTCCCTTGATCTTCTGCAGTGTCCTTAGCAACATCAGCCGGCTTTTCCATGACTGGTGTAGTAGGGGCACGGCTGGGTGCAGGGACAACTGGAGTAGAGGTACTTGGCGCTGTAGCTTTCTTCATCTTTGCAATGGAATCTCTCAGCTTGGCCAATAGATCAAAGTGCTTGGGTTCAGGAGTGGGGATTGGAGTGTTATTCTCATCCACTGCATCTTGGAAAACCGACAGATTGAGACCCTCAGCTATTTTGCAAGCAATAGGCCGGGTTTGGGCAGAAATTTCCTTGAAATCTTTTCCTCCAAACTTGGTGCCATCAGCGTTGTACTGAGGAAATCCTTTGACAAAAGGAGCCGGGTTAAGGCGTGGGTTGTAAGCTTTGGCAAGAGCCAAGCTGCGCATTGCGCCAACCCGGCATGCTGATCGCGCCCAGAGATCTAACCACTCGGGGATCGTGGAAAGTTGATGCAGGGATTCATATATCACTTGGGGAGGAGCACAGTTGCTCTTAACACGCTTCATGATCTCAGCAGTGCCAAACTGGAATTGCCGGATGATGGTGTTCAAGCAATTCAACTTCTCTGGATATGATCTCCTGATGGCAGCATTCTGTTCGCCTGAAAAGTATGATGTGGGTTAGTATGGAAAAGCCGAGTAAAGAAGAAAAAGTGAAAAGAAGTGGTGCTTACCAATAAGTGGATTGAGGATATCCTTGATATGGTCTTTCAGAGTGTCCAAATATTTCTGGACACTGATCATCTTGTCATAGCAGACCTTGTATTTATCTCCAGCCTCTTCCAATTCCTTCTTCAGTTTGGTGTTCTCTGCAGTTAGAGACTCAATTGTTCTCTCCAAGTCTGAAGCATGAACTTCAGTTTCTTTGCGCAGCTTGGTCTCAGCTTCAAGGAGTTGGTTGGTCTTGGCAAGTATTTGGTCATTTTGGGACACATATCTCTGAAAAAAGAATAACAAGTTAGACACATGGGGACTGAGTATATTTCAGTCGGCAATTGAAAGAAATAGTAAGTTGACAGTGAAACTATATGCAGGTAGAATATTTGTACAAGTTCCGAGTGACCGAAAAGCAGATCACTCGGCACTTGGGGACTGGTATGTCTTTTAAAATTTTTGCAAGTTATTCAGTAATGCATTTTCAAAGTTCCAGATAAATTGTTAACATATTACCCGGAACTTGGGGGTTATGAGGATTTGAAATCAGAAAGTAAAACAAGTTCCATGTTATCGTAGACTGATAGCTCGGAACTTGGGGACTGGGATATTCTGAAGTTTTCAAAATGATGGCAGAGAGATGTATACTTTCAAGTACCGAGTGACTGAGGACAGTTTACTCGATACTTGGGGACTGGGTTTGGTATATGAGATATGAAGAGGAAAGATATGTACCTGATGTTCTTGGACAAGAGAATCCACAAGTTTGCCCTCAGCAAGTTTGTATGTGTTGAACTTGGTCAACAGATTTTCAAAGTTTGTATGGCCATATTGTGGCACAGTGGAGCCTTCGCCTTTATCAGTCGGCTTCGACCTTTCTTCAGGAGCAACAAACTTGGTTGCAGTTTTAACGGGAGAGATCTTCTCAGTGGAGCAAGCTCCTGTGATCACGACTTCTGGATCAGTCGGATTGTCAGCAGGAGGAGGAGAAACGTTCCTTTGGTCAGTTGTCTGCCCCTTATCAGTCGGCTCAGCATGTTTTTCAGGGGTATTTTCCAAGTTCTCCTCTTCAGCTATGGGAGGGCTTGGATCACCGCTAAGAGTAGCTTTTGCCCTGAAATTGCAAGTATGAAAGTAATATAAGAAAGAGCAAAAGAAAGCAAAGGTGGTAAGTACAAGTAATAGAAGGATTATATGTATTACCCGGTGTTGACTTGAAAGTCACGGGGGAGGTCATTACTGGAGCCTGATGAAGCTGTAAGGGAGTATGACTTAGAAACTCGGATTTGACCAGCTAAAGGATAACTATCAGAGGGATGTTTTTGTGGTTCGAAGTTGGAAAAGGAAGTACCAGGACGGCGTGGAGAGGGAATGTTTGGGATTCCCGGGTTAAGAGGATCCTCACCAGGGGAGGTCCGAGTAGCTCTTCTCTTGAGAGAGGGTTCAGCAGAGTTCTGCGAGGATTTTTGAAGAAGAGTTTGGTTGAGTTTTAGCATAGCAGGATAAGAATATGGTTCTATGGACATGCGAGAATATGGCACCTTGGCACAGATGGTGCGAGCCTTCCTTTTTCCGGTAGCAGCAGATTCAGTAGCTTCAGAGCTATGGCCGGGTGAAGGGGTGGCTGCCTTTTCAGTCGGTTCTGGTATCACAAAGTGGACATCAGTGGATAAATTGTCTTGAGATTCGTTCTCAATCAAGCTTGTGAAGAAGTGGCCAAGGGAGTCGAGTTCACCTTCTTCTTCTTTTTCCTTTTCTTCTTCCTCTTCTTCTTCACTTGAGGACTGAACCTCGTCATCATCATCTTCATCATCGTCTGCCTCAGGAGTGGCAGGGGGAGTTTCAACTTGCCACCAGTCATCAGATTCCTAGTGAAAAAGTAGAAGCAAAGTAATCAGTATACAATTGAGAAAAGAATATGTTATCGAGATTTTTGTCAGTCGGTACTTACTGGTGGTGCCGGGTTATTCTTGCTGAATGGCAGAAGGCCATTTTCTTTGATCGTCTCAACCTTTTCAGCAAGGAAGGCCTTGATAGCCTTGTTCAGAGCAGTGTTTGGGTAGGATTTTTCCGAGTAACGGAGGGAATCTGTCAGATGGCCCGAGTAATCGCAAAGAAGCTTCTTGCGAATACTGTTGGGCTGAATTCGCCAACCCATCCACGTTTTGATCAGATCAATCCCACGGAGACCGTGTGCAACAAGAACCGAGATCTTCTTAAGAAGAGGCTGGATAGCTTCTCTCTCGGTGTCAGAGGCAAAGGATTTCATGTTGTTGTTAAGAATGAGGGGTTCGACTGAATAACCCGGTAAGGGATGTTCACCGGCTGGTATCTTGGTTTTACAGTAAAAGTATGATTTTTGCCAATGTTTCACGTGGGTATGAAGTTCTAGAGAAGGCATGGCAGAACCTTTGCGGCGTTGAATGGAAACACCGCCACAGACTAAGAGGGGGCCATTCTTGTGCTCACGCTGAGGTTTGCACAAGAACAGCTCCAGGAAAAGAGCTAAGCTGGGAGGAGTGCATAAATATGATTCACAAAGAACTATGTAATTACTGATGTTCAAGATGGAATTGGGTCCGAGATCGAAGACCCGGAGGCCGTAGTGACGAAGAAGATCCCTAAAGAAAGGATGACCCGGGGGACGAAAACCCCGGGTGACATGCTCAAGAAAGCAGATAACTTCACCTTCCTTGGGGGAAGGCCGAGTCTCCTCTTCAGTCCCTCTCCACTCGATTTCCGACTGAAGAGGAAGAACGCCGGCCTCTGCCAGTTCTTCCAGCTTGGTCTGTGTGGCCATGGATTTGGCCCAGTTGGCCGTAATCCCAGATTTGCGCTTGGTGGTCTTTTTGATTTTCTTTGATGCAGATGCGGTGGCACCATCACCGGCTTTGGCCTTGGCCTTCAGCTTCCTCGGATCCTTGGGTGCCATGAGATCTGAAGATCTGGAAAATACCCAGAAAAGAAATGAAGAACAGTGAGCTCAAGAACAGCCCGAGGAAAAGTGATTCAAGATCTAGATGGAAACCAAATGCGGGAATGAAATACTTACCGGAGCTCGTGGAGATCTGATGCGGGGCTGATTTCTCGGAGGTTAGCTGCGGCAATGCGGGGCTCCAATGTCCAGCGGCGGCGCGGCAAGCTCGGAGGAACCCTAACCCTAGCTCGAGGAGAGAGAAAACATAAGGTTGAAGATGAAGGGCGCGGTGAATGGGGAAAGTGAAACCCTTTCACCGTGGTCCACTATTTATAGCCCAGGGTGAAAACCCTAGGAGCGTGAAAAACGAAGAGATAAGGTTCTGGTTGACCATAGGTCAAAGATACGAGAGAATCTGTCAGAGAATGTCTCTTGGTTGTTGACTGGAGAGAGTTGAGTACGAGAGAAATGCCGGGTTATAAAGAGAACCGCCAAAAGGAGCTGGTCTGAAACATAACCCGGCCATTCAGTGTTAATGCTTTTTATTTTGTTTTCAGGAGTTTAACTCGGATAATCTCATCAGCAGCTACCCTCGAGTAATTAAATCAAGATCAAGAGTATCAAGTGAAGCAACTGATGAGCTTATGCAAGTCAAACTTGGGGACTACTGTTGGGGGGATAATAACCCGGTATACTTATGACCAAGGAATAATCAGTCGGACGGTCCAAGGTCTGGACCGAGTGAAGTGTACAAGATATGGGCCGGGTTATAGTTGGGCTACTAGGCCTAACATGACTCGTCCCTGGATGGAAGGACCTAGAAGAACTGGAGTCCGAGTGAAGGAAGAAACCGGGTCCAGGAGAATCTAGAGTAGGACTCCGAGCTCGTATGTAACCCGGTACTCATTGTAAGTTAGGGAACCCGGTGTCTATATAAACGGGCTCCCAGAACGTAGATAGGAGAGTTCGAAGCCTGAAGTCATAAGTTGTAACCCTAGTTTGATATCACCGCTATCAAGTGAAACCCTTGTAACTTGTCTCGTAACCCGGCTCTGTTGTCGTAGCCAAGTTATCGAGACCTCGAGATCAATAAAATAGAAGCAGGAAGTAGGTCTTCATCTCCAATGGAGAGGCTGAACCTGGGTAAATCCTTTTTCCTCAACGAGTGTGACAATCTCCAGAAGGACCAAGGCGCCTTGCCCCAACATACAAGTTACCCTATGGTAACATCTGCCGTGTTAACCCCACGACAAGGGGTGCATGAGAGGGAGAAGGTCAAGGGGAGCTCGGGGATGCAAAAATGGCAGAGGATGGTGGTCTGAGGCACCCGCGAGCTTGCTCGACACATCGGCGGCCGGAGAAGAAGAGGATGAACTTCGCGGCGACGATCCCGGGCTTCATTCCTCGATTCCTCGCACGGAGAGGGAGAGGGCGACGCGGCGATGTCGAGGGTGGTCTTAGATTCGGACGGGGCGGCTTCAATCTATGGCGATACACGGCGGCGAGCTCGAGCTAGGCTCGGCCATGGCAGAGGAAAAAGGAGAAGTGGGGAGCAGGCAAGCGAGTGAGTGAGGGAGGAGGAGAGCAGAGCGGCTTCGGGGGGGCCTCTTATCTCCTTCAAGCGGCAAGAGACGCGCGGGAGAGGGGGGTCCGGGCGGCGAGCGTCGCAGGACGACGACACGGCGGCCTCGCGCCACTGCTGCTACAGAGAAGACGGCAAAATTACCGAAAACCCCCTGGCAGAACTTTTCCTTCTCACAACTAGGTCCTTTCCAGATTTTCTTTTATTTCCTTTAAAACCAGTAGCCTTTAGGGAATTTATTTGGGGTACTTAAACTTTTTATAAAAATTTGAGAAAATTCAGGTAGCCTCCCATATACATGTAGAAGCTCCACAAAATTTGGTTTTTGAAAATAAAATGTTTTGAACAATATTTGTTCCTAGGGTTTAAATAAGACATTTTTCTTAAATGTAATTTTATAATCCTTTAGAATTTTTAAAGCAAGTTTAAAATATTAATTTTGAACTCTTGGAACTTCCTTGACAAATATATTAACTTCAACTAGTTTTTATTTCCATAGAGAAAATATTTGTTTGAAGGAAATAGATAGCTATGTAATGAAAATAATTTATTAAGATCATTTATTTTAATTCATGATCTTAATTTCTATTTGTTGAATAATTTGAGGAGTTTGCTTTAAATTCAAGTCACATTCCAAATTTGTGACCAGTGGGCTTCCAACTTAGCACTCAAGTATATTGGTGTAATTATTCACCCAAGCAAACAATAAAACAAGAATTAACAATCAATACAATCATAAGTCCAATAAGCAAACAATCACAACAAGATCAACACCACAACCAAGTCCACACAATTCAAACCACAAGAATTAATCACACCACCCTTTACATAATTAACAATACTATCTTATAAGAATGATCACTCTTAATTTTGACAAGATGATGTTTAAAACTATCTCAACTCCACCTTTGTATTTTTGAAAAGGGTTTTGAGCAAGGCAAAATATGTGGGGTAATATATTTCCCACTTGTGTTCTTTTTTTTAAAAGGAAGTGATAATCCAAGTTTATAAAATGGGAGCTGCATACAAATGCAAAATATCGAGGTTAAAAGATAGATAGGAGATAGCATATAGATCTCCACATTTTTGGGAGCACATAGTTTTTGGAAATACTTTTACTTTCTCAAATAATGGGTATTAGTTTTGGTTGTTGCTAAACCAAGTATCATTGAAATGGAGTTGGCCAAAATAAGAATGGAAATGATACAGGGAATATTTTCTTGTCATAACATGATCACCAAAGTTAAGTATATTTTTATATTGGTTGGGTCTTATTTTTACTAGTCAAACAACTTAAACAACAAGTCACACAAGTTCAAACATAACAATGGGATGGAAAACACAATCATCAGTGAAACTTTTCAAAAGTTTTTGTTGGTTCTGAAATTTGGGTCTTGTGAAACTAAGTTTTTATTAGTTTCTAAATTTGGGGATGTGACAGCTCTTCCCCCCTTAAAAATAAATCTCGTCCTCGAGATTTGCCCGGTGATAACAGGGGAGCATGAAGGCACGGGTTTTGGTTGGCGATACTTCTGAGGTTGTTGCTTCTTCAGTGAGGTTGCCGTGTGAGATCTTGACAACTTGATGATGCGAGGCTTTCTTTGTCGATAAACTTCTGTGCTGAGTTCAGATCCTTGATGAGGGGGTTGTCTTGATGATTGACTCGGATGGACAGTCTTGGTTAGTTGCTTCCAGATACTACAAGGCTAAGGCGCAAGGATCTAATTATTACTACATTACTGTATACCTATTGTAGGTCTTCCCCCTTAAAAAGGGATTTTGAAGGTTCATCCTGAAGGTTGCAGCTGGAGTTGAATTGGGGACATTATTCTTCCGAGGTAGCTTGACGATCTTCGTCTTGGGTGTCATTCCTAGGTGCTCGGGTCAGTGCAGATATCACTTCTGGATATTGTCTCTTTACGAGGGTCGCTGATGGGGACGCGTTGTTCTCAGGATGCGTCAAGTATGAGCACTCGACTCTCTCCGGTTTCTAGTTAGTAGAGGGATGTTATAAACTTCTAAGGGTGTCTGAACTTGCTTGGTGGTTGACGTTGCCAACAGCAGGTGCTTCCGTTGTTTGATTCTTCTTAGTGACTCTCGGTAGATTTTCTTCACGTTTTTCTTCCTTCGGCTTGGCGAGAAAAAAATGCTGTCCTGGAAGACTTCTATGGTTCGGGCCTTCAGGACGCTTTGCAGGTGTCTTCACAAGTAAGTTAGAGTGCACCAGAATAGTTAGGGATTCTGGGGAAACTTTCTGGTTGAGGGGCTTTAGTTAGTTTTCAAGGGAGTTGGGTGCTATACTCTGAATATAAAACTTTTTATACCTAAAATCCAAAACATCCAACTTTACACAAGCCTCTAATTCTCGAGTCTCCAAAATACCATTCCAACATCTCTGGTAAAGTCACTAATATCAACTAGTTAATTGAATCGTGGCTTTTGCCCAAGCTAAAGTTATTAATCCACCATCATCTTCTTCGGGCATAACTCTTTATCGTAGTATAGTTCAATCTATCGGATACCCATCAAATTTTTTAGGCATAATCTTCCCATTACATTCTATCACAAAAATCATAGTGGTCCATCAATTATTTCTTGATTGATTTCTCTCCCCAGATAGGCATATCTCATATTATCTTACTCCTTCAGGTGGTCATTTTTCCCACGATCATATCATCAAAGCTAAATAAAACATCCAACAGTCATGCAATCATACCATCAAGAATTAACCCACTTTCTAACCAATCCAGATTTCATCTCAACATTTTTGGGCCTCGATCTCATAATCAAACATAAAATGATCCTTCTAAGAATAATCCAAACAGAGCGTGACAAGCTCTGAAAATTACTATCACCTAGAACGTCTTGCTACTAGACCAAGTCATATTGATTTCTAGAATCCGATAAACATCCACTTATCCTCCAACAATTATTCCTTGCATTCAACGATCTACTCATTTGCTAAATCAACTTTGACCACTTCCTATAATTCCATAAGAATTTAGTACAAGGGTCACTTGCCTAAGAATCACCTTAAACATTCCAACGTCGGAGTATTCTTCTTAATTAACTTGCTTCTACCAATCCAAACATCGTTTTATCAGCAAGTGCTTCCTAAAAATCCAATATCTTTCACCTTTATTTCTAAACCTTAAATCAAGGGTCACGTCTTCTAGCTCCAGATAACCACCAATGGTTGGGGACCACAACTGGTTAGCCCCAGAGTATTAATCAAATATATCATCTGTCCAATCCCAATGAATTTATCGATCCACTCCAAGTTTTCACTTCTATTCTGAACCCCAAATTTTTGATATTTCCAACATCATCCACCAAATTCTGATCTCATCACTAGATTCTCAAGGGATTCTTTTGACTAATAATCTTATAGTCCAACACTCTTATATCTTCCTAAAGTCTCCTGTCTACCAACTAGTTTTGAGTCGTCCACTGGCAACTCTTCCCTTTGTCTAGAAAAGCAGTTAGCATTTTGGCAAAATTTGGTTAGATGAGAAACTAAAGTTAGATAAATTATGTTAGTTATGTTAGTTTTTCATATTGTTTTGTTAGTCTGACGGGATACGACCAGTGTCATCTACCGTCGGGTCTTAAATCTTCATCTTTCTCGATGGCTTGATGTGGCTGTACAAAAATGACGAATGAAGACCGCTATCAGTCTTGCAGAAGGTCGCAGAGTCTTGGGGTAGCGAGTATTCCATACCTTGCTCCTCTCACTAAGAGAAAATTTTCTGAAGGGTTTTCTAAGTCGGTCTTTTGAAAGGATACAAAAAGTACATTTATGGCCAACAAGGCAAAAAGGTTTTTGCAAACAATCAAAATTTAAAGTTACAGATAAAAGTGTGGTTACTTTGGGTTCCCGACAAGGCGTGTTTTGTGAAACACACTAGGAAAACAACACACATAAATGCAACATACAAGCAAGGATCAATCAAGGCACTTGTCGCACCAACAGACGTTTAATACCGTGAAAGATGGGGTTTGCTCAAGTAAACGAGCTTATCCTATCGATCCTATGGGTCTGGTTTGGGATATCGTCAAGTATGTAAGTTTGAATGGAGGTAAGACAACAGATGGAACTTTTGATAAACCTTTAAACGAGAGACAAGGTTTAGAATAATTCGAGAAGTTGAAAATAATGGAAGTTATACTTAGGCTACCTTAGATACAAATAATTTAGGTAGTAATATATTTCTTTCCAAAAATAGTTTTCGCCTTAGTCTTCAGCTGGAATACTTGAGATTGTTGAGCTAGTAACTGAGTGGAATTGTTGATATTGAGTGAGGTCTTCGAGGTCTCTTGCTTTGTTGATACTGACGATCTTGGTATTCACACATCAATCGCCTTTATGTTAAATGTTGAGTATTTGAGATGGAAGCTTCTTCTTGTAGGTGCTAGCTAATCAGGTCTCACTTGGGTTCATCGTCAAGTATTTTGAATGGGTAAGAGGGAGTAGAGAAATCCTTGGAAAATCTTAAATAGAGGGATAAGACTCAGAAATATTTGAGAAGGTGAGAAAAGTGGAAGCTATTTTCTTGGGCTTCCTTTGATAAAAATGTATTTTGGTAGTAATATATTTTTAACAAAATATTTCTTTCCTAACTAACGTCCATGCTAACTAAGTTCTGTTACAGTCAGGATGGCTCTGATACCAAGTCTGTGAGGACCCCAGATTAACTGTCTGAGATACTCGATATGTTTCCTGCAACAATCCCATGATCAGTCTGTTGTTGCACATAACTCGAATTGGCATCACAGAATACCCATAAATACCGAATAAATATACTTACTTGATTGAAGTCATAACTTCAACAGGTACTTGCAGCGGAAATCACCAAAACAACGTGGAGCCCAAGCCATTTGCCAACCCTACAGGCAGCTGACTGGGAAGCGCCCTAGTTTGCATTGACGTCCTCGAAACCTTCTTCTTCTAACTGCTCCTCTTCAAAATCTGGCTAAGACAATAGCCAGGGACGAAACCAATATGAGTACATTTGAATGTACTCGCAAACTACCCCCGGAATGAGCATGCACTACTCTTTTTATTGTTTAAATAAAACTTTGTTTGCTTTGAAAACTCTATATCCTTGTTGAAAAGAGAAGGATATACCTTTGTTTAATAAAACTTTGTTTTGAAATCTCCATATCTTTATTGAAAAAGGAAAGAAGGCTTTTAGAACTTTTCCCATAAATCTATTTTTGTAAGAAGTCTCGTTTAAAACTTTTCCCGAAAATACATCTCTGTTGAGATAGGTAAGAAGTCTCTTTTATAAACAGTTTTCCCGGAAAATCACCATTTTGTTTATTTCTCCAAAACTCCTCCTTTTCCGACCAAAACCATTTCGGGTCAAAATCAGTTTTCCAACAATCTTCTACCAACCCCTTGGTATAGTTGCATAAAACATTTCCCACTTTCAGGACACAAAACATTGCACTTCTCGATCAAGCCCCTCAGGGTCCTCCTCTTTTCCAGCAACCTCATACCGACTCACCGGTATAGTTGCACATATACAACATCTCCATTTTCCTTTCAAATCTTAAAACATTTCCAAAACTTGCACATGGTCAGAGGACAGCCTCCCAACTGTCCATATCCGAGGACTCGGCTATTCGAATAGTTTTACCCTCTGCAGAGGTAGCACGCTTTTCCCACACCCATCCGGTAACTCATCGTGTCAGCCACGTCCCGCCATACAAGGTTTATGCGAAGTTGAGTCACCGACCATAGTCTGTCCTTTGCTCATGCTAGTATAGGACCCTACCGCTACGAATTTATCATCCTTTCCATCAACACCCAGTCCAGATTCCCCGTCGGGAAACCTAAGTGTGAGGACTCGTAGTTCTGCCCGGCGAGTGAACCCTTCAATCCTCCCACCAACGTGTTAGGACCCAGGTTAGGGGTAGGTCACCAAACCATCCCCTCATGGAACGAGGTCATCCTCGTTGTTAAGGCATCCAGTACTAATATGAGCAAACTATATGACTACGCCCTTTTCCCATATGTGGGTAAATGTGGTCGCACAGGTTATTGGCTGGTCGTCATAGTACAAAGACACAATGTGCATTTTTCATAAACATCTCCATTCACCATTTCTCCATTTCCACACCGACATCTCGGTATCCCACAACCACACAAGTATTTTCAAAGGGAGTTTTGAGTAAACAATATTTTTCCCATCCTATAGTTTGAAAAAGAATTTCCAACTAATATCTCCATATGGGGTGTCAAAATAATATACTTATATTTTGGAAAAGGGTTTTCAAAATCATAACTTTAGTGGCAAACACCACATAAATCACTTATGCTCTTTATAAGTAAAACATGTGAATCAAAATATATGTATATAGATGCAAGCTCAGAGAATAGCTTGCTGATTTCAGCATGATGTTCCTGGACTTCTCCTCACTGAACAAAGAAATAAACTCTCGTCCTTCTCCGATAAATCCTTTCCAAATACCACTCTGGTAGCATTTATCTCTAGCGTCGTATACATGAAAATAAAACAACACGCAATAAGCAAACCAAACCACAAGTGGTATACAAACAAGGAACAAACCACAAGTATCAAACTAATCACTCAAGCCACAAACTAAGTTCTACATTTACAAGGGCATTATACTAATCAGGAGTATAACACCACAAACATGCTAAAAACATAGAGCACCAAGACAACCTCAATTAGAGGTAATTAACACCCACTTTTCTTTAATCAGGAAATACTTCAGACAAAAGTTAAACTACCAATTAATCTTGGTAATTCAAGATATCTCACCAAGTTAAGGTGGAGACATTAACAAGACACTCAAGCTATTACTTAACTTATAGACAAACAAGTTTAACAAGCAAGGCAAACATTTTAATCACACACAATATCCTTATATCAAAATCCACAATCTTAACAAATTCCTAATTATTAGGAGAAAGCTATATAGGGAATAAAACCCTAACAAAAACATGACTCACAAGTAGTTCCCCTAACATGCTAGTAAAATAAGGAAACATGTCACAACAGTGGATTACCACCTTGCACATGCTAGGAAACACATTTATAATAATAAAATTATAACACAATAATTATAAAGTCCTAATAAAAATAGGCAAAAAAAGGCCTAAACCTTATAATTAGCACCACAGTCAATCAGTGACTCCTAAATTCAAACCAATTTAGGGATATGTTCTCCTACACATATCGAAGACAAACCAATTGGATTTACTCCAAAATTCATCTCACACAAATCTACAAAAATCACCAAATTGCCACTGATGTGTTTTTAAGAAAGAATAGAACTTTTGTTTTAGGTTTCATTTGCATACAAGACCAACAGATCTGGAAAGGTATCACTTCAATCTTTCCATAGAATTTTAGTTTGCAAATTTTGGAGTTATAAAACTCTAGATATTTATTATTTAGTGAAAAAGGTACTTTTTACAAGATTTAATCCAGACCTCATTTAAAATTATATTTTTGCAAACAGCCAGTTCTGGATGTTTAAGAAAACACATGAGAACACTACAAAATTTAATTCACTCAAAACCTATGCACAGATCTACCACAAAAGATTTAAAGCTATACTGCAATTTTAACAAGAAATGGAAATGGATAATGGATCTTCTGGAAAAATAAGGAATGGGCCAGATCTGGCCCAGATCTGGCCGTGCAGCGCAGAAGCTGGCCCAGCCCATGGCCCATGAGCGACGAAGCGGTACGGGCCTTCTCTTCTTCCTCGACACGCAGGGACGACGAGGCACGGCAGGGGAGCAAGGCGGAGACGGCGCGGCGGCTCCGGTGCTTCCTGGGCAAAAAGAAGGGGTGCATGAGAGGGAGAAGGCCAAGGGGAGCTCGGGGATGCAAAAATGGCAGAGGATGGTGGTCTGAGGCACCCGCGAGCTTGCTCGACACATCGGCGGCTGGAGAAGAAGAGGATGAACTTCGCGGCGACGATCCCGGGCTAAGGATGGCAACGGGGCGGGTTCGGGCGGATATACCAAAACCAGATCCAAATCCAAATCCATCAGCATCACTATTGCCCGCCCACGAAAGTATCCATGGGCATGGATGTCGCCCCATATCCAAACCCGCTGGATATCCGGATATCCATGGATATCCACGAGTAATGCACCGGAGTATTAAATCAACAATATTTCAACCACAAAGTACTTAAAATATGTAGAATCTCAAACAAATCACACCACATAATACATAATATCATCTCAATCTCACGAAACATAGCCAATACTTCTTATTACAAGTTAGCAATAATTAGTAATGACGTGAATTTGGGTCATTGGGTGAGTTGAGCTTCAAGAATATTAAGAGAGTCGGGTATCCATTGGATATCCGTGGAGCAAAATCTTTGCCCGTGCCCAACCCATGAGTTAGCGGATATCCGCCCCATGAAATCCATGGGCAAAAACTGCCCTCCAAACCCTCATCCATCGGGTCGGATATCCATGGATACCCGGCTCCATGGATATAATTGCCATCCTTATCCCGGGCTCCATTCCTCGATTCCTCGCACGGAGAGGGAGAGGGCGACGCGGCGATGTCGAGGGTGGTCTTAGATTCGGACGGGGCGGCTTCAATCTACGGCGATACGCGGCGGCGAGCTCGAGCTAGGCTCGGCCATGGTAGAGGAAAAAGGAGAAGAGGGGAGCAGGTAAGCGAGTGAGTGAGGGAGGAGGAGAGCAGAGCGGCTTCGGGGGGCCTCTTATCTCCTTCAAGCGGCAGGAGACGCGCGGGAGAGGGGGGTCCGGGCTGCGAGCATCGCAGGATGATGACACGGCGGCCTCGCGCCACTGCTGCTACAGAGAAGACGGCAAAATTACCGAAAACCCCCTGGCAGAACTTTTCCTTCTCACAACTAGGTCCTTTCCATATTTTCTTTTATTTCCTTTAAAACCAGTAGCCTTTAGGGAATTTATTTGGGGTACTTAAACTTTTTATAAAAACTAGCTGGGTGACCCGCGCATTTGCGCGGCTAGCTTTGTTATGTGTTGATTCATATGTTTTTTCATATTTATTATACCACTTTTGAATTTTTTATCAATTATTTTTGATATATTTGGTGGCCAAAATGCACTTTTTTTGTTAATCTTGTACCTGTTCTCTTCCACAACCCCAATTAAAATATGTTGAATTGCAATTATTAATTATTAGTGCGATGTGATGCTTATATATGATGCTTTTACACATGATAGTAGTACACTAATTGATTAAAAACAATGTAATTATCCACGTATCTAATATGTAATTTATACTAATAGTTATGTCCCGTCAATTCCTATTTGGAGTTTGTACGTAAAGTATAGATTTTTAGTTTCACCAATTTTTGCTCCAAAACTCATATATGACAAACAATTTTTTCCGCACAAATTGAAGCATTAATGTTTCAGTAATCAATGTATATTTTTGTTGCATATTAGTTGTCAAAATTTAGATTCTGCCTTATCTTTGGTATTTACATGGATGGGCGTCCATCTAGCATTCGGTTTGGCTGTCATGATTTTCTACAAATATCTATACATAATAAGGGAGTTGTGTATACTCGTGGGATGGTTATATGCTCAATTACAGAGTAGAAGTAATATATTGCCCTGCACAATATTTACATAGGAAAGCAAAAAATGATGATCAACCTATCATATAATTAATAACCAATTTTAGTGAGGAGTCAAAAACTGCTTCGGCACATAATTAAATATTTTAGGGAACTTCTGCTCTTTATGAGACCGATGGCTAAAGTTGGACAGTTGTTCACATATAAGGAAATTCCCATCCAGGTGTATGTTGATTCAATACATTCTGGTCCAGAATACAAATTTAAGAGTATACCTTCAGTGAAAAAATTACTACTTGAGTTTATAAAATTAAATCTAAGGAGATTCCTACACTGATTGAACTATTTGAATTGTACACTTATTTATGTCTAGAGAATATTAAATATGACAATATATGAGTAAGTCAAACTTACTTTTTATGTGTACAGGGCAAGTTTATCCAAAGTATGCTTGCCGGCGGCATCGGAGCTGCATGGAAACTAAAAAAGTCAGAAACAATTTCCAAGACAAATATTGTGCGCCATGAAGAAAAAGAAATAAAACCCAACTGCCGCCTTCTGGACATAAACAACCAAGGCCGTTCATTGCTGGCGATCCTGGTTCCTGCGCAATGTCGATGCAGTTCGCCCCTTGCACCTCCCAAATAAATTACATAATTCCTTAATGCTTGTAAACTTAAATATTCTATCGCTCCAGGCTATGTCTCAATCTGATGAAGAACAACAAAACACAGTAAAACCTATTTTGCCCATCTTCTAACTAAATATGTGTTATATGTGTTCTAACTAATAATTAAAGGTTTTTGTAAGAAAATTGCATGTTGGAAGGGAAACATCGAACCCACATGAAGATTGCAGCTATTACCTGAAGGTTGGAGCTACCACTCAAAGTTGTTGGCGTGCCTTTGATCCGCCGACCTCCGGCTGTCTTGTTCTGCGCTTTGTTGACGTGCCTTCGATTTAGCGATGCGACTTGTATTGATCGACTTCGATGAGCTAGTGTCGAGGCTTGTGTTTCGATTTGCTGGTGTCCAGTCATTTGGTCTTTCGGTCATGTTGTCACGTACCGTGCTCATATTAACCAAGCGACATGAATATAGCCCACCTAGATCATATTAATATCGGGAAACATAAATACCAGAAAACATAGTCCAACAGAAACTTCCTCGACTTTATGAAAAATGCTAGTTGTTACATGTTTCGCAAAGCACCTCCTTGCTTATTAGCATTCACTAATCCAGGAAAAAATTATGTGAGCACATTGATTGAAAGATTTTGGAAAGCTCATTATTTTACCCATATCCTATATATATCCTAGATTGGTGCTATACTTCCAATCAATGTTGCCTGTGTAGCTATTATGGCCTGCAAAATTAATTTAAAAAGTAAATTCAGTTAGCGGCTGAAATTGCACTTGCTAATCCATGATAAGATAATGTCAATGCATACTTGACTGTAAGCTCATTTTACCAAAGAATTGAACTGAGGTTATACTTCCAGTCTATGTTACTTCATACGTATTGTAACAAAACTAATACACAGTGGGGAACAGTAGTATGTCCATGGCCGACACTTTATGTTTTATGTACATTTCAAAAGACGCAGAAAAAATACCAAAGATCCTTTTCTTAGGTCCAAATATTCCCTCATGATCACTCCACAAATTTGTGTAATAATTTTGTAGAGCTCGACCTGAGGCTCAGTTCCTGCTGCTCTGATGTCTATACATTTGTCAAATTAATTTCATACGATGCAAACCAAGACAAAACATCTTAACAATTCAAGTTAGAACGTGACAGATAAATACGTAAATTTTTCAACCCATCAACAAATTGTACAAAGAATTCAAACATCTTGAGGAGCACCCCACCTTTTGAGCCCTGAAACTGAAACAGATGTCTTTTTGGCGTCCGCCCGCTACCCAAGCAAGCACCTGCTCACTCGTGCCTTTGTGGCCCCTATAGATTGCCTTCTCCAGTGCTCCACGCGGACGGCCTACTCTTTGAATCTCTAATGCCTGCCCAAGTCAAGCAGCGGAGAACACCCTTAAAAAAAAGGAAGCATATCGGATATTGTCTCATCCATCATCGTCGTCTCGTCTAGTTGCGATCGAGAAGAGATCGCAGCCCTCCTTCTCGTTGAGAAACCATTGCGGCACATGCTCTAATGTAATAGGAAATCAGTCATGAATGTCTCTGTATAAAATACTGTCATGTGTGGAGTACGTACATACATACTCAGGCTATCCGGCCGGCCGGCCGAAAATTGACATCATCGTGAGGAGCCTACCTGTAGGGAAGCTTCGCCCTGGCCAGGTTAGTTCGTCTAGGCTTGCATGCAGCATGGCGATTGACATGCAAGCTTCATGCTGGATGGGTATGGCGTCGATGACTGCTTCCTAGTGACCCGCGGCGTCGTGTCGGCTTCTGATCTCGATCACGATATTCGCCGCTTCAGATCTTGCTGGACGATCCCTTCGCCTCCGGATTATTGCCGCTTGCTCGACGATCCTTCGCCTCCCGATTCCTGCCGCCGTTGCTTCTCGGACACAAACCCTAGTAGTTGTTAATTGGAAGGAATAGTCAATTTGGCTGCCTATGGTCACCTCGCAGGGGATATATTCGGTACAACATTTTTTTTCTGCGGTCTCACGATGAAGCATAGAGTCCATGTTACATACGAACTCCACAGAGGGCTACCTATTTTACTTCCGACGTGGGATCCATGTAGTTAATCTCCACCTTTAATTTGCTCTAACGTAAAAAGGACGAATCCAGACCGTTGTTTGTCTTGTGTTTTAATTATATAATAGATTTGAGAAAATTCAGGTAGCCTCCCATATACATGTAGAAGCTCCACAAAATTTGGTTTTTGAAAATAAAATGTTTTGACTAATATTTGTTCCTAGGGTTTAAATAAGACATTTTTCTTAAATGTAATTTTAGAATCCTGTAGAATTTTTAAATCAAGTTTAAAATATTAATTTTGAACTCTTGGAACTTCCTTGACAAATATATTAACTTCAACTAGTTTTTATTTCCATAGAGAAAATATTTGTTTGAAAGAAATAGATAGCTATGTAGGGAAAATAATTTATTAAGATCATTTCTTTTAATTCATGATCTTAATTTCTATTTGTTGAATAATTTGAGGAGTTTGCTTTAAATTCAAGTCACATTCCAAATTTGTGACCAGTGGGCTTCCAACTTAGCACTCAAGTATATTGGTGTAATTATTCACCCAAGCAAACAATAAAACAAGAATTAACAATCAATACAATCATAAGTCCAATAAGCAAACAATCACAACAAGATCAACACCACAACCAAGTCCACACAATTCAAACCACAAGAATTAATCACACCACCCTTTACATAATTAACAATACTATCTTATAAGAATGATCACTCTTAATTTTGACAAGATGATGTTTAAAACTATCTCAACTCCACCTTTGTATTTTTGAAAAGGGTTTTGAGCAAGGCAAAATATGTGGGGTAATATATTTCCCACTTGTGTTCTTTTTTTTAAAGGAAGTGATAATCCAAGTTTATAAAATGGGAGCTGCATACAAATGCAAAATATCGAGGTTAAAAGATAGATAGGAGATAACATATAGATCTCCACATTTTTGGGAGCACATAGTTTTTGGAAATACTTTTACTTTCTCAAATAATGGGTATTAGTTTTGGTTGTTGCTAAACCAAGTATCATTGAAATGGAGTTGGCCAAAATAAGAATGGAAATGATATAGGGAATATTTTCTTGTCATAACATGATCACCAAAGTTAAGTGTATTTTTATATTGGTTGGGTCTTATTTTTACTAGTCAAACAACTTAAACAACAAGTCACACAAGTTCAACATAACAATGGGATGGAAAACACAATCATCAGTGAAACTTTTCAAAAGTTTTTGTTGGTTCTGAAATTTGGGTCTTGTGAAACTAAGTTTTTATTAGTTTCTAAATTTGGGGATGTGACAATACCTCGGATTTCCAGGATACCTCAGATTTCAGGATACCTCGGATTTCTAGGATACCTCGGATTTCAGGATATCTCGGATTTCCAGGATACCTCGGATTTCAGGATACCTCGGATTTCCAGGGTATCTCGGATTTCCAGGATATCTCAGATTTCAGGATACCTCGGATTTCCAGGGTATCTCGGATTTCACGATACCTCGGATTTCAGGATACCTCGGATTTCAGGATACCTCGGATTTCCAGGGTATCTCGGTAACGAACATTTTCAGCAAAACCGATAACACCTTTCAACGTTAGTCCAGCATATATATCATGAATATTCAAAGGGAACAACAATTCTACCAACCAAAGCAACGAACTATAGCATATGCCGGAAAGTAAACCTAGCAGCAATACTATGCACGAGGATGCAAAGTTGGACTCAACCGAGTCCCCGAGTCACTTTTCTTATCTAGGAGCAGAAGCTAAAACTGACTGACTGTCCAGTCCCCGGGTCAAAACATCTTGCTCCTGGGGAAAACAACTAAGCATGGCAGGAAGGGGCAGTCCCCGGGCTATTTTTTAGATTAAATAACTGTGCGTGGTGCCAAGGAACATACTCACAGAGCATGTTGGTGCAGATGTCGGTGATATGTTGGTACAGCTACCGAGATCTGTTGATGATGACTGTCGGTGGAGGCTGCGCCAGCCTCTGCTCACAGCGGCAAGCTAGAGCGCGGGAGACAATGGTGATGTCGAGTCCCCGAGTTGATGAAGAAGGTCCCGTCCGAATTTGATCCAGCAAGCGCCACTATCAGCCCCACGGTGGGAGACAACTGTCGTCGTGGTGAACAACAGATGCCTAGGGGTAGGCTTGAGTTTGGGGCCGATGGACGCTAGAGGATTCAGGGAGGGATAGCGCGCTAAGAAGCACACACAGAAGAACACAGGAACACAAGATTTATCCTGCTTCGGGGCCCTCGTGAGGAGGTAAAACCCCTACTGCAGCATCTAGCCTACTTGGTGTATTTTCCCTCTGTATATGCAGTGTACAAGTGCTCCTCGAGCTGTACGGAGCGATTCATGGAGACGCGCTCATGGAAGAAGAAGAAGACTACAGGGGAAATGAGCCCCAGGGCCGTGCGCGCCCGCGCGTGTGTCTCTGCCGTGAGCACTCCCCCTGGTGCTCCTTATAAATAGAGAGCCCATGGGACAAGGGGTGGCCCACGGGTACTATGATGACACTGCGCATGACATGACCACTAGGGTCTTGTCACATTGTTGATGTGTCATGCAGGTTGTACTCTTGTCACATCAGGGCACTGTAGCCACGCTGCATGTGCATCATCATCCTTGTCTTGTAGCGTCTGTCCTGGAACCTCCTGGCACTGCATCTGTACGCGTTGAGGAAGGATGCTGCTGCGGGATGCTGGTCAACGGTGCGATACCGGTCGTGGAGATCTCGGAGTTGCGCAGTCCCGGGTGGCTGCCGAAGTGCCATGGTGTGGTCGAGGCAGCGCTTGGTAGTCTCGGTCGAAGGCAGAGTTGCTGGAGATGTCGGTGTGGAGGGCGTGGCGATGTTCTCCTGTCTCGGCTACGCCGTACTGGTGCCAGCGAGCGAAGACAACATCGGGGGGCAACTTGGCCTGGCGCTGCCGAGTCACGCTGCCGAGGTAAGGAGGCAGCCCACCGAAGCGCAGGGACTTTGGCCTAGTCGAGGCACAGGGTCTCAGCCCAGCCGAGGTAGGGAGTTCAATCCGTCCGGGGCTGGGAACTCGGTGCATCCGGGGTGGCGTGGCACGGCCCAGCCGAGGAGAGGAGCGGCCTGCCAGGGCTGTCGAGTCTCGGCCCGTCCACGGCGCATCGGCCCAGCCGAGGCGAGGCCTATCTCGGTTCATCTGGAGCGAGGCGAAGTCGGCCCAAGGGCGGCCTACTCGGGATGAAGCCATTTCGGCCTGCTGAGCTTAATCGAACCTCGGCCTATCCGAGCTAACAAGCACCTCGGCCCAACTAAGTCGAGGCATGGAGAGCCTTGGACCACCGAGCGGGAGGAGACCTCGGGCCTCCGATGCAATGCAGAACCTCGGCCCAAAGCGAGGTATTTCGGCATGAATCTCTCCTATCTCGGCCCAGGTTATCTTTTCTGTCTGTTTCCTTATTCTTTACCTATTTACTTCCTGCCTCAACCTCTTTTATTAACACCACCACCCCATAACTTTGGGGGTGCCGGGATTACATCCCCGACATAGCCGTTTTTAGGTCAAGAGGAAGTCGGTGGAGAAAAGATCGACAGCAGCGAGCCTCGTGGCCCAAATTGGTGGGCCCCACGCGGCCACGTACAGAGGCTGTGTGGGCCCCCCCTCTTTTGGGCTTCCGGCCTTCGTTTGCTTGCTTCCTTCGCTCCCAAGTCTTCCTCCTTCCAAAATATTGACGCCTGTATTTTTCTAGGTTATTTGGACGTCGTTTGAGTCCCTGAAACTTAAAAGAAAAAATAGGGTTTTCTGCCTGCGCAGGGTTAATTCCATAAAAATAGGAACTTTTATTCCTAAAAATCATTATATAACAGTGATATAACCCTTATATGATGCAAATATGATTGGAATATGAGTGATATAGTGCAAAGTTCATGTATGCATTTTACATGCATCAACATCCCCAAGCTTAACCAATACTCGTCCTCGATTATGAAGGTGATAAAACTAACATGGACTTTGCAATATAGCACTAACAATGGATATCAAAGATGATTGCTACTGGTACATAGAGTCAAATGATTCATTCTTCAAAGGAGTAGCAATATGCAAGATAGTTTATGAAGTGATATCAAGTATTCATGCAAGGATGTTCAATGATACACAAAGTGTAACATAGAAGATAGTAATATGGACCACATGTATGCATAATGATAAGTAAGAACATCCCACATTGGTCATAGAGTGTAGATGAAAATCTGAATATAAAAGGTGGACACTTTGGAAAAGATATATATGTGAGTAGAGGTAAAGCATGCATAAGTTTCATCTAACTTCCAAACTCTTCTACTTAAGTTAATGATTGCAATGTGGAATTCTAGGTGTCAAGCTCTCATTACCCCTATCATAACATCTTGAATGATTAAAGTTTAATGTGAAAGCAAATATGAGTAGTGTGCTTGATAAAGTAAAGGTTAGGTGTCTCATGCCCCTTGAATACAAGTACCTACACCATGAGTTACTCAACTTTGGAAACAAAGCAAGTTTAAGTTATATATCATTGTAAGTAATAATAGTATCATCAAGAGCGTCAACTGGGGTACCTCTTGTCCCAGGATATGGAACAAGCCCATATCAAAATGACAAGACAAACAAACAAGATGAACAACCTCAACAACCTTTTTATTTAACATTGGAATAGCTTTTTATTATAAGGTGCATCACAGACGGTTCACCATAGCATGTAAGTAAATTTCCACCATGAATGATGCATGGCTTAGATTAGCGGCTCAGGCGTCTCGTTAACCATTTATACAAACTTATTTAAACTACTTCATTTCCACCTCATTTCACCATGATAGGCATCCATAAACAAAATTACATGATATCAACTAAATGAGATGAAGGAGCATGTTGAAAGCTTTGCATGTGACAACTCGTTCACCATAGCATGTAAGTAAATTTCCACCATAAATGATGCATGGCTTAGATTAGCGGCCCAGGTGTCTCTCTAACCATTTATACAAACTCATTTAAACTACTTCATTTCCACCTCATTTCACCATGATAGGCATCCATAAACAAAAGTACATGATATCAGCTAAATGAGATGAAGGAGCATGTTGAAAGCTTTGCATGTGACAGCACATATGGGCTAACTCGCAACCTCGGACATTTATCAAGCCACTAGCTTCATAATCTTAATCACAATGGGTCATGTTTTATTTATGCAATAAAAGTAAATTGTGCATCGAGTTCGTGAGAGCTATATAACCAACTTTTCCCATGACAGTCAATAATATAAACATTTTCATTCAGAGGTATAGATAACACAAATATCATGATAAACATACTCAGAATAGCTTAAAGCCAATAGGTAGATATGGTGGACTCACTGGAATAACTTTGATTGAAGGTGTTGGATACAAGTTTTTACTTGTCGGAATTTTTGGGCTAGCAAGAGGGAGAAAGTTGACCATCTAGATGCATGCATGAGTGTCCATAGAACTAACTAATCCATGTTAAACAAAGTAAAATAACTTTTAGCATCAAAACATGAATAAGTGATAGCTCTTGATAAAACATTTGCAAATTATTACTCATTAACAAGCTCATGAATCATGCAACTATATGTATCATTAAAAATCAACTCAAACATCCCTTTTCTCAATACAATAAAAGCATCCAACACATTTCAACCCATATTTCCAGTAGCTCTTTCTCATATAAATTATAGTGTGGTGGTCTCACAAAATAACAATCAAACCAAAAACAAACAAAAAGACGCTCCAAGTTTATGCGATAAAGTGTTTCGATCGAAAAACAGAAGTTAGACGTGTGCAAACCGAGAGTGTGTAGGTCCAGTAGGGTTGTCTTCACATCCCAAGCTTATGGTCTTCACCATCCTTGGATAGCTCTTGGTGCATCTCCTCCAATCCCTGTGAAAAAACTTCAAAACACCGTTTCTCCCATTTTCTTTTCTCTGGGGTGCATTAGTAGTGATAAAAAAGTAGGTTTCTTGCTGCATATAAGACTCAAACAAATCATCATAAGAATGTACATAAAGTATATAATGTTGTATGCCTACTTATAAACTCATTTGAATCAAAAAGATTCAAGATAAAAGTTCAAGACATGCATAAAACAAAATGGGACAGAATCTGTCCAGAAAAACAGCAGCAGCAAAACGTATTTTTCTACCTTACCAAACTTTGCCAAAAAATTCCGCAAACATTCATGCATACAGAGGATGAAAAGTTGCAACTACAGTTCAAATATGAGCTCATTCGGAGTTACATAATAAGAATTAAAAATCATACCATGCACAGATTCGTGCAGGAATAAAATCTCCGAACGCTATAAGCAGCTTTTTCAAACCAAAAAGGGTAAAACTTGGCACTTTATTCAAAATTCCAGAAACTAAAATAAAAACAACCTCTCTTGTTACAGCAAGAGGACACAAAGAAAATCACAAATAAAAATAACCGGGTTGCCTCCCGCAAAGCGCTTTCTTTATAGCCATGTAGCTAGGCTTCTTACTTGTTGTTTATTGAAGATGAAGCTCATGAGGGAACTTGAACTTTGATGTCCCCCTCTTTCTTGGGAAGTGTTCATTAGTAATATCAGGGTCCCATGGTGCTCTCAAACCGATCAAAATAATAGTCAAGTTGAACCCTAATAGAGAGAAAAACAAAACACAAAAGTAACAACGAAGTCTAATTTTCTTTCTATGCATTGGCATTTTGTATATGAATGAATCACACTAAATAGAAGTTTTCCAATGCATATTAACAATAGTTACTTGCAGCCCATAATTATTAGCAGCATACAGAGGGCTCTTATCACCTCCTTTTTCATAACAGTTGCAATTAGTAGAAGCAAATTCAACCATATAACCACAAGAATCATTCAACTTAGATAATTTAGGCGAATAAAGAGGATCATTAAATTTATTTTGGAATTCATTAGCATGCTTCTCTCTTTAAAAATAGTTATTAAGATCAATATCAAGATTAATATCATGGTTGCAACAAATATTTGGAACTAAAGATAATTGCAAACCACATATGTATTTCTCAACATAAGCAAATTTCTCCTCTATAGTGTAATTAGGAGAATCCAAAAACAAAGTAGGACTCTCATGAGTGAGAGTACTATCACAAACAGAAGGTATATCATTTTTATCCTCACATAAATTAGTAACAACTAAACATGGAGGATTATCAATAAGCATAGGACCATCATCTAAAGCATTATCATATAGCATATTTAAGCAACACTCCTTATTATCATCCATAAGTTCACTAGTAGCATTATTAAAAAGTAAAGGAGCATTATTACTTTCATCATAATAGCATGGGTTATCATATAGGACCATAGAATTTTCAGTTTGACACTCATCATAACATGGGTTCTTGATGTGTGTAAAGTCACACGTCCATTGGGAACCCCAAGAGGAAGGTATGATGAGTGCAGCAGCAAGTTTTCCCTCGGTATGAAACCAAGGTTTAATCGAACCAGTAGGAAGTCGGCGATGCTCTGAAGGTTGTTGGTGAAGGAGTGTAGTGCGGCGCAACACCAGGGATTCCGGTGCCAACGTGGAACCTGCACAACACAATCAAGCTACTTTGCCCCAACGTAACAGTGAGGTTGTCAATCTCACCGGCTTGCTGAAAACAAAGGATTAGGCGTATAGTGTGGAAAATGATGTTTGCTTGCAGAGAATGTAAAAGAACAATGATTGCAGTAGGTTGTATTTCAGATGTAAAAGAATGGACCGGGGTCCACAGTTCACTAGTGGTGTCTCTCCATAATAAAATACTAACATGCTGGGTAAACGAATTACAGCTGGGCAATTGATAAAATAAAGAGGCGCATAACAATGCATATACTAGTCATGATGATCACTATGAGATTTACTTGGGCATTACGACAAAGTACACAGACCGCCATGCAGCATGCATCTGTGCCTAAATAGTCCACCTTCAGGTTAGCATCCGCACCCCTTCCAGTATTAAGTTGCAAGCAACAGACAATTGCATTAAGTATGGTGCATAATGTAAACAACACAAATATCCTTAGACAAAGCATTGCTGTTTTACCCCTAGTAGCAACAGCACATCCACAACCTTAGAACTTTCTGTCACTGTCCCAGATTAAATGGAGGCATGAACCTACTATCTAGCATAAATACTCCCTCTTGGAGTTACAAGCATAAACTTGGCCAAAGCCTACACTAATAACGGAGAGCATGCAAGATCATAAACAACATATATATATAGATCAATAATCAACTTGACATAGTATTCAATACTCATCGGATCCCAGCAAACACAACATGTAGCATTACAATAAGATGATCTTGATCATGATAGGCAGCTCACAAGATCTAAACATGATGGCACAAAAGGAGAAGACAACCATCTAGCTACTGTATGGACCCGTAGTCCAGAGATGAACTACTCACGCATCACTCCGGAGGCAGGCATGGCGATGTAGAGCCCTCCGGTGATGATTCCCCTCTCCGGCAGGGTGCCGGAAGAGCTTCAGAACCCCCGAGTTAGGGTTGACGGCGGCGGCAGAGGATGTTTTCTGAAATAATGGCTCGGTGTTTTAGGGTTTTCGCCTCGGGGAGAATAAATAGGCGAAGGGGCGATGTCGGTGGAGGCACGGGGCCCGCTCCCCACAGGTGGCGCGGCAGGGGGCCCACCCGCGCCGTGGGTGGGGACGGCGCCTCGCTGCCCCCCTTCGTCTCTCCTTCGGACTTCGTGAACGTGTCGGGAAAATAGGAACTGGCATTTTGTTTCGTCCGATTCCGAGGATATTTGCAGAACAGCTTTTCTGAAACCAAAAACAGCAGAAAACAGGAACTGGCACTGTGGCATCTTGTTAATAGGTTAGTCCCAGAAAATGCATAAAAATGCTATGAAGTGTGAATAAAACATGTAGCAATTGGTATAAAACAAGCATGGAACATAAGAAATTATAGATACGTTGGAGACGTATCAAGCATCCCCAAGCTTAGTTCTACTCGTCCTCGAGTAGGTAAAACGATAACAACAAATAATTTCTGAAGTGACATGCTACCACACAATCTTGATCAATAATATTGTAAAGCATGTGAGCTGAGATCAAATCATTCAAAGCAAAAGTCTATAATTGATATTCAATAAGAGATAACAAAGCAAGATAGTTAAACAAGCTAAAACTTTTCATGAACTATTGCTTTAAAGACATGAAACCGTACAAGGTTCATTAAAGATGTTTTAAGTATCCAATGTAGGAGTTCTATCCTTCAATTCCAAGCATCAAGCAATTTTTCACAACATAGAAGGATTCAGTCAAGTAAATATAAACATGAACGTCATGAATCAACTGTTTCGAAGTCTACTCAACCGGTGAGCGCAAGCATTTGGTATTGGCTAAAAGAACATTAATGGGGTTTGGAAGGCCAAAGGAAGAAAGTCTCACAAAGCTATAAGTGATCATTAGACAAGAGGAAGTCTTATAATCGAAGCTATGTAAGGAGTAGTGATTGCCATGCAACGGATGCACATAGAGCTATATGTGTATGAAAGCTCTCCAATGGAACTAGTGGGGGTGCATCCAACTTGGTTGCTCATGAAGACCTAGAGCATTTTTGAGGAAGCTCATCATTGGAATATACAACCCAAGTTCTATAGTGTAAATTCCCCACATAGTTATACTAGTAAACATGAAAACTCTCTCACATGGAGTATAGGTGCTAAACATGAGCACAAATGATGACTATGAATATGCAGGTGCTAAACATGAGCACAAGTGTGGATAAAGGATAGTAATGTTGCCCCTTTTTCTTTTTCTTTTTTTTTCTTTTCTTTTTTTTCTTTTTCTGTTTCTCTTTTCGATGGCCTCCATGGCTCTTTTCACTTTCAGGGGCAACATCCTAATATGACAACACACTTTTTGTTACAAATAACTCATAATGAACAAAACATGATGTATGAAACTGTATGCCTCTGCCAGTGTAGCAGGATATGCAATGATCTAGCGTAACATGGGTAAACCACATCAGCTGTATAGAATCATGCAAAGCAATATATAAATGATAAATGACAACAAGTCATGTAATGTAAGATGGAAGTTGCATGGCAATATATCTCGGAACAGCTATGGAAATGCTGTGGTAGGTAGGTATGGTGGCTGTTTTGAGGAAGATGTATGGGTTTATGTGTAGGAGAACAAGAGAAAGTCCTCCCACGGGTTTGGATGTACTGGCGAAGTATGCACAACTCTCAATGTGAGCAGAAGGCAATGCACAGCACCGAAGAGGCTAGCAAATATGGATGGTGGAAGTGCCAAAAACCGTAGCTTAACATTAGTCAAAAAGAACTCACAAGCTTATTGCAAACAACTAGCAGGTTCAACATTAAGAGCATGATTAAAATTCACTCCAAGAAGGGCCGTTCACGGCGGTACAAGTACCCCGCTAGATCCCTCGACCTTCAGCACAACTTAGTTATTACGAATCACTTTTAGACATGGAAAGCTATCAAGTCCAACTACACCTTCAACAATTTTAGTAGAGTTTGTAGTACGGTACAAGCTTAAAGACAACAATCCACTAATGATTTTAACTTAACTAACCAGCAAGCTTTACCATCTAATATCCTCAAAACATTTGCAAAGAATCAAGTTATCAAAGTTCAATGATCTACAAGATTATGCAAGTTATTCATATACCACTACCACATGCAGCATTTTCTGAACCAACACATCAACCAAGCAACTCTCCAAATAATTTACAAATGAAACAAGAGAGTACTTCTCCACAAGAATTAACAGCTCTAAAAGAGATGCATGAAAAACAGGAGCTAAAAGCATAGCAGTAGCTAGATAAGAATACTCAAAAGATATAAGTGAAGAATATGAGTATTCACATGAAAAAGCGGAGCGTGTCTCTCTCCCACACAAGAATGCTAGGATCCAACTTATTCAGAAAATAAAAACAACAAAGCAAAAATAAAAGCAACAGACGCTCCAAGTAAAACATAAGATGTGGAAGAATAAAATATAGTTTCACTAGAGATGACCTGATAAGTTGTTGATGAAGAAGGGGATGCCTTGGGCATCCCCAAGCTTAGACGCTTGAGTCTTCTTGAATATTGCTGGGTGACCCACGGGGGCATCCCCAAGCTTAGGCTTTTCACTCTTCTTGATCACATCATATCATCCTTCTCGCTTGCTCCTTGAAAACTTCCGCCACACCAAACTCAAAGTAATTCTCATTAGAGGGTTAGTGCATAATCAAAAATTCACATGTTCTACTGTGACACAATCATTACCAATGCTTCTGGACATTACTACAGCCACTGATGTTTATGGAGCAAAGAAATCCAATCAAACATAGTAAAAGAGGCAATGCAAAATAAAAGGCAGAATCTGTCAAAAACAGAACAGTCTGGAAAGACGAATTTTTTCGAGGCACTTAACTTGCTCAGATGCGAAAAATCAAAACTAATGAAAGTTGCGTACATATATAAGGATCATGCGTGATTTTTTCAGAATTTTTCGATTTTTCTGGAGTGCGTACAGCTCAAAACGGTGGACAGCAAAAATCTGTCACTGCGCAGAAATCCAAATTTAGCAACAACTTTCAACTAGAGACTTTACTTGGCACAACAATGCAATAAAATAAAGATACAAAGGAGTTGTTACAGAAGTAAACAGCACCTTGACTCAAAATAAAATAAAATGACAGAAAATAAAAAGGTGGGTTGTCTCCCATAAGCGCTTTTCTTTAACGCCTTTCAGCTAGGCGCAGAAAGTGAAAATCAAGTGTTCTCAAGAGAAGAAGCATCAACATCATAATTTGTTCTAATAATAGAATCAAAAGGCATCTTCATTCTCTTTCTAGGGAAGTGTTCCATACCTTTCTTGAGAGGGAATTGATACTTAATATTCCCCTCTTTCATATCAATAATAGCACCAACAGTTCGAAGAAAGGGTCTTCCCAAAACAATAGGACAAGATGCATTGCATTCAATATCCAAAACAACAAAATCAACGGGGACAAGGTTATTGTTAACCATAATATGAACATTGTCAATTCTCCCCAAAGGTTTCTTCATAGAGTTATCAGCAAGATGAACATCCAAATAACAGTGTTCCAAAGGTGGCAAGTCAAGCATATCATAAAGTTTCTTAGGCATAACAGAAATACTTGCACCAAGATCACATAAAGCATTACAATCAAAATCATTCACTTCATTTTAATGATGGGCTCCCAACCATCTTCCAACTTCCTAGGGATAGAAGCTTCAAGTTTTAATTTCTCTTCCCTAACTTTCATGAGAGCATTTGTAATATGTTTTGTAAAAGCCATGTTTATAGCACTAGCATTAGGACTTCTAGCTAGCTTTTGCAAGAACATAATAACTTCAGAAATGCTACAACATCAAAATCAAAATCATTATGATCAAAAGTAATGGGACCATTGCCTCCAATACTTCGAAAAATTTCAGCACTTTTATCAGAAACAGTTTCAGCAGTTTTAGGCAATTTTGCATGCTTTGTAGTAGAAGTGAAACATTGCCAACACCAATAACATTACCATTGATAGTAGGAGGTTTACTAACATGTGATGCTTCAGCATTACTAGTGGTGGTAATAGTACAAACTCGAGCTATACTATTCTTTCTATCAATTTCAGCTTCTCTTTCCCACCTAGCATGCAATTCAGCCAACATCCTAATATTGTTGTCAATTTTAACTTGGATAGCATTTGCTGTAGCAAAAGACTTAGTATCTTTAACCTCATTAGGCATAACTTTCAGTTTCAAAAGATCAACATCAAGAGCAAGACTATCAACCTTGGAAGCAAGAACATCAATTTTACCAAACTTTTCCTCAACAGATTTGTTAAAAGCAGTTTGTGTATTGATAAATTCTTTAAGCATGACTTCAAGATCAGAGGGTACACTCCTACTATTGTTGTAAGAATTACCATAACCACTACCACTATTAGAAGGATATGGCTTATAGTTGTTGTTACCAAAATTATTCCTATAAGCATTGTTGTTGAAATTGTTATTTTTAATGAAGTTCACATCAACATGCTCTTCTTGAGCAACCAATGAAGCTAAAGGAACATTATTAGGATCAACATGAGATTTACCACTCACAAGCATAGACATAATGACATCAATCTTTTCACTCAAGGAAGAAGTTTCTTCAACAGAATTTACCTTCTTACCTTGAGGAGCCCTTTCAGTGTGCCATTCGGAGTAGTTGATCATCATATCATCAAGAAGCTTTGTTGCTGCACCCAAAGTGATGGACATAAAGGTCCCTCCAGCAGCCGAATCCAACAAATTCCTTGAAGAAAAATTTAATCCTGCATAAAAGGTTTGGATGATCATCCAAGCAGTCAGTCCATGGGTGGGACAATTCTTTACCAAAGATTTCATTCTTCCCATGCTTGGGCAACATGTTCATTATCAAATTGCTTGAAGTTCATAATGCTACTTCTCAAAGATATAATCTTAGCAGGAGGATAATATTTTCCAATGAAAGCATCTTTGCATTTTGTCCATGAATCAATACTATTTCTAGGCAAAGATAGCAACCATTCTTTAGCTCTTCCTCTCAAAGAGAAAGGAAATAATTTCAGTTTTAATATCCCCATCTATATCCTTATACTTTTGCATCTCACAAAGTTCAACAAAATTATTAAGATGGGCAGCAGCATCATCAGTACTAACACCAGAAAATTGCTCTTTCATAACAAGATTTAATAGAGCAGGTTTAATTTCATAAAAGTCTGCTTTAGAAGCAGGTGGAGCAATAGGAGTGCATATGAAATCATTATTATTTGTGCTAGTGAAGTCACACAACTTGGTGTTCTCAGGAGTACTCATTTTAGCAAAAACAAACTAGGCCGAAATACAAAAAGTAAAACAAGTAACTAATTTTTTTGTTTTTTGATATAAAGAAAGCAAACAAGACAAAATAAAAATAAATAAGCAAGACAAAAACAAAGTAAAGAGATTGAAGTGAGAGACTCCCCTTGCAGAAGCAACTCGACTTCCCCGGCAACGGCGCCAGAAAATGTGCTTGATGTGTGTAAAGTCACACGTCGTTGGGAACCCCAAGAGGAAGGTATGATGAGTACAGCAGCAAGTTTTCCCTCAGTATGAAACCAAGGTTTAATCGAACCAGTAGGAAGTCGGTGATGCTGAAGGTTGTTGGTGAAGGAGTGTAGTGCGGCGCAACACCAGGGATTCCGGTGCCAACGTGGAACCTGCACAACACAATCAAACTACTTTGCCCCAACGAACAGTGAGGTTGTCAATCTCACCGGCTTGCTGAAAACAAAGGATTAGGCGTATAGTGTGGAAAATGATGTTTGCTTGCAGAGAATGAAAAAGAACAATGATTGCAGTAGGTTGTATTTCAGATGTAAAAGAATGGACCGGGTCCACAGTTCACTAGTGGTGTCTCTCCATAATAAAATACTAACATGCTGGGTAAACGAATTACAGCTGGGCAATTGACAAAATAAAGAGGCGCATAACAATGCATATACAGTCATGATGATCACTATGAGATTTACTTGGGCATTACGACAAAGTACACAGACCGCCATCCAGCATGCATCTGTGCCTAAATAGTCCACCTTCAGGTTAGCATCCGCACCCCTTCCAGTATTAAGTTGCAAGCAACAGACAATTGCATTAAGTATGGTGCATAATGTAAACAACACTAATATCCTTAGACAAAGCATTGCTGTTTTACCCCTAGTAGCAACAGCACATCCACAACCTTAGAACTTTCTGTCACTGTCCCAGATTAAATGGAGGCATGAACCTACTATCTAGCATAAATACTCCCTCTTGGAGTTACAAGCATAAACTTGGCCAAAGCCTACACTAATAACGGAGAGCATGCAAGATCATAAACAACATATATATGATAGATCAATAATCAACTTGACATAGTATTCAATACTCATCGGATCCCAGCAAACACAACATGTAGCATTACAATAAGATGATCTTGATCATGATAGGCAGCTCACAAGATCTAAACATGATGGCACAAAAGGAGAAGACAACCATCTAGCTACCGTATGGACCCGTAGTCCAGAGATGAACTACTCACGCATCACTCCGGAGGCAGGCATGGCGATGTAAATCCCTCCGGTGATGATTCCCCTCTCCGGCAGGGGCCGGGAAGAGCTTCAGGAACCCCCCAAGTTAGGGTTGACGGCGGCGGTGGCAGAGGATGTTTTCTGGAATAACTAGCGGGGTGGCCCGCGCATTTGTGCGTCTAGACTATCCACTTAATATTTGCCCGCACATTTGCCTTAGAAGCTTTAAATTTAGAAAAACACTATTTGTTATTTGAATATAAATTTAATAATTTAAGAATCGTTAACCTTAGGTAATCTGTGCATTTGCTACGTAGAATTTGTAGAATGTTAACAATTTTTTCGCATATTAGACATGTATTGTTGCTAGCAGAGGCCAAAGAATGAAGGAAACATTCTCGCATTCTTTTGTTTCATGGAACTTTTTTTATAATTCAGATAAATATCAAGCTATATTTTTTTTAAAGGATGGTTCTCAACTAATAAGAGGCAAACTACTATCTAATCAAGAATGCAGTAAAACAAAACTATTCAAATTTCGGAAGGAACTGCCCTTGATAAAGCAATCGTGGATAACTGAAATTCATTTCCTACTCTCTCTTAGTGATATAAAGTTATTATTCCATGAATTCTTTGGAGGACGAAATAGTGTAAGCAAATCAAGTCTCTCTCTATGCACCTGTACTCGATCTACAAAGTATGAAGGAACGATGATTGTGCCTGCATATGTTAATATTATATGGAGACAAATAAATGGAATACATGTCGCATAAATATAGGACATGTGCTTTGGATATGAACATTTGACTTGTAGTCATTCCGTAAGAAAAATATATCCAAATAGAGAACACAGGAAGTTTCAGCTACCAACGTTATTTCAAAAAACATTGGACAAAAACAAACATGCTTGTTAATGTTAAATGATATGTCTTAGACGTATTGCTTCCGGTAATACCTTAAATCACTGGATGCATCAGCGGGTCCTTTTCCTACTTCTTCATCGTTCATCACATCATAATCACTCACCTTCAGTATGTAACTTGATGCTTTCAGAATTTAAATGCAAGTAGTATGCAGAAAATAATCTAGCTCCCAAGACCATCATACGAAATATACAAAACTGAAACAGTCATAGACGAAAATGCCTTACATGAAGCAAAAGTTACCTAACAAACTCCAAGAAGATTTGGCTGAAATCATATAGTCATTTATTCTACAACCCACTACCCAAAAATATATTACACCTGACACAATATATAAACACAGGCTGAGCTGAGATGCAAGCAAAATCAAAGTCTGCAAGCAAGGGAAAATCAAAGGCATCATTAGTTGAGTGATTTTAAATAACAGAATATATATGCAGAATATAATCTAAGAGTCGATCAGAACCGATCAGCTTACATGTAACAAAATTACGGAACGAAGCAAAAGTTACCTGACATCCTGCAAGAAAATTTGGCTGAATCATATCGTCATGTACTACACAACCCATTACGGAAAACTCATACCTGCTGAGAGGGAAAACATTACCACAGCGGCTGATTATAAAGTCAATCATATGCATATACTTTTTTTGCAAGAAGAGAAAAACGAAGCATAACAATGCAACAACACCAGGGATTAGATCTTGGACTCTTGGCACATATACAAAAGAATTTATGTACTTCTTAGCAACCATCTGTTATTGCACATTCTGTCCTCATTAACAAAGAGCTTCGGTTTAAAGAACCTGAATAACAGTAAGCATAATAAATATGCGCGAAGCAATCCCTGTAATTCCGAAAACAATTGTGATCATACACCGGCACCAGATGCAAAGCCTTAATTTGTGAACACCCGGCTTGCTAAAACCTAGAGAAATTAGTGCATGTAATGGATGACATGACATGATTTTGTTACGACTTAACTAATAACATGATGGATAGACGTTGTGTAATGTACCTGGGAAAGCTTATACCAGCTGCCGGACTCGACGACAATGCTAGCCATGACCTCACTCTCGCCGTGAGTTGCTTATGTTCTTGTGCGTCCATTGGTTTGTAGCAGGTGCATGCTCCTTTTAAGTGCTGCATGCCCGTAGGCAAAATCCATGGAGTCAATCTCACGTGGAGCTTTCTCAACTCCTAGTATAACGTATTGGGCCGCTCGTAGATGAAATCTGATGATTCTGCCATCTAATTTCTTGGCACCCTGATAAGACCATGAGCACTTGTGCATAGCAAGCACATCAAAAATTTCTCTGAAGGTCAGGACTGTTTGCAAAGACAAAAAAGTTACTTAAGAACAGTAATCACCTCTATCATCGGACAATGTCAGGCTATGGTGCGCACTAGCAAGCAGCATGCAAATATGATCGGATATATATAGAAGAGTTTTTCATATGCGCCGTGGCCGGAGAAATTAGTGCTATGGAGCGAAAAGACCTGACATACCAGTGCACAAATATGTATCATTGTATCATCTCCAATGTGGTAGAATGCGTGAAGAGAGCTGATGACAGCATAGGAGAGGCCCAGAGCAGCGGTAAGCTTGTCCATCTCGCGCTATGCAACACGAATCAGTTGAACGTGAATGCATTAGTTGTCATCTTCTTCCCTATATATCCTGGCCAAGTCTACGACCACTTGTACTTGGACCAAATAGTACGCGTCTTTGAGATGGTGAAGCATGGCAGAAAATCCTGTTGGGGCAGGAGAGTCGACACGGAAGAGGTTGTCGCGCGCTTGCGAGACTGCGCGTGACGTGCCTGATTGCATGCGTCGACGGGGCGACGTCCCTGATTGCATTTGCCGGCGTCTATAACGATTCTTTGTTTGGTGCCAGCGTCTCCAGGAACCTAGAAGCCGACGACGTCATGCCAGACGGTGGGAGAGATCCATCATGTCTCCGCCGTATCCTCCCGTAATCCGAGTCTCCACCCTACGAAGCCTTCGGCCGGCCGCTGTACGCTTACGACAATGGCCTGGCCGCAGGATGGCAAGATAAACAGTGTACGGAAACATGCCAGAGTTGTATTATTAATCTCCACCGTTCCGCCCTGGTATACTTGCTTTTCCGTGCTTTATTAATCTCCACCGTTTATACATCTTACTTTTACGGTGGTTAATCTCCACCGTTGATTGTTTGTTGTTTTAATAATATAATAGATGGCTCGGTATTTTAGGGTTTACGTCTCGGGGGGAATAAATAGGCGAACGGGCGATGTCGGTGGAGGCACGGGGCCCGCTCCCCACACGGTGGCGCGGCAGGGGGCCCACCCGCGCCGTGAGGTGGGGACGGCGCCTTGCTGCCCCCCTTCGTCTCTCCTTCGGATTCGTGATCGTGTCGGAAAAATAGGAACGTGGCATTTTGTTTCGTCCGATTCCGAGGATATTTGCAGAACAGCTTTTCTGAAACCAAAAACAGTAGAAAACAGGAACTGGCACTGTGGCATCTTGTTAATAGGTTAGTCCCAGAAAATGCATAAAAATGCTATGAAGTGTGAATAAAACATATAGCAATTGGTATAAAACAAGTATGGAACATAAGAAATTATAGATACGTTGGAGACGTATCAGTTCTCATAAATAACAAAAGATTTTCGAGTTTGAGTGCTACTATCATATGTTGATGGTGAAGTTGGGAGATCCAACTCTTCCACAAGCTTAGGTTGGAACACATTCATTTCAATCTCCTCTTCGTTTTCAGCCAATGAGATCACGGTTTCAGCAATTTCCTATTCCACAGGTTCCTGAAAGGTGGTAAGTTCTTCTGGAGAATAGGTTTTCTCAAGAAATTTAGTGATATAAGGATTATCAAGACAATAACCAAGTATAACAAGATTTTCAGTTTTACAAGGATCATCATTATTTTGAATATAACCAGCAATTTCATAAGCACCCATAAAAAGAACAAATTCTTCAATTTGTTCAAGATTATCAAAGTCATAGTTTCCTTTAACATAATCAGCCAAGATTTCATTATCATTATAATCACATTGAAAAGAGAGGTATTTATGCCTCCTACAACAATGAGATTCATTAAAGCAGTAGGATTTATCATAAGTAGAGCACAAGTTTCTAGCAAAACAATTTAATTTATATATTTGTGCCCACAACTGTTTCCCTCTTTCAGACAAGCGGTATTCCTTATAATGCTTTTGTTGTTCCTCCGTGAACCCACTTAGCTGATAAAAATTTATTTCCATTGATAGCAGGTAGACATACTAACAAACCGAAATATGATATGCAAGACAATGTAAAAACAAAATAAATTGCTTTGAACGTAAAGATGGATAAGATGATGCTCACGTAGGTGCAACCTCCCCAAGATTAGGTGTTAGCACAAGTTGGTGATGAAGTTGACTTTGTTGTGATGAATCCGGCGCCAGTAAATAGAGCTGGTGCAAGGGAAGCAAGTGCACCCTTGGATAAATCTTATCAGCTATGATTACCCGCAACGGCGCCAGAAAACAGTCTTGATGGCCCTTGAAGAGGTTGATCTACTGCTCCAAAAAACAGTCTTGATGTCTGGTGCGTAGTTACCTGCGTCAAAAGTAAATGGGTTAGGTTGAGACTCCAAGTGCAGAGTGTGTAGTAAGTGGAAGACGTGTTTTCCCCGCGAGGGTGACTCGAGGGTTTAATATCGAATTCTCGGGGAATGAGTAGTGAAAGGTTTATCTCCTTATCCTTCTTTTTGGTCACCTACAAAACAATGTTAAATGTTTTGGTCCTCAACTTCACCTGTGGTTGTCAAGCACAAGGTGTATGAATGATATCAAGATAATTATGCAATGCAAACAAGAAATAAATATGCAATGGTGGTGAATAAATGTGCAAGGATGATGATAATAATGATGAATGATATTTTTGGGTTTTTTATGATGAATGCAAGATGTAAAAGTGTTTTTGTATTTTCGGATTTAATAATGGCAGAAAATGGAAAAGTGGTAAAAGTTGTTGGAAAGGTGTTTCTTAGGATTAAAAATGGACCGGGGTTCGTGGTTTCACAATTGCACTCTCTCTTTAATAAAGTGGCAGACAATGGAACATATACAGTTGACATATGAGATTGCAAAACAAAGTTTGACAACAAGTTACTAATTATATGGGCATCACGTCCTAACATAGAGATATTTTGGTTATTAATCTCACTTATACTCCACCAAGATGCGAACTAAATCATAACACCTTAGTAATTAAGATAACTCAGAGTATAGCTTTAAGTATCATGACATGAAGTTAAAATAAGAACATGCTAGATCTAGTCACGGAGAAGTGGCAAGTCACCCACAACCCTTGTAGCATGGTATTTTTGTTTATCCCTAGTGAGGCAATAAAGTAAGGTAAAACACCCAAGTGGATCGCGATATTACAGTGGTCAACTTACCGCACTCACCACCCCCCGTTACTCCAACTAATGCACACATCACCCCATACACGCTCTCATAAACATGCCTGATCGTAACAAGTAGATAAGAACGGGGTACATAATATGCATCTATGCTCATAACTGAAACAAATATTGCAATCTCAAACATATATTAACTCATAAAAAGATCTACCACATAGGAATTACAACGATGACCGTGATCATGTTCAGCTGCTCATACGGTACTAATTAGTGAAGCTCAAGAGAGGAGAGATACATAAGTTACTTCCACAAACCCATAGTCCAGAGGTGGACTACTCCCTCTTCATCATGGAGACGGTGGAGATGTCGATGGAGAAGATGGAGACCACGTCGGCAGTGCCCCGCCGGAGTTTTTCCCCTCCAATCTGCAGCTCCAGATCTCTGTGTTTCATGTTTCTGTCTTGTGGCGGCGCTTGTTTTCGAGAACGCCGTGGGACTTCTTTTATAGGCGTTTTTAGGTCAAGAGGAAGTCGGTGGAGAAAATATCGACGGCAGCGGAGCCTCGAGGCCCAATTTGGTGGGCCCCACACGGCCAGGTACAGAGGCTGCGTGGGCCCCCCTCTTTTGGGCTTCCGGGCTTCGTTTGCTTGCTTCCTTCGCTCCCAAGTCTTCCTCCTTCCAAAATATTGACGCATGTATTTTTACAGGTTATTTGGACGTCGTTTGGGTCCCTGAAATTTAAAAGGAAAAAAAATAGGGTTTTCTGCCTGCGCAGGGTTAATTCCATAAAAATAGAAAATAAATATTTTATTCCCAAAAATCATTATATAACAGTGATATAACCCTTATATGATGCAAATATGATTGGAATATGAGTGATATAGTGTAAAGTTCATGTATGCATTTTGCATGCATCACTGCCCGCTGGCTCGCTGACCACTGGCCTCGCCCGCACGACGCTGCCAGGCCGCGCTCGCTCGCCTTGCGGCCCTCGCTCACTGCTTTGGCTCGCTACACGCTCGCTCGCTTCGCCGCTGGCTCGCATCGCTCTCGCCTCGCTTGAACGGCCGGCTCCCAGCCCGGCCAAGGCCGGCTGGCGGGCCAGCCCGGCTCCCAGGTCAAAAACAGTCCAATGGCCATTTTTTGAGTGGAACTATAAAATGCTCTTCTTCCCCAATTGTTACACAACCTTTGAGCAAGCTTTTCCCCCTCTCTCTTATCCTCCATTATTGACACTTGAAAGCTTGCCTTTCCTCTCAATCCCTCCCATGATTCTTGCTTATATTTGAGGGAAATTGAGCGGTGATCTTGATCTACATATTCACCGATCGATTTCTCCTCTAAGTGAGGGGAACCTAGTAGATCTTGATCTTGGAGTTCTTGGTGCATCAACTCTTTGTTCTTCATCTCTTATTCCCCCATAAGCATTTGTTGCTTTGTTGGAATTTGAGAGTGAAGGATTTGAGCACTTGTGCTCTTGCCATTTGCTTTGTGCATCGGTTTGTGCTCTCCACGAGGATTCGTGGAAGTTGAAGTTTGTGAGGTTGTTACTCTTGGGTCTTCGGGACCCTAGACGCCCGTGTGGTGGTTGGACCTTTCTGGTCACTTGTAAAGCCGTTCGGGAACCCCCAATCCCGTTGTGGGTTTTGCCCCCGGATTGTTGTTGAAAGGCTCCAGATTCCGCCTCGAAGGATTTCGATAGTGGAAGGTGAACCAAACCTTTGTGGTGCGGTTCATCGGAGAATAGGGTGAGCCTTTGTGCCGTTGAGATCGACTTTTGTGGTGCCTCACACCTCTCCAACGAGACGTACTCCCTTAACAAGGAGGAACTCGGGAATACATCCTCGTCTCCGCGTGCCTCAGTTATTGTCGTGGTGGTATCACGGCAGATGCCATAGGTATGGCTAAGTTGGGGCTCGCTTGGATGCTGGGGGATCCGGAGAGGGTTTGCGCGCTAAGGAGCACGTGATGAAGTACACACAGATCCACGAACACACCGATCTACCCAGGTTCGGGGCCCTCGTATGGAGGTAAAACCCCTACTCCTGCCTGCCTCTCTGTATATCTCAGTGTATCACAAGTACAAGATGCTCCTCGAGCTGTATGATCCAATAATGGTGAAGTGGTGAAGCTCTCAAGGAAGAAGATGATACTACGGGGGGAGGGAATGGAACTCAGGGCATCGTCCCTCATGCAGGAGAGGGGGATGCCCTTTATATAGGCCAACCGAGTTACGGTTTTGCCCCTCGAGGTACACTGCTGCCATGCCACTGAGGAGTCATCATGGCACTCCTGTCAGGGACAGGACGTGGCCTGCCCATCCCCTGCAGCCAACGGCAGAGCTAGAATGTCTCCTCTGACAGAGACAAGACGTGGCCTGGCCGTGCTACCTCGTAGCCTTTTCCGTAGCCTTTCCCCCGGTTATCCCGGAGTCAGCGGTCAGATGCATGCTGTCCCGTAGAACCCGCAGCACGCCTCTGCCATACTCCGTGCCAGACGCTCCGTGTCAGACGGGAAGTGACAGGAGCATTGACTCCCGCCCGACATAAGGCTCCTTGCCTCGGTTATCCCGGCACGGATGTGTCGGGCTCCCCTTGACTCTAACCCGGCATGGCTATGCCGGATACTCTTCTTGGTTAACCCGGCAAGGATATGCCGGATTCCTAACCTCGGTGCAGAGTCCTCACCTGCATATAAGAGCAACTCGGTTTCACCGACATACACATGTCTGTGAGGTTATGTCGGTTCAGGTATGTCGGCCCAAACATGTCGGACCAACAATATCACTTAGCACCTATCAGTCACTCCGGAACGGTACACCTCGGTCACTTCCATAACTCGGACCACACTTGGTCACACTTAATACCTTATTATGACCCTACCCGGGGGTAGCCCCCCGACAGTTATTTCTATACCCGAGCTTTTACTTATGCACTTTACATTGTGATAGACTTCGTGCTTGAAGTATTCTATATTGCTATCACCTTGCTGCTTGTCTTGTGGTGCATAAGTTGTTGGTGCACATAGGTGAGCCTAGTTTATTTAAGTTGTCGGCTTGTTAATTTAAACACATAGTTTTATTCCGCAATTATCAAGGCTAAACCGGAAAAGTTTTAAACCGCCTATTCACCACCCCCCCCCCCCCCCCTCTAGGCGACATCATTGTCCTTTCTCCCGGCCTACTAATTGCTGAATTCATGGAGCTTAAAGATTAACAAAGTCATCACATCAATTCCTATCGACGAGAAATGTTGCATCCACTAAAAGAGTAGTCCACTAATAGGATGTCAAATCTGGCTTAACCCCTGTTAGTCCACTTTACATACAACCTGGTTGGTTCTCATAAATTTTAGACCCCCTCCCCTCTCCAGAAAACCATATGAACATAGATTTTATTACTAATATGTTTGTTAATTGGCTAAATGGAATTGATAAGCAAGTAAAAGCTCACATTCTGGTGGAAGTTTGTGCTTTGGTTTGCGTAATTTGGAATTGCCGAAACGATAGTGTTTTAATAAATCTTCTGTACAGAGCTACATATACATGTGGTTATATCTTCTCCCTGCCGATCAGAGGGGTCTTTTGGATATCGGATTTATCCCTTAACGCCGGTCTTTCGGACTATCTTCTATCAGGCCAGCTGGTGGCATCCGCTTAGAATACAATAAAACATATAATACGTAGAGGTGTTTTGTCTTTTATTCTCCACTGGCAGACTTTGATGTAATTTAAGTTGTAAACTGCTTTTTTGAAACTTTGCAATAAAATAAGGTTGTGTGCATCGTTTCGGTGCAGATGTTAGGGCTAATGCTCCCATTTAAAAAATAAAGAGTTGTAAATAGAAAAATAGGGTGCCAAATTATGCGAGCTTCACGGTGGTAGCCCAAAAACCCAATGAGTCCTTTCAGTTGAACGGATTTTGAAATGCAAGCCCATAAAAAACCGAAAGGCCTAACCTATTGTTCGCAATGGGCGAATGGCTTCATCTAATAGAGCAGTCAAGGCTCCCGGTCCCATGTTCAGAAAAAATAGAAGCCTTCCTGGTTCACTGGAGACACAAAAAAGTGGACACCAGGCGCCACGCGTAACCGACAAAGAAAGATACTGCAATGTGAACAAGATACCCTACACACTACACCACATCGTCTGACTGCGCGATTGTATCGTCCTCGTCCCATTTTTTCTGTGTGTACGTTGTATATCTCTTGAAGGAATTACGGCCTACTACAGTAGTAATCTATTCTCCGTTGTGTATGAATATGTATGTCACGGCTTTATAACAAAACAAAACAAAGTGCCCATCACGAGTCACGGTCTAACATGATGGCATGTGAGTTGAAGTGCGAATTACGAGTACTTCACAACAAACTGAGCTTAGGCGGCAGCCACTTCAGGTGGTCAATCCTCGTACATGATTAGCTAGCATTGATCATCTTCTTGCACGCAAGCGCATGAGCAGAGATCAATTCGTCAAATCCTAGCTGTTACGATAATTACGCCATGTAAGATCATAGACGACACCGAGGGTCGATGTTTGGTAACGCAGTTCGGCGAATTCGGCTACATCTGCGGGGCAGACCACGGGCGCTCCTCCTCAAAGATACCGCAACGGCCACCCTAGACGCACAACACTAGCTAATCATGTACGAGGATTATGATAAACCACTTTTACTGTTTGTTTTTTAAGTGGTCTATTAGAGATGCTCTAAACTCTATTTCCTTTCTGAAATCGCTTCACGTAGAACCTCCCAAGCAGCTCGTGGAAAAGAATGAGCAGAAGAGCAGATACTCCTACTTAACGACGACAATAACTGTTGGCGTCAGCCCTGGCACCACGAGCAGATTCAGCAAGTGGGGAAACGGAGCCCGATCGATCCCCTTGTCCAAATTTTCGTTTTTCTAAATAAATTCTCTGGTTTCAACGAACGTGAGCTGCCGGCCGGGAGCAGGACAGAAGCCAGTTGAAGGAACGCGAGCGCTGAGCCGAGTTGGTTTGGAGGCTGAAGCTCCACCAACGTGCCGCCCTGCTGCACGACGGCCGGCGAACAGTTCCGCTGCCATGGCAGGCCGGCCGGCGACAAAGTGTACTGAGCGAGATGGGACGCAGCTTGATGTGACTACATACGTATGGCCGACCAGGGATCCGAGACGGAACTGTACCACGTGCAAGCTCACGGCGGCCATCACGTACCGCCGCCCAAAACGGCAGCCGAAACGGGATCGCGGCAGCTGACGGCTCATCCTTGCTAGTTGCTGCCACCGGAAGTGGTAGTTGTACTGTACCGCGTCACGGCCTCACGGGAAGACGACTGTACCTCGCATGTCGGAGGCGAGCGAATGGTCGAGCTGCTCCAAGGACGGGATGGGGTGAGCTCCGTAGCTCGGTCCAGCTACCTCTCCGGCCGGTTCAACCTAGGACAGGAGTATCTGGCTAGTGTATCTTCAACATGTGATTATTTTTCGCTTCGTTCGATATCTTGGTTTTTCACAGATCCCAAAAGTTTGGTACGGCCATACAATTAGAGAATCGTTTGAAAACAGAGATAATCAAGCACTAGCGGTCATCGCTGTTCGATTGATTGATCGCCGCCTTGTGTGGATTTATTTAGGTCGATGACAAGAGCTTTAGATTATATGACCTATAACCGTTTGCTAATTCTAACTCGATCGAAAGAGGATTAAGTTAAAACTCATTCAACTATAACACCATGAGATTTACATCGTGATTCGTGTTGTATGTGATTTGCACATGAGTTGCAACTTACATTTTTGCCAATTTGTACACGGGATATAACTGAGATTTTACCATTGGAGATGTAATGCAAATCAATTTTTGCCAATTATATAGGAGTACATGGTTGTACATCCGCAACTGAGACTACACATTAGTTGCAACTGAAATTTTCTCGGTACATATAAGTTATAACTTAAATGGGGTGACGATGTGTGAATAAAAAATAAATTAATTCTCACTCGATTGTGCCCTAGCCGCTCCTGTTTTTGTTAGTGTCTTTGGTTTCACGAGTGAAAGGACATTTCTATCCCTATATGTTTTTGATGTTTGTTGACAACACAATAAGCGGACTAATTGTGTGCTAAAAGGCTTACAGGTACATATGATGGATGATGGTTGGACCTTCCCTCTATAAAGCATCAAGAATGTAGTTGTAGTTTTCCTGTTTTTTATCTTATAGGAAAACCGTACTATCAAGAGGGGGATCCGTTGTGGATGTTTGGGCGGAATCGAGTTTGCACTTCTATTATGCACAAACCACAAATACACTCCACAGCCATCCCATTCCACAGAGAAATTGTCCAGTTTTGTGCTTTTCCCAGGCTCCGGTAGTACCGGCCTGGAAGCTCCAATCTTGATGTTAAGCTGCAGTACAACTCCACTGTTTTTTTTTTTTTTTGCGTTTCAGTACAACTCCACTGGTACATAGATTTTCTACTCACATAAACAGCAAAATGTAGCAAAACGGAAAAGCGTTAATCAGTTTTAGTGATATTTTGTATATAAGTGCACATTATTACGTTATTTGTAAGACTGCATATTGTTACAATGTGGTATGTACGGGATATATTGGATCTATGCACGCAATTGAAGTTTAGTTGAAAAGGATATAATCTTATAAATGCCATGCTTGACGGAATAGAATCTTCTGAATGCCGCTAAGAAATAAATATCTTTATGAAATGACTCACAAGAGCAAAATAAATCGTATTGCTACTCACAGAAGTATAATGTACATTCGATTGATGACTACTCACAGGAGCAGGTATTAAACATCAATATATTAATTTGAAAACATTAGCGCTTAGTATGTATAAGAATAAATATTCTGGCTGGTTTTTTAAACTTACTTTGAAGTTTAGTTGTCCTTTTAGAGTGAAGAGCGAACATTGGTTAACCAATAACTACATGCGCAATGTGTTCATTCATTCAGCAGTTATGACTGTTTAGTCATTAATGTACAAAACTAGTAAAATGTCATCTGGAAAATTTCATAATTTAATTAACCAGGCCGAGGTCAATTTTTTGCAATGCAAGTTTAGTACTCCTTTGATTCACGGGACTTAGAAATGCAGGAATAGAAAATACTCATGATTAAAATGGTATATCCTTTTCAATCCTACAGGATTTGAAAACTACATGATTTCGGTCCACAAGTTTGATTGCACAGGAAAATCAAACGAATTATAAAAAAGCTTGAAGTGGAGGGAGATTTTCTTACAAAAACTGGACTGCAACGGAATCCTTGGTAGGAATTTCAAAGGATTGTAATCATATGAATCAAACGACTTTTGTAGGAAAAGATCGTATTGATCCATATCGTACAAAAAATCTTACACATTTCATTTGAATCAACGGAGTCCTTAGCGGCTTTTCTTAAGAAATAAGGTTAGACCATGCTCTTTGCACAAAAAATCAATGCTCGTGCTCGAAGTTTAGCAAAACAAGAAATTCATGGGACGATCATTATTCATAACCATCTCTATCTGCATTGTTTTTCAGAAGTTGGGAGCATCGGAAGCACCAATGGCTGGAGGTCCTTGCTATCGGAGGTACACATCTCTGGTTGTAGTCTAGGTTCTTCATAACCAGAACCGATGACATGAAGGTAAATCCTACTCCATCCGTTCGTACTAAATCTGAGTCAATTAACTCAGAACGGAGTGAGTAGAAGCAATAGGGCATTACATCTTCCGATGCTTCTATGCGGTCTGAATTTTCGAAATAATCAAGTTATGGCTTGGGGCACCAGAAATTACACTGGCCCTCAAGGTGGAAGCACGCAATTGATTACCATGGGTACTAAACATTTGGTTTCTATCTTGCTTCCAGAGAGTATGCTTGTAATTACACCGTGGATTTTTGTCCCCACCCTTTAAGACTCTTGTAAACTTCTTAATTAATGAGATGATGCCAAGTTTTTGCCTCCATTAAAAAAAATCATATTGTAGTCATGGGCTCCTTCATGACGTGAACCAGCTGTAACATCAAGCTAAAGCCTAGAAGCAATAGGCCACTATGCATTCTAATTAGTCTCACTCAAATAGTACCCAAAGGCGGAGGAAAAAACATGATGTCTTTCTTTGGAAAAGGAGCAGAAAGGTAATGATTTAGTTGTACATTTGCACCGAACATGAAAGTTATTTGCTCTCGAGGACATCAGCTAATTTTTTTTAATAATATATTTTTAAACGAATTTTGATTAATATGCAAATCTAAAAAATTCCACAAATATTGCGGCCTCGGCTTTGGCTTGGCCGATAAGTCCTTGTCGGCCTAGCCGTGGCCGACAGGCCCAGCCTGTCGGCCACGGCTAGGCCGACAGGTGCATGAGCGAGCACGGGCGGCCACAAGCGGCACGCACGAGCACGGCGGCCAGCACGCACGAGCACGGCGGCCAGCACGCACGAGCACGCACCAGCACGCCGGCCACGAGCACGGCGGCCAGGACGCACCAGCACGCAGGAGCACGGCGGCCAGCACGCACGGGCGCGGCCGGCCACGGGCGAGGTCGGGCGAGGATGGGGAGGGCGGCACGGCCACGCGTGAGGCTGGGGGAGGCCGGCACGGGCGCGGCATGGGCGCGTCGGCCGGCCATGGGCGAGGATGTGGGAGGCCGGCACGGCCACGGGCGAGGCTGGGGGAGGCCGTCACGGGCGCACGGCCAGACGGCGGCGGCGTGCGCGAGGGCGGGTGCGGGAGGACGGACTTATCGGCTAGGGTTAAGCCGACAGGCCTATCGGTCGCGGGCCAGCAGGCCGACAAGCTCTAAGCGGTCGAGGCTGTATTATTTTTGTAATTTTTTCAAAATGCGTATTATTTGTCAAATTTCGTTTAAAAAATGTATTATCAAAAAAATAGCAGGACATCACGCATTAAAAACAAGAACGAACAACCACTGAAACTTCTAAATTCTTGGTTAGTTTGAACAGGATTTGCTGCGGTGTTTCCTTAAGGACAATCGTATCATGTAGTATAAAAAAGAAACCTCCCAGGAACTAGAAAATATTCATCGGATTAGAAGTAAATTAGAGCATCCGGTGTTGTTAGAGAGCATCCCCACCGGGGGCCTCCAAATTCGTTTCTGGCACCTCATTGGGAGGTGCCGTACATGTGTCCGCCCGAAATTTGGAGGCCGCCTCAAACATTTTTTTATAACTTTCATTCATTATAACTCCGGCGTAATTTAAACGAGATTTAACAAACTTACAATTTCAAATTTAAACGAGATTTAACAAACTAAATCTAAAGTCTGGCGTCTAGTCAACCACTACACGCGCCGGTGGGAGAGAGATGCCGCTTCTTGGCCTCCTGACGGGGAAGAAAATGCGAACCAAGCGCCAGAATCATCAAGAGACTTGCATGCCTCGATGATCTGGCGCCGAAAATTTCATCTGCTATTCCCGTCGGCTACGGCCATTACAAACGTTCCCGGCGGCTAGTTCGTCGACTCCGGCCTTGAGGAACGTCCCATAGCCTCAGCTGAGTCGGCTGAGGCTTCTGGTTTCGCCGGCGCGTGGCATTCGATCTATCGACGTGACACGCGGGCGTTTGATGAGAAGCCTCTTCGGCTTGCGGTGCCCCCTTCTTCGGTGACGGCGACGCTGCTGACCAAGATGCAGCCGGTGGTACAGGCAGATCTCGGGCAACTCATCACCGTCACGCTCGTCGTTTGTAACGGACAACTCTGGTGTTGGCGCTCGTCCACCGCTACGACGCACCTCGTACTCCGCGTCCACCACGGTGTGCCAATAGGGCGCCGAGATGGAGTATTTGGGGTTGAGCTTTTCCTCGTACGACATCTCCATCCACATCCGCTTGAGGAAGGCGACGTGCTCCTGCCCGCTGAGCCGCGGCGCCACCGGAATGTTGGCGGTGCTCCTCACCCACCCCTCCGGAAGGGTGGCGATATCGTCCACCGGCACCGCGTGGTGGCTGCATAGCCGCGCGGTCTCCAGCGAGAGCACGTACGGAGGCGCGTTGTCGGCCTCCTCGCGCCACATGTCCCGCTGGAACGCCTTGGCCATCTCCGCCTCCTCGTTGCGACGGCGGCGTTCCTCCAGCTGCTCGTGGCGTTGCTCACCTCCACGCTCGTCGCGGATGCCACCTTGGCGGCCTATCTTCTTTGTGGAGAGGGAGGTGTGGGGAGAGGAGTGTTGTGCTGCGTCGGTTTTAAAGGCGGCCGGAGGAAAGGGGTTGAGTGGCCTGCAGTAACGGGACCACCGCTTCGCCTGGCCGCGCATTGACGTCGATGACGTGTGCGCAGGGCACCGCCGCGGGCAGCCGCTGCGAGTTCAGCATGCGTCGCTTCCGTCTGTGCCATGGAAATCGGCGCAACGTTATTGCGACACGTCACTTTGCTTTGCGCCCGCCAGGGGAACGGCCGTAGTGTTATTGCGACATATGCTAACAGGCGTGTCGCCGTCTCGTCGCCTCGACATTAAACATGGTGGAATGGCCTCCTGCACATCTAAGTTAACACAGGCGCGAGCGCTGTGTGTATGACGGGCGGACTAGCTCTGTCAGGGCCATGTCCACCCCATGTCCGGCACCTTCAAGAGGGCCTCAAAATTTGGAGGCCCTCTTATGGGTGTCGGACACAAAATCGCCTCGGTCGACCCTTTTGGGGGTGCCACTGGTGGCCGATATTACCGTCCGGACCCCCAGTGGGCCTTTGGGGGTCATTTGGAGGCCCCCGGTGGAGATGCTCTTATGTGCCACCATCCTAGACCGTTCATTCAACACTGCAGGCTACGTAGAACGAAACTTCAAAACTGCATTTGAAACATGTCCTCACATTTGCAGGATTCTTTTGAAACCAGGTCAGTGCAGGCGGAGGACCGGAGGAAGAACCAGGCTCAAAAACAAATCTTGTATAACCTGGACATAAAGAGCACCGTAAATGGAAGTTGTATGTATTGTTTTTTTTCGAAATGGAGGTTGCGCCCCAGCCAAGGTCCCCGACACCCCCACAACACTGTCGTCGGAGAAGGCTAGAGTCTCTGCCTCGCCCTCCAGATCGATTTTCGAGGAAATCCGCCGCCGCCGCACCGCATGGGCCATGCATGGAGACATCCCGACGGCTGCAGGATGGAGAGCCCTAGGGGAGGCCGAGAGGAGGGCGGTGGTGGCCGCCCGGTGCGGCCCGGCGTGGCCGCACGGGGTCGGGGTCCTTTACGTATTGATATTTAATATTAGTATTTTTACGCAATGTTTGTGCTGAAGTCGAATTATTTCAGTCTTTATTCAGAGAGAACACGAGGGGTGGATGTTGTTCTTTCATTATCCCAAAAAGTATTTCAATTGACAATTCATATATACTAGCAAATATTCCTACATCGCCGATAGTCATGAAATTAAGCTTATATGTAATTACAGTAATTCTTAATTAGCCACGTAATTGTGCAAGCAAGTCCGCTATCTTACCACAAGAAAGCTGTTTATGAAAACGTCAGCCGCCCATATAGTATGCTACATTGCTAACAACTCTAGGGAGATTAGTTATAGAAATAAACCCTCGCTTCCTGGGCATGCTACGTGGATGGATATTGGATTCTCTTTAGGTTAGCTACTAGGGTAGATATTTTAGGCCATTGTATGATGGGAATGGGGGTAAAGTGACCTTGACTAAACTAGTGAAGGGAATTCATAGAGTTCGATGATTGATGTCCAGAACGTATCATTAGGGAAACTTGAGCCCAGAGGCATTACCTAGAAGCAAATTAAACCCGAATTGTTTATTCCCACATGAAATGGAGCCCAAGCTCCATAAACAGCCCAACTCCGTACTAATGAAATTAGAATGCTGGTAATAATGCAATCAAAGGAAAAGCCAGTGCTTGGAGCTGTGAGCCACCTGTTGGTTAGTGTACTTCCATATGTGAAATGCTTAGCTTAATCCTAGCAAAGGTAGGGTTGGTTAATTTGTTCCCTGCAATTGTACTATACTTCTACTCTATTGATCAATTCCAGCATGTCCACGGATTTGTGCGATGAGCATTAACAAATCGTCCACCCATTGCTATCTTAGCGCCGCTGGCCAGAGAGCCGAGAAATATATGGTTAATCAAATCTGTAGCCTGTCAGCTTGGCATATTTCTTCTTTAATTAGGACGTTATTTGGATGGTTTCGTTTTGTCAGGACCTCTTAACTATTTGCCAGTCAGAGGAAGGTTCTTGCGTCAGACACGGGACCGGTTGGAGAGATCTATGGCGGAATGGAGAGAGATGCTAGCCCCAACCTGCCATCTAGCTTGTGACCCTTATGGAGATATTTATATATGTTTTTTTTTCTTTGCATGTTTTATACTAGTGCAGATTGCTACGTGAACTTTGGATCTCAACAGTTTGGGACTGGAAACCGAGGGCAAAAGCTTTGCCCCATCTATTATACTGGTGGAAACAGGGTCACTGGTCCCGGGTCGTAAGGGCCTCTAGTACCGGGTGTCCACTCGAAACTAGCAAGGCGACACTAGAGGCCCCCCCTCTAGTACCGGGTCCGTTACGACCCGGAACAACAGGCTCCCACGTGGCCACCGGGGCGCGGGCGTGGTGGAGGACCTCTAGTCCCGATTGGTCATACGACCCGGGACCAAGGACCTCACACGTGGCAGCCTGTAATTTTTTGTTTTTCCTCCCAATTTAATATTGAAATGGTGCAAAAAATATGCATTTACTTAATTAAAAAACAGAAACTACATATAACATATCAAAATGTTCATAAATAAAAATATGTTCACGTCTATCCGGTTACATGGAGGTGTTCATAACGGGGACTAGAGCCCGTCTATTCGATTACACGTGTGTGGAGGGAGATCATAACCGGGACGTGAGCCCGTCTATTCAATTACACGTACAGAGATCATAACTGGGACTAGAGCCCGTCAATTCGGTTACACGGGAGATCATAACCCGGAGTTCACCGCCCTTCTCCATTGTATGTTCCGTTTGTAGGTATGACATCGCTGAGCAGAAACTCCGCAAGTTCCTCTGCTAGTGCTTGAAAGCGCTTCTTTAGTGGTAGTTTCCTCCGCATTGAATCCTTCACGTATAAGAAGGAGATCAATACGAATATCAATCATGAGTAACAAAAAATATGAATGACACTGAAGACAATTGTTGGTAATAAAATAAAATTATGAATATATTTGTTCACGTACGTCCACATATGTCGACGTATTTGCGTTCCGCTCAGTGACCGCACGACGAATCCACTCGCAAACGTAATATCCACAGTAATTGGTCCCCTGTGGTTGTCTCTCGGTGTGCTTTACGAGAATAGAATTCAATCAAATCATAGTCAACATATAGTGGTATTGAAAAGTATAAATAAAGAGATGCGCGAACCTAGCTAGACCGTACTACCTACCTGTGGGTGAATAAAAGTCAGCTCTTCTTCAAATGAACCTGAACCCTTTGTCCTCGCTTTGAATTGTTTCCAAACCCTGGCCCGCCAAAAAAAAGAATAAATGAGTTATTAGTTACTTTATCTCTGAAATCAATAAGAGAGACTGATATAGTGCGATAATGTTTGAAATTACCTTTGGAGCGTATCTAGAATGCTTTGGTAGCTCGCCTCAGACCAGTCCAATGAGTCGTAGACTTGAACTGATCTTGGGTCACGTGCAAATTCCTTGTACTCTGTATCGATTTTTCTCCACTGCGACCCATCAGCCGGGTGTCTCAACATCTCGTCGCTCTTGCGGTCTTCTTTGTGCCATCGCAACAACTTGGCATGCTCTTTGTTTCTGAACAAACGTTTCAACCGTGGTATTATAGGGGCGTACCACATCACCTTGGCAGGAACCTTCTTCCTGGCGGGCAGGCCCTCAACATCGCCAGGGTCATCTGCTCTGATCTTATACCGCAATGCACCGCATACCGGGCATTTATTCAAATTCTCATACTTCTCACCGCGGTAGAGGATGTAGTCATTAATGCATGCATGTATCTTCTGCACATCTAATCCTAGAGGGCAGATAATCTTCTTTGCTTCATACGCACTCTCGGGCAATTCGTTACCAGCCGGCAGCTTGTCCTTCACTATTTTCAGTAAACTCCCAAATCCCTTGTCAGATAAACCATTCGCTGCCTTCCATTGCAATAATTCCAGTGTGGTACCGAGCTTTGTGTTGCCATCTTCGCAAGTTGGGTACAACCTTGTTTTGTGATCCTCTAACATGCGCTCCAACTTTAACTTCTCAAGTGTAGCTTCTGCTAGGGTATGTGCATCAACGATGACCCCACGTAAATCATCATGTATGATGGGATCATCTGGTACCTCTTCATCATCAGCTTCCCCTGTTGGGTTACCATCGTATTCAGGGTACATGTAGTTGTCATCGTTCTCTTTTTCTTCGTTGTCTCCCATCATAACCCCTTTTTCTCCGTGCTTGGTCCAACAATTATAGCCGGGCATGAAACCAGAAGTTATCAGGTGGAGGTGAATTATGTCTGTATTAGAGTAATCCTTCTCATTCCGACATTTACTGCATGGACAACACATAAAACTATTCGGCCCCTTGTTATCCTTAACCACATTGAGAAAAGATTGCACGCCATCCATGTACTCTTTAGTGCGTCGGTCAGCGTACATCCATGGATAACTCATCTGCAAATCACCGCTAAAACCCATTGCGGTAAACCAACATAATAGGAAACCGACCATATTCATTAATACAAGTTCATCACATTAAAACCAAAGTAGAGTAGTGACCAAATGTAATACATAGTTCTCATAAAACATAAATTAATTGAAACTAGCTAGAATACAACTATCTAAAAAAATTAAATCCAACAACAAATGTGATTAGAATCGCAACTATGGTAAATATTGAACCAACAGCATAATGATACCAAACCTCTTGACTAATGACATAATTTTTAAACTTTTTAAGCTTGACGCGCATTACATCCATCTTCATCTCGTAGGTAGCAACGACGTCGGTAAGCTCGACCCCGTGAGCATCATCGATGTCGGCAATCTTCATGTCCAATTCCATCTTCTCTTCTAGGCATTGGAGACGAAGATCTTCACTTATCTTCAATTTTGCTCTCAAATCGTCATTTTCTCTTTTAAAATACTCGACAATGGGGTCGAGCGGAATTTTCGGTTCAACTACCTCCTAAATAAAAATATATCTACGTCAAGTTGGTCGGCATGATTGTTATAAACACGAAACAAAATAAATAGTTAAAAAGATATACCACATCCGAATCATAGACCGGACGAGGGCGGACGGGGACGGATATCAAAACCATGACACTATACATATAAAAACATAAGAAAATTATACAAGAAAAAATAAATATGCATTCAAATCATACAAGTAATTTTTTAAAATAAAAGATAAAAAAGAGTCTCACCGAGGTGGTGCCGGTCACGGGACGGCGGGGGCTATCGATGGCGGTGAGGACCGAGACGACACTAAAATCCACAAATCATAAATTAATTTGAGCTCAAGAAACATATAAAAATATGAACTACTTAGCTTAGGCATTTCATCAAACACCTAGGTAGCACTACAAAAATGAAATGAGCTAAACTTGTATGGAAATGGCTAAAATTCGGCCGCCGGGTGAAAGGATCAAGTGTTGCTAACCCTTGGAGAGATGGGTGCCGTCTATCTTGACAAATCTTGGAAAAAAATGGGGCTACACTTGAGCTTGAGAGAGGAAACAATGGAGATGAGCTTGAGAGTTCAAAAATGGTGGCTGGCCTGGGGTGGGAGATGATATAGCGGGAACTCTAGTCCCGGGTTGTACCACGGCCCGGGACGAAAGGTCTACCCTCCAGTCTCCGCCCTGCCGCTGACTGCCTCGGTCCCGGGTGGTATCACGGCCCGGAACTAGAGGTGCCCTATGACCCGGGACCCGACCTGCGCAGCGTCAGAGCAGCCGGCCCGGTACTAGTTCCCTCCTCTAGTACCGGGTTGTACCACGCCCGGGACTAGAGCCCAACACCCCTCTCCACCAAAGGTCCGGTTTCCACTAGTGTTAATTAAGAAGGAGTTGCAAGAATGCAAGTTTTACGGACCAAAATATTACAACACGATTACTCTCGCGGCATCAAGTTGCCCAGACATTTGGCACCCGCTAGTACCCACAACCGGGCCTCGGCCTTTACTCTACCTAAAACGACAAGTGACGTTGCATTCTTGTGACGAAAGACTCTATTGTTGCACTCGGTCCAAACCTCCCAAGTAGTGAGCAAGGTTAACGAGGCGATTGCCCTCCGGCTCGGAGGTGCGGTCGTCATCCTTAGCCACCACTCGTTGTAGGTGAGGTTTATCCATGAGTCTAGAGCAAGGGAGTAGAGGCCCAACCAATTGAAAGTGCATGTGTTGCCCCATGCGTGGTTTTGGTAATTAATGACAATCCTTATGGACTAATGCTTGCATTGAGATATACTTGTAGATCTTGTCCATTGGAAAAGATTGGAGTTCATGTGTTGGACTCTAGAAGATTACATGTTGATCAATGCTCTATTCAAGGGTTTATATGAAGAATGGTCACGTGTAGAGTTGAGCATATTGCAAGTATGTCTTGAAGGATTCAAGACATCATCTTCATGAAGTCGGAGCTAAGCGAGGCTCTCCCATAATGGTGTATGGGGGAGTATTTGGAGAAGTCGTCATCAAGCATGTGCTAGCAAGCGCAATCAAGAAAGGTGGTCCACTTGAAGAGATCAAGATCGTCATCATCTAGCTCAAGTGGAATGCGCAAGGCAAAGGTATGATCTTGATAGGTTTCTGTTTTACCGGTCTCGTGGTGTAGTGAGAGACCGGGTTTAGGATAGACGGCGTACTATCAAGAGGGGCTCTCAAGTGAGTAACTTGATCGCATCTTTGTGGAGAGCTCAAACCTTTGCATACTTGGCATTATCATCTTTCTTGGTTCTTATTTGGCTTTTATCCATGTGAGAATTTAGAGCTTGTGTTCATCTCCATACCAAGCTCTAGTTCATCAAAAGCGGATTCCATTTGAATATCTTGTGATGTTTTTGATGTTGGAGGTTTTACCGGTTCGTCTTTTGTAGAGAGGTCAAACTCTCCTCTTGTGGTTTCCTCCTCACATGATGGACTATGATGTGTATATGCATAATCTTGTAGAGCTTGTGAGTATCTTCTAACAATCCCAAGTTCATAGAAAACGGAGTCCGGATGAGAAACGTATTGCGGTTTTGGTTTGGAGGTTCTATCGGTTATTCTTTTATCGAGAGGTCTAACCTTTCCCCATTTGGTTTTATCCTCCATTGTTGGACTATGATGTTTCTCTGCATGATCTTATTGTGCTCTTCGTTACGATTCCAACGAGCCCAAGATCATCGAAAACGGAGTCCGGATGAAAAAGATATTGCTGTTTTCGTATCTCAGTTTCTGTCAACCGGAGTATCCGGGGGGCGGAATATCCGGGGTTGGGGGCCGGATATTCCGGCCCTAAAATGTGTTTTTACCTCGTTTCGAGCCCCGATGTTCACCCCCTGGTGGGGGCCGGAATATCCGGGGTCGAGGCCGGATACTCCGGCCCTAAAAAGTATTTTTACCTCGTTTCGAGCCCCGGTTCAGCCCCTGGTGGGGGACGGAGTATCCGGTCCTTGGGGGCCGGAGTTTCCGGTGTAGGCCGGAGTTTCCGGTCACTTGGGCCGGAAACTCCGGTGCATAACTGGCTGCAACGGCTAGTTTTCCTGGGAGGGGTATAAATACTCCTCCATCTTCCTCCAGCCAGCAAGCCTGCCCTCTAAGATTTGATTTCTCTCTCCTCCATTGTTGCAAGCTCATTTCCTTGATATCTCCCAATCCCTCCACCCAAACTTGTTGATCTTTGGAGGATTGAAGGAGAAGACCTAGATCTACATTTCCACCAATCAATCTCTCCTCTAAGTGAGGGGAACATAGTGGATCTAGTTCTTGGAGTTCTTGTGTGGTTCTCTTCTTAGTTCTGCCTCTCTTCTCCCCCCATAAGCATTAGTTGCTTTTGGTGGGATTTGAGAGTGAAGGATTTGAGCACTTGTGCTCTTGCCTTTTGCATTTGGTGCATCGGTGTGCTCTCCACGAGGATTCGTGGAAGTTGAAAGCTTGAAGAACTTGTTACTCTTGGGTCCTTGGACCCTAGACGCCTTTGTGGTGGTTGGACCCTTGTGTGGTCACTTGTAGCCGTTCGGGAGCCCCCAATCGTTGTGGGTTGTGCCTCGGATTGTTGTTGAAAGGCTCCGGATTCCGCCTCGAAGGAATACCGATAGTGGAAGGTGAACCAAACCTTTGTGGTGCGGTTCATCGGAGAATAGGGTGAGCCTTTGTGGCGTTGAGATCGACCTTTGTGGTGCCTCACACCTCTCCAACGAGACGTACTCCCCTAAAAAGGAGGAACTCGGGAATACATCCTCGTCTCCGCGTGCCTCGGTTATTTCTATACCCGAGCTCTTTACTTATGCACCTTACATTGTGATAGCCTTCGTGCTTGAAGTATTCTTTGCTATCACCTTGTTGCTTGTCTTGCTTAGCATAAGTTGTTGGTGCACATAGGTGAGCCTAGTTTACTTAGGTTGTTGGCTTGTTAATTTAAACACCTAGTTTTATTCCGCAATTAGCAAGCCTTTAACCGGAAAAGTTTTATTCGCCTATTCACCCCCCCCTCTAGGCGACATCCTTGTCCTTTCAATTGGTATCAGAGCCTGGGCTCTCTTTTTGGGCTTTACCGCCTAGAGAGTAAAGATGTCGTTTAGAGTATTAGTGCACGATCCCACTTTTAAATTCGATGGCACTAATTATGATGTTTGGAAAATTCGCATGCTTGATAATTTTAGGGCCATGGGTTCAAATTATATCAAGAGTCTTGTAGATGTGGGTTTTTCTCCTCCAAAGGATTCCCAAGAATTTTCTTTAGAGGATGAGGAAAACTCTCATCTCGATACTCAAGTATCTAATGGACTTATATGTGTTTTGAGCGATGTAGTTCTTGCTTCAATCATGCCTTTTCGGAATGCTCATGAGCTATGGACCAAGCTTCAAGATATATACGAAGTGTCCAACATTATTGAGGATGATTGTTCGCCTTCCACCTCCGGACGTGATGAGTTCACAACATCTTCCACTTCACCAACATGTGATTTGTCACAAGGTAATGATAAGGTGAGTGGTGATAGAAATTGCTTTGTTGATGGTGAACATTCTATTGAATATACTTCATCTCTATCTCATTGCAATGTTCTATCTTTGGACTTGAACTTTTCTAGCACGCCAAATGTCATACATGCTAGAGTTGATAGTCCTTGCATATTATCTAGTAGTTGCTTAACTAAATCTCATGATGATATGCTCTCTATGTCTTGTTGTCATGAAAATAATGCTTCCATATCCTCTAGTACTTGCTTGACTAACAATGTAGAGGAATCCCAACATGTGTTGGAACAAGACATGGATCTCAATGGTGCTTCAAGTATTTCTTCATCCTCTTCACCCATTAATCATGTTTGCCTTATGGCTAAGGATTCCGAGGTATCTCCCACCTCGAATCCAAATTGTGATGATGAGGATGAGAATTCTCTTGAAGAAGGTTTTGATTTTGAATCCTTAACCAAGATGGGTGAGTTGGTGCTTGGTGCTCTCCCCAAAGGTAGTAAAGCTATCCCTCCTCTTTGTGAAATCATTGATTATGTTAATAAGAGTAGGGAATTCATTGAGGACTTGGAAACTCAATTTCTCGAGAAATGTCAAATTGAGAGAGATGACTCTATCACTATAGCTTCCTTGAAAGCTACTCTTGAAGAAGAAGAAGAGCATAGAGTCTCTCTTGAGGAGAGACTTGAGTCCCTTGATGAGTCTAATGATCTTATTATTGCTAAAATCATTAAGGAAAAAGATCATGCTATTGCTAAATGTAAAGTGCTTAAAAAGGAAAAAGTTGAATTTGGTGTTGGCAATGCAAGACTAAGTGAGGACATAGAGAGACTTGACAAAGCTCACAAGGCTTTGGAAAGTGAACACTCTCTCCTTATAAAGTCTCATGATCAACTCCAAACTCAACTATCTAAAAATGATGAACTTGCCAAGTTGTCTCCTTCTATTGCTAATGATAATGATGCTTGTGCTACTAACTCCACTTCTTGTGAAGCATCTATTTTGAAGGAGAATGTTGAGCTAAGGGCTCAACTTGAGTTGCTAACTAGCAAGTATAGGATATTGGAAGAAAGTCATGAAAAGCTTTCTAGCTCTAATGATGATCTTCTAGCATCCTATGCTAGGCTAAAGTTAGCTCATGAGGCTATCGTTACAAAGGTAACATCTTGTGAGCCTCATGTGGACAATGGCACAACTTCTACTAGAAATGCTATATTGCCATGTGCTAGTCCTAGTGATTCATCCACTCACAATGTTGCTACATCTTGTGATGAATTACTTTCATTGCCTTGTTGCTCTAACAATGAAGCTTCTACTTCCTCTAGTGTTTTTGTTGATACTAACCATGTAGAGGAATTAAATGAGCTCAAGGCCCAAGTCACTTCTTTGAAGAAAGACTTGGAAAAACGTCATGTTGGGGATTCTACACTTGACAATATGTTAAGTGTTCAAAGAAGCCCCAATGACAAGAGTGGACTTGGATTCAACTCCAATAACAAGAACAAGTCCAAGTTTAACAAGAAGAAAAAGGGCCAAGAACAAGTTAAAGATTCGGCCAAGATTGTTTGCTTCAAGTGCAAAGTTGAAGGGCACCATGTTAGATCTTGCCCTTTGAAGAAGAAGCCTCTTAGTGAGAAGCAACAAGGGAAGAAGCCTCAAGTTCAATCTCAAGTTCCTCAAGTTGAAGAACGGCCTCTTCCCAAGAAGAATCAAGCTACCACTCCTCAAGTCAAGACTCCAACTAAGAAGAGAGGAGGAAGTAGATGTTGCTACCTATGTCGTGAGAAGGGTCATGTTGCTTCTTCATGCACAAATGGTACCTTATCCAACCCCATTATTATTAATGATGATTATTCTCTTCGGAAGGATAAGGTTGGCAATGTGTTTGCCAAATATGTTGGTACTCAAAGTGGTGTCAAGAAAAGTACCATTTGGGTTGCCAAACCTATTGTGACTAACCTCTTAGGACCCAACTTGGTTGGGGACCAACAAGCCAAAACTTGATCAATAGGTGTCGTTGGAGGGCATTGGAGACTTGGCTACATTATGAAGAATTAAGGGATCTTCATCAATCATATTTTCTCAAGTCAAGTCATTTGGATCATATTGTTCTATCTCATATCCAATGTTCCTCCTTGCGGTAACTTTTATTCAAATCATATATACATTGAAAGTTGCTTGCACCCTTGCATGTGTTAGGTTTTGTACCTTGCTAGTGTTGGTATGTGTTGTGCTCTCTACTTACTTATCTTGAGTATTCAAGATTGTGTATGTTGGTTTGCACACCATGTACTTGTGTTGAGCCTTATTGCTTTTATTTGATATATTATCTTGTCGGCTCTCTTTTTGAGAGATTAATGGACTATCCTATTTTTGGGGAGTGATATGCTTCGTGCACTTCACAATCCTAAAATTGTGTATACATGAGGAATACCACTTAGTGTTGATATATTAATATTATCTATTCTCTATGTGGTATGTCATGCTCATGAGAAATTCAAATTCTATAATGTCCATTATTTCTCGAGTTGGTTTTGTTTGCCTCTTGTTTTAAAAACGAATGGATTATCACATTATGGGGGAGTAATAAGCTTTGTGCATATTACAAACCTAGAAAATGTGAACATGTGAGGTATTGTCACCTAGGATTGATATTCTTCATTATCGTATCCCTATGTGACATGTTGCTCAAACAAGTTCCATATTTGCTAAAATGATTTTGTTTAAATCACTCTCTTGGATCTTGTTTGTGATGGATGTTCTTGATATGGCTTTCCCTAAATATGTTCTCATATATATTTTTGGGAAACCAATTGCTTCAAGCTACTCTTTGGAGTTGCTTTGCATGATCGCGTGAATATTTGAAGCTATCAAGAATATCTATCTATCTAAGCATGGCTTTTAATTTCTATTATTTGCCATATGCTTATGTTTTGTGAATATGATCTTGAATATATCTTTGCAATCCACCACCGAGAAATATCTCCATACATTACTTGTCTTGACAAGTGGTAATCATATTTGTGGTAAATATATTGATCATATTCACTTTGGCTCTTGTTTTGAATTGTCTTATTTTATTGCCAAGGTGTATGCTAGAAGTAACTCTAAAATTCTCTGCACAAAGTTCTTCGAACTAGATCGAGGTTTCCCCTCTCAGGGCCGGAGACTCCGGTCTTCCAGGCCGGATACTCCGGTCTGTGCCGGATACTCCGCCCCCCTGTGGCCGGAAACTCCGGTGTAGATCAAGAAATTTTGTGTCCAGAATTTTCTGGTTACTTCTCCTTTTGTTCCTGGACATGCAAGCTTATCCCCATGCTTTTCTCCTACTCTAATTCTCACTTGTCTTCCTTGTATCCTTTGGATCCTTTATTGCTCTACTTGAAAATTGTTTTGTGCTTTCTTAAGTTGGGAAAAGCAATGATCCAATTCTTGTGCATTGACATTCAAAAGTCATACTTCTTGATAATGCACTATTCTTTGGGAAGCTATCCTACCTTGTGTAAAACACCGTTCTTTAAATTGGTATTGCAATTTCTTGCCTTTCTTGAACATGACTAGTGTTTGAATAATTTATATATATATGGAGAGTGATGATCTCATGTGTGTGTGCATTTTGTATTCAAATGCAAGATCATAAATAATAGACACATCTTGGGGGAGCAATCCTATATACTTTTGAACATTAGTTGTCTTCGTTTGGTATTTGATCCCGATGACGTCTCTCCTTGGAAGACATACATTTTTCGTCTTGGTACTTTGTGCCATCATGAAAAGTGTAGAGGGTTTGGTTTATTCCTTGATGATATTTTCATCAATTGGTTTCTTGCTTTCTTTGGTATCTTTTCAAAGTGGTACCTTCAATCATGTGTTGATTTGGGTCCTTGATATAATTTGGGCAATTTGTTTTCTTGTCACACTTGTGTGTGTTTTGATTGGTTTACTTGGTGTTTTGTCCAAATTGTATCTCGTTTGGTTCTTGAAAGTCTTGTGCATGCATATTTATCATATGTATATCTTATGGCATGCTTACTTTCATTGATCCAATATATAGGATAAGCTCCATCAAATCCTAAATGGCTAAGATGTGCATGAAATTCAATTTCATATCAATATGCACATATTTATGTGGAGTTTGTCCTATGTTTGGTAGTTGCTCTAACTACTTTGGACCCAATTAGTTTGGGGACCATGTTGTACTTGAATTTGTTTTAGGTACATCGTAGATGCATTGGAAGCTTGTCTCACTTACAAGGAAGGTGTTATCACCATGTGCTTATTAGAGCCAAGCCCGGATGATTGTGAACTCTTATCTTCTACATCACCAATGCTATCTCGGTAACAAGTATCTACCTCATGCATACTTTTCTAGCTTTCAACCTTGTGTAGGTTGTTTCTTGGCTTGAATCTCTTTTGTTGCAATTCATTTGGTTCTTGCAAAACAACTTTGTTGCAAATGTGGGCAAGCCGGGATGATTACATATCAAGGGGAATATACATATAATCATTTTCATGATTCATCAATCCCATATATGTTAATCTAGCACTTTCTACTATATGTCTCACATATGCAATATTGATGCCTTTCAAAATCATTTGCCTTTTGCGATACTTGTTATCTTTCTCGGAGCATCCCTTTTTATCACCTTCTTCCATATGGATATTTTTGATGCTATGATTGGTTAGTGTCGGAAGTTCATCTATATCCTTCTAAGATAAAATTGAGCTTTGTGCTATGCTTTTAAGCAATAATCTTATTGGTATATATATGACTTCCATTTGGATATCATGATCTTTACCTTTGTATCTATTTTGTGTGTGCATATTTCTTTGTGGACTAATATCTTTGTGATTGGTGTCTACTTAGAAATTTATACACATGAGAATAGTTACATCTTTAATTGATATTCCAATTCTTTAGTGACCACCTCTTATTGCTTTTGATTTTTTGGTGGTTTCTAAAAGGCACAAGCTTTGTTTGTCATTTGGTATACTTTTGCATCTTAATAAGCTTGTGGAGCTATTGGCGATATCTTCTTGGTGTGTGGGTACGGGAAAGACACGATATGCACTATGTGCCACTCCTTTGAAAGACTATGTTGATGCTTTGGCTCATCCTTTTATTAGTCTCCTAAAATTGTCTTTCTATCTCACACCCATCATTTTATTTGCCGCTCCTTGCTCTTGTCGCAAAACTTTTTACTTGTTGCAAATTGTTTTGCTTCTTTTCTTATATACTTTCTTGCAAGGGTTTGTGTTCAAAATTTCTAGGAGGGAGTGAGGATTCCATGTTATGCACACCATATTGAAATGCAAATCTTCATTGTGCATGTACCTTGGGGAGTTCCCTCTTGATTTTGAGAACACTTGTCGGATCCTTTTGATTGCTTGCCTCTTTCGTTGAAGTATCTTTCTATTTGTTAATTCTTTTGCATTATTTGGATCCTCGATATAGTTTGATCTCCTTCCCAACTATTCGTTATTGGATATGTGCATTTGATTTCACTCATATTATGAGAAATGCACACATTATGGGGGAGCTCTTACTATATTGGCCTTCTAAAGTTTTCCTCCCATTTCGGCAATCGATGCCAATGGGGGAGAAGTTTAGAGGGTTTAAGGGTTTAAGGGAATTTGGTTTTATGCTTTAGTTTGTTCTTAAGCATTTGCCTTTCTTCTCTTGCATCCTTGCTCTTTGTGTTGCATGGTTGTTTAATTCATCATATAAACCCTCGTAAAAGGGATTGTCATCAATTACCAAAATGGGGGAGATTGAAAGTGCATGTGTTGCCCCATGCGTGGTTTTGGTAATTAATGACAATCCTTATGGACTAATGCTTGCATTGAGATATACTTGTAGATCTTGTCCATTGGAAAAGATTGGAGTTCATGTGTTGGACTCTAGAAGATTACATGTTGATCAATGCTCTATTCAAGGGTTTATATGAAGAATGGTCACGTGTAGAGTTGAGCATATTGCAAGTATGTCTTGAAGGATTCAAGACATCATCTTCATGAAGTCGGAGCTAAGCGAGGCTCTCCCATAATGGTGTATGGGGGAGTATTTGGAGAAGTCGTCATCAAGCATGTGCTAGCAAGCGCAATCAAGAAAGGTGGTCCACTTGAAGAGATCAAGATCGTCATCATCTAGCTCAAGTGGAATGCGCAAGGCAAAGGTATGATCTTGATAGGTTTCTGTTTTACCGGTCTCGTGGTGTAGTGAGAGACCGGGTTTAGGATAGACGGCGTACTATCAAGAGGGGCTCTCAAGTGAGTAACTTGATCGCATCTTTGTGGAGAGCTCAAACCTTTGCATACTTGGCATTATCATCTTTCTTGGTTCTTATTTGGCTTTTATCCATGTGAGAATTTAGAGCTTGTGTTCATCTCCATACCAAGCTCTAGTTCATCAAAAGCGGATTCCATTTGAATATCTTGTGATGTTTTTGATGTTGGAGGTTTTACCGGTTCGTCTTTTGTAGAGAGGTCAAACTCTCCTCTTGTGGTTTCCTCCTCACATGATGGACTATGATGTGTATATGCATAATCTTGTAGAGCTTGTGAGTATCTTCTAACAATCCCAAGTTCATAGAAAACGGAGTCCGGATGAGAAACGTATTGCGGTTTTGGTTTGGAGGTTCTATCGGTTATTCTTTTATCGAGAGGTCTAACCTTTCCCCATTTGGTTTTATCCTCCATTGTTGGACTATGATGTTTCTCTGCATGATCTTATTGTGCTCTTCGTTACGATTCCAACGAGCCCAAGATCATCGAAAACGGAGTCCGGATGAAAAAGATATTGCTGTTTTCGTATCTCAGTTTCTGTCAACCGGAGTATCCGGGGGGCGGAATATCCGGGGTTGGGGGCCGGATATTCCGGCCCTAAAATGTGTTTTTACCTCGTTTCGAGCCCCGATGTTCACCCCCTGGTGGGGGCCGGAATATCCGGGGTCGAGGCCGGATACTCCGGCCCTAAAAAGTATTTTTACCTCGTTTCGAGCCCCGGTTCAGCCCCTGGTGGGGGACGGAGTATCCGGTCCTTGGGGGCCGGAGTTTCCGGTGTAGGCCGGAGTTTCCGGTCACTTGGGCCGGAAACTCCGGTGCATAACTGGCTGCAACGGCTAGTTTTCCTGGGAGGGGTATAAATACTCCTCCATCTTCCTCCAGCCAGCAAGCCTGCCCTCTAAGATTTGATTTCTCTCTCCTCCATTGTTGCAAGCTCATTTCCTTGATATCTCCCAATCCCTCCACCCAAACTTGTTGATCTTTGGAGGATTGAAGGAGAAGACCTAGATCTACATTTCCACCAATCAATCTCTCCTCTAAGTGAGGGGAACATAGTGGATCTAGTTCTTGGAGTTCTTGTGTGGTTCTCTTCTTAGTTCTGCCTCTCTTCTCCCCCCATAAGCATTAGTTGCTTTTGGTGGGATTTGAGAGTGAAGGATTTGAGCACTTGTGCTCTTGCCTTTTGCATTTGGTGCATCGGTGTGCTCTCCACGAGGATTCGTGGAAGTTGAAAGCTTGAAGAACTTGTTACTCTTGGGTCCTTGGACCCTAGACGCCTTTGTGGTGGTTGGACCCTTGTGTGGTCACTTGTAGCCGTTCGGGAGCCCCCAATCGTTGTGGGTTGTGCCTCGGATTGTTGTTGAAAGGCTCCGGATTCCGCCTCGAAGGAATACCGATAGTGGAAGGTGAACCAAACCTTTGTGGTGCGGTTCATCGGAGAATAGGGTGAGCCTTTGTGGCGTTGAGATCGACCTTTGTGGTGCCTCACACCTCTCCAACGAGACGTACTCCCCTAAAAAGGAGGAACTCGGGAATACATCCTCGTCTCCGCGTGCCTCGGTTATTTCTATACCCGAGCTCTTTACTTATGCACCTTACATTGTGATAGCCTTCGTGCTTGAAGTATTCTTTGCTATCACCTTGTTGCTTGTCTTGCTTAGCATAAGTTGTTGGTGCACATAGGTGAGCCTAGTTTACTTAGGTTGTTGGCTTGTTAATTTAAACACCTAGTTTTATTCCGCAATTAGCAAGCCTTTAACCGGAAAAGTTTTATTCGCCTATTCACCCCCCCCCCCCCTCTAGGCGACATCCTTGTCCTTTCACCAATCCTTCAAGAGCTCCCAAATCCTTCTTGTGAAGCGACAATGAACAAAGAGATGGTTCACCGATTCCATAATTTGTTTGCAAAGAGGGCACAACCCACAATTTGGCCACCCTCTTTTTGCCAACCGGTCCGCCGTCCAAATTCTATTTTGATTCGCAAGCCAAGCAAAGAACTTCGTCTTCGGTGGAGCCCAAACCTTCCAAATTGTCTTGTACATGGGGGAGTCGATGGTTCCCATAAATTGTATCTTGTAGGTCGACTTCGCGGAATACTCCCCATTCTCCGTAAGATTCCACCGGATATCGTCCACGACATGAGGGTCAAGCACAGTGTCGGAAACAAGAGTCCAAAGGGCCACAAATTGGGAGAGATGCTCAATGGTGAAGGCCTCATCAAGCTTCACACAAGCCACACAACTCCCCCACGCAAAGCCTCTTGGAAAATGGCTGAATTTCTTCACTTATTACAACTCACGGGCCGCCTAAATGAAAATAAAGATCAACCAACAAAAGATACAGATTCATCTAGTATTTTGAAACAACATCAACCACCCTGCCTGACTATAGCCTGAACGAATGCCGCTCAGTCGAGTGCATTAGACATCCATACAATCATGTTCGTCGGCAGGGAGGAGGAGCGCCCACATCACCACATGTGGATCCAGTATGTAGCTTTGTTGACATCTTTGATTACTATTATCATCTTGATTCATCATCAACGCAATTTTCCACTACAAAAAAAATCATTTAATCCGCCATTGTGAGCAGAAACTAGAAGTTTCAGAAAGAAGTTTGATGTGTATATTCTTATTTAGGTTATTCAAACATACAATTTAAACTTCAATCTATGCTAAACATAAAGGGAAAGAAAAGTCAAACGATATTTTTGGATTATCATTCAGTTTTTGTTTCTAATCAGTCGGCCTTTTCTATACTTGTTTCGCAATTTGCAATGACATGGACTAGCTAGAGTATTAGACAACTTCTACTCAAAATAAAAATAAAAACTTCAAATTTTGTTAGAACAAAGACTGGCCAAAAAGTAAAAGTTGCACGCACGCATTCGTATCTGCACGCCCCTTGGTTGAAGTGCAAATTAGTAAAGCAGCGTGCATCTAGAAACATAATACTCTATTTTGAATTTGAACTACGAAAAGACATGATTTCTCATAGAAAATGCAATCTGAATTTTAACTACATGCAGACCAAGTATCGTAGCATATTACTGTTTAGGTAAGCATATAAATATAATGCCAGCATCCAAATTGTTCTTCGAACTCAATCGCCGGCACTGTATGCTACACAGCTACACTTGGTCACATATGCGGCAGTTGTGCATGGTTGCCCTTCTGCCAAGGAATTCTCTATAATAATTCGCAAATCAAAATATCATACTAATTGTTCTCCTCGCAATTTCCCGATTTCGAAATGTTGCAAAGCCTGAGGTATGAAAAAAGGGAGAAATGTTGTGTTACAGGATGCAATTTCCTCTGTGAATAAACCTTGTAATCGTTAAAAAGTGGTTTTTTTAGTGCAGGGCCTAGCAAAAGAGAAAAGGAGGTTACCCCACTTGTCATAGACTCGTATATTTGGCCTGCAACAACTTACTTAGCAAAGTGTAACATAATCTGACCTATATGGACCAAATACGCCTGACGACCATAGAGGCCGGTTCGCAAGGACCGCTCTGATACCATTTCGGACCAAACAAAGATGGCTAATTTTTTTTTAATAATACATTTTTTTAATTAAATTCGAAAAATATTACGTAAAATAACGAAATTGCAAAAATAATACGGCCTCGGCCCAGCTTGGGCCGATTAGGGCCCGTCGGCCTGGCTTGGGCCGATAAGGCCTTATCGGCTTAGTTTAGGCCGATCAGCTCGGATGGTGGGCCAGGCCTGCACCCGACAGGCCGTGACGCGTCACAGTCGGGCACTAATCGGCCCTAACTGGGCCGACAGGCCTGTCGGCCAGGGCTGGGCCGACAGGGCGCTGGATAAGGCAAGCACTGGCCACATAGCGGCCACATCTTCCTCCTCGCGTCATCTCTCTCTCATTTTTTCTTCCTCTCGAAACCAGCAGCTCCTTGCTGCGTTTCAGCGGCGATCTGTCCATCCAGCCACCAAATCTTTCCCCTAGAACTGTTAGAGAGTTAAGACAGCTCAGATCTACAGATGGGTTGGATTATTGTGTGATTTCGTGTTGTTTGGTTGGAGCAATGGTGGAGTTTAGGTGGAGGTTGCTGTAGGGTGGTGGATGGTGCAGCGTGGTGGTGGTTCAGCGGTGTTGCATTGGCGGTGGTGGTGACGTTGCTGGTCCATTGAATCGGCACGCTTCAAGGGTATGCGTTTATTTTGCTAGTAATATTAAGTATATAGTTGTTCCCGGTCGTAACAGTAAATTGGTGTCACATTTTTAGGTTGTTGAGATGAGTAATTTAGTGAAATGTTTGTTTTTCTACGGTCCTGGCGAAGTTGTAGTAAATGAGCATGGAGCTGATTTGGGTGAGTTTCGATGGTCAGAGTTGGAACTGAGTGACCCAGAAACATGGTCTATAAGTCAGCTGAAAGATTGGTTGGCAGCGTGTTTAGGGCTTCCTGAAACAGACACCGTCGGTGTGCATGCACTGTGGACGAAGACAAGGTCCCCGGTGTTTTTTTATTTGAGGCCAATAGAACGGTGGCCATTGGTCAGGATGGCAACAATCAGATCGTGCCACTTGCATTTGCTTTTGTGGAGAGCGAGAACACTGAAAGTTGGACTTGGTTCTTCAGGCAGCTTAAAATAGCAGTAGTAAAAGATAAGCCGAATGTGTGCATCCTTCATGACCGCCATGCTGGTATACTGAACGCCGTCAAGGCACTAACAAACCCTGTTGCCGCGGAACAAACGCCATGGCTAGACCTGCAGAGTCGTTGGTGCATGCGCCATTTGGGGGCCAATTTTTTCTCACAGTTCCGAGATAAGGCTTTGATGAATCTATTCAAAAAAATGTGCAAGCAGAACCAATTCTGGAAATACACATTTGTACGTGGTAAGCTTGATGACTTCACTAACCAGCATGTTAGGCCGAGGAGAGCTGCACGAAATGTTGCAGTAGCAGCACATGTGCAACTTGTGGCGCAACAGCTAGCAACCGGACCTCCACCAGCTGAGGATGTACCTGTTGGGCTTTGTGACTTGCCAGGATTTGATCCGCCTGGTGTTAGGAGAAAGACTGGGAGGTTGATCAAAAACTTTCAGCAGTGGATTGAGCACGAGCCTCTTGAGAGGTGGTCTTTGCTGCACGACACTTACGGAGCCAGGTACGGTGTTATGACTACCAACCTTGCTGAAACATACAACTTTGTTCTTAGAGGAAATAGGGCATTGCCACTTACAGCCATTGTGGAGGGTATTTTTTAGGGCACAGTCAAGTACTTCAGAGAAAGACGCCAGAAAGCTCAAATGCATATCGTGAACAATCCAAACACACCTTTTTGTGAGAAGATTACAGAGTACATGGATAGGAAGATGGCAAAATCTCGTACTCACGCTGTGCAGGCCATAGGAAATCAAGAAAGGAGGTTCGAGGTACGCTTACCTACTGACAAGTTTGGTTGCGGAAATCAGCTCAGAACGCATGAGGTGAGAATTGGAAATGAAGCACGACCAACATGTGACTGCACATGCAATAAACCAAAATTGCTTCACCTGCCCTGCTCCCATGTATTGGCTGCGTGTGGGCAACTCGGACTATCAGCCATCTCGTTCGTTTCACCATACTATTTGAACGAGTCTGTTCTTAATACCTGGACCGGTGAAATAGTGGGATTTCGAGCTGTGGGTAATTTTAACACGGTTGACCCTAATGAAAGGCAGTACATCCCCGACCCAAGACTACTGCGTCCTGGTAGAGGTAGACGACCGTGCAAGCGTATCAGAAATGGTATGGATGAATCTGAAGCCGGAGGCCCGATAGTGCAATGTTTCTTGTGCAATGATTTTGGTCACAGGCACACTGCTTGTACAACATTCCCACCTACGAATGCTGCTTCGACAACTAGAGCAGCTGCTCCACGTGGACGAGGCAGCCGAGGACCAAGAGGAAGGGGAAGAAACTAGGATGTTTTAAATTTAAACTGTGCTTTTATTTGTAATAATGAGGATCAATGTTTTAAAATTGGACTATGTTTTTATCTGTAATATGTGTGGATCAGTGTTTGTAGACTATATTTTTATCTGTAATATGTGTGGATCAGTGATTTAAATTTAGAGTTTGATTTCATCTGTAATTTGTCTGCATTTGTGGCTGAAAAAAGAGGAGGGAGAGGTGAAAAAAAAAAGCAAGAGGCAGTCGGCCCAGCTTGGGCCGACTGCATCCTGTCGGCCCAGTACAAGCCGATAAATCTCAGTCGGCCCAGCTCTGGCCGATAGGCTGCTCTGACACGCACAGAGCGGCCGACAGGCCTTATCGGCCCAAGCCAGACCGACGGGCCCTAATCGGCCCAAGCTGGGCCGAGGCCGTATTATTTTTGCAATTTCGTTATTCTACGTAATATTTTTCGAATTTAATTAAAAAAATGTATTATTAAAAAAAATAGCACAAAGATGCCAGCGCCACTATGGTAAGCTACAAACAGGAGCGATAAGCTTGATGCTTAAACTGAACATGATTTGACCAGGTGATCATTCTTCACACGACGGTCCGGAGCAGCAGAGCAGATGGCCTCCCTGGTACATAAATAAATCACGACAAGATGCGCTGTTAGGTACTATAAGCAAGCAGTATAATACTCCATCAGGAGGTTAATGACTGCAGTAGCCTATACTATTAATCTGCCTTTCTAAATCAGGACCTGTGTATGAACTCGCACAGCCACATAAAGGCATCAACTCGTTTTAGGGGGCGTGGCCTTCGGGCCGGTGTGGTGCGTTGTGTTGTACGATTTTCGGTCGGTTTCCCTCATAAACTGTTTAATTATTTTCGACTTTATCAATCAAAGGCATTGTCGAGCTTTGAAAAAAAAAGAACTCCGGTGATGCACATGATTAAGCTGCTGGGAGTATTGCTGCAAATCAACAGCTAGCCGAGCATGCCCATGGCCGCCGGCGAGAGCTAGCCTGAGAACGAGAGGCTCTGAAGGTGATCCACCGTGGTTCTTGCACTCTTACCTTTGGCTTCACGTACTAAAGGGCGAAAAGGTGGCCGGGAAAGGACAGGTTTCTCTCGGCTTAACGCCGGAAACCGACGCGGCGGCCGGAAGCAACAGGATTACCTAGCAAAACCTCCAGGTTTTAAAGCAGCAGTTACTATTAAGCCACGGGCACCACAGCCAGGATAGAAGAAACAAACCGGGCGTACGCGCGTGTGTGTACAGCTCGGCACAGAGTTGATTGCCGTTTTGTTCCGACGCGCCGGCGCCGGGCAGGCACCCGTGCCGACGACGATGACCGCCGGCGACAGTGATCGGTCCACATGAGCGGGCGAAGTGTCTGAAGGAAGGGCGTACACATGAGCGTCTTCTCACGTAATCTCGCTTGGCAACCAGTGAGGAATTTTAGTGTTTCCTTGCAGATTTTATTATGCTTAATGTCCATTCCTCGTCGTTAGTCAGTCAGTCAGTCAGAGGGAGTGAGGTTGGCCGGGGGAGCTCCTTGACGGATTCCGGGCTGTCACGGTGGCCACATGAAACTCCAAGAACAGAGGGTTCAGTCCATAATACACCGTTTGTATAGTGTAATCATGGAGAAGATTGGAGACAACTAGGTGCTGGCTGGACGAAACTGCCCCTCCCACGAATGTGATTGCTTAGTTAAGGTTGTGTGGTTTCCATTTCGTGGCTAATTGGTGGGTTACCTGCTAGCGATGGAAATGTGTGAGAGCGAGCATCCCATTCCCATCCTGCCTCTCTTCAAATGAGAACAAATGAACAAAGAAATTTCAAGGGTCCGTAAATCATAACCACAGTTTAATACATTTTACGTCTTTCATGTTTTCGAAGTCAAAATTAGGTTTTGTTTAGAGAGTTTTCAGAATAGCGAGCTTATGAATACTGGAATACCTTTTATAAATTAGTACTTTGAGAATTTTAATGAGAGGCTCCACCCACCCCAAATCGTGGGTTTCAGAAATCCAAAATTAGGGAATAAATACTACATGTTTCGTGATACCAACAAAATTTAAAGAATTTACCATCAAACATCACACAAATTCAATAATGTTTTCACAGAAACTTTCACATAAATTCTTGGGACTTGCAAAAAAGCATACTCCCTCCATTTCTATATATAAGGTGTATTTGTTTTTTGAGAAAAAGTCCAGCATATAGAGTTATTGCGTTCCACCACTTATTTGGACAGATTTTCTTAGGTCTTGATGAGGTTTCCTTATCTCATTTGCACGCCTCTTTCTTCCCCACGCTAGTTAGTGAGGGGTAATTCCATCCAAAGTTGGTGTAATTTTCTCTCCATGTGGGTACTTTAACTCGCGTGCAGAAAACTATGCACCCTACATCTAGGAACAAAAGGAGTACAAAACAAGAGAACCAGTAATAAAGGTCCAAATTTGGCTCTACCACCGCTGGCGGTGGTGAGTGAGTGCGACCAACCTCCGTCATTGCCACGGAGAGCAAGTGTGACCACCTTCTACAATGAACCAAAAGGGCACCCTCTGTTGGCCATGTAAACGCATATGACTTTCCACCGATGTTTTAGTTGTTGTGAACACCTCTTAGCTCCATTATGACGAAATCCTAGCATTCAGTGGAGTTTGCGGGAAGAACTGAAAGGGGTGATCATCTATAGATTGGTGGGATTTGTGTCTTCGCACTAGATTAGTAGAGAGATCGGGTGACATCGAATTTAGAAGACTTATTAACTCGATGTGCGAGTGTGAAGTAGGGGAATATATGTGTAGTTAAGTTTCACAAAACAAGACCATCACTTATTGCAACGTCACCTTGTTCATCCAAGATATATAGCTCAAAGTTGTGTTTCCCTTTCATCCAGAATTGCTAATAATGGCCCTAGAGGTGGTCACGAGTCACGCACGCACGCACCCACGCACGCACAGTTGTTGTAATATTGTATCGTTAGTGAAAACACATAAACACCAGGTATGAAATGAAAATAAACCCCCCATACTATCTTCTTTCCCATTTTTCTCCACGCTGCGTAAGAAAACTCAACTAAATCATGTATGATAAAATTCGACTGTTGTTTCTGAACCTAGGTGTCAAGTTGAGCGTGAATAGTTAGTTTTTAATTTCTATTTTGGATTGGTTACTAATACGGTAATATCGTGTCATATGTGAAAACATATGAACACAAAGTGTGAAATTTAAAAGAAGCCCCTAACTTACGTCTAATATTATCACCTTACCTGAAAAACTCAAAAAATTAGGTATGACAAAACACAACGATTCAATGATTAAAAACAAAAACATGTAAGGGCGCTCAAACCCAAGAACTCAAGCTACCCGCAACTAGCACTCAAACTGTTATTTTTTTCAATTATATTTTACATCATAAGGCCCCGCTTGGATGGGGGGGGGGGGGGGGGGCGAAATGGCCGGTATAATATTACGGACGTGAAATGGTCCGTATTTTTCTGAGGGAATCCGTCGTTTGAATCCGGCTGTAATAAAAAACAGTGAACAAAGTGTGAAAATAAAAGTAAATCTTGTGTCTAACTTATGTTTCATTTTCCCAACCTTTGCATGAAAACTTGACAAAATCATGTACAAGAAAATATGACGGTTTTTCAGTGGCTAGGTGGATAAACACATTAGATTCGCTAGTAGCGTGACACCCAAATATGCGAGTTCAACCGACCGTTAACTCGCGCACAAACAATTAGTTTTTCAATTCTAAATTGTATGGTTACCCATACCATATACTCCCTTTGTACAGAAAAGAATGTCTAGATACATATTATTATTGTGTCATAAGTGAAAACACACAAACACTAGTGTGAAATTAATAAGAATACCCTTAGCTAACTTCTTTCCCATATTATTTGTCTTATACGACAAGCTCGACAAAACCATGAACGACAAAACACAACGGTTCTTTTCGGTAGCTATATGAAAAAACACGCAATAATCACTAGCATGACAACTCATACCAAAAATTCAAGGTACCGCCAACTAGCGTTGCAGACCGCTAGTTTCTGAATTTTCAATTCCGTGGTTTACTTCTACGGTGTTGAAAACACATAACCATGATTCTGAAATTTTAAAAATTCTCTGGCCAACTTCTTTTCAAAAATTTACACCTAATTAGCAAGGGGCAAAATAGTCATTCTAATAGCCAGAAAACTAACCCTAACAGTATTCTCTAAAACTCCTCTGTCATACCTTCAAAGAAAAAAAACTCCTCTGTCATATTATTTTGAACCTCTTGCTATCGGTAGTAGTAGTATGTTGTCACATTTCTCCGAGAGTTTTTTTTCGAGGGTATTTCTCCGAGAGTTTCAAATCGTCTCCCCTCTCTTAAAATCTCCTCGCGTCGTCCTCCATTCGCCTCGCCCCCACCCGCATCTCCGTTCCCACCACCACCACCTCGCCGCCGCTCCCATGGCCGAGCTACCGCATCCGCCCTCCCGGCACCCTCTCCTACCCCTCATCTACCTCTTCCTGCTGGCCGCCGCGACGCCCCTCGCGCTCGCCCGGGCGGCCCCCGCCGCCACCGACTCGATACACGAGCTGCTCCGGTCGCACGGCCTGCCCGGCGGGCTGCTCCCTCGCGGCGTGGAGTCGTTCACCCTGGATGAGGCCACCGGGCTGCTCGAGGCGCGGCTCCCATCGTCGTGCTACGCCAAGTACGACAACGGCGAGCAGGCCTTCTTCGACACCGTGGTGCGCGGGAACCTCAGCTTCGGCGCGCTCCGCGGCTGCGAGGGCCTGGCTCAGGAGGAGCTCTTCGTGTGGCTCCCCGTCAAGGGCATCCTCATCTCCGACCCGGGCTCAGGCGTCATCCTCTTCGACATCGGCTACGCCCACAAGACGCTCTCCAAGTCGCTGTTCGAGGAGCCGCCGGAGTGCAAGCCGACGGCAGCCACCGGCGTGGGCGCCGACGCCGCCGCCAGGTCGACGGATAGACGAGGTGAGTTTTTTCGTTCATGTTTCAGATTCGTTTCCCCTCTCTCTCTGTAAAGTCGGTAGGTAGGTAGTTCGCCTTCTCGCTGCGCTGGGCGTTTATTTCGAGGCCCAATCAGAGCAGTTCCGCGTCAAAATTTCACTCCGGTGGTGATATTTTTGGTCGAATTCGTCATGCCCAATCCCTCATCTGAGCTCCGTAATTTCGTCGATTCGATTCCGCGTCGGTGATCTTGATGACCCCAAAAAATGGATTCCCCTTGTCGATTAGAAGACGAAGAAAACAGGATTTTTGGGAGAATATCATTCATTTCCGGAATTTCTTCGGTTTCAGTTGTGCAATCGTCTTTCGGTCAGTGGAGGCCGGTTACAAGTTTTGGCAAGTAGGCCGTTCTCTATTGATTCGGTGAGGCGGAGCTGGAAAGTTGGATTTTAATGGTTTCTTGGAGTTGGAAGCTCTTTGGGGAGTAATTCCTGGAGTGGTGGATGTTTAATGGCTTCTGTTACATCTAGATTTTCGGTCAATAAATCCGCAGGAAACTTGCTCTGGTGCTTGAAATCAAAGCCATGATTTGGGCGCTGGATTTAGGTGTCCTTCACTGACATTTAATACCAAAAATCACAGTTCCATTAACCCTGACTAGGAGCAGCAAATTTTGTCCAGTTGGTTGAATGAGTTCTTGCATTAAGGTAGTTAGCCCTGGTTCAGTGTCTGTAGATTGATTCACAAGCGCTTGTGTTTCTGTTATTGGTTAGATCAATTGGGCCACACAAGTTAAATAAGCTGAAATCATTGGTTTGATCCCAACCTAATTTTTAGTGATGGTATCAGGCAACTTGCAGTGTTGCAAGTGGCAATAAGAAGGGCAGCAAGCATTAGATGCTTGCACTCCTGGTCTGTTTGCTTTTGAAGCAAAGTTTTTTGCTTGATGCAAGGCTCAACTCAAGTCCGTGTATCTATCCTCTCGAGGAATCAACCACACGCCAATTTTCCTTTCGTCTCGTTAATCCTTTAGCTCGTTTGCTACTGGGCAGGGTTGTTGCTTTATGATGTGCCCCTCCTTTGCTAGATTGTTATATTTCCATGTTAGAATGTGTGTCTCATCTGCGTGGCTCGTGACATCTTTTCCTTCTTCCATTGGACTGATGAGGTGGAGAAAAGCTGATGCAACAACACACCTTGCAAGAACATGTTCATGGCTAAGCTAGGAAAGGGTAGAATTGAACCAAGGGTGGGTGTCAATAGGTCACTTTGTTTCCCCGATTGCTAAACTTCACATGATCGATGTGAACCTTTATTATATACAGTAGGAGTATCATGGAGAAACCCCAAAAGAAGCATCTTTTTTTAGTCCTTTTTGTTGCCATTTCTTGAGCCAGCAGTGGCAGTTGTTCACCTCTGCACAGTCTTACAATTACTACTGCTGAAGCCTGAAGTCAATGGCTGCAGCTGGAATAGTAGTAATATAAAAACCAAGTGTCCTAAAAAGCTGCTCCTTTTTCCTGTGGATTTGCAGGAATTCCAGGCCTGGCGTTGAGGAGAGAGGAAGAAGGGCACCATGACCAGAGGTGAGGAGGTGCGCGTGAGAGGGTGACAAGAAGACCGACCCAGTTTTCCCCGTGTAAACCAGATCCTGAATGAGAAGAAGAGTGCCGCAACAACTGCTACAGATCCTGAACCAGTTTAGTATCTACTTAAGGGAGATCGATGTGGGTACATTTTGCACTTCTTTTCTGTTTTTTGTTTCGATTCTTCTTTTTTGACCTCCTCTCACTTCACTAGTCCATTGAAGCAATGCACCTGTGTGATATTAAGTTTGTCAGCGATGTGTTACTAGCAAGAAAAGAACAAGGAAACGGCTGGCATGGAAGCCAATTGGGCTGGAGGGACTGTTTCTTGTGAGATTCTTCTTCTAGGAATTCTTTGGCTGAGCTGGTGGTGCCATCCATATGTGTGTATGTATGTATGCCACTGCCAGCTCAGCGGTGGAGTGAGCTGGTCACAGCGTATATCGTAGCCATGTGACCTTGTGTTGGCTAGTGGTTGGGTGCTCCTGCGTTTCTCCTCTTCCCACTACACTACTCGTGCTGCTGCTTCTTGTTTAGGTGGGATGATTAGTTGAGTACATAATGCAATCATACAACACATGCTACTACAATTAATCTACTGTGCCATGGTCATAGGTCTAGTACAGTATTTGGAGTACCGTGTAAGAAATATACATGTAGTTCGAAAAGTGTTTTTCTCTGCTCGATCGCGACCCATAGGGAGCAGTCGCTGTTGAGGTTGGAGTGAGCGGAGGCGAGCGAGGAACTTATCGGTTGGGGTGAGGGGGTTTTGAGTACTCTGATGGATGGTGCACGCACTGACTCTGATGTGTGACGTCGGCAAATCTATGCACAAACCTGGTTGGTCCATGTTCGTTGTTTGTTTTTTAGAAAAGGTCCATGTTCGTTGTGGGTCACTGAGAACGCATGAGCTTTTTTCTTTTCCTCCCTCTTATGGATGATACCTTGAACTGTTCATGCGAACTCTCTACAAGAGTCTCTCTCCTTGGTTCATAGGTTTACAATGAGTCTTGGTTTATGGGTTAAATTGTTGCAATGCAATCTCGTATAACCGCCTTGCCTCGGTTTATAAGAGAAGTACAAAATGAGCATAAAAATAGGAAATTGTAAATAAAAAAATCAAAAAGAGGATAAGCCTAGCCTCTGCATCGATTGATGCACAACCATATATTATTAAAAGGCAGGTAACGATCGTCCCAAAAAAGAAGAAGAATACTGAATCGTGTGGCTCGTGACAACGACTCTACTAGGTTACACAAACTATATGGTAAAAGCCAAACAATCAAGAAGTTCAAAACTGTTAGGCTAAACCTTCAAAAGAGATCATCATCATGCATGCGGTGACGAGTCTAACCGTAATCTGACTTCAGGATTATCAGCCCTAAAGCCAAGCTTCGAGGCAACACATTTAACAAGACATGACACAGGCACGCGTCAATATTGTGTGGTGCCCTGGTTAGGGATCATGTTTTTATACCGGATAGCACATACTCGTCGCTGAAATGACATCTACTATCAACACTTGACCAGCTAATTAAATCTAAATAACTAGATACCGCTGGATGAGATACTAGAAGTCACGACCTCCCATACCATCTCACTTCTTAGTCACCGCCGCACCACTTCCGATCCACCAGGAACATGAATGACTTGACATCTCCACACGAGACATTGTTCGTAACACCTAACGGCAACATACATGATTTGAGCCTTTGCATGAGACGTAGCAACATGCCCCACTCAATGCCTCCTCCTTCGCAAAAAAACGCCGTGTGGGTAAACCTGATGAGCAGGATCGAATCCAATGTGAAGGTGCTTTGGGACATAGAGCAAATGACTTATCAATGTAGCGCGCAATGACAATAGGTGTCTTGACAACGAAAAGATTTTGCCCATCACTCTTCCACATTTGCGCTTTGTAGAGCCGTAGCTAGCGCTCGAATGCTAAACTCGCTCCCTTCTTTTTTGTCTTCAACGTGGTTTCCCTAAATGCACGCGTAACGCGTATGTAAACCCTAAATAATTCTATCCGCCGGGCCCCGGCCGCGGCGCAGCGAATGATGCTCACCTGCTCAGGACCCCCAGGTCAGAACAGCCTGCCGCGAGGAGAGTACCCAAACATTCCATCTTCCGAACATATACCGGACATATAGGAACTACCAAAAGCAGCATCGTCGAATGATTCCAACCGCGGCCCTGCGCCGCAACACACAACCCGCTGGAGAGCAAAGAGAAGAGGAGGAAAACACAGACGCCACCAAAAGGCAGTCCACGGAGGACGTCCCGGGGGAAACAGAAACATCTGGTGCAGGCGCAACACCTCTAATTAACTGCCGGAAAGCGCTATGGCCAGTCCTTGCCACTAACCACCGTGATGTCATCGCTTTTCATCGTTACAAATTACAATATTGATGGCACCCGGGCGATGGGTATGTTCCCACGACCGCCGGCCGAAGATGCACGGGGTGATAAGAGACAAGGGCATACTTTTGCGATCCGTTTCCATCAACGAGCCTGTCAATCAATCTTGCAACATCACTTTAGCTGAGAAGCAAAGAGGGGCACAATGCGCATTAAAGCTCTATATACAACTGTACATTCGACTGTAGCAAAGCACAGGGTTTGGAACTACAGATCAAAATACACAAGTTTGGATATCCATGTTTACATGCAAAGTTTGTGGCACTATTTGCCATATAACAGTTCAGTTCACTCTCACGATGTGCGCTCTAGGTAGGTAGTCATGATAATAAACAAAGCAGGATTATTCAGAAAAGTCTGGCATCACGGCGTCAGGCTTCTGAACAGCAGTCTATCAGAAATCTGGGCCTTGCTGGAAGAACTCGAGGTCTGGGTGGGTGCTCCCGCCTGGATGCCTGGCACGCCTGCGTCAAAGGAAAAACACATTAGGTCGGCATCAGGCCCAGGCAGTGGTTGCCCCGTGAAATGCAAGTACTACAGAGTTAACTATGTCAGTGCCATCTTAAAAGGCTCTATTACTATGCGGGTACGCATGGAATTACAGAGTAATTAACAATGTTTCAATGAATGCAAGGGCAGCAATCAACACTTTGAGATCCAGGAAACTGAAGTTCAAAGCTTTTGGAAACAGTATCAAATACAATAACAGGCCATCCTCAACCATACTGGATGCTAGCAAAAATAACGAGAATAATTAGCTTACCTCACAAAGCGAGATGGTTCAAATCCTGGAACGTCTGGCGGGCCAATTGGATCGAAACGACCACCAGGTGGAACACTCCTATAAAGAAACATCCGTCTCCATTTATAACTGAGGACATCACAAAACATATATTACAACGGCAAAAGGGTGGAAGAGAACTGTACATACCCAGGGCCACCAGATGGGGCGGGATAAGGATTAGAAGGAAAGAAGCGTGGATCGTTTGGACCTGTAGCATCAAATACGTTGTAAGTTGGACTGCACAGAGGCACAAATATAATGAGATTCCTGGATGTATTCAATGGACAAAATATTACCAATGAGCATACCACCACCACCCCTCCCACCACTGCAAAAAAAACAAGAGACACGGTTAATTAGGTGTGAAGATACTGATTTGTCAATGTTTTTACATGGACATTCTGGATAGGAGACAAACCTTTGAGGGTAGAAGCCTGCACCAGGAGCAGGGAAGAGGTCATCATGACCAAACGGAGCCACTGGCGGATAAATCAGGCTGTACCATAATACATCAATGAAAATGTTAGCCACGGTAACAATATCCTGTAAGCAACTTACTAGTCTACAAGTAATAGGGAGTGCAATTTTTTAATTCTTGTAGAACAACTTCTACTAAGGATGCACCATAGCTATTATCATCCAACCACTTGAATTACTTGAGCTTAAATAAATATTTCTTTATACTTTAGCAGCGAGATTTATAAAACATGTTAAGACTGCTACCAACATATGTTTCTGTTGATTTTTGACATACATCAGGAGAGTTTATTTACTCCAAGTATAAATCAAGATAACATAGAATAAGTTGTGATCAGTATTAATAATTCGCAAAAAAAATCAGTATTCATTTCGAGTTGCACTAAAACTGGAGGGGAAAATACTTTATTAAGTAATGCAAGGACATCCATGTCTGTGAAAACGGAACGACGTGAGTTGATATCAGGACTCCACAAGCTTTAATCCCATGAAATTTTGAAGGTATGGACCGGGATGTTCAACTTGTAACTAAGGCAGTTGAGGCTTTATTTGAAACAAAGGAATTTCATACGATTAGAATCCTATAAGAAGTTTCCTACAAAGCCCTTTGGATGATAGGAACCTATGAATTCCTATAGGAAACTTTCATTCTCTTCACATATGGAAGATCTGAACATGAGCTCCAACCTCATGTTAAAATTCTTTCGAGAAGTCCAAGGCATGCTAGCCTGGCTCTCTTCTATCTACAATCAAGAAATATTTTCCTGCAAAATTCCTATAGGGTATCCAACTAGCAACCTTGTGAAATTCCCGAGTTTTCCTATAGGAATCCACAAGACATTATACTTAATTCACGCGTTATCATATTATTGTGTTTTGTGACTTTTCCGATCAAAGTAGGGCCTAACTCCTATGGCATGAAAAAAGTTAAAGCAAATATGTTTCCTAGTTGTGAAGCCTCAGTGGGTTGGATCTTCTGTTTTGGTCATGATATTCTACTGCTACTAGGAACCCAAATAGGTACCTTCCTCCGTTCCTTAATATAAGATGTTTTAGGTCCATGTTGACTAAACGCGGACTAAAACGTGTCTAGATACACGTGAATCTGGAAAAAGGCTAAAACATCATATATTTAGGAATGGAGGGAGTAGATACTTATTATATTGGACAACACCTGGGAAGAAAATATTAACAAAATACCAAAAATGTAAATAAAGGAGCAATTATTCTGCACACCCATTCCCATAGAAGGGTTAAATGATAGAGAATGTCCACACAAGAACAAGGTAAATTAAAAATGTCTGAGGTCATAGTCATACCCCGCAGGTTCTGTAGTTGGATCTTCCTGCAGAACATTTTCCGATCTGGAAGATAAATTCATGTGTTATAGAATTGTTAGGAAATGAAGACAGCTACATCATAAAAGCTTTGGATGGAACGTTCTAGTTACGTAAATAAACAAAATCAGCAGAGCATAACAAGATAATAGCACAAATTCCAATATGGTTTCATCCAGCTCAGTAAAAGACATATGTAAGTATTTACAGATGGTAATAAACAAGAAAAAAGCAAGATAAACAGAAAATTGGCCGAAAGTTTATTGTCAAAGAGGGGAGATTGTAGGTTGTCATGAGAAGTAGTCAAAGACCAGCATAGAAATACCTGTTTATAGATGAGCTGCCCTCAACATCTGGCTTCTGGGCACCAGAGTCCTTACCATCTAATTTAATCAATAAACACTTGTTGAGGGTATCAATGAAGCCCGTAAAATTCTTGTACATATCCTTATAATTCTTCGGCTGTTCTTCAGAAAAGAAATCCTTCACACTGGATACGAGGAACAAAAGTCAAAAATTTAACACCGTAAAAAGGAAGATTCACATGTGGATAGAACTATTCAACAAAAGGTCCGTGAACAGAACAAGTATCTAAGAATATTCACATAATGTTAAACTACAGCATGAACAACTTGCATTGTTGACTGCACTACGTCTACTTTAACAGATAAGTAAGAAACTGAGCCAGTATTACTTACTGCACCTTGTATCATGCTGTCTATCCGTACTGATAGGTTTTGCACAAAAGCATATTCAATCCAGCAAAACTAAATTCTATACTCAGGTATTTGTAGCAAACTAAGTCATCATTCAATTTAAGTCATACTGATTGTTTGAGCAAGCACAATTAAGTTACCAGAACTGTAAACATGCGCTGAAGAGCTCGATGCTTCTTGCTACACCATTTAAACTTTTCAGCTCACAGAGACATAATATCTCTCATGTCGGTTAATACAAATGAGATGTCCCAACTATTTTTGCTGACTGGCAGAGTTTAAGTGCATCACAACAGAGCCCAAAAACCATAGCAGTAGCTCAACCACTGAAGAAATTTCACATGTGTGAATAGTCTCCATGCACACCAAAAACATAAAATGTGTTACACAGCTACAGTATTATCTAGACTTGTGGTTGTATTGAGTTCAAATGGCAGGGCTTGAAGTTTGTGTTATTAGTTTGCCAGATGATTTAGTAAGTTCACATAAAGCATCACAACAAACTGAAGTATGCACAATACCAAACACAAAGAAAAATCCCAATTATTTTTTTGTGAATAAATTCCCATTAGCCCCAGATGTTAGTAGCCAAGTAGTAGTACATGGTGAACAGATCATCACTACCAACATAAAATATTTACAGTAGCTAAAATTGATAGTGTAAATACATCCTAGCATACAAACTATACTCTCTGGGTGAAAGCACTGGGTATAGGTAACTCTTATACACTCTAACCCCGCAACTATCCGTTTTGTTCTAGCGAGTTATAAGTAGCAATGAGGAAATCCATGGGACCAAAGAATGAACTAAGAAAAATAATAGCATCTAAGACTGAAACATACTTTAGCTGAACGTTGGAAGGTTCCTTGTGTGGTGCCTCAAGATCCAGCACATCAATGGCCAGGAGGTCATCAATCACTAGACATTTCATTAAAATGCGCTTCTTCTTGCCCTCCTCCTCCTTATAGTACAAAAAGGCATAGCAGTTTTCCATAGTGTTCCACCCATCAATCCCAACCTCCTCGTCCACTAAATTGAAGCGCACGACAGAAAAATCAGTTAAATAACTACAAAATCATAATTGCAATACAAGTCATGAATTCGCACAAATAAACGTTCCCCTTTACCCTCACGAAAAAAATGTATCTAACAGCCACTAGAGTTGCTCCAGCTATGGTAACATATTTAAAGAAAAACAATCACTCCCACATAAAGTTAACACATCGTATATATATTTCAGGTGGAATTATAGTACAGTGGTCAACCACGCGAGCAGGGATAAAATGGTCATGTCTTCCAATCCACACATAATTCTGCTCCACTTAAGCAATGTAACATATGCCATATGGTGGAAGTAACATGTCGATTACTGGGATTCATTCAGTCACACAGGCAAATTGCTAGGTCAGAGATACGAATTTCACTGGACTGCGTGGATTAAACTGCTGAGATCAGAGTACATAAGAAATAACGACCCTATCTACACACACACACTCGGGGACTTAACAGCAAAATTCAATACGTGAGCCCAAATCGATGGGGTCAACCACAACACGCTCGTACTTTAAAATTTAAATCGGAAACCCTAGGGCTAAGGTAAGGGCTGAAGGAGGAGCGCACCTGTGGGCGGGGGATCGGTGAGCGCGGCGGGCCCGACGGCGCAGAGGGAGTAGCCGGCGGCGAGGAAGGCGGCGTTGGCGGCGAACGCGACGCCGTCGTGGGCGCCGCGGAAGGCGGGGCGCGCGGCCTTCACGACCGCCATCGCGGCCGCGTCGGTCACCATCGCGTCGCTGCGGGCGGCGGCGAGGCGGTAGCGGCAGCGGAGGCGTCGGTCGCTGCTGTCGGAAGCGGCGACGCGGTGGTCGCGGGGGGGGGGGGGGGGGGGGGGGGGGGGTGGGGGGACTGGATCCAGTGACTTCACTACATGAAGTCACGTTGCAACTTTAGCCCTTTCATCTCCGTCCAAGCTTAATCCAACGGTCCAGAATCAGTTCTCAAAATTAAAACTTTTCAGAAAATTTTGAAAAAATTCCTCTAGATTGTACATGTTACGTTGTGTGTTCACAAAAAGTACGAGTTCATTTGGACAAATCGTTTATCATTGATTGACATTTTTTATGTTCTAATATTAAAAAGCTATTAAATCATAAACCGTTGTTCCAAAATAATCGTAAATTTCCCAGAATACACAAACTAACATATTAAGCTTACAGTAATTTTTTTGATTTTTTCTGACAAGTTTTAATTTTGAGGTATAAATTTGGACCATTGGATCAGAATTGGATGGAGATTAGACCCCTAAAGTTGCAGGGTAACTTTATATGGTGAAGTCACTGGATCTCAATCCGGGGGGGGGGGGGGGGGGGGGGGGGGTGGGGTGTTTCCTTGTGCTTCCAAATCACGATTGAGAGAATTCCATTAGACCGCCTTTTCTCTTTGGCCTTCTAAAAAACACTTCCCAATTCGAGACTTGGTCAAAAAAAAAATCCTAACATGATATACTTGAGCTGCACTAACGGTGTTAACAGAAAAATGAAAGACTCTTTTGCCCCTAATAAATTAACAAAAAAAATCTTTGTAAGTGTCTGTTACACGTTTAACCAAATGATAACCATACAAGTCAGTTCAAATATTTCTGAAAGCAATATTACACGTCGAGTATTACATAACGATGAAAATTGAGCACGCTTTCCATTCTTTGCCAGGAGCCCCGGAGGAGGTGAGGGCGACGGGAAGTTCAGACTTCATGTAATGGCCGACGAACACAGTTGCTTGTGATTTTACAAAATCAATATTATTCCGTTGTTCGCAATGGAGGAACTCGCGACGGCATGAAAACGCTAGGACTAGCCCACCGATACGATACCTAGACCTGGGCATTCGGTTAACCGGAACTGATCGGGTCGGTTCTTCGGGTTATTTAGAAATTCGGTTTCCTAAAACTGAGCACCGATCGGTCATCAGGAAAATAGCTAACCGAGGAATTCGGTCAAAGAGGAATTCGGTTCGGTCTCGGTCTTCCCCGAATTGACCGATGTTGGTTGCATGCAAGAAATTGATGCGTAAAATAATTAAGTTTGTTGCCGCTTTTCCTCCCTGCTGCTACGGTAATGGCTCTATTGATTGAGGGATTGAATGCATGCGTGTAGTTTGGTGCTACAGCTTGCATGCGTGACTAGAAAAATCAGGAGACTTGGCAACGTGAGGGCCCTATGCTAGGAGAATGGCTGGACATTATTCAGGTTTTGCCCCATCTCACATTTATTTGGTTCCTTCGGTCTGTTCGGTTACCTGAGGCTTAAAACCGAATTACCCAAAGCAAATTCGGTTTTATAGAATTGATAACCGAACTTCTAACCGAACTAGTTGAATGCCCGTGCGTTGCTATGGGAGTGTTAATTTTTTTTAGTTACCTGTGATGATGGGCACGTCAATTGTAAATGCACGTTGCTAAATCTGTGTGGAACATGTAATAATGAATCTGAGTCGCTCATTCTACGGGCCACTTGCGTTTCGAGCCTCTACATCACAGAATTGTAAATTTAGACACGATGCACCAGTCTAAAGGCCATAAACATGATTATAAATAAAATGAGCACATCTACATTAGCTAAAACCATGTCTATCAATGATTCTAATTTATTTATCTTTGGTATTACTATTACATGTATATAATTATGTGAGACAGCCAACACCAAACTGCGATATGTTTACGACTTATAGCCTTGTTAACAAAATGATCCATCTGAGGGACCCAATTAATAATTTGTAAGAAACTGAAATAGCGGTATCATATACAGTAAAAGGTCAGTGAGTAATATACAAGATTCACGACTCTCCTTCGACCGGAAAAGCATACAAAATTGTAGTGGACAAATTCGATCTCTTTACTTCAGAAGTTATTCCAAATTCAGTATAAAAAATAACCGCATGAAAAAAAACGGTTGTTGCATGAGCGTGCCAGCATGGCATCGAGCGGCTCTGCCTCCAGCACCGCTGAGCTCCGATTTCCTTAAAAAAAGAAACACTGAATTAAAAATACAGTTCCGTTAAATGCAAAAAAAAAAACAGTTCCGTCCGCAGTCGTATCTCCTTCGCTTTCCTCTTCCCTATCCATCCCTGTCTGAACACGAGCTGGAGCTGGAGAAGAACTGAAGGAGAGGAAGATGAGCCGCCCGGCGAGACTGCTAGCTGCGCTCCCGTTCCTCGAGCCTCCGCCCATCCCATACCTTCGATACATCTCACCGTGGTTCCATCCCTCTGGCCTGGTGCCCCATCCCATCTTGCTGCTCTGCCGCATCGGGGTCAAAGCCATGGAGCCTCGACCTGGACGAGCGCGACCACGGCTCTGTTACTCCGCCGCCAGCTGGCTTTCGGAAGCTGGTTACCGGTGGCCCAACTGGTCTTGCGGGAAGGCGACGCATGAAGCGGGAGGAGAGGCCGAGCGGGGATAGCGGTGGTTAGACTCCCGGCGACTCCCGGCGGCGGCGATGTATCCTGGAGCACGCAGCTGCTTCTACCAGCTCGAGCGCGGCACAGCCACTTCGATCAGCTCGAGCGCGACAGGTGAAACTCTTTCTTGCTTTGTGAGCTTCTTGCATTTTGCATCTGACAACACAAGTATGACATCTTCCCGGTCGTGAGCGTGCTGGTTTCTGAATTTTTGTTTCTGTCTGCATAAAGAGCTAATTGCGACAAGGAAAACTGATTTAAGTAGTATGTGTAGGCAAATTGAGGCTGCAACCTGGACCGGCTCACCAAGTCACCATGTCTAATCCCCAAGGTCTGGCTCCTTCCTATTTTCTATTTTCATCGTCCTAGCGATTGCTACTACCCCGGTTTGGGGAGCAACTCATGCAAGTTCTCAGACATTAGACAATAAAGCATATATTTCAAGTTTAAGCATACTTTTCTAGGTTCTGCATATTTTCCTGATTTGAGAAACGCCTGCACACTGCCACACCCATTAAATCTTCAGAAGAAACGGTCTATGACGAACAGAATTAGATCATAGGCTTTTAAAGGAAGAGACCAGGCACATGTAAGATTGACACTCTTGGATATTATTTTCCCTCTCCTCTAGATATAATTTTACTTTTGAGTACTTTGAATTGAGGTCAACATAGTTGGTTAAATTTTTTGAATATGATTTTCTCAACCAAGGAAGTGGCTTACCTTGAACTGTCACCAATTAAGAATCCTATTGTGGATCATGCAATTGTGTGTACATATTACACACTTTAGTATTGGAGATAAAAATATTGTACTTTCATGTAGGTTATGCAGAAGTGTTTCGTGTAATGTTTATGCAATGGTGAAGATTGATTTGCGTAGCAGCTTATTTGTTCTTTTGTGATTTGCGTAGCAGCTTATTTGTTCTTTTGTGATTTGCGTAGCAGCTTATTTGTTCTTTTGGATGCGCAGGTCATGTAAAATGCTGAGGCATGCTTTGACAGATCATATGGCAATGTGCCATGTCTGGGCAGACATTGCTCCAGCAGTTCGATTGCTGTCACCATGTATTGATGCAATTGCAGAATACCAGAGCCTTGATGCTCTGATGAATGAAGAGGTGATAAAAGGCTTGCAGCTTCCTGCCACGTAGTGTTTTTCCTGACTGTACTGTTTGCATTGTTCAAGGTTAGGTGTTCAATATTTCAGAAAAGTAAATTATAGAGCCTTTAGCTGTCACAAAAAAGAGTGATTATAAAGATTAATATTGACCTTTCTTGTATTACTTATATCGTGACAGAGGACGTGCTGAAGGAACATGCTTGAAGAATTATGATTACATGGGTTGCTGAAGATTGCTATGGCAAAATCAGTGAAAATGTAGCAACGAGCAGCCAACTAACTCACATAAGAAGACTCAATTTTCTTTTCAGGTAATTCAAATTTTAACAATTTCTTACATGTTTGTTCGTTCCATCACAAATAACAACCAATTGGTGCAGAATAAACAGTTAGCTCATCTAAAAGCGAGGTTGACAAACTGAGTCCGTTGGCAAACTGATTCCGTGCTGATTGACAATTTATTGCACAGTAAAAAGCTGTGATTTTGATGTGTGGTTAGTGGCTTGTATGTGTTTAGTCAGGCTTAATGTTGTACGGTGGATTGTATGGATTGGGACATGCCAAGTCATTTAACCATTTCAACAATGTGTAAACAATATTTCAATAATGCTTGAATTATTTGGTTGAGTTAGGTAATTTGAGTGGTATATCCAGACTTCATTATGCATTTTTTTGTGTGTAGAGGTGCTGGTAAATCAAGATTAATTGGTAGAATTGTTTCACTGTAGTAAAACTTTGTTCAATACATGAATTGCGGTTTCACATTCAAATGATTTGCTCTATACATTGTCTACAGGTCGATGTCTTCCATTCAAATGATAAAACCTGGATTATGTACAATTGATGTCTTCCATGTTTTGCAGGTAAAAATGAACTTACAATAGAAAATATATGAAGGAATATTCCGGTAGCAGATATAAGCACAAGGAGGATGACATCTGAAGTAAAACAATGGGACCACATAATATAAGCAAGATTAAGTTTGAGGAATGGTCCTCGCATTTCACTGCCAACAAATTGAACATTAACGCATCTGAAGATCTGTCAAGCTCGGTGAGTAAAGCATGCCCTTCTGAATTTCTGGTCTTTCCCCCTTCTATTGTTCTGAATCTATACTGCACATATCATATTAGGCCTCGGTATCTCATTTGACCTGTAGAAAATAAATAAGACTACACATAAATATTTCATAATTTTAAAGTTACAAAGTATGAGTACTTAAAGTATATAAGTACATGTGAAATAACTGACCTATCTAGTAAGGACCTCTTTAAAGACGATGTTGGTCATGTAAGTACCATCAGTATGTAGGGTTCTCTTCTTTTTATCTTCTGTAGGTGGGACGGCGAGAATCTTAACATTTTTTCTGGCTGTAGATCTAGAAAGCGCGATGTACAATTGCCCATGAGAGAACACCAGCTCGGGCAAGTAGATACCAACATTAGGAATAGTCTGCCCCTGTGCCTTGTTGACTGTCATGGCGAAGCTGAGCCGAATAGGAAATTGTTTTCTCTTAAACTGGAAAGGGAACATCTCATCATCTGAGGGGCAAAGGGGGATCCTCGGCAAGAAAATCCTCTTCCCAGCATGTAGCCCCAAGACGATTTCTGCATCGATGACGTTCCTATGAAATCCACGGACTACCAGCCTCGTACCGTTGCAAAGTCCGTTTGCCGGGTCAATGTTTCTGAGCAATATAATCGGGCAGTTAATCTTGAGCTTCAACTCATGCGGTGGCAGTCCGTTAGGCGTTAGAGAGTTAAGGAACTCAGACGGATAGTAGTTGTATGGGTCGTCCTGCACATACAGTAGTCATATAAGCATACGAATATCACACAGAGATCAAATTTAATGTTAACGTGAATATTGAGTACTCACCGTGGCATCTGGACGTGTAATTTCTTTACCATTCCACGATCTCATGAACTTGAGAACCAAAAACCTAGACATGTTGCTACAGAGATAAAAAGATTGCTGTTGTTAATTTAATTGTGATAAATATTGGAAAATAATTTTAGTGTCAAGGTTCTCACCTGTCATGGTTTCGTGGCAATGCAACCGGTGTGATGCGACGCCATAGGAAAACATCGTCATTCCAGCCCGGAATTGCAGCTTGAAGAGCAATGTTAAGGTGAAATGAAATATCTTTTAATTTCAGTGTGTCTTTTTTTTGAAGACTTGTTTTCCAGATGTCCGGGGGAATTGGATCCAGGATAGTGATTGTTTTTTCACTCAGGTTGAAATAAAAAAGCATGTAGCGGTCGGTCGTACGGTATGGTAACATAATCTGCATAGGTATTGGTTTCCAAAAATTGTTAGTTAAAGACCTAAACACACATATATGTAATCAATAATCTTACCGAATCGCACGATGAGACATGGAAGCACATCCCTGGCCAGCGATCAAACATTTTTGCTATGATGTAGCGTTGTTTGTCGAACGGTAGACGAAGCATTGGGTCCCTTGAGTTGTTGGTCACTATGGTCTGAGACAAAGACAAGATTATTAGAATTATATAAAAAACAGTGATATCTGGCGGTCATTTAAGATGAATTTTAACATAAAAACTCACACAAATTGGAGATCCATAAAATGACATGGATTGAACAATTGATGATCGTCGGTAGCGTTTACCCGCACGGCCATGTTGAAACAAGATGTGTCAATACCTTGTTTATCTCTTAACAAGTCTTGTATTTGTTTAAGAGTTACACTAATTGGATACGGCTTGGAGCTCCGAACCCATACTTCCCTATGAGAAAAAAATAGAGTTAGGCATAGGAGAATAATCCTTTTAACCTGGCCCATCACATATGAATATGTTGTACAACCTTAACTTACTGAATCTTCGTCATGAATGGACATGATGTACCTACGTAGTTTGTAAACTAACTCATTCTTGTTAATTGGCAACTTGGGCTTAATTGGCAACTTAGGCACATTAATAGAGGGGGCCGGGTCAACGGCCAATGCAGCTGCTTGTGATACTTCATTAGGCGGGGGTCCATTCTCATCATACATTATCACATCGCTATTATCTTCGTTAATGATTGGCTCAGGTTCTGGTGTTCCTTTAATCTCATTGAAAACAGAATCATGGAGAATGGTAGGCAACTGCTTTCTAAAGAGGTTGATACCCTTCTGCAAATCGGGTTTTTGAAATAATTAGTTTGATGCCCTTCTGCAAATAGCTGAATTTGATATGAATCTAAGCTCGGGAGTGTGAGAGATACCTGATTTACAGCATTTGCTAGCTCGTGACCTGTCCATTCCTCCATGATTTTGAGTAGGAACAAGCCACAGGATGAGCTTGAATATGTGAAAACATGGTCCTTATGAGTCGGTAAAATACATGAATCATCTAATATTTGAAATATATCATGGTTTTTGTTGCATAGCATTAGAAGTATGTTGGGTTTGACAGAAATTCACTATACAATAATCCTCTCCAAAGTTGAAGAACACATATACATCTAATTACATAGGCAACAGGACATTGTGCTATCTAACCTCAATGTCTGGTGCAACGAGAGCATTCGCACCAACGAATAAAAAACTGCATTAACATCTTTGCAGACAAACAAAATAAAACATGGAACTACTTAACTGTGACATGTGTAAGCTTATAAATACTGCTATCTTTTGAGCTTATTACTACCCATCTGTTTGTAGCGGCTTGTCAATACACTCCATTACAGGCCATTTTGTTACTTCAAGGTCCACCCATTTATCACCTATGTCGAACCCACTGTCCTGAGCAGCAATTTTGAGATGCTTCTCGAGGCCCTGAAGCTGTTTAATGGAAAAGAGTATGATTATATGGAAAGTAAACGCACGACAATCAACCAAGTTGAGTACGAGATTAGTAAATACTCACTGTAATGTGAACATCGGAACGGCTCATCCGGGAGCCAAACGAATCTAAAACTTGTACACGACGGTTTTTTCCATCGACATTACTTAAAATCCAATGGTTATTACCCACGTGTAATGGGATAAAAAGCTGACAGAAATTGCAAGCTGTAACATTCTAGCAAAGATAGCAGTAGTAACGAAATTATGTACGTGGTCTTACCATGTCATATCTTAGGTAATTAAGAGCCGTCGAACAATGTTGTGAAACTCATCTGGACTTATGGGAATTTCACCATCCGCCTTAAGATTGCAGAAGTGTGTGTGGTATCTAGCCAGACCTGACCACCTGCTTTGATTTGTAGATGGACTTGGCCCCGTAAGTAATAGATATAGGCATTAATGACCTGTATGCAATAAACAATCACATTAAACATTTGTTCATCAATCACAAAAGGATTAACCACGATGGGACGCGTGTGAGCTTACGTCGCTGTCCAACCAACCATCGATTTGGAACAGACATTCCAAATCAACACGCTTCAAACATGCATCAAGGATCCGAACCAATCTTGTCTTTGGAGGGAAAGACATCATGTAGTTTTCATTTTAGCAAAATCAACCTCTATACTTAGCATCTCTTCTGTCGTAACCTCGGCAGATCCCATCTACAACAAGTCAATTTAAAATGAAGTGTTAGAATTTTGATGTTATGCACCTACGTGTTGTTAGCAAGAATGTTCAGTTTTTAATTTATTACCCTGGCAAATCAGGATTTAACTCGGTAAGAGTAAAACTGCGGTATCATAACCAGACTTCCCTTCATTTATTTGTTATGAACAAACAACCTTCGAAATTTTCTGAGTATAAACTACAAGTTGATCATTGGAAATATGGAATTGGGATGATAATTACATACCTACCTGGTTGTCACCAACCTGTGATCCTCCTGTCAATCGAAGAATTGTAATGACTTTGAGTTGTAGAGTTGGTCGGTGAGGAACAGGTCAGGAGAGAGACCGGCCGGATTCTCACTTATATCATGCAGGGATGAGTAGTGTGGCATAGTTTTTGGATTGTTATTTACGGTACGCAATTAAACCGTGTGATTATTGGCCGGCTGAAGTCTAGGGCGTAGTTTTTGACTGTTAATTACTGTAGGCAATCAAACGATGTGATTAATGGCCGGCTGAAGTATAGGGCGTAAATAATGGTGATTGACCTTGGCTGTTGGGGGTGGTCAATAAATTCTTGGACGAAATGGGAAGGTACATGTCAGGTAGACATATTCGCTTGGTAGACATATTCGGTTGGTAGAGTCATATGATAGTTTATACGTGGTTGTGTTTGCCCCTTCAGAATTTATAATAGGTCATGTAGTAGAATAAATTTGTGTTGACCATTTGTAGGCAAGCATCATATTCACTTAACTCAAAAAACATGCTGGTGCGACCTCTCCCAACCTGATATATATTTTGAGCGTGTAATTCTTGTTCAGTCAGTCATACATCATCCATTTACACCACTATTTTTCTTTCCGATTAGTTGTTTAAATATAGCATGGAACATTATACGTTATTTATGCTGCTATTTTCCCATAGAGATATCAAACAACCGTAGTATATATTTGTGTTGACCATTTGTAGGCAAGCATCATATTCACTTAACTCAAAAAACATGCTGGTGCGACCTCTCCCAACCTGATATATATTTGCATTTGATTAAATCTCTTGTTGGTTAAAGATATCACAATTGTACTTGCATTGTATTAAAATATCACAATGATACTTGCATTGAAAATATACTCACCACGATGGTATATTATGCAAATTGTGCCAATTTCAATAGAATAATGTCAGAGACAACCAAACTATTATAACATTGTGCCCAATACAGAAAAGATACACAAAAGATAAAAACATATGACTGGATGACAGAAGACAGAACATCTTCCGAAGACACTTTTTCTAGGTTAGACCGTTTTCTAGGTGTCACCGTTTTTCTAGGTTAGCCTCCCGAGACGAAGGTTGTCATAGTGCCCCCTCTTTTTCCTTTCTCGTAGGAGCTTTCTGACTTGCCCCCCAATGTATTGTAGAGTGCCATGGCCAAGCGTGCGGCGATAGGTCGCTAGTTCATATCCTAGCAGATTGTCCGGCTCAAATACAATCTGGCTGTCCTCTGTTGTGATCATGGCACCTAAATTTCAATAACAACATAGTGTCACTTAATTTGATGTATGTTAGATGGAACAGCAATAAAATTATAAAATATATAATAACTTACCTTGAGCTGTGCTAATCTCAAGGAACGTGGCCCGCTAAGCAATATCTTTCCTGTTCTGCACGTCTCCACATGGTCATGTGGCGTGCCACATGTTGGTCCCATACGCGGAGAACAATTATATCCTGCCTGGTAGAATGACACGCATTCAGCCATCATCCAATCACCACCTATAAGTTGATTACCAAGTGAATTTTGTCTTACTGAATGTTCATCAGGAAGACATCACGGCAAGGTGTGCTACGATGAAACGTCTCCTTGAATCTTATGGGAGTAACATAAACAACCATCCCAATGATATCTACAAATTGTTTAGATTACACATTATTAGCCCAAATGAATAGTACCAAGGCTTTGATAATGCAGTAAGGTTGAACAAGCGAAGCGATCAATATATAAACCTGTAAGCTTTTTGTTTGGTAGTCTGGCCACATAAATAAAATTCATAAAACGTGACGGCAACCTCGGGATTGACACGTTAGGTCCAACAGGCATAATCTGAGTGCGATGATGCAGTACGACGTAATACTCCGTAGATGTCTTCAATGCAGTTGGTGGTCCACAGTCTGCCGTCTCAAACCCCACACACCTGAAATAGTACACCTCGCCAGTCCGCAACTCATTGAAACGATGCACTTGCTGTCTTGTAGCTACTGCATCCATTTTATCACCCTGTGAAATGCTTAGCTTAATTACACTTGGCCCTTAAATGTTTGTTGCATCGTGAGATTTGTTAGAAAAACCGTGATACGTGTAATACGTGAGGGCTATGCGTTTGTCATGTAAATTAAAGAAAATGCTATATGTCTGCCATCATATTACAGACAATGGTATATGACTGCCATCATATACCAAAAGTATAAAGACAAAATACCAAAAGTATATAGCACTACTTCCTATAAACCTCTGCGGAAATTATACAGGCATGGATCAGAACGATCACCCACGCAGCAGAAACGACACACCATGGTCACCCTCAAGCCCTCATGGTATAATTTCCGCTCTCCCAAACAGATCTATATTTCCATTTGATTAAATCTGTTTTAGGTTGTTCCTTATCTTAGTAAATAAGACTGCATCCTCATGCTTGACTTGAACGATTATGTTTATTGAGTTGAGTGCGAAGCAACATTTTGTTTATTGCACCCACCCAGGCATTTATCTAATATAGAAACATCGGGCCATACTTTTCTCTAATTTTTATATTCACTTTACACACGGTATCTCTATATGCAGGGATATGATAGTACTGGAAATTTCTTTTGTAGCTTCCTCTAACTCTAGAGTCTAGATGCATTTTTTTAGAATTGTAGATAAAACATATCAGAATGGTACTTAAACACTGACAATTGTGAGGGAGGATGTTGTAGAAGTGGTACATGTAAAACATATCAGAATGGTACATGTAAAACCATAACAAGGAATTACAGACCATATGTAGAAGTGGTACTTCATAGAGGAAACACATAGAAAACTACAAAATTACAAGACATCGAACATCATATATTAAAAACTACTAAACTTAATTAGCATCGAAAGGTTTGCTTACAGATAGATCAGTGAGGACTGTACGGTAGACTACATTTCCGCTTCTTGTATGCTTGATTTGAGCAGAGACAACCTTGGCCGTGATATTCCATGAGCTGTGGACATGGAAGTTTTCTATATTTTTGAATCGAACATCCCTGTTTAACAAACATAAGGAATTGGTAAAACACATGAGAATGATGTCATTTATATGATTGATTCAGGTGCAGCAAAGATGCAAGAGAGATAAGGCATTGCCTGTTGGGGCGCAAGACGACGGTGTCTGGGAATGGCGGAGGAGCCAGAACCCTCGTTGAGCTGGGGCGACGGAGTGTGCGGAGGCTGTAGAAGGGTGGAGTAGGCACAACCCTCGTCGAGCTGGGGCGACGGAGGCAGCGACCTGTCGACATGCTGTTGCAGACGGGTGATGGGGCAGACGGGAGATGGGGCAGACGGATGGTAGGAGAAGCTGAGAACCATGGTGCGTGGCCGCGGGGTTTTATGGAGCAGACGTGGGCGGTGTTTAATGGGGGCGGAGGCTAAATTAGCTGGGGTTTTGACCGTATCAAGCTTGATTAACGGGGGTGGTGTTTCCGTCCGCGATGTTGTGATTGATCAGGTGGGCGATGTTTTCGTACGTGATTGATCATGTGTTTACGTCCAATTTTCTAATCAGGTGGGCGATGTTTCCGTACGTGATTGATCAGGTGTTTACGTCCAATTTTCTAAGCTGGAGAGGATCGAGCTTGTTGGGCCGAGTTTATTGGGCCGAGACCGGGACGAAGCTGGACAGTTTGGACGGACGAAACGGACAGGACACTCCATACTTTTGTAGTAGAGATATATCAGTTTCGGTCTATTCGGTCTCGGTCCCGGGTTTTTCGGTTCGGCTTTTCGGTCATCGGTTTATATGCCCACCCCTAAGGATACCACTAGACCTCTTATACACATGTGTTTATTTGGTAGATTGCCAGGCCCGGTCCTGAGGGGGGGGGGGGCAGGAGGGCGGTCGCCCCGGGCCCTGTTAGGTATGGTATGTGCGGGTGCGGTTGTGGAAGAGCAGCGCCACTAGATGCAGGTTCTGAGCTTTTCCTCTCGTCAGTTTCAGCGGCAGGGAGGAGAAAGCACGAAGCGTTATCTTCCGAGTGGGCTGCAACTTGGGCTTTCTCCTCTGCTGGCGTAGGCCCTTTTCTTCTTTTGTTACGTACAATGTAATTGTTCCATAAAATGCTATGAGCTGATTAAGCGGCCCGCTAAAAAAAGTGATTAAGTGAGGTGGGGCCATACGATCGATCCAGAGATTTCAGAGGCATTCCCTTCATTTAAAAAAAAGGCATTCCAGCCCCAACTTTCCCCTCTCCCCCGTCTCGGTAAAAAGCAGAGCTTGAGAGTCCACCGCTTGCGCCGCCCAGGTCCGGCCGCTCTCACCGTCGGCGTTCGCGCCGGCTGGTGTGGAGACGAGTTAGGGTGCCGGCCCGCCGTTTACATAGGTAGATTTAGGTTTAGCTTTTCCCGGAGTGGAGTCTGGCGTATGCCGTCCTTCTCCCCCCTCGGTTGCTTTCCGGCGACTCGCAGCGGCGTCGGAGGTGGAGCTTCCCCTTCCCGCAGGTCGGATCCATGGTGGATCGATTGCGGGACAGGTGAAGTTCAAGGCCGATTCAATAAAGCCGCGCGCCGTACCTGCTGCTTCGCCTTGGAGTGGTCTCGTCTTCCTCTGTTCTGCCATGGAGGTGAGGGGAGGAAGATGATCTACTGTTTGGTGGAGTGGTTTGTGCTGCTTCGTGCAGCTTTTTTCTATCCCTCTTTGCTGGTGTTCTTGCGAGCTGTGTTGCTGGTCCTTGTGACAGATGCCGGCTCGACATCCTGCCCAAGCCGGGCGTGCCCCCCACCGATGTGCTTGCTTCGACGCCAAGATCTCGCCCTGATCGGCGAGTGACAGCTGCGGCGACTCCAACGGGATTGAGTTCCCAATCGACTTGTGCAGGTGACATAGCGGTCGTTTTGTTCTTCCTCGTCATCTCATGGGAGCGGTGCTGCGACGACGAGGTCGACGACGGCGGCGGAAACGAAGATGCAGAGCTGCCCAAGGACGTGTGCGTTATTTCCTTTTTCCTTGGGGTGTTTTCTGTAAAAGAGGGACAGCTGTGCCGTCTCTGGATAAATCGGGTGCTTTCCATTGTAATATCTGTTTATTAATCCAGTTGCGGTTGTATCAAAAAAAAAAGGCATTCCCTTTTCCACTTTCCTCTTGAAATTTATTTCCTTCCGTCTCTCACGAATTTCTCTAATTATTGCCAATGAGACAAACACAACTAGAATGTGATGTAAAAAAACGCAGCTAGGACGCAGATCTGAGAGGCCAATGGCAATGCGCAATCCATATAGACTGTCGAGTGCCCCTTAAGCAGTGCCGATAAACGATATTGCAGCAATAAACATAAGGTCCGATTTACAAAAAAAATAGAATTTTAGTTCAGATAGAAATTTGGAGAAAGAAGAAAAACCTGCAAGACCGTGGCTAGATATGAGTCTAATTGTACATCTGTTGAGTGTCTTGTGCGGCAGAGGAGCGAGCGTAGCTCGACTGGCATGGTTCGAGGTGGTTCGGCCTGCCCACCCAGGTTCGACTCCAGTAGGGAGTGAATTTTGGGTGCCTCACCCGGGGGTTGCTGTTCGTTAGGAACAGTAACGGAGCGTACTATGCTGGGAAGTAGTATTCGCGAATAAGCCTCACTTTCATGTCTGCGTGCTACATGTGGGAAAAAATCACATACCAGACATGCTAGGTATAGGTTGTAGGTCTTGTCTAGACTCGCAGCAGTGGTGTGAGTGTGGTGTGCGTGTGTGTGGTGGTGTCAGTGCTTGTGGTCTGTTCAGATACTACAACTTGTGTCCCTAGTTGAGGGCAAAAAAAGAGTGTCTTGTGCGGCACCGGCACAACTCGGTCGTTCTCTAGATACAACCTCATCGCCGGCCGTCACGCGTCCACGTAAAGAGGCGAGAGGCCAATCGCCGAGCGGAGATCTCATTGCACCCACCGGCCACAATATTTAGAAAAATTACACTGGTATTTTTAGCTGCACTTCAATTGACATATCATTTTTTTACATATGTTAATCATTTTCATGAAGTTTGTATTAAGAGCTCCCGGGGTCTAGTTTCGCCCCGGGCCCCGGAAATCTCAGGACCGGCCCTGTAGATTGCCAACCTCTTATTAAGTTAGCTAAATATGCCGTACAAATCTTATAACAGTACAAGGCAACCTGAATCTGAATCTTGTTCAGTCGCAGTCGTGGACGCGCGGTGCCGATCTTCATCTCCGTTACAACCTCAAGTCTGAATCTTGTTGTATTAAATTCGGTTAAACACGTTCCCTTTCCTTAATCTAAATATGGATTCATTATTTGACATAGGAACTTGACCGACCTTGTGGTTGTTCTGCCGTATTCTGCGCAGCAGTCTCGAGTTTGAATCACGGCACATTTTTTGGGAATTTACGTGGATAAAATAGAGAAAATCGGAAGTGGGCCTAGGTAGGCTAAACGAGCTCGTGTTCTAGTCTATACTACTATTAAAAGAATAAACTTGTGTTGTGCTATGTTGATACATTAAATCTCAGCTGTTTATATTTGATCGGTGGTCCATATTCTAGCCTCAAATTCCGAAACGGTATTTGCTTTCTTTCGACGCACCGCGAGTCCTGTCCACGCACCGCGGTCCACACCCTCCCGTCAAACCCACGCCGCATCCCTCCCGCAGGCGCACCCTCCAAGTTTGCCGCCGTCGCGCGCGAGATCCCACCCGAAGCCGCCGCTCTGCCATCTGCACGTGCCCCTCACCGGCCGGCCGTGGCGGTGGGTCACCCTGCGCGCTGGAACGCGGAGCCGGCGCGGCGGTGGGTCGACGGCCGATTCCAGTGGCTGCAGGTGTACGGCTCGTGGCCGCGCCGCCGCTCCCTCCGGTCTCCTGCCTCCGGCCAGCGACGAGTCGACGACATGGCGTACTAGGGCCTCCGGTCCGGCTGTTCGGGCGACTAAACACCTTCTACAATTCAGTCAGGAGCAACTCAGGAGCACCAGGGAGCGGGCGATCCTTGATGTTGTAGGTATCGACGAGGTGAACGCCCGCGCCAAGATGACGAGTGGCGCTGGGAGCCCACGCCCACCTCGACGCAGGTTCAGGAGGACAAGGCTCCGACTTAGGAGGCGAGGACCATGGGCTGGAGGGGGTGAATCGGGACAACCTCGACTTGGCGGCATGGTCAGCAGTCTTGTGCGTAGCTGTAACACCCCGGTCTAGAACTAAGACCAGAATGCTACCACATGCTTTTGCATAGGAATTTTAATCCTAAACTTCCAGATATATTTGCACGATTCGAAAATAATACCAAAATAAACATCAAGATCAAAAGGATAACCAACACAACATTCTTTAAAGAAATTAACTGTTTGAGATCCAGATGATTTTCATTAACGAAACTCAACAAATCCATACTAAAAGTACATGGCTTAAAAATCTAAACTTATATATTGTAGACTGGAACTTCTAACAATACAGGGAAGCCGTTCTAAACATTTGCAAGTGTGGGTCTGTGATGATGATTGATCTACTCCCAAGCCCATGCATGCCAACTTCGTCGAACACCTGAAAGGTTTGGTGACAACAAGGGTGAGCTCACCAGCTCAACAAGCACAGTGGAATGGTAAAGAAACAGAGTAATACCACATCTCAAGTGAAGGAGCATAACCAAATATCAATTGTTTTACTTCCTACATAACTAGATTGTATCAACAGAAGGCTCCACAAGCAGAAACTCAACTCTAGAGAGCCTAACATGGGACACACGGGTCCTATAAAATAAACATAGGTTTCATGGTCACTTCGGTATCAGATCTGCATGGTTATTCTCAGATGATATTTGCTTCTATAGTTTACTAATAAGAGATATTAATCTTAACAAAATAATCATGAGTAAATCCTTACCCAAACCTGCAACTCACTCCTGAACAATCAAACTTTCAGCATAAAGGGTAAGCATACATGACACCACTCAATACAACACAAATATCTCTCACACATTTCTCCTCACGTTAGCAAGCAAGCAAGCCAATCTCACAAAACCACCAATGGTTGGTGCAGTAGAAAGTCAAGACAAAGGCAAGTGTATCTCACCACAGTCCAAGGCAACACATTAATGATGATATTCGCATAAGTAATGTCTTTTCATTGTACTATTCATTTTCATCTCATTCGATTAACTTTTTCGTTTCATCCCATCTCATTGCTGATACCGGTAAAGTTTGAGTGATACCCGTCGGCATCCACTCACTCCAACTTGTGGAGAGTGCCTCCAATGCGGATCGCAACCCGACATTGAAGGTCTCAAGGTTTCTATTGCTAGCATCTCATCTCATTACTTTTACCGGTATAGCCGAGTAGATGCCCGTCGACATCTACTCACTCCAAATTTGGAGAGTGCCTCCAATGTGGATCGCAACCCATCATTGAAGGTCTCAATAAATGTTTTCCATTTACATTGACATGTTTTATCCCATTTCACCTTAAAACTCGGAACCAAGGATAATACCCCTATATGGCACACTTAGCTATCCAATAAAAATCATCAGAATTTATCGTCAGCACAAAAGGCTTGGAAATTCAACATATCAACACAAGGGACTAAATAATCACAACCCAAAAGAATGCATATTTAGTGATAAGGGAATAGTTAGGGATGGGAGATCGCACTGTGATTACAATCCCACATGCACTTGCCTTTTACCGCCTGATGGAGTGACCTCACAACTCAATCAACAGTCAAAGCACAGTCACCTGCTAAGCAAGAATATACAAATCACTAACATTGCATCCATAAGTATCACAAGGAATGAACAAAAGCATCGCTCCTATGCGCCATCATCAACCTATAGATGTTCCAAGAAGTTTTATCCTAACCCAAGCTCCCATATTTCAAACGTGGGAACATTGCACGTTCTGGAATATACACCAATGCATTAACAATTGGCTATAAGGCAATTTTAAATAAATAAGATTAACCCTTCAGTTTTAGGCTTTTAGCTTAACATGTGCAAAACAAGACAGACCATATGTTATTCGCATGGAGATTACCATATAACCCGGGACAAGGAAAACCATATCGTTACGTACATCTACACGAAGTTATGTCTACCCAACATATTGTGGAAATAAGTGTAATTCGACCTAGAAGCATGGCTAGTACCCGATGCAAGATTACTGCACATATCCGAAACTAGTTACAACATAGCAGCACCGTGAGGACCGTAGTTTCCAAACCACTCGCCGGAAAAAACGCAAACGACCACTCTATGGAAAGCCAAGGACGATACCTACAGTTTACTTGTGAACCTAATCACAGATTTTCCACGGTTTAAGAGCAGTTTGGCCCGAACTGTACTGTACAAATAGATCAAGCAAATTTTTGCATCTACTAATTCCAGAGCATACGAGAGCCCTCCACCTCAACGATTAAATTATGAACTAAGTGCTTGAGCCACACGATGTTACTACCTGAGGATCGCATATTCTATCAGATCAATCTTACAAGAATTAATTAATTTCGTATATTACCCTCGACACGGCAGATGGTGTTGACCGGATGAAGACGGCATCATCGACATCCTCGAGCTGACCCTTCCTCTCCTTTCTTCATCTAGGTTGTGTCTCTCTAAATCCCTCTCGTTGTCTCGTTCATACAGAAGATGAGATGGGGAAGGAACAATCAGATTGGACAGAGATGGCAACAGCGGCTGCTGGCCGAGCGGCGGCACAGGCAGGGTACACATCGGAGGTGCAGGCTACTTGCAAGACGAGAGGCGGCAGGTACAAGCTGCATATGCGTGACGGCTTGCTGCTAGGGTTTGTCAGCAGGGTGTAGGAGCAGATGTAATTACAGAGGATGGGCCGGTAGCTCTCTAATAGTCTTTTCAGCTCACCTGGTTTGGGCTAAAACGAATCTTTGGACGTCACCAAAAAACAAAGCTAGCCCAAAACCTGTTAGTTGAAGGATATGTCTAAAGACTAGTACTAGTACATGCTGGGTTCGTACCAAGCCTGGCATTTTCCATCCTATATAATTTTTTAATGACAAAAACTAGATGGTTATACAAAGATGATAAATGAAACTTGACAATGGTTTAGTTATAAATTCGAACTCACCTACCATACCGCTATGATAAAACGTCCTCCTTTTAATTACTTGCAAGTTAGAATCAACTGTATAATGTGTGACAAATTCGGGGTATTACAGTAGCAGGGCCGACGTCCTTGCCCGGCTGCTGCGCGCTCTGGTGTGGGCTCCATCTGCTCCTTGGATAGATCAGTAATCCCATCATTCACCAATCTGTTAACCACACACTGGTCAGATTCAAATAGCATACCTGAGAATTGCCATATAACTGTCGGCGTCCATCGTGTCGTCGCTTCGCCCCCCGCCGCCCGTCTCGCCGCGTGAGGAGCTTGCTGCCATCTTACCTATGCATGGACGCTGCAGACAAAATCGAATAGGAGTATTTAACTCCATGATGTCGTTTCGTTTCAGAGCTTGATAGGTCTCTAATCTGATATAGCAGGAAATTTCGGTTCTGTTAGTATTGTTTGATGAACACTGGCGGTAAAACAGCGTCTAATCTTATTGTTATTCAATGGGACTGCTGCTCTATGGAAATTCTGAATTGATGCTTAGACCACGTTGAAAATTTAAGTTGTGTATCAATCTGTGTATGTTATAGAGTACTGTGATATTAAATTATTTTTATCAAACCATCAGCTACTGCATTCGATCAGCTATCCCAAAATCTCAATGCAATTGTATTGCAAAGAATACAGTTTGACACATCTGAGCCTTGTTTCATGGTCCAATTATAAAAGCATGCATACACTTGCATAAATGCAATTGAAAAGAACATATACCATTCCATCATAGACTAATTGAAACCATAACTTCAAATTTTCCAAAAACAAAATAAATTTCCACATATATATGTTGGCCTGCACTCTGAGTCTAAACAAGCCGGACTAACATACACCTAAAACCAGGATGCTTATATTTTTTCGTTATGTAGAGGAGAGTCAGTTAGATGTGACATAATTACATTGGAAGAAACACCCATTTGTAAACATCATTTAATAATTAGTTGAAAACGTGCGTTTTCGCGTACATGCCAACTAGTCACTTAAAAAAAAGAACCACGGGGCTATATTTTTTTGAAACATATGGTCTTGCTCATTTCCCGTCAAGGAATGGAGATTGGATTGGTGTTTGGAAGGGATTCAGTAAATTTACCTTGGCCTGCAAGCAGAAAAAGGATTGACGTCTTGGAGCACGCTAGCGCGCGTACTCTTCTTCTGCGAGACTCCATCCAAACTCACCACTTACTTGTTGGTTGGTGTTCCATTCTTGGTGTGTCGTGCCTGGGCCTTTCGGCCATGCCCGCGTGCCAGCATGGCACGGCCCACCTATTAGACGGGCCGGCACTGACACGACCTGGCACGGCATGGCCCGCTAAGCTATAAATGTGCCTGGGTCGTGCCGTGCCGGCCTTGCAGCTAGCATGCAACTAGCAGGTTGATCTGCAGGCCGGCTATTACGCCTCGTTTCATGCGTACCAGTGGGCGACTGCTGAAGCATCGACTCTCTTAGGGCATGTACAATGGTCTTATCATATTAATGCCACGTAGGATAAGTGCTGACTTGGAGGAGAGTGAAACGAGAAAAAGATGTTTGTCTTATCTTACCTAAGAGATCATCTCTTAGCAACAAATGTGTCACCATTTTTTTAGGATATCTGATTATTAAAAATAAGACAGTCTTATTATCCATTGTATATCATGTTTTTATTGGCATGTCTTAATTAATTGACACATGTAACATAAAACTGTCTTATCAACCGTTGTACATGCCCTTATCTTTCCTCGTTTCTCTCTCTTCCACCTAAGATTTTGATGACACGGAGCAGCTTATAGCCATTAGTGTACCTGCTCTAAACGAGGCCTTCCAAGGTATGGTCCGGCGAGAGAGAAAGGGGCACCGGTGGAAGCATCTGGACGACAGAGAGACAGCGCCGCTCGTACCAGTCGATTCGTATTACGATCTGTATTTCCGATTTGTTTTTTTTAACGAAGCACGCAGGAATCGTACAATGCGCCAGGCGTACGCGGGCGCATGGCTGGGCGCAAACTCGCGGCGCGTGGCAAGCCCCGTCCGATCGAACGTTGTCTTCCCCAGCAGCGGCAGTTACGCGCCCGAATAAGCGCCCCGATCCTGGAAAACCGCTTCCTCTCCGCCTTTATCTGCATCTAGACGTCGCGTTCACGGATAAATCCTACTGTACATCGGAATCGCTCGTCGCGGCGGTTCAGAGATCGGGTCGATGGCCGGAAAGGAGGAGTCTCTCTCGATGAAGCCGTGCAGCATGAGCATGGAGGCGGCTGAGAAGGGAGCGCCGGCGGGCACAGGCTTCTCTGAGGTGGCCAAGTTTGGCGATGCGAAGACGGAGGCTGACAAGGCCATGTGCGAGGAAGAGGAGAAGCCTTCCGCCGAGACCATAACCAAAACTGCAGAAGCCGACACCAAGGATGATGAACTCGTGTCTGACACTGAGTTTGAGTTGATCCTCGCCAAGGCCAGGAAAAGGCACGCCAAAATTGTTGATGAGAAGCTGTTTCGTGTCGTTGTACGTTGCAGGATGGTGGAGTATGATTCTGAGGATGAAGAGGTTGAGCAGGAGGAAGAAGTCCGAGACGACGACAATGCCAGTGTGGATGCTGCTCTCGTGTGAAATCGAGATGGGGATATGTGCTTTGGTCAATCAGGCTACGATGTGGTACCTATCTATGTAATTGATCCAGTGCCTCTACCTTAGTTAATCTTCGTGATCTTTGTATTCGGTAAAGCTGTGACTCTGTTCAGAGTTAATTCGGTGCTGATGAACCGATGTGTGTGCACTGATTTATAATTCAGTATGCAGCGTCTCTGCACTCCATCATCTTGACATGAAAACTGCTGTTTTTCTTTTTCTTTTCGCGGATCAGTGAGTTGTCTGTACAATGCGAGACGTTGGTGTCTTTTCCTCAACATTTTTTTGGGAAAAATTTCAGCAACAATTATATCCAAGCAATGATGGCTAGTAAATAAATCTGAGGGCCCAGGCGGATGCACTAACCACCGGGATGCATATATAGGATGCGTTGCCTTTATAGATTTCCACCATGTATTTTCACGTTTTAGTGATTTCCATGAAGTCCCCTTCTTTGGGTTTAACGCCGCAAATCACAATGTTATGTTTTTGTGTGTGTTTTTTTTCTTTCAGCGAACCTTCACGCAGATCTGAATTTTTTGTCACGTCATTTTGTATAAAAAACGAGGATTAAATTGAGCTGCAGCTCGTCGGCTTAATGTACTTGGACCTATTCGAGAAGTCATAATCCGACAAGGCGTCAAGGCTTAATGTACTTGGACCTAGTCGAAAACACTACTGTGCCGGATTCAATTGAGGTGCAGCCGTTGTCCTAGACCTTCAACGAAACACACCCTAGCTAACTGAAAGAGGCGAGTGTTGAATTAATGATGCTTTTTCTTTTGCGTGGGGAAATCAAGATGCTTAAAAGAAGATATAAAAGCAACGTACTAGCATTTGACTGAATTCGTCTCCTCGCTACCAGAAAGCAGAACTAAGTAGCTAGGTTGGTTAGTTATGTTGTCCAGAATTATTGCACATGCTGTAGCTCAACAGATCGATGTGTGGTCCTCCATACGGATCATGCAACTCCTTTTTCCCTAATGATAATTGAGTGCTGCTATCAGTATAATGGAGTGAAGTTAGATAATAGCAGAAGCAACTCCGATTTGCTAGTTTTTTTCTGAGACAAGAAGAGGATTCGTTTGGCTGATTTTTTAATCTGTTGTTCCATTATCCATGTGATAGTGGAACCCAACACCATTCGAGTGGTCGTATGAAAAAAATAGCGTTGGGCATGTTTTTAAGCCGAACATGCTGAAATCATTGCAAACGGAGCTTGGCTCTGATGGTTGGGTTCCCTGTGGTGGAACCAGCCCACCCAGGTTCAAGTCCTAGACTTGGCATGGGCGTTTGCATTTACCTGGATTTATTCCAGGATTATCCGGCGCTATTCTTTCAGTGGTAGGTGACGTGCCCGTCAACAGCGAGGCGCCTGTGGTGACTTCGTCAACCTCAAGATCTGCCGGCTCAGTCCTTCAGAGGTGCTCATAGGGGTAGGGTGTGCGTGCGTGCGTTCATAGGGGTGAGTGTATGTGCGTATTTGTGAGCGTCTGTGTTGTACTGTGTTCTCAAAAAAAAAAAATGCTGAAATCATCAAATGAACCACACTTTATCTGAATTTACCTACTTGTTGAGTAGTGGATGCGAAAAGCAAGGCCCTCTTTGGCGATGCCCTTGAAGGCCAAGTGTCGCGACTTTGACATAGGTGAGTCCCATTCCAGTGAATATGCATGTGTCAATTACTCTCCTTACATGCGTTTCACAGACATAAACTAGACGACCACTAGGTTTGCACTTGAGGTTATGACCATTTTGACAAATATTCATACGATTCAATTGAAGTACTCTCGGTTCGCCACCGGGATCTTATCTTCTAGGAATACACAACGTGACCAATTTTACTGGTAAAGAGTAGTCCTTTTTTGACCGTAACCGGCAGGAGCTCTGCCATTGCATTAATAGAAGAAATAGTTGATCCAGTTTAGAAAGAGAAAATCGGACCCAAATCCAAATACTGCACGGTTAATTATGGGAACCGGCAGTCCTTAACTCCTTATAGAGGTGAATGGCGGTTTCCTAAGTGCTTGGGCAAAGTTGGCAAGTTGGGTCGTGAGGCCATCCTCCGAAAGTCAGCTACTCCGGTGACCATGTTATGAAAACATGAGGATAATCTACATGTGGCTCGGCACGGGCCTTGAAGACCATAGAGGCCGAGAATTTGTTTGTTTTGTATATGAAACAGGATTTGGCTGGAGTTTAGGGAATTCTAATAGGTATCTAATTTCGCGGGAGAAGCTGATAACAGATCACGTGCTCGCATTAACTTCTAGATCACAAGGTACATATCTTTTAGGTTCTGGGACAGCAAGCCATCACCGTCCAACTCCCTCAAAAGATACGTCTTAACCATCCTATAATATGAACCCAACGTTGCATCGTTCATGCACTTGGTGCAAAAACAGTACTGTATGATTCATTTCCGGCACAATTAGACGAGGGAGAGAAGGATTTCAGCAAGAAATACGTAGCACATTTGGACCTCCAAGAAACGAGAAGAATCACCAAAGCCACCAGAAGGAATTAGCTGTTCTCTGCACATGCTGTAACAAACCTACGTGAACGGCTACAGCCTACACTTGCTATTTTTGTTCACTTATCCTCACTACAAATAAAGATGAAAAAATGGTATCCAGGACGAGGCATAAAGATTCAAGTCTTCGGCTCGGTGATGATGATCTTCTTCGCCCTGGTGATGCGGATGTAGCAGAAGACGGAGGCGATGATGGCCGCGGCGAGGCCGCCCAGTATGATCTTGCCCCCGGCGAAGTGCCTGTCGAAGGGGTTGTGCGCTGTGTGGTGATGCGACGAGCTCAGCGGCGACCCGGCGAATCTAGACTCCAGAAGGGAATGCCGAAAACCAGCCGCGGCAGAAGGACCGTCTGCCATGAGAACGCTCGCGCCACCGTCGTAGAGGAAGGCGGGGAACTGCCGCGCCATGACGACGGTCATGGCGAGCTGGCTAGACAGCAGGCAGAAGAGGAGTAGGCGAGGCATTTTCTGGAGAGATCAGGAGAATGGATGTGTGTATAGGAGATGTGCAGAGTTGAAGCTTGCTACGAAGGAGAACCTAGCAAGCTTTCACAGGTGGACTTGCTGGTGGTGTTTGATGTTGAGAAGATGATGGCCAGGACGGGCTCTTATATATAGGAGACGGCCTGGCACTGTGTAGTTCGAACTCCGGTTAAGTTTGCTCAATGATCTAATAACGATTTAAAAAAATTGGGGTACTGGTTTCGTGCATGCGTGCACCCACACTTTATGGATCTTGATTTGTTGGGGAGTTGTCATTGTCAGCCTCCTCATGGCTGGTGGCTGTACATAAAATGATTGGAGGCTGGTGGCGTTTCTAGGAATCATTGGGTCATTGCTTAGGTGGATGTGGGCGTGAGGCCGTGAGCAGCTGACACCTGCAAGAGGATCGAGAATCTCTCTGGATGTTCTTCAGAGCAGAAGCTTCATCAACTAGCAAAGTCAGCACTCAGCTTACAACTGTGTCCAGGGAGGACCTTGTGTTCAGCACCTTGTTGACATGGAGCTTGTGGGTTTGGGGGCAGGTTCTTGGAAGGTGAAGTTGAAGCACAAGTTTGCAGACCTGCTGAAGATGGCTCATAACTAAGTAAGAGGACTTGGTAACATCGGAAAGGGTAAAATGTCGGCTAAAGGTATTTCTTGATTGAATACACAAAGGTGAAACCAAGGGAACAATATGCGTTTGCGCTGCATCTCCAAGAAAGTGTAAAAAAATAAACTCGGTTTTACAACTGTAGAGTTCATGTTTCGAATATGATCAATGCCCCATTTTGAATGCGGCAACTTTTCTTTGGATTTGGTATATCATTTATTTGGAATACGTTTTTCTTGACAAAAATTACTTAATCACTAAAATATATGGACTCTTTTTAGAAACGAAATATGTGGATTTAGGAGTGCTGACAACAGAAAATTGAGTCTTAATATATTCTATTATAATTAAAACTTGCAATAGATGTATTTACACTAGTAGGAAAACCCCTACAGCCGCCAGCCTACCACTGGCGAACACAGATTCGTGTTCGCCAGTGTTAATACCGCTGGCGATCTAGGAAAGCTGGTCGTCAGCGCTTCCTCAACTACCGCTGGCGGCCAAGGAGCAGAGATGGCCAGCGCTACGAGCGGGCGGGTGGGGCCGGGGGGGGGGGGGGGGGGGGGAGCACGCCAGACTAGTCTAGCCACCTAAAATCCGTGTTCGCCAGCGGTACCTAGGCTAGCACTGGCGAACTAGTTATGTTCGCCAGCGGTACCTGACCCCACACTTAGATTTTAGGCCCATCCCCAAATTTCCCCCCAAGCTTCTCTCTCCCCAAATTTCCCCAACTCCCACTTAACCCGTGCGCGCTCGAACTTGCCGCCGCCTCGCCGCCGGCGACCTCCCCCGCCCAAACCTGCATGCGCCCCGCCCCAATTCCTCGCCGGAGACCTCCTCTGCGCCCCGCCGCCGCCCAAACCTGCGCCGCGCCCACTCGCTCGGTCCCCGTGTGGCGCTCGGCTTCGAGCCGCCGCCGACGAAGAAGAGCCACCGGGCTCCGCCATCTTCTTCCTTCTCCCTCGCCGTCGCCTCGCCGTCGAGCTCCCCTCCAGGTACTACGTTCCCTGCCCCTTCTCTTCTTCCTTCTCCCACATGTCCCTGCCCTCTAGGTGTTTGATAATATGTCAACAAGAATTTTAATTTTAATTTAGGTTTAGGTTTAGCTAGGTTTTAGCTAATATCTACATTTTAACTAGTGTCGAAATTTTAGCTAGGTCTGAATTTAGGTTTGTTGGTGTTAACCTTGTTGTTTAGGTGTTCTTCGTCATGTTTATTTCTAGTTCATGCATAAGTCGAGGCCGCGGCAGTGTGTGTGAGTTCTTCTTCTACTGTCTTAGGTTTTGCTATTGTCTAGGTATAGGTTTAGCTACTGTCTAGGTTTAGATACCGTACATGTTTAGCAAAATGGAAATGCAAAAATTAGTTTGGTGAACTAATGCATTGTTTTGCCGTATGCAGGAAGTGTGGAAAGACCTTCCAGCTGCTCTTTCAGGTGAGATGTGTGAATGTGTTGGTAGATTTGGTGGTGGATGTGGTGGTGGTGGCTAGGATTTTGATGCCCATGTCAATTTGTGAAATGTTAGTTGCCTGCTGGAGATGCTAGACAGGGTTTTGATGCCCTTGTAAATTTGTGAAATGTTTGCAGGTACCCTAGAGGCCCTTGAGATAGCCAGAACGTTGATTAACTTCCGTTCCGGCTAATTCGGGTACTCAATATGTCATATTTTTAGCAAAGGTCATGCCGAAATTTTCCGTGAATTTTGGCATCACTTTGGCTAAAGATATGACATATTATTATGAAATAGATTAGTGAGTTTTTAATAGTTAAGTGCATATTTGTTGTATTAATTTACAATTTTTCTTATATAGTGCGATCAAAGATGTCCAACAACTACGAGGCCGGCGGTTCTGGGATAGGAGGCACATATGCTGGTGGTGGAGAAGATAATTATCTGGAGGCACTAGGAAAGCAGTTGACAATGCAAAGCGATAACGAGTCTGAGAGGGGGGCATCCGATGGGATACCACCACTAGTGGCGGTGTCCAAACAGGCACGAAGACGTCTGGTACCGAAGCCAAACATCAACGGCTGAGATGCCCAAACAGGCTCCCCTCCACGCGACAAGAATTCGAGCAGGTGGACCCTACCAGCGGTCGCCCTACAAGGCCGTTTGATCCTGCAAAAGGGTACGGCAACAACTTGGGATGCATTGCCCGAGACTTTGGCAATCTCAATGACGAGCACTTAAAAAGAAAAGCCAAACGGACGAGGGCCGAGTACCTCGTTGGCAAGCTACACGCACGGTACCAGTTCCCGGATCCCTATGATAACCTCAATGTCACGAATAATCTGGTGAACATATATGATCTTGGCAAGTTCTGCAAAGCATTTAGTACTTGGAGATCAACTGTGAGGGAAATGATTAATGATGGTGCCGATTTCGCTGAGGTCAACAAGACCTTTCCAAATATATCTGAAGATGACTTCACGCTTTTCAAAGCCAACGAAGCTAAACCTGAGAAGAAGGCGTTAAGGGTGTGGGGGAAAGCTGCGCATGGAAAGAACGTAGCTCCCCACACTCTCGGGAGCCGTGGTTACCCTGGAAAGCAACAAAGGTGGAAAAAGGAGGATGACGAGAGGAAAGGGCCTTCTATCTACGACAAGATCACCGACCCGCTGGCAAGACAGTTTATCAGGGCGCATTAGAAGGAAAATCCTCTAACACCGGGAGAACTTGCCAATAATGCCAAGGTGAAGAAAATTATGGATAAACTTCTGGAGGAAGAAGAGAAAGAACGACAAGCTACTCTTGGTGGATCTCAAGAAGGCTCCTCGAAGGCCGGCCCATGGGACACCGCTTTTAACAGGGCGCAGAACATTGTAAAGGAACTGCCGGTGGATCATGGGAGCTAATGTCTGGAAGATTTTAGCTGTGAGACACACGAATGCGTGGCGAAACCAAATGGTACGCCGAAAGAATTATTAAGGCATGATGAACCTTCGCTTCACCACACTATGGAGTCTGGACCGACCAGCAGCTCGCCGACAGCCAGCCCCCTCCGTGCCGCCAAAACTAAAAAGCTGTATAAATCTTCCGATCCGTGGTGGTCGTCGTCCAGCTCAGATGTTCCGATTGTTTTTTATGAACCTGACAGTGAGAGTGATCTGTCATTTGGTACAATACCAATGATCTTTGTTGGACATGATTAATCTGCTTATCAGGACAAAAAACGGCGTGTCCTATGGCAGACGAGGGCGTCTGTTAGGATCTCCATTAGAAGCAGATCTTCTTGGCTTGTCTTAGACTAACTGTTGTCTTGGTAAGCCGAGAAGAGATTCCTTGGTGAAGCGCAAACGTACCAGTTAGATTTGACACATGGGGTGGATGTACTCTTACTGTACATGTCATCAACTTGGGCTTGCCAGTGGTGGTAAATTGCAGAGGTGTAAATTAGATTTTACACAGGTGGATATACTCTCACTGTGATGCGATGTCATACTGTCATGTGATCAACTTGGCTTGCCCATTGCCACTGGCATGTCCGGTTACGGTATCCATGTGGGAGTTCCATTGTCAACGGTAGGGAACTCAACGTATCTCGAGATTGCTGGTTTAGAATCAAGCTATCAGGTGAACTGCTGTAGCTGTTTGCACATCGGCATGTACCTTCCTCGGCGGTTAAACATGAATGTTACTGCCAACGATGACAGAAAAACGCTGGGAAGAGGCAAGCTTAACCATAAAATTTCACAAAAGGAAATAACGTGCTGAAAACTTGTTGGATCCATAGAGAATTTCTCTTCTTCATTAAAATGAAAACTCTTTACTACTAGTAGTAGTAAACATGCGAATGTTTTGATATTTGTTTTGTGAATGTTTAGCTATAATATGGGGAAAAAAACAAGGGGTTTCACCAAAACTAGATTTGACACAGGGGTGGATGCACTCACTGTAAATCTGTGTATCATGTGATCAACTTGGGTTTGCCAGTTGCAACTGGCATGTCCGGTTAATTATATAACCCATGTGACGGTTTCATTGTCAATGGTACGGAACTGAACGTATATCGATTATCGAGGGGGCTGGTTCAGTATCAGCCTATCAGGTGAAACGATAGTACTTGGCTATTAGCAGATCGGCAGAATCCCTCGCAGCACACTACTGGTCACTGAATGGGAATAATATTGCCAATGGTCACACGCAGAAAGTCAGAACTACAGAAGAACGCCGCGAAAAGACAAACTTTGAGCATACAATTTCATTTTCAAAACTTACAGCATCCACCATCCATCGACTAATTGTCTGTTTTAATTATAACATAAACTATGTACTATTTGTCAGAATTATGTGGATGTTTCAAACTTTTGATAATATATATAAAAAGGTTTTTCCACCAAAATTTAGTCTAGGCTGATCACTTGACTCTCAGGTTCTCTTCACCAAGAACACTATAACACACCCTTTCGGTGAAATTTGTTCAGCGCTAACACAACTCTGAATTGTGAAAAATAGCCGGCGAGCTTCGCAAGTAATAAAAAGAATACCAATAATAATAATTAGTCAGTCGTGGCTAGGCATAACTATTATAGCATGAAGGTAGTACGACCGCAAAAAAAAACCTAGCAATAGACATGTATTTGCTCATTACAAATACCTGACAGAAATAAGTGATAACACAAAGAATGCTTTAATTTTCAACTGTATGTTCTGAAGAACCACATACAGTAGAAACACATAGTATTAGAAGTGTTTTTTTTCCTTTGCGAGTAGTATTAAAAGTGGTTAGGGGAGGAAACATCACGAAAAGTATCAAGTGTACTATTCTAACGACCTACTCATACAAGTGTACCCCAAAAGGTCATTGTAGAATGTTACATTGTCAAGTCAGAAGAACCTGGATTACAGGGACGCCCAGTGGCAGTAGTTAAGGTAAATAAATGACCTGATATTTAAAGAGATAGGCTGAACACTGAATTTGTGTAACCATGGACACAACTAATCTAGCTAACAGAACTTCCTTTTTTGTTTTTGTTTGCAATATGACCATCCGTAACTTCTCTTTATATCACCCGACAAATTTCACTCCAAACATGAAATTCTTGTTTCTTGTGATATTGGTAATCCAGATTTGAATACGTCTCTGAGACTACCTGACGTTCGTGTCAAGCAGGAGGCGAACAATGGACATCCCAGCTGTTGCACTCGTCGGCTCATCTGTTCTCAAATGATTCCATTTTGCTCGATGTAGGGTGTTAGACTACATGTAGGGGTCATGGCAATACAACAACAAAATATTAGGGATTCTAAAACTTTCACATAGGGAACATAGGATAGGAGGTAGAAGCTTCTGAGTTCAGAACTTCTGACTGCTGTGTCTGAAGAACGCAAGTCAAACAAGGACAGATCACTCTCTCCTCCTCTTCCAGCAGACATATATATTCGCCTAGTAATCTTAAATACAGTGATCCAAAGTGTAGTAGTAAATTTTATCGCATAATTTATGGCCAGATAATTCAGCCACCCAAGAATTTATTAAGAAAAAAAAAGCATCAGCCTAATCGTACTAGCATGTAAACCGCCGTGCTGAATCTGCGAAAACAGGCCAGGACGACTTCGAATTGGGTGATGTTACATGTTACCCGTTGTTCCTGAAAGAACCAAACAAACTGAAAGATGTCCGAACACAATCTGATTGTCCAAGCACTGACTGAACCACGCATGTTATGCAGGCTTTTGGTGTTCCGGGTGTTCTCTTGGTTAGATTCGAGCAAGAATCTAAGGAGCAGGTACGTGCCCCCTTCCAGTTTCTGTACCAAATCATCATGGAGCAAATTAATGTCTGCAAGATTTTAGCTGAGCGATAATCAAATGAGACGCCGAAATAATTATTAAGGCATGACGAACCTTCGCTTCACCATGCTCTCGAGTCTGGACCGACCAGCTCGCCGACAGCTCGCCCCCTCGTGCAACCAAAACTAAAAGCTACAGAAATCTTCGGATCGTCGTCGTCGTCCAGCTCAGACGTTCCGATTGTTTTTCTGAACCTGACAGTGAGAGTGGGCTGTCATTTGGTTCAATACCAATGATCTTTGTTGGGCATGATTAACCTCCTTATCAGGACAAAACTGACATATTTTAGGGCAGACGAGGGTGTCTGTTACGATCTCCATTAGAAGCAGATCTTCTTGGCTTTGTCCTCGACGAACTGCTATCTTGGTAATCTTAGAAGAGATTCATGTAAAGTACAGACGTACAAGTTAGATTTGACGCAGGTGGATGTACTCTCACTGTACTGCTCTGTCGTGTGATCAACTTGGGTTTGCCAGGCTAGTTTCAAAACTTGGGCTTGCCAGTGGGGGTAAATTGCAGAATATAAGTTAGATTTGACACAGGTGGATGTACTCTCATTGTACTGCCGTGTCATGTGATCATGAGAACAACTTGGGCTTGCCAGTGGGGGTTCAATGCAGAAATATAAGTTAGTTCGACACAGGTGGATGTACTCTCACTTTCCTGCAGTGTCATGTGATCAACTTGGGCTTGCCAGTTGCCATGTCATGCATGTCTGCTTGCATTATCCATGTGAGAGTTTCAATGTCAACGGTAGGGAACTCGACGTATCTCGAGATGGTTGGTTAAGTATCAGGTAAAATGTTGTAGCTGCTAGCAGATCGGTAAGAATCTTCCTCGCGGTTAAACCCGAATTTTACTGCCAACGCTCACAGAAAAACGCCCGGAAGAGACATAATTTGCTGAAAACTTATTGGATCCACAGAGCATTTCTTTACTTCATTACAATGAAAACTACTTACTAGTAAACATGTGAATATTTTGTGATAATATGGGAAAAAACGGTGGCTTCACCCAAATTATATTTAAGTCAGGTGGATGCACTCACTGTACTTTTGTTTATCATATGATCAACTTGGCTTGCCAGTTGCAACTGGAAATCCGGTTATATAACCCATGTGATAGTTTCATTGTGGAGGAGTATCAGCCTATCAGGTGAAATGTTAGTACTGGATCGGAAGAATCTTCCCGCAGCACACTACAGAGAACGGGAATGATACTGCCGACAGTCACGGACAGAAAGTCAGAACTAGAAGGAACGCCAGAAAAAGACAAACTTGCATGAAATTTCACCAGGAGGCTGCGCAAAATTTAAAGCATCAATAGAATAATTGTCCGCTTTATTATAACATAAAGGTATTGGGTTAAGTGCACTTTTGGTCCCTCAAGTATTGCAAAAGTCTAACTTTGATCCCTTAACTCTATTCTGGTCTAAATGTGGTCCTTAAACACAAGGCTAATCCGACGCGGGGATCCATTATGCAATTAGAATGCATGTTTTAACGGCACAAATCTCAATCACTCTCCCATACAATCCTATCTCACCTAAGGGTGCTGTCATCACTCTCACAAATTAAGTGTTCGAGGACCACATTTAGACCAGAATAGAGTTAAGGGACCAAAGTTAGACTTCTCCAAAACTTGAGGGACCAAGAGTGCACTTAACCCTAAAGTATTTACTATTAATATGAATAAACAGGTTTTCCGCAAATTCTGGTCTAGGCTAGTCACTTGTCTTTCGGGTTCTCTTCAACAAGAAGACTATAACATACCCTTGTGGTGAGGACAGTAGAAATTTGTACAGCGCTAACACAACTCTGAATTGTACATCTAAAAAAAACTCTGAATTGTGAAAATAGCCCTGAGCTTCTCAAGTTTAAAAAAGGATACAATAATAATTTGCCAGTGGTGGCTAGCAACGGCGGACCTTCACGGGGGCCAACCTGGGCCGTGGCCCCCCCAGCAAATTTACAAAATTTCTAGTACCCCTACTTCTACCGTGGCATGCAATGCATGTGGCCAATTTAGTCCGTATGGATTAAGCAATAGAACATAGACGAGCTTCTTCTCCACTATTTCTCATCGTTCCCCAATGGCAAATCAATGTTTCCTCGACTGGTTGTACGGCGCCACGACGGATGGCCGGTGGGCGGCAGCGGGTGGCTGCTGGGTTCATCTCGTCCGCTCTCACAACTCAACTCAAACTGGTCGCCGGCGCCGTGAGCACTGAGCCGCCGCAGCTAGCAGTCGGGATAGCAGCTAGCGTGCGTGTCCGGGTAGCTAGCTGCAAGCATCTCTGATCCACCGCTGATTCCTACAAGGGTCCAACGCGCTGCAAGCTTCTCTCCTGCTTGCTGAAGTAATTTAGTGCTCCGATTTTGCTTTTCTTGCCTGATTGGTTCTACTTTTTGCATCTAAATTGGGAAAAAGTTCAACTAGTTCATGGAAATTTTTGTTTACAGATTATTTTTTAAAATAAATTTGCTAAGTATTTTGTGGACAAAATCGATCTAATTATGTTTCTGAAAATGCTACAAATTATAGCTGGTTGCTTTTGATAAGATTTGGTGTCTCAAGCAAAAATTTAAATGTCTTTTTGCAACTTCGCCCCCCCAAAGATTTCGTTCAAGGTCCGCCACTGGTGGCTAGGTATAACTAATAGAGCACGCAGATAGTACAAATGCCAAAAAAAAACTAGCAATAGACATGTATTACAAAGCTTTAATTTTCAAATCTGTAAGTTCCGAAGAACCACATAAAGTAGAAACACACATCACTGTGTCAATAAATGAAAACACAGAGTACTATGTCAATAAAAGAAAACATAGCTACAGTGCTTAGGCAAGGATTAGCTTGGTCTAACTTGTAATGCATTAGTATAACTTTCTTCTGTTAGCTGGTTAGCCTATAGTCATTCAGAGCTCACCTGACCACAATCAGAAGTTCTTGACCAAGAAAAAAAACGTAGGTTCATGTTCATCAAAAGTAGATTTCTAAAGTGGTTAGGAAGAAACATCATGAAAAATGGGAAAGTGTACTATTATAACAACCTAATCATACATGTGGACCCCCAAAAAGGTCATTGTTGAATGTCACTACTTCTCACAAGTCACAAGAACCTGATTGCAGGTACACACAGTGGTGGCTGTAGGTGAGGTAAATAAAGGACCTTGATATTTAAGGAAATCTTCCGAACAATGGAATTTATGTAACCATGGACAAAACTAATCTGGCCAACATAATACCCTTTTTGTTTTTGTATACAATATGAACATCCATAACCTCCCTGTATATCACCTGAAAAATTTCACTCCAAACATGAAATTCTGGTTGTGATGTTGGTAATCTAAGAATCAGTGGAGCAACCGGCTGATCTGATTATATCTTAAGCTCCATAAAATTTCAACCTTAGTGCATTCCAAATATTTCTTCTGGAGGATCTTTTTTTTACGGTAATTCTGGAGGATCATAATTCATAGATATGCCTCTCTTCAATCTCTTCCTTAATAGTGGGTCGGGTAAAAGACAAATGCTTAGAAAGTGGTCAATACATCAACGGAAATCATTAGAAAACATCATTTTCAAATATGAATACTAAAGAACAAGGTTAAGTGGACTAAATTGGCTATCTTTAATATTACAGGTATACATTCATTTTCAGTGTTGTGAGTTCTGATAAATATTTTTCTGTTTAGCTCTGATTATTTAACATTATCCATGCAACAGTTGCAGAGGTGATGAACATAGTGCCACTAAGTATTATTCACTACGTATCAAGATATAAGACTTACTAGCCTTTTTCTGCATCTAGATACATGTGTGCAGAAAAAGGCTAGAAAGTATTATATATTTTTTCGGGAATAACGGGGCGGGGGGGGGGGGGGGGGGATTCTCCCCACCGCTTGAAAGTATTATATTTTGATACAGAGGGAGTAGTTTTCACATGACCATAGTGGGTGCAAATCTCATGGCTTGGAATTGACCTTTTTGGTCGGACTGCCACTATCACTCTTAGCCAGGAGGCAGACGTGTTCCGTTAGAAGATACCTCATCTAGAGGTTTCTCGGTAAAGTCTATGTACAAAGGTTTTTTTTTACCGAACGTCTACAGAGCAGCGTTTCATTGATATTACAGGGAAAAAAGAGAGAGTTACAAACTAGCAAGGGGCAGAAAAGACATCGGCACGAAGAGTGCACAAAGAAAAACAATGGGAGTAGGCATCAGCCTTTGGCTGACAGTTCTGATAAACACGCAATGCCAAGATGATTCAACATTTTTCTTCTCGTACAAATTTCCCCAGTTGGTTTGGCGGGTCATTTTTGCATCTTTAAACCATCCTCCGCCTCTGATTATTTCTAATTTGTTCGAAAATGGCCATAATGGTTAACTAAATCAACTGCGGGCACATAATTTATTGGAAGGGTGTGCAATTTGTTGGTCTATTTGGAATTGCCAGAACAATATTGCTTTAACAAAAAAATATCTTCGAAGATTTTGCAGGTCCATTCATTTGGCAGTCCATTGGATCCATATTTGGTCCATACTAACACATGCAGAAGTGCGGGACTCTTTGGCTACTGTGACACAGTCACTTGGCGATGGTCGTTGGGATTTGTTCAGCCAGTACAAATGGCGTGTCGGTAATATAAGCTATGTGATGCTTGAGATGTATTGACCAGGCAGTCAATTTCTTGGGTATGGCTGAGACTCTTTTGAATGAAACTAAGAACTTATTTATTTTAATAAATGGTTGTGTGCACCACTATATACATCCTTTTCGAAAAGAAAGTATATTATAAGTAGCACAATAGAATCACACAATTCTCTGGAGTTTGGAGGCTTGATTTACTATTATGATGTCAGTGTATGGTTTATCAATGCATATACTCTACACTATTCACTTTACATAATAAAACTGACACACACATTCAAACAGACAGCATGCACAGACAGAGAACGATACATATCAAATGATAAGAGAGTTTACCAGCACTTACAAACTTATCTTGCAGCATGCTTTTCCTTTCCACGGAAACAAAGGTGCAATTCATGAGACATAATTTACTTTTGAGAATTTTTAACAGCAATTGTCTCATCATGGACCAAGATAGCCTCTTTCCACTTCTTGAACCATAAGATGCATAAATTTTAGTTTATCTATGTACCCTTTTTTTCTCGAGGCAGGAGGGAATGAAAGGCGAATTAAAGGTTCAGTATGACTGGAAAAGAGACAAACAGCTGTGGAAGGTGATATTTTAGGATCGATTCATCAGGAAAATCGTCCACCCATAGAGGGTAACTTCACAACTATTGGAGCAAAACTAATTCCACCTTGGCCCTTTTAAAAGATACCTCGGAGCATTTATTAATCCTTATAGAGCAATTCCAACCTAAATCCTCCATAAATTCACTAAACACAAACGGTGTACCCACGGTCCCACCTACTAAACAAAAGTGCTGGACAGCATGATGTACCCCTCTCATGGCTCAATTCATTCATCACATTTCTCTGTCTATCCATCCATTCAAGCAATATCAAATATTTCAGTATAACCAATAAGTTCAATTTAAGTTTAAGGGCAAGAAAAGTTCCTCTAGTTCACCTACGCCAAACAAACATTTGGATGCGGTTCTAGGACATAAACAGAAATTATCTATTAGTATGTTGATTTTCACTTCACTCTTTCCAACACGATGATATTTTGACGTCATATTGGGAGGGGTTGAGATGTTAAACGATTATGTGTTTCGTAGATGGTATTTTTTCCCAAAATACTACCGAAATATTTACTAGGAACCTTTGTTAGACATTTAAATTACCATATAGATACGCTGGTACCTCTGTTGTTGTTTCTATATCCCTCCGATATATTTACTAGGAACCTTTTAGACATTTAAATTACCATATATAGATACGCTAGTATCTCTGTTGTTGTTTTCAAAATACTACCGAAATATTTACTAGGAATATTTCTTAGCTATTTCTGTATAGGCTGTGGTAATATAGTTTATGTACACGTGCAATGCATGGTCCATGAAGGACATCTAGGAGCGAATAAAAACTCTATTTAGTGTCTAACTTCACATATGCTTATTCCATGATCTATTTACTTTTAGTGTCCTAATTCTTATTTCATGACCCACTAAAAGTTAATGAATCTGTACAACAATGGTGCAATCAAACAAATATTACACCGGCGCCAAGTAGACGCTTTATTTTTACCCATTTTTTTAAGATCCACACCATATTGACTGATCATTTATTTTGTTGTTGTTTTCCAAAGGGTGATGTTGCTGTCATCTATGGCGGTCCACCGTGCCAAGAATAAGTAGGCACAATCAACAGTGAGAAGCCATTAATGGACGTTGTGTCCTATCTGAAGTGAAAGTATGTTGTCATGGAGAATGTAGTTGACATTCTCAAATTTGCTAAAGGTTATGTTATTAGGTATGAATTGATCCACAGTTCTTGGCTAACAATCACGACTGGATCAGAGGCATTCGAAATTGTGATAGACATAGAAGCCAGCTACCATGGTATGTGATGACTTGATCATGGTAGGTGTCTTTTATGGTATACCAAAATTCCGAAGCGTGTGCTTGTGGTCGTGATTGGTAGCCCAAAGTCAGGGTGCATACCTACTAAGATAATGTTTCGCAAATTTAAAAATACCAACTACTTTCTCCATAAGAACGAATTTTGGCGATAGGGCACAATGTCCATGAAAATGAAAAATTGCTGATTTTTCTATCTTTTACTAGCTTTTCACGGCATGCCCACTAATTCCTTGGTAAGATGGGCGACCACAGATGACAACAATGTCACTTTTGGAATACAAGGGCAGAAGTAAATGCCATCAACCAATCTAGTATTGAGCTAAGAAATTGGGAAAATAATGCACGTAACTAACAGTGGTAATTTATTTTGTTTGTGCAGATGTTATAGTTTTTTAAATTGTGTGGACTATGGAACACGAATTAGGGTATGAGAAATAAAATTATCATGAAAGGAACATACGGGAAATTAGATATTAACCACATGCTTTCGTTGTGCCTATACAGAAAGAGCTTCAAAGAAACCGCATATATGCATAAGGGAAATAGTGGGGTGCCATGGTGGGTAGCAGCGCACCCCAAATTAGCCATTGGATCAACCCTCTAGAGCATTTTGGCACCCCATCAGATTAACGCCGTTATCGTCTTTTTCTCCGCATCCAGCACCCCACCATGCCACCACCGTACGAAACTGTACCACACCCATCCCCGCAAGCATCTCTTCCCCAACTCGACGCCCACAGTTTCTACCGGCGGCGACAAGCTCAACCTCCTCCACGCGCCGCCGGGAGACCAAGCCGGTGGACCTCCTCTGCGCTCCACGCGCCGCCGCCGCGTTCCGCAGAGCTGCCGACATGGGTACTCTACGCGTCGTCTCCTGTGTTCTAAACCGCTGTCAGATCCTGCTACGGGCGTGGTAGTCCATAGTCGACGGCCGGTCTCGGTGTGGTGCAGCGGCGGCGGCGGGTCCTACCTGGGCGCCAGAGTATGGAGGTGCGACCGGGCGGCTCGACGAGGCCGGCATCGCTGGCGTACTAGTACGCGTTTGGTTCTGAGCATGTTGAACAGATGATGCTAGTTAGCTCGTCAGCCTGCTCCACTCGATTTCATCTTGACAAATGACGCTTGCTATATGAATTCAGAGTTGCTAGCTAATTGTGGTCGCCGCTGTGCGTTCTCTTTCTTATTTTGCTAGTTCTCTCACTAATTCAGAGTAGCTAATTGTGGTTGCTGCTAATTTGCAAAAGTATCTGCCGGATCCACTCGCAGAGGTCAACGGCGAGTTTTCCTTCTCGATCCTTTCTCGTCGGGTACCAGAGCAGGGTACAGCTGCGTGCGGTGGTTTCGCAGGGCGCTGACGGCGGGCGAGCAGGCCGTGGTGGCACTTTGCCAGTAGGGGTGGCGATCCCCACCACCACTTGATGGCGACAGCTCGCTGCCACGGGCTCCTCCAGCGCGCCGCCGGGAGATCCCTCAAGGCCCTGCACCAAGACCGCGTCGGGCCGCCAACCACTGCGCCGGGCTGCTGCGCCTGCCCTGGTACCGGAGGCGGAGAGAAGGAAAGGGTCGCTGCTGATCCCGCCTGGTACCGGAGGAACGCGGGCCAGGCCACGTGTCCGGCACCGTCCCGCCATGGACGCCTTCCGGCCGTGGTCGTCGGAAGGCCATCTCCACCATGCAGCGACACACATCTCCATTGTCCCGGTCGCAACTCCACCACGCACGCGTCCGTGTCCCGGCCATCTCGACCAACGCGCGTCCCGACCATCTCCAGTAGGCAGCACCGTGCGTCCCGGCCATCTTCACGGGATCCGTGACCCGGCCATCTCTACCAGTTCTTGCACACCAAGACGGCGTGGATGTGAATGGTGGTCAGGGCGGGGCCGCACGGTGAGATGGGTGAAGGAGGCGGGGTTGGGAGAGGAAGAAAGTGGGGCGGGTCGGGTGTTTCGCCACCAGAACAGAGCACATTTTCTTTCTTCGGCGAGAAGGACGGGCCACAGCTCGTAACGACGTTAACGGTAGCACGAATCACGATACCACATCGCATGGCTCTAAGTGGGTGCGCTGCTACCACCGTGGGCATAAAATCCGTGTTGATCTATACTACTATTACTATTACTAGTTGAATGCCCGTGTGTTGCCATGGAAATATAAGACTTGCAATATTGTTGTAATAAATATCTATTTCTTTTAATTATCAAGGAAATATTAATGCATATATAGTGTAAAATAGCGCACAAAAAAAATCTCCAATGTTTCAAAGATGTAACCAGCCTTTAGTAATCGTTTACTCAATGCTAAACAATATGATCTGCAAGATGTACTTAGTATTACAATCAATGATCTGCACATCAAACTGCATTTGTTACATGTCCTGGTCACAACACCTATGTTTATGTTTGAGAATCAACAAAACATATGCGGATTGTGATGTTGTACGTCTGCATAAGTTTAAATCATCACACCGCAGCTGGCTTGAGCGAGTTGGAACTGAACATAGAGACCAATATCAATCGCATGTAAACCTGCATTTTCTAGTATCTTCCTATTCTTCTAAGATGCATAAGAGAAGATTTTGACTCCAACTTGAGCGTTGATCCGAACTACAGCAGGAGATTGACAGTTGGAGCATGAGGTCTGATGGCATATCCGAAATCTGTATATTGTAAACACAACTATATGATTATGGTGAATGATCAGTGGTCATATAACATACATGAAAATCATCTAAAAATGCCTACATAGTCACATTGCAGTCTCGGTAAGCTATACAAGACTGTATTTTCAAGTTAGATCATTTTTCTCATATTTTACATTGCACTGTAAAAAAAGCTTTATTTACCACCAAAAAAGCATAGCAGTTATCTAAAAATGTGTTATAGCATTAAACATATTACACCCCAATGTCTGAGAGAGTATCCTCATCTCATTCCAGCCATCGTGAAACGAATTATCAATATTTCTTAAATAGTTACCTGCCCAGTCGACAAAAGCCTGTGTCTTTCGAAAGCTTCAGCTTGCACGCGAAAAAACAGTACATACAACAGTATACTCAGGATGCATTTTTACAAGATAAATGTAACTCTTCGGATGTTTCCCATCAATAAGAGCAGAGCATGAATACATCTACAGAAATTGACAAAATAATATGTGGCTTGCCTAATTTTGTTGCTGTATTTTTTATCTTGCTTCCAAATATTTTGGATTAACATGAATGCTGTGGGATGGAGGCTGGGATTGGGATTTCGGCTTCGATGGTGCAACACCTGACAATGAATTAGCAGATGACTGAAAACCAAGTTCCTTCTCAATGATTACAAGTGAGTCTAGAAAGTTAACCTGCGATTACTGAAATGATTTAGACAATACTAATAACCGAACCAAGCAAACGATTTATGTCAGCTGAATTACCCTGAATAAACAGTTTGCTCGGGGAGCATGATATCGAAAAAATGATTACTATGAAGTAACATCAATCTTACATCTCCTAGTCTTCTGCACACTTCGTAGCAAGCGGCCCCACTGAATCCACAGGGATAGCTCCAACATGATTCTCATAATGATTCTCATAACACTCTGTTTGGTTGCGCAGAATTCGGCGCGGAATTGAATTGTCAATGGAATACCAAATCAACGATTTCAATGGAATTCCAGTTTTGCTGTTTGGATGCGCATGGTATTCGTCCGTAGAATCAAGGCTGGAATGGAATTCCAAATCCTGTTTGGATGTACATCATGCGGAATTGAATTATTTTGGACTTTGAACAATATAACATGGATGATAAATATGTATCCAACACATAGCACAAAGCGGGTAGTTTAAGTCTTACAAATAGGATACAGCGGGTAGTTTATGTCTTACAAATAGGAGAAAGCGGGCAGTTTAAGTCTTACAAAGTACATAAATAATAGTTCATAAGAGCAACCACAAGGGTAGCAATCATCAAGGCAAGGTCAACAACCATGGCTTCCTCAACTCCTGGGGTAGTGCCATGAGTGACTGAAAGGTGCGCTCATTGGCTGTGAGCTTCCCATAAGCTCTCAGCAGATCATCACCCACCAAATTCTACAAGTGTGATGCAACATAAATAAATAAGGACAAAGAGCAAGTTGTATATCGTAAAAACATATGTATATATTAATTCCTAGATGATGCCTGTACAAAATACCACACAAAAGCCACCATGACAGAAAGCTATCCTATCACACAAAAGAGCAAGCATTTCACATCACTACTTATCTACTCCATTGCTAGTTCAGCGTGCGTCACAAGGTACTCAGCAAACACGCATTTGATCATTCAGATATGATCATATGGAACTAATTTGCATTTTAACATGACATGATGAAAATATGGAAGCAATTCATAGCAAGAAAACACATATCTCATATCACATCCTAGAGTAACGAAAATCATACCTTTTCTAAGAATCAACACTTCCTATTCTTCTGGAATCTGCAATTTTTGAGCAAGAACAAACACAAATTAGCCACAAAATCATAGCATGACGAAAATCATAGCATGAGGAAAATCCCAGGCCGCCACGGCCGTGCAGCGAGTCTGCGCCTCGCGCGGGGGGCTCGAGCGCCGCCCTGCCCACGCCGCCACGGTCGTGCTTAGCCGCCACCAGCACCGGCGCGCGGGGCTCAAGTGCCGCCCTGCCCAGATTTCGCCACGGTCGTGCCCCGCCGCCACGGCCCTACCCAGCCGCCACCCGCCGCCACCAGCACCGGTGCGCGGGGCTCGAGCGCCGCCCTTCCCACGCCGCCGCGGTCGTGCCCCGCTGCCACGACGGCCGGTCCGGTCGCCTGCTCCGGCCGCCGGCGACGAGGTCCGGTCGCCGTCCCTTGGTCGCGAGTGGATAGGGTGCTGGGGAGGGCAGGGAGGGCGGACACAATTCCGCGAGTTTCCGACCTCTCGAGCTCCGAAACTGCAGTCGTGTTTTTACTTGGTAGGTACCCCCCGTGGAATTAAGATGTCGATTCCAAGGACCAATTCCGAGCACATCCAAACGGCGGAATTGCCCCCTCAATTCCAGATTCTCCAATTCCGCAACCAAACAGGGTGTAAACAGATTTCATTGCCCAACCTAGCGTTAGATTTGCTGAGGCTGAGCTCTTTGTTTGAGATGGAAACCTTGATGTTTGAATGCGTGTCCTTGCCGCCTAAGATGTCTGAACCTGTGACCATCAGCCAACAGAACGAAATGAGCAATGAAAGGAGCACGGCGAGGAGGAGGACGGGTGTTACCGTTCTTGGCCATCTGATTAACGAAAGGGAGTAGCTATCAGTAGCCGATGGAGCTCGGATGGCGCACGAGCTTAGACCGCGGCAGGCCGGCAGTATCTGATCCTTCGAGAAACGACATGGGACGGGAAATCATAAAGAGATGCGCAAGGTTCAAAGTAGATCACGGGAAACAACGGGGTAATCAGACTCACCGGCTTCCTCTCGCAGTCTTCGTACGCCTCCGTCTCCGGCGTGGTGCTCTGGATCTGAATGGCGAATTCAGGATTGGCGGCGATGCAGTCAAGGGAGGAGTTGAGCTGCGCAGATCGACCGGGGGAAAATGCGGCCAGGGTGTCTAGTGCACATGGAGAGGCGTTCGGAGGCGGGGGCGTTGTGCGCCGTGGAGCTGGCCGGCTTATGAAACCATGGTGGATGGGAGTGGGGAATGAAGAAGGCGGCGTGAGGGACGGTGGTGGCGGCATGGTGGGGGAAAGAAGACGGGCGGCGCATTGTCGACGCTTTGACTGCAAAGACGCGCGCCGATCCGCACACGACCTCCGCACGCCGCACCAGCCGGCAACCTCTCCGCGCCGCCCCAGCGAGTTCGCCGCCCCCGTGCTCCTCCTGGTCCTCTCTATCCGGAGCTCCCCCACGTCGAGGTACCCGTGCGCCACCGGACGCATCCCCGGCGAGGTCGCCGCCCCGTGCGCCCCCTCCTCTCTGGCCGCCTTGCCGGCGCGCATCCCCGACGAGGTCGCCGCTCCGGCGCCCCCTGCTCCTTTCTGGCCGCCTGGTCGGCGCCGCTCTGGATGGAGCACCGGCGCCGGCGAGCTCCGCCGCCGTGGGCCGCCGCGTGACGCCTCTGTGCGCCGCCGCCGTGGGGGCTTCTCAGCGGTGTTTTTTTTTTAATTTTCTTTATTAGGAACAGTTATGTTGACTTGGCGGTGGCATACTCCGTAATTAACCTATTAACACAAGGGTAAAATCGGAAATTAAAAAACGTACCAACCATCAACCAACACCTCTGGCTATATTATATCTATATACTATTAAAAGAGCAAACTTGGTGGGATACTTTAAATCTATACCGTTCAATATCCGATCAAACAGCCCAGATCGTCCCAATGTTTGACAACTCAACAATGTCCGATTTTTCCCGTTTTACCCTCCCACCAAATCACATAATACTACTAAATTGCCACTCATCTCCGAATCGTTATTTTTGTCTTTCGCTGAGTTAGCCCCGCCTCCTCGCGCGCGCCCCGGCGGCCTATGCGTTTTGATGCGGCCGTCACGCACACCGCCGTGGCGTCCCTCGCCAACCCGCGTCTCCGCAGCTACGGCCCCGCCCTCTTCTATTACTGCGACGCGGGGGACGCCGACGGGGCCGGTGAGTTCGAGGCCGGGGAGGCGAGCGGTCGAGAGCACCGGAGCGGCCTCGGCGACGGTGACGGGCGCGGCCGGCCAGGCACGAGCGCTCAGGCAGGAGCACGGCGGAGCATGGACACGGCCCACGCGAGTGGCGCGTGAGCGTCGGAGCATGCCCTGCGCTTCGGCCCCCGTCGGATGTCCCCTCCAACCGCCAGCCAAACTGACCTCGACTTTCTTCAGGTTCGATCTCTTTCTCTACCTAAGTTCCGCGCGCTCGAGCACACATACCATCTACTCCGGATAAGCCAGTCGGGGACAGCGGAAGCTGTGGGGATCCCCTGGTCCTGGCCTCCTCAAGCTGAGCGCCAAACTAATGGACACGGCGGCGCGAGCGCGACGAGACGTGGACCGCGAGCTGAAAGGCAGGGCCAGCAGCAGCGCCGCGGCTTCCACTTCCTACCAATTCCCAACTACTGGATCACGCTGCCGGTGAGCCCAGCGCCCCTCATATTATTTCCTGCCTTGGAATCGAATTTGCTTCGGCCGTATTTTCCCCAAATAAACGAGTGTCAGACTACGGGTTATTGCTTTCAGATTTGGTGTTGCCGGATTGCAATTTTAAGTATCGAGTGAACATGGGAATTTTGAGCAAATGAGCCTGTCAGCCGGTGGGCGCCATGAACCGCCGGTCAGCTGGACTGAAATACATGATGTGCTACACGCGATTATTTCAAAGATAGCTGAACTGGATCTTTCCTGCACCAAATTGAGTCGCTTGGGATTGTGTACTCGCATGAGGAATAAATAACTTCATTGCCAACCAGTTTGGGATATTTGATTTCTTCAGTCCTTTAGTCTGTTTATATAATGTTGTTAACTCTAGGAGACAACATATACTACCAGTTTGAACATTTTACTGGGATTTACTTTTACCAGAGATAAGTAGGAACCAACAAACAAAGTAAAGAAACACGAGATGGAAAGAAATATGGTAGGAGTAGTCTTGATTTCAGGTGTAAAATAAAGGCCTATTTGATCGAGTTGTTAACATTTTTCTATTTTGCTAATGTATGAAATTGAATGCTACCCTCCTCGAATATTTGTGCAGCATCTAGGTCGAACCGGAAATATCATAGATTTTTAAGATAATTTGTTGGACAAGATATTCATGGTTCGTATGTGGCAGATGATACATGTACGCATCAATCCTTAAAGTAGCAACTTTCTTATGGTTAATTAGCTATTTTTTATCTACGAGGTTTCTTCTAGGAGATAGATGCAGGAAGCAGCTTGAGTCTCAACCACGTCCTAACTGCATGCAAAGAATCATGACTGCTTCAGGGATGATAGACCTAATGTTGAAGATGAGACATTGCCTTTAGTCTGACTATGGATCGAATTTGGGCAGCACATGTTTTTTGGAACTGTATCTATTGGTGACAACCAAATGACACGCAGATTGTTCTCATTTCTCAAAGTGGAAGGATAAATTGATATCTTCAAGTCGTAATCATGCGGGAGATAGATATTGTATCACAAATGTGTCTATCTTCAAAATAAGCGACTATATGTATTCTTATTGGAATGTGGGGTTTCAGCTTGCATGACTTTGAAAGACATGTAATCAAGATGGCTAGCATACTGGATGTAAGAAGCAAATCAGTTGGTTTTGTGCAACATCAACTGAGGAGATGACTTGGAACTTGCAGGTGAGATGGCTCATTGGCATCCAAGAAAATTCCTACTTGGTGTATATTGTTGCATCGCCGATCAAAATAGCTCCAGTTTTGCATTTTTAACCGTTTAAGTTGAATATCCGAATTGTATATGGATATTTACATTTGTACACAATTTGCTTGTATAAATCAGCACAATGCAGTTCTATATGGCAATTCTTGAAACGAATGTAGCAAGTCTGATTAATTTATCTTTGTTCATTTTGATTCTATTACCCTGGGAGGCTGGGAATGTTCAATGATGTTGAGATGTCATGTAAATCCTGGTATGTTCTTACCACTTCTAAAGACGTGCGTTGCACGTACATGCCAACTAGTAGTAGAGAAAAGAGCAAACATGTTGGGATACTTTAAATCTTGTCCGTTTAATTTTCGATCAATGATCCAGATGGTCCCGATGTCAAGCAGCAAACACTTTAAATCTTGTCCGTTTAATTTATGATCAACAGTCCAGATGAAGCTGCGGGACTCCTAGCATCGCGAAAGAAAAAGAAGAAAAGGAGAGTCCCGATCGGATCGTCCTTGGATTGTGGCGTGAAGAAATAAAAGAAAAGAGGAGCCGTCCGGAACAAACATGAACATGCATATGCTGATATGCTGATATCAGATGACGCCAGATTCTATACTGTTTCTGTTTCATAGCTCCGTGGAGTAATTTTTATTCACAGTCCAAATTCAAAAATTATTCCTGTCCATATAGGATAGTTACAACTATTGTTGTTAAAAATAGATATATACCCTCAAATATTATGGCCAGAACAACAAAACTCAAACACAGGACCTACCGGTGCGCTCGAGCGAGCGACTCCATAGTACCCACAACCTAGAAAAAAGCGGCGCTCAATCCCTCTCCTTGGCTGCTGTCGTCGCCGGCGTTGGTCGCACCTGGCCGTCCAAGGAGGCAGGTGAGGGCGGCGCACCCCATTTTCGCGCGGTGAGGGGTCATGCGGAAGGCGGCACGTGGCCTCGATAGGCTTCGTCAGCGCACGACGTGGGAGTGGAGAAGTGGCAGAGCTTGGCGAGGAAGCCGACGGAGTGACAGGGCAGGGTGGTGCGTGGGCGTGGCCTGGAGGATGCGCGCGAGCACACAAGCTTAGAGACGGCGGCGCCAAGGAGGCCCTGCCAGGAAGGAGATCCTGGCGAGCAGCGCGTGGCCGTCTACCCACGTGTCAGTGGGCGAGGGGCGGCACCCTCCCCACGATGCTCATGTTGGGCTGGAGGTGCAGGGCGGAGCCGATCTGAGCCTTCGCGGGCCCGACTGGGCCTTAGGGTCGGGTCGTCACTAGGCTGTACCCGGGAGAGGGTGACAATCTGAGCCTTCACGGGCCCGACTGGGCCTTAGGGTCGGTCGTCACTAGGCTGTACCCGGGAGAGGGTGACAACGCTGGACGGCCCTGGTCCTGCCGGAGATGGGGGAGGCTGGTTCCCGACAAGTTGGAGGTGGAGTTCTGTCGTCTTTCTCTCAGCCGTGCGAGGAGTTGATGGACCACGCCTTTACGGCTAGATCGAAAAGGTGTTGCGTTGGCGGCGTTGCGAGGCTACATGAACGGTGCTGCCCCAGACCAAAGGTTTGGAGTTGTGTGACGATACGGATGAAAATCCTACCCGGCTTTTGTCGAGCTGACGGTGACGACACGTCGTTCCCCTCCTTGGATGCGTCGCCAAGGGTTGCCATTTCCTCGCCATCCTGGTGTTGGTAGTTGTCTCTGGGCGAAACTCTAGATGCAGAGTAGGATCGGCCCGATGGCGACGTACTCGACGCCGTCCCTCTCTTGGTACATAAGCATGGCAAGACTAATGCAAAAGTGTAAAGGAAGTAATCGACGCATACCGTCTTTTTCAACTTGTAAATTACCCCCTTTAATTGTCTAAACGTGCATTGCACGTACATGCCAACTATATACATAAACAACCAACCTAGTATTGAGCTACGAAATTGGGAAAATAATGCAAGTAACTAACAGTGGTAATTTATTTCGTTTGTGCACCTGTTATAGTTTTTAAAATTGTGTGGACTAGGGAACACGAATTAGGGTATGAGAAATGAAATTATCATGAAAGTAATATATGTGAAATTAGATATTAACACATGATTTCGTTGTGCCTATACAGAAAGAGCTTCAAATAAACAGCATATACATAAACAATAGAGGTACTAACACTTGGAGATGGTTGATTATGATTTGTTCAGCCAGTACAAATGGCATGTCAGTAATAAGCTATGTGACACTTGAATTGTATCCACTAGGCACTCAGTTCTTGTGTATGGCTGAGGCTCCTTTGTATGAAACTAAGAAATTAATTACTCTAATAAGTGGTTATGTGCATCACTGTATACATCCTTTTCGAAGAGAAAGGATATTATAAGTAGCACAACAGAGCCACACAATTATCTGGAGTTTGGCTTGATTTACTATCATGATGTTAGTGTATGGTTTTATCAGTGCATATACTTCATCTGTCAGATAACAGTTATATCTACACTAGTCACCTTACATAATCAAACTGACACATACATTCAAACAGACAGCATGAACAAACAGCAAAATATACAGGAAACCATATGAGAGTTTACCAGACTTGCAAACTTATCTTGCAGCATGATTTTATTTTCCACAAAATCAAAAGTCCAATTGATAAGACATAACTTTCTTTTGTACACAGCAACCGTCTCATCATGGACCAAGATAGCCTCGTTCGATCTTTCCACTTCTTGAACCATGAGATGCATATATTTTAATTTATCTCTAGTCGTCAGGATAATCATCCACCCATACAAAGGCTAACTTCACACCTGTTAAAGTAAAACTAATTCAACCTTGGCCCTTTGAAAATATACTGTGTGGGGTACACATTCCTCACTCCTCAGAGCATAGATTAATCTTTATAGAACAATTTCAACCTATTCATATTGGGAGGTATTGAGCTGTTAACCGATGGGATTTGTTTGCAAAATACAACCAACATATTTACTAGAAGCCGAGGAACCTTTGTCGGACATTTAGATTACTTGTTATTTCTATATATTTTAGTTATTGCTGTATAGGTTGTGCTGATTTAGTTTATGCACAATGGTAATATAGCTATTCCATGATTGTTATTACTATTAGTTTCTAATTCTTAATATCATAACCCACTAAAGTTAATGAATCTGTACAACAGTGGTACAGAAAAAATACCAGCTTCAAGTACACCATTATTTTACCTAATTTTTCAGATACACGCCATATTGGCTGATCATTTATTCTGTTGTTATTTTCCAAAGGGTGATGTTGCTGTCATATGCGGCGGGCCACCGTGCCAAGGAATAAATAGGCACAATCAACAGTGAAAAGCCGTTAACGGACATTGTGTCCTATCTAAATAAAAATAAATTTTATGGAAAATGTCGTAATTAGAGCAAGAGAAATAGAATTATCATGAGAGGGACATATGTGAAATTAGATATTAACTCGATGTATTGTATGTGCCTATGTGCTATAGAGAAAGAGTTTAAAAGAAACATCACATACATAAACAATAGAGGTACTAACACCAAGAATGGATCACTACCCGGAACTAGGGTGGAAGGGGAGTAGGGGACAAACCCACACCGACGTCTCCTGGGAGGGAAACTACGCTTGAGAAACCAGCCCTCACCAAACAGTATCATCGGGCGACCGGCGACGGCAACAAGTGCGCATGCAGTTGTCCAGCTGCAACCTTGCGAAAGAAAGGAAAAATGGCGCGTTACAGATCTATTTTGCCCGACGAGTGACTCACCAGATCTAGCCGATCGAGAGAGCGAGACGCGGGCCGGACGATGTTACCTCCTCCTCCTGGTGGGCGCGGGGAACTGGCAGCGCTGTTATTCGCCGGGCTCGTCGGCGCACACCTCATCCTCCACCGGTTTGATGATCTTCCATAGCTGCAGGCGAGATCTAGTGTTCTGGTCCCATGCGCCGCTGCCTTCTGCCCTTCTGGTCGAGCTCGTGCTCGCTTATCTTCCCGCCTGCGAGACGGCGCCATGGCATGTTTTGATTTGTACGGAGTAGATTGATTGGGAGAGGCAGGCTGCTCCGCAGCTCGTGGTTTTATAACGATCTGATGGAGGCGGAAAGGAAAGGAAAGGATCTGATATAATCTTTCGAATAAACGATAGCATCCCGATCTCACAGACGGAATTTTCTCAAGAAGCAGTTTGCAAGTTCTTGAGGTTTAAACTTCCGGTCGATAGCAGGTGGGTCCGCAAGTTCTTGGGCCCACGTGCAGTGGGTGCGAGGGGTCTGGTATAGCTTCAAGATCCTGTATTTATTTATGGACAGGACTATGGAGCGGCGCCGCTGGCTTGTCGCGCGCAGCGGCGGTCAACGCCCGTGTGTCTGAGTCAGCCCGCGCGTCCGGGCGCGCGTTTGAATGGCCCGGCGCGGATCGTAACTGGACCGTGGATCGTAACTGGGCCGTCCAAAAATTTGCAGCTTTCTCGCGGACCGTCAGAAACAGTAAATGGGCCAGCGAGACAACCTGACCTAATAATTACGCTATAAATACAAGCGATCCTCCAGCTCCAGACAGCCGTCGCCGATCACGGCGCTTTTCCCCTGGGCGATCATCCCAGCTCCAGGATCCAGACATCGAACTAAAAATCGCAAAAAATCGCAGAAAAATTGCAAAAAAATTCTGCAGCAAAGATCAGGTTAGTACCAACTATTTTGTGCTTCTCCTCCTCACGAAATTTAAGAACATGATCTACTCAAGTCAACATGGTAGAAATTCACGAAATTCAGGAACATGATCTTGTTTCTCCGTGAAAACACATATAACAGCCACCAGGTGACTATGCTACCATGTCATGGATACATGATCTTGTTTCTCCATGAAAACACATATAACAGCTAGTGGAATTTACAGATTGTAGCTCCAGAAAAACATGGTAGCATAAAAGGGCATAGGCTAGGTATATCCAGAAACATGGTAACATGGTATCTCATGGTAGAAATTGCCTCGTTTCTAACACTGGCAGAAACATGGTAGCTCCGGAAACACATGTATCCATGACACAGCTAGTGGAAATTACATATTCCAGCTCCAGAAACATGGTAGCATAAAAGAACTTGCCTGGTTTCTATCATTGGCAGAAACATGGTAGCTCTAGAAACATGATAGCTCCAGAAAACTTGCAGGATTATATCACTGGTAGAAACAAAAGGCTTCACAAAGGGCTTGGTCTCTTCTCTTCAAATCACAGCCAGAAACACAAAGGGATTCAACTCTTTAATTGCAAAATAAACCAAGACATCTCCATTCACATCATGTTGCAAGAAAAATCATAGAATTCTTGAGTTAGCAGAACTAACATGGCTTCACAAATTCATGTCTGCAGGTAAAAGAGATATGGACACAACAATTGGTGCACAAAACGTTGCCATTTCTGGCAACAGTATGTCACGCATCCAAGGTATCGGATTCACAACTGGTTGCCAAATTGTTGCATGGTAGATATCATTTAACTTCTTGGTTGCTACTAGAATCAACTTAGTTGTAAAAAAAGATGATATGTAGATGTTTCAAGTGAATTATTATTCTGTGCTAGCTACCATGTATTTTGAAGGACAATACCAATTTCATTGATGCTAGCTACCAGGTATTACTTGTTTTGATCACTGGTTGGTTAAAAATGCACTAACAGTAGATGCTAGGGTGAAAAACTGGCTACCAGGTTAATTCACAATACAAATATCAGAATAAATGCAAACAAATGCCATGTTTATTCATACTAGCTGGCATTAAAAAGTAACAAAAGCAGCTTTTAAATTGTTCTAGGTACCAGAATACTTATTTGCTTTACCAAGTACTTCATTAGGAGCTACCACATAGTTTGAACAACAGTTACCGCATACTACTTGACCCATGTTACTTACACACCTCTATTTTGCATGCTATGAACTATAGGAAATGCAAGTACTGGTGATAACAGACAAGGTTTGGTGTCGGGGACAGAAGGTACTATTGACATGGAGACTACCCACGCTGCATCCAGTACTCATACACCTAGAGCAGAAGGGAGCAATGCAAATGATGGCGCAACAGAAGCAATGTCGACACCACAACCTCTAGCGCCCCACATGAGGTTCGACACACTGGTGGAAGCAGAGAAACACTACAGAAGGTATGCAAGAAGGAAAGGTTTCGACATCAGATATGACTACAGGAAACCATCTGAAGCTACAGGGGAGTTCATTAGAGCTGCCATGGTGTGCACCAGGGGAGGTCATCAGCCCAAAAGGAAAGAGGACACACAGAGCCCGAAACCAGTTGTGCCTGAAAGAAAAAGGAACACACGCCCAAGAACCAACTGCATGGCTAGAATGTCTGTGAAATTCAGAGATGGTTGCTGGCTCGTGACAGGGTTTAGCGATGACCACAACCACCCACTACTCCGAAAGTGGTCACTGACCGGTTTCTTAAGAGGCCACAGAGATATCCCTGAAGAAGACAAGGAATTCATTACTCTGCTGCATTCGTGCAACCTGGATACTAGCAAGCAGATGCAGATCATGACAAAGTTGCATTGTTCGCTTGACGGCCTAGGTTACACCACAAAAGATGTTGCCAACTTCAGATCCATGCTCCGGGCTGACAACAAATGGACAGACATGCAAGATACAAGGGCGTACTTTGAGTTGATTAAGAAAACTGACCCTGATTTCTTCTACAAAATGTCAGTTGACGACGAGAAAAGGGTAGTGAACATGTACTGGGTTGAAGCTGCAGCTAGGAGAGCCTACAAGAAGTTCAACGACTGTGTGTCGTTTGACACAAGATACCTGACAAATGCCTACCAAATGACGTGCGCACCGTTCATCGGAATAAATAACCACGGTGTATCCATTTAGCTTGGGTGCGGCCTTCTGAGGCAGGAGCTAAGCTTAAATTTTATTTGGTTGTTTGAAGCTTTTCTAGAGGCAATGGATGGATTGGCGCCACTAAATATCATCACAGATCAAGACTTTGGAATGCGAGCACGAATAGACCAGGTCTTCCCAAATGCAAGCCACAGAAACTGCAGTTGGCACATCATTGAGAAGGCAGCAGAAGAGATTGGGCCGTTCCTTGCCAAGAATGAACATCTCCGGCAAGCATTCAATGACTGCTTGAACAGCAGCTTGTCACCACAAGATTTTGAAACAAAATGGGCTGACATGATTGAAAGGACAAGGATGTCGCCTAGAGGGGGGGTGAATAGGCGTTTAAAACTTTTCCGGTTTAGGCTTGCTAATTGCGGAATAAAACTAGGTGTTTAAATTAACAAGCCAACAACCTAAATAAATTAGGCTCACCTATGTGCACCAACAACTTATGCTAAGCAAGACAACTAACAAGGTGATAGCAAGATATGATACTTCAAGCTCGAAGGCTATCACAATGTAAAGTGCATAAGTAAAGAGCTCGGGTATAGAAATAACCGAGGCACGTGGAGACGACGATGTATTCCCGAGTTCCTCCTTTTTAGGGGAGTACGTCTCGTTGGAGGGGTGTGAGTATCAAACTCAAGATGCCACAAAAGGCCTCACCCTATACTCCGATGAACCTCACACAAAAGCTCGGTTCACCTTCCACTATTGATTTTCTTTTGGGCGGAAATCGAGTCCCTTACAACAAACTTGAGGCACAACCCACAAAAGGATTGGGAGCTCCCAAGCGGCCACAAAAGGCCTTGCAACGCCACAAAAGGCGCCACTCGCCACAAAAGGCGTTGACCACAAAAGGTCACAAGAACACCGTCTAGGGTCCAACGACCCAAGAGTAACAAGCTCACAATCTTCACTTCCACGAATCCTCGTGGAGAGAGCAAACCTATGCACAAAAGCAAAGGCAAACCTATGCACAAAAGCAAAGGCAAGAACACTAGAAGTGCTCAAGTCCTTCACTCCCAAATCCCACCAAAAGCAACAAATGCTTGTGGGGGGAGAAGAGAGGAAGAACAAAGAAGAACACAACAAATGGAACTTCAAGAACTAGATCGAAAGGGTTCCACTCACTTAGAGGAGAAACGTCTCGGTGGAAATGTAGATCTAGGTCTTCTCCTCCAATCCTCCAAAGATCAACGAGTTTGGGTGGAAGGATTGGGAGATCTTGTAGTTTCGAGCTTTGCAACAATGGAGGAGAGAGAAAAACGAGCTCACGAAGATTGGGGAACTGTTGGGGAAGAAAGCCCCTTAAATAGGTTCCCCCAAAAAGGAGCCGTTGGCTGCTCCAGCCCGAGCCAGCGGTAGTACCGCTGCGCCGGGCGGTACTACCGCTGGCGCCTCCTGCGCTGCGGTCAAAACAGGCGCAGACCGCGCCCTTCAGCCCGATCCAGCGGTAGTACCGCTGCGCCGGGCGGTACTGCCGCACATGGGCCCCAGAGGCCACTTTTGGCGGTAGTGCGGGCGGTACTACCGCCGCTTCGGGCTGCGCAAGAAACCCCGGGCGGTACTACCGCTGGCAGTGCCGCTGCCAGTACCGCACATTGCGTCCGAAGATGAATCTCGGCGGTACTGGGAGCGGTACTGCCTCTGAGGCTTCTCAGCCCAGGGCCAGCGGTACTACCGCCCGAAACGGCGGTACTACCGCTTACAGGATTTCATCCTGAAACCTGAACTGCGATAACTTTCTCATATGAACTCCAAATGAGATGAATCCAATTGCGTTGGAAATATTAAGGGTCACAAATATGGAGGAGATATCACACATGGGAGGTGTGGATCCTATCTCGAGGTGGACCGATAATATTTCCAAAGCCGAGAATGCAAACAAGTTTTCATCCAGACTCCGTTTTCGATGATCTTGGGCTTGCTCCGATCACAAGCATTACAAGATCATGCATATACACATCATAGTCCATCATGTGAGGAGGATAACACAAGAGGAGAGTTTGACCTCTCTACAAAAGACGAACCGGTAAAACCTCCAATATCAAAAACATCAGAAGATATTCAAATGAAATCCGTTCTTGATGAACTAGAGCTTGGTATGGAGATGAACACAAGCTCTAAATTCTCACATGGATAAAGGCCAAATAAGAACCAAGAAAGATGATGATGTCAAGTATGCAAAGGTTTGAGCTCTCCACACAGATGCGATCAAGTTACTCACTTGAGAGCCCCTCTTGATAGTACGGCATCTATCCTATAACCCGGTCTCCCACTAACACCATGAGACCGGTAAAATAGAAACCCTATCAAGATCATACCTTTGCCTTGCGCATTCCACTTGAGCTAGATGATGACGATCTTGATCTCTTCAAGTGGACCACTTTTCTTGATTTGCGCTTGCTAGCTCATGCTTGATGAAGACATCTCCAAATGCTCCGTCTTCATGTATCCACTTGCGCTTCATATACTTCTCTTGATATAGGTGATGGCTTGGAGATAAACATGAAGTTCACTCAGTCTTCTTTTCCAAGCCATGCTTGCAATAAGCTCAACTCTTCTCGTGACCATTCTTCATATAAACCCTTGGATGGAACCTTGGTCATCATGTAATCTTCTAGAGTCCAACACATGAACTCCAATCTTTTCCTATGGACAAGATCTACAAGTATATCTCAAAGCAAACATTAGTCCATAAGGATTGTCATTAATTACCAAAACCACACATGGGGCAACACATGCACTTTCAATGATCAACAAGTACGGTGTGCAAGGGCATAAAAAACTGGCAGCTTTGTATGAAAAAAGAAGCTACTGGGTGCCAGCATACTTCATGAAGAACTTCTACCCATTCATGCAAACAACTCAGCGAAGTGAAGGCTTCAATTTTGTCCTAAAGAAATATGTAAAACCAACAAACTCTGTGCTCGAATTTGTTCACCAATACTCTGAAATCCAAGCCAAGATCATGAAGACAAAAAACAAGGAGGAGGTGGACAGTGCAGCAACAACGGCTCATACCTTCTGCTACCACCCCATTGAGCACCAGCTATCCAAAGTGTACACGCGCAAAATACATAACCGTTTCTAGTATGAAATGCAGTCAGTGTATTCGTACAACATACACCAAACAGGCGAGAAGACGTATCAGGCTGAATGCATCACAAAATACGTGCCAGGTTACTACAATCGCACATATGAAGTTTATGCAGATCCTAAGAACGAATACAGATGCGTGTTAGTTATTTATTATGGAGACACACCACTAGTGAACTGTGGACCCCGGTCCATTCTTTTACATCTGAAATACAACCTACTGCAATCATTGTTCTTTTTCATTCTCTGCAAACAAACATCATTTTCCACACTATATGTCTAATCCTTTGTTTTCAGCAAGCCGGTGAGATTGACAACCTCACTGTTAAGTTGGGGCAAAGTATTTTGGTTGTGTTGTGTGCAGGTTCCAAGTCAACCACCAGGACCTCCCCTTCGACGCAAACCTTTTTCTGGCGCCGTTGACACCTTCAGAAGTGTCTTCATCTCCTACTGGTTCGATAACTTCGGTTTCATACTGAGGGAAAACTTGCTGCTGCACTCATCATACCTTCCTCTTGGGGTTCCCAACGAACGTGTGTCTTTCACGTCATCAAGCACTTTTTCTGGCGCCGTTGCCGGGAGAGAGGAGGTACTTCTGGAAATCTTGCACTCCCGACAAGACGCCACTTTTTCTGGCGCCGTTGCCGGGGAGGTCAAGCCTTCTGTTAGGGGAGTCTCTCACTTCCAATCTCTTTACTTTGTTATTGTCTTGCTTAGTTTATTTTTATTTTGCTTTGTTAGCTCTCTTTATCAAAAATACAAAAAAATTAGTTACTTGTTTTTATTTTTATTTCGGCCTAGTGTCCTTTTTGCTAAAATGAGTACTCCTGAGAACACCAAGTTGTGTGACTTCACAAGCACAAATAATAATGATTTCATATGCACTCATATTGCTCCACCTGCTTCTGAAGCAGACTTTTAGGAAATTAAACTTGCTCTATTAAATCTTGTTATGAAATAAAAAGGGAATGGTATAATGTTAGGCATACCACAAAAACAACACAAAAAACTGAAAAAGATAAAGATAAATAGAGGATGTAATGCATGCAGAAAAATTAGTACCTCAAATGAGCAAGTTGGGTGAAGGTTCAGCTTCATCCAAGCCTCGAAACCATCCGGTCCACCAAAGAGACCCATCTCTCGAGACAGAACATCTTTAAACTCATCCCTTAACTACATAACAAAGTAAAAGTACAGATTTAGTAAGATAGTTGCATGCACAAAAAATTGATAGCAAAAGCTAGAACTAGACATGACAAAAAACAAACTCACCTGCATTGCTCCAAAAATGGTTGAATCAAACTCCTGCATATCTAAGGCAGCCACCGCATCTCTTGCCTCGTTTGTCCATGAATTAATAGCAAATGGTGCTGGTTGTAACTCCAGTTCCAAATCATCAGTGTTGATAGCAGTGATGTATCGTAGCTATTCAAAGGGAAAAATCAAAGAAGCAAAACATCAGGGATACTAGATATGCCATACACAGGTACCAGATTATGAATACACAACTATCAGGATATTAGTGCACATCTACCAGACCTAGTAAAAGCAAATAGACATGGGGTCGGGGCAGGGAGGGGGGAGGAGCTCACCATGCAATAAAACAGACAACCCCTTCCATATTTCCCATTAGAGAGGTTCTCGTGCAGCTAGTCGACAACCAGTTTATAGAGGTTCATCTCTTTAGCTTGATCAATATCCATCTATTTAATAGCACAGATGAAACAACAAAAACATAAGACTTGTAAGCAGTTTGATGATGCATTAAAACAACAAGGAATAAGAGAACTTGAACTAAATATTTTTTATACCAGCATAGGATAGCAGCTGTTGCTGATGTGGTTATCAAGAGTAGGTGTCAATAATGCAGACACTATGTGAACCATCCAATGCTCCTTGAAAGTCTTGTCTGCAGCCTTGTATTTTATAATTCTCTTAGCCACATCGGATACTTTCGGCCTACTGCCTTCACCAGGGAAAAGACGACTGGAAATCTGCTCCTCCAACTCGCCATCCACATGGTACTTCACCTCCAGTGGACCGCGCGGCAACCCAGTCAATAACTCGACAGACTCTTCTGTAAGAGGGATGCTACCTCGACAGGGAACAACGAATGCCCGTCTGCTTGGATCATAGCACCAGGTGAACCAACTGTTCAGTGGGTTGTGGAGTGAATTACACTTGATACCCAAGAAAGGTCCTGCCCCATAGCAACTACGACTGCACGTTGACCCTCGGTCGGATCATTATATAGTTGCTTGACCGCAAATGGAGAAGCCCTATTCCGGTCTACACGCTTAGCCTGCAACATAAGAATGATTGGTTACCATATTATCAAGTTCAAGATACAACATATTTCAGTGATAGTTACCAAATTCAATTAATGAAACAATGGTGACGCATTAGTTGGTATAAAAAATGTCTGGTTATCAATTACATCAGTGCTAGCTACCAAATTAAGTGATTGAAGCTCTCAAATTAGTTAAAACTACATAATACCACAAACTCTTAACCCACAAAAATAAACCTACATCAGTGCACTACACCCCCACTTGAAACCTACACTAGTTTTGCACACCAACAAAAACAAGGTGAGAAAAAGGGCAAACAACTCACCACACGCCTCTTCCTTGTGTTATTTCCTCTCACATCACCACCTGCTTTATTTTTGCTACCCTTCCTCCTAGCCATCACGCTAACCCTGTTTCGGAAAAAACAGAACAAAATTCATCATGTGTACAACTTAATAGATCAAAAAACCAGTAACACCACCAAAACCATCAAAATAGCACATACAGCACACATACCCTAAACCAAGCCCACATGAAAAAGATACACGAGCAAAATACCACCAGGTTCAAAAAATAGCAAACCACCAGGTTCACAAATCAAGTTAGCTATCAGGTTGTTTGAACAAAAAAATCAAGTTAACTGGTCATAGATACCAGTTTACTAAAACAACAAGCTAAACAAAAAACACAACAAACAGCCAGGTTCACCAGTTTAAGTTACCATATAAATACAATACAACTAACAGGTTAAAACATGATGTCTATCAGAATCCTGGCAGCTATCAGGACAACAAAAACAGAAAAATATAGCAACTATACACTACCATCACCAGCATACACACGTATGTAATATGATGTTCTAGCAAAATTGAAACACACAACAGATCCTCAACAAGACAGTACCCACAATTTTACATGGTTAAACATCTCACTGACTAAAAACAAACCACCAGATTCAAAAACAAAATAACTAATCACGGATTTAACCATGCACATCAGTAATGCCTAGCACAACAATCACAACTAAAAACCTAACTAAATGAACCCTATAAGCTGCCTAGCACAACAATCACCTGCATAGGAACTAAAAACCTAACTAAATGAACCCTATAAGCTAATGAACCACTACAATAAATCGACAGACCAAGCAAACAACAAGCCTAAAAACCCTAGTCTATACAAATCGAACATGCCATCGCTCTGCAATACAGATCCGGTCCCACTGAGCTCTAAGGATGCCTAACGCACAGCTGCTGCGTCGAGCCGAAATCGCCGGAGTTCGTGGGCAGCGGCGAAGAACAGCGACGGGCTAGTAGTTCAAGCGATGGGCGGACAGAGAGAGAAGGGCGAGGGAAAGGGAGCGAATCAGCGGTGGCCGACGACTTACCGACAGCGGAGCAGCGAGGGCGCGGTGCTGGGTCGGCGAGGAACCTCGGGACGGAGCTCACAGCGGTGAGAAACCGCCGGACGGCGGCGAGGAGCGGCGAATCGCCAGCAATCGCCGCTCTGGAGAAGCAGAGAGAGGAGAGAGAGCGTGGGGAATGGAAATGAATTTCCGGCAAAAAAAACGTGAATTAATTCACCCCACTCCGCGCACAACTCCCGAAATTCAAACTCGCGTACACCGTTGTGTCCTACGTGAAACTGTGCGCGACGCGGGAGGACGAGGTGCTTTTTCCAAATCTTGACGAGCCGCCGCTGCGGGACGACGCGCGAGCGGCGCCTGCGGATAGCTTTCCCCTTTATTTATTTAGATAGTAAAAACTATAATTTTGGACCTGCTGGCTCTAGAAAGCTCGGCGTAGCACATCAGCAAACCAAACAAACTTTCAATTTTTTTTTGCGCTATAAAAGGAGCTTTATTAATTTGGAATAGGATTACAATCAGCAGCCAGAAGTTCTGCCAGAGCATCAGGAGCATCCTGAAACCACAAGTCGGTCCGGTGTTCCGCTCTCGATAAATAGGCTAGACGATCTGCAACCCTATTGGTTTGTCTCTTGATTACATTTATGATAAGCTCCCTCTCCCCCTCTAATCTCTCTTTAATCTCATTCACCAGGTGTCCAATGTGTGACTTGTTCCTGCCATCCTTCTTCAGGGCCTTTACCGGATTTGCACAATCCGTTTGGAAAACAAGCGGTTGTGCTGTATAAGCCAACGCTGTGTTGAGTCCTTCCCTGAAGGCAAGAGCTTCAGCTTCAAGTGCATCCCCACAGCGATCATAGTATTTGCATGATGCAATAATATAGTCTCCATTAGCATCTCTCGCCACCGCAGCAACTCCCGCGTCTCCGTCGGTACCGCTGAAAGAACCATCGACAGAGACCGCAATCCACCCATCTGGTGGTTTAGGCCAACTAGCAACTCCCATATCCTGTACCTTGTCAGGTCGCTCCTTAGCGAAATCAGTACCGACCACTTTCCCTTTTAGGATGTCTCGGCCATCCTTTGCATTAATCTGAATCAGCGAGTTGACATAGCTTTGAAGGAATAGTCTAGATGCCTCAATCGGTGCCTCCTTCTTACCACGTATAATCTCGTTTCTGTTATGCCAATTTCTCCAGATGATCATAAGCACTCGCACATGATCCCCGTCTGATAGTGTTACCCGCAAATCAAAGAGCCATTCAGGACCTGTATACACTATATCTTTCAACTCTGGCAACGTCCACTCCTCTTGCATGGCCTGCCACAACGCTGTCGCCCTTGGACATGCAATCACAGCGCGGAAGCTGTCTTCCTCCGAACCTCCACAGCGTTGACATGTACTGTCAACCTGCATGTGTCTTTTCTTTTTTGCTTCTCTCGTAGGTAATTCCCCTACAAGAATTTTCCATGCACAGATCTTCACTTTTTGTGGAACTTTAATCTTCCAGAACATTTTCGAGACCGGCCTCTCCCCCATTGGTCTTGTACTTGAAGCAATTCCTCCCCACGGTTTCAATTTCTCCTCAACCCCTAGGAGGTAGGCACTCCGAACTGAAAAGACCCCTGTTTTCTCCATACTCCAAGCAAGAAAGTCATCCGATTGTCGAGGAGACAACTGAATCTTCAGTATTTCTTCCACGTCCATTGGCATCATAAATTGGCGTAGTCTGTCCTCATTCCACCCTCCTTGTGGTGTCAAAAATTGCGCCACCTTAGTGAACCGACAGTTTCCACGAGCTGAGAGTGGTGTGCGCTGTCCAAACTCCCGTGGAATCCATGGATCTCTCCATGCCTTCACCTTCAAACCATTACCAATTCTCCACACGACACCTTTCTTTGGAAGTTCCAGACCATATTCAATACCTTTCCATGCCGGGGACGCGTTCATTGGAAACACCGTATCCAACAAGCTCCCTCTCCTATAGTACTTTGCTTTCAACAAACGAGCACACAAGCTATGTGGTTTTTCCAGAAGTCTCCAAGCTTGCCTAGCTAGCAAGGCTTGATTGAAGACTCTCATATCTCGGAAACCTAAGCCCCCACGGTTCTTTGGGCGAATCATTTTTTCCCATGCAACCCAATGGGTCTTATGTTTCCCTTCTTCAACTCCCCACCAGGAGCTTCTTATCATCTTTGTAAGTTCATCACATATCGACATAGGCAGTTTAAACACTCCCATGATGAAAGTCGGAATAGCTTGTGCTATAGCTTTAATCAGCGTTTCTCTCGCAGCTACCGACATCATCTTTTCACCCCAATCCACTAGCTTTTTAAACAAACGTTCAGTCAATGTCTATAACCTTCCCCGATGCATCCGACCTTCTGGAACAGGAAGGCCCAAATACTTATCCTCAAATTCCTCGGCTTGCACTTGCAAAATATCTTTCACTAGAGTTTGCATGAGCTCCGGGCAAGCTTCACTGAAATAAATGCTACATTTTGCCGGGTTTATTAGCTGCCCGGTTCCTTGCGCATATCTCAGCAGTAAACCCTTCACCAAATTTTCTTGGTCACCATCCGCCTTGAAGAACAGTAGCGTGTCATCAGCAAATAGCAAGTGTGAGATAGCCAGCGCCATCCGACATATCCTCATCGGAGCCAAGCCCCGCGCTTGTACTGCCTCCTGGATTAAACTCGTCAGCGAGTCACCAACGAACAAGAATAAAAACGGCGATAAAGGATCACCTTGCCGTAGCCCTCGTGTAGGAGAAAACCAATCCAAAACTTTCCCATTGAATTTCACAGCAAGACGTACTGTTGACACACATTGCATTATCCACTTGACCCATGTAGCTGAAAATCCAATTTTTAACATTGCCTGCTCCAGAAACGTCCAGTCGACGCGATCATAAGCCTTTGATAGATCAAGTTTGTACGCACAACTTGCTGTCTCAGGGTCCTTTTCTTGTTGTATATGATGCAATACTTCAAACGCCACAATAGCATTGTCAGATAGGAGCCTCCCTGGCACAAACACGCTTTGACATTCCGATATCAAATCATCCAGAATCGGCCGAAGTCGATTAACCATGCACTTGGATGCTATTTTGTACAAAACATTACACAACGAAATTGGTCTGAAGTCCTTCATACTTTCCGGTTGATTATTTTTTGGGATTAGAACAATCACCGTTTTATTTACTCCTTGTGGCATAATTCCAGTCCTGAAGAAACATTGTATCACCTCTATTATTTGATATTTCATGCTTCAGCGTCCCCCAATTCTGCTGATAAAAACGGGCTGGTAGTCCATCCGGAGCTTTTAGCGGGCCAATTTGAAAAAGAGCAGAAATATGTTGTCCCTTTTTGATTTCTGTTTCCGCATAAACTTTCAGTTTCATTCCGCAAAATTCAGTTTCGTGGAAAAATCGGTTGCCGTTCCGTGTTCACCCCTACTAGCGGCAATGACAGTAGAAATCTGTTCGACGCTAACACAACTCTGAATAGTGAAATTTAGACGATGAGCTTCTCAAGCAACAAAAAGAACAAACAATTATAATAATTAGGTCGGTGGTGGCTAGGCATAAATAATAGATCACGCACATAGTACAAGTGCAAAAAAAACTAGCGAAATGCCTGTATTTGCTCAATAGAATACCCGACATAAAAATAAGCTGTAGCACAAATAAAGCTTAGCCGCCACAAATTAGAAACACGATGCTACTATGTCAAAAAATATATAGCACGCTACTTCGGCCAGTGTTAAACCTGTTGTAGCTTGTAACCATTAGATTCTGTTAGCTGGTTAGCCTATAGTCATTCAGAGCTCACCTGACGTCCTGACCACAATCAGAACTTCGTGACCAAGAAAAAAGATACGTTCATGTTCATCAAAAGTAGATTTCTAAAGTGGTTAGGGGAGAAACATCATGAGAAGTGGCAAGTGTACTATTCTAACAACCTAATCATACAAGTGGAACCGCAAAAGGGTCACTGTTGAATGTTACTACTTCTCACAAGCCACAAGAACCAGGATTACAGGGACACACAGTGGCAGTAGTTGAGGTAAATACATGACCTGATATTTAAAGAGATCGCCTGAGCAATGAAATTTGTGTAACCATGGGCAGTTGGACACAACTAATCTGGCCAACAGAACGACTTTTCTTTTGTATGCAATATGACCATCCACAACTTCTCTGTATATCACCTGACAAACATGAAATTCTGGTTTCTTGTGACATTGGAATCCAGGAATGAGTAGACCAACCGGCTGATCTCATAAATCTTAAACTCAGCAGGTTCATGCAGCCATAAAATTTCAACCTTAGTGCATTCCAAATATTTCTTCTGGAGGATCATAGATATGCCTCTCCGGGAATAGCTCTTCAAAATCTTGCTTCACTCTGTTCCTTAATAGTGGGTGAGGTAAAAGGCCCTTTAGTAATACCCTGAAAGGCAATTCTTCTGGTGGGTCAGGTGACCTTTTCATGTCCTCGTAAATATTCATCGCATCTGATGGGGAACCATATCTCAAGAATCCTCTTATGACTTCAGCATAAGTCTGTGAGTCAGGAAACAGTTTCTCATCTCTCATGTTATTCCAGACTTCCATTGCTACATCCATCTTCTTACACTTGGCTAGAGCAATAATTAAATCCTTGTACATGTAAACATCTGGCTTATACCAATCTTCCTTCTGTATGGTCCTAAACATCTGCAAGATAAGTGTTTAGAAAACGGTCATTAGATCTTTACTGTTACAGGTATACACTATTGTAAGTGTTGTGAGTTATGAAAACAATTTTTCTATTTTGTTTTGATTATTTAACATTTGCCATGCAACAGTTGCAGAGGTGATGAACATAGCCCCAGTGAATATTAGATTTCACATGGCCATAGTGGGCGCAGATCTCGCTGATTGGAATGGCATTGTTTGTCAGGTTACCTCATCTAGCAAGGGGGTAGACGTGTTCCATTGGAAGCTACCTCAACTAAACAAATTCTCGATAAGTCTATGTACACAGTTTTGATAAACGCGCACCGTCAATTCCACAAAGGAAGTGATTCGAAACTAAAAATACACCTAAAAATAAAAATATTTGTGTCAGAACTCTGTCGGGGTGGGGGTGTATGGGAGTAATTCTAACCAAAGACGATTTGTCAAGGCAGAAAAGAGAGGAAAATGAGGAGAAAACAATTCAAAAAATATTCGTCTTGTGCAAGTTTACCTGATGGGTTTGGTGGATCATTTTTGTTGCTTTTAACCTTCCTCCAGCTCTTAGTATTTCTAATTTGTTTGGAAAATGGCTATCGTGGTTAAATACATCACCGTGGGCACAGATTCTAGTGGGAGGGTGTGTTATTTGTTGGTCTATTTGGAACTGCCAGAACAATATTTTGCTTTCAAAAAGATAGATTCCAATATTTGGCAGGTTTCTTCATTTGCAGCCCATTAGATCCGTATTTTGGTCCATACTACACCGTGCGAGGAGCAGGACTCTTTGGCTACTGTACCACAGCCACTTGGAGATGTCCACTCCGGATTTGTACAGTCAGTACATATGGCGTGTCAGTAATAAGCTATATAATGCTTGAGTTGTATCGGCCAGGCAGTCCATTTCTAGTATATGGCTGAGACTCCTTTGAATGAAACTAAGAACTTATTTATGTTAATAAATGGATGTGTGCACTATATACATCCTTTTCGAAGAGAAAGAATATGATAAGTAGCACAACGGAATCACACAATTATCTGGAATTTGCAGACTTAATTTACTAGCATGATATTAGTGTATGGTATTATCAGTGCATATACTTATCTCTCAGATACTGCAGATAACTATGACATCTGCACTAGTCACCTCACATAATCGAACTGACACATACATTCAAAAGACAGACATGCACAAACAGAAAAATGTTTATAGATCAAACGATATAGGAGTTTACCAGACTAACAAATTTATCTTGCAGCATGATTTTCTATTCCATGGAAACAAAAGTGCAATTGATAAGACAGATTTTCTTTAGTCTTTACACAGCAAATTGTCTCATCATGGACAACGATAGCTCTTTCCACTTCTTGAACCATAAGATGCATACATTTTAATTTATCTCTAGTCATCGGGGAAATCGTCCACTCATATGCTAATTGCACACCTGTTAGAGTAAAACTAATTCCACCTTGGCCCTTTCAAAAGATATACCACGTGGGGCACACATTCCTCAAACATAGATCCTTATAGAGCAAATTTCAACCTAAATCTTCTAAAAATTCAGTAATTCACTAAACATTAACGGTATCCCCACCTACTAAACAAAATTGCCGCAACAACCTTATGTCAAAATGCAAAAATGCACCCCCTCTGACGGCTCAATTCATTATCACATTTTCTCTCTCTATCCATCCATTCAAGCAAGTAACAGACATTTCAGTACAATAACCAATAAGTTCAATGTAAGGGCAAGAAAAGTTCCTCTAGTTCACCTACGCCAAACAAACATCTGGGTGAAATCAGTCACCACAACCGTCGCTTCCAGCTGCCCTTCATCGCCGAAATCTAAGAGAGAGAGGGGAGCAGCAAAAATGGCTCGTTACCTTGACAGACAGGTCGACCTCCTCCTGGCGCTCCAGCTCGCCCAGAACGGCGAGCTTGTCCGCCTTGAGCAGCCGCGCGACGTGCCGCTTGACCAAGTCCCGGAGCTTCTCGTCGTCCCCCTTGAAGCGCTTCAGCCCCTGGATCGCGAACAGGGCCTCCTTCCCGATCAGCTTCTTGCTCCGCCACAGCGGCCCGCGCGGCCGCCCGTCGTGGAACGCGCGCCGCCACTCGCCGAAGGGGCTGGGCGGCGGCGGCGGCGGGGGCGACGGGCCTCCTCCCCGGAGAAGGCCGTGGGCGGAGGAGAGGGGCGAGATCTTGAGTCGGAGGAGGAGGGCGCGGGAGAGGAGGGCTCGAGAGGCCGCCATGGAGTGGGCTGCGGGGGGAACAAAACCCTGGCTCGGCTCGGCTCGGCTTGGGCTGGCTGGGTTTAGGAGGTGGTGCGGCCGTGGAGACGACGGCCGGACGGCGTGCTGGTTGGGTCCGTATTGGCACGAGCCGTGGCCGTATGGGTTGGGGGCGATCTTGGAACCGAGGCTCCATGCAGCAGGAATTTAGAAGACTTGAAAATGTTGTTTAAAAGTTCCAGAAAAAATGTACTCCCTACATCCACAAAAGGATGTCTCAACCTTGTCTAAATTTATATGTATCTATACACCTATATGGCTATATGATCTACGTATCTGCAAAGTTTTGTCTGAAAATATGTTGTATTTTCATCACAAAATGGTGATCTTAAAAACTAGGTTTTGATCGGACATTTGTCCTTTTCTTTTACTACATCATATATGAATTTTCTATGAAACTTGTATCGAACATAATAAATATGTACATTGCCCATGTGCTTAAAAAAAATGAAATTACGATTTGAAAATGTGCTTTACCTTTCTCATTCCACCATGACTCTAGTGAAAAGGCTAAATAAGATAAATATACACATGTATGTTAACACCAAAGGTTCTGAAAGGGCATACGATAACCAACCGAGAAACAAGGAAAATGTATATTGGTAATGCACACACCCAATGCAAGGTAAAATGTTGTCTAATCACTCCCTCCTCACCTCACCGACAATCGAAAGAATAAAAGAACAAAAAGAAGTGGTCTTCAAACCATACACAGTTACCATCGGAGTCGCGGCCACTGTTGTCGAGGAATTGTCCCGAAGGACCCTCTACTGTAGTGGCGTTCGAACACTGGGACTGAAACATGCTCCCAACAAAACTCTCGATGACCTTGGTGAAGGAGACACACACACGGCAAGGAGACCCAATGGGTTACACAGGTTTAGACCACCGTGATGGTGTAAAACCCTACTTCCTACTTGTCTGGATTGCACTGCTCGAAGAGGTTAGTACAAGTGTTGGTGCTAGTCGCGAAGTAGAAGATGATCCTCCAAGGCTATGGTGAGGCCCTGTTTATAGTGCTCCTGTCCTCTTCCCAAATGTTTAGACGGGAAGGGTTGCCACATAGCACCAAGAATGGGTACTGGCGTACTGCCCTAGCTCACGTAAAGTCACCGTCTATGGCGCAGTCGCAAGGACTTGTCGGTGACATCGCTGATGACGCCTGAAGTGGCGCGTAGCCCCGGTCCGACCGTCTTGCACCAAAGGGGAAGGTCTTGGACTTCGCTTTACTTGTCGTGGATGGTCGGCATCCTTTTATCACCAAAGTAGAAACCTTTGGCAGACACGCTCTGCGTCGGGCGCAGACGCGTGCATCACTCTAGGGAACACGCAGTTGCACATGAGCCTTGGCGCGGGGTCAAGCGTGTGATTCGCTATTGTCTTGTTCCGCCTGAGGCCTGGTGGCACTGCCTCCCTCGCGAGGCCTTCTCTTAGCTGCTGGCGACGTGTCCTCCCGAGGCAGCTTGCCTCGAGAGCGTGGGTCTTCACGAGGCTCAGGGGGACATGTCGCGCTTTTGTTGACTGTCGACTTGTCTTGATCTTCTACGCGTAATCTTCTGGGCGAAAGGCATGCAGGCAGTGTTACCTTGGTTTACACTGGTCCGACAGTAGCCCCGGGCCTGTGTCGTGCACGCCTTGCGACCGTTGGATGCGAAGCGGTACAGACCCAAATAGATACCGGGGCGAGGAGTTGACGCGTGGCATAGCGGTTCTGCGCGCGCACCCACGATAACCACGACGCCTCGATAACCGTCTGAGTGGGCATAAAACCCTGGCCGCGCGTGGCGCGGCCGTCCCATCGTCTTCACTGTCTTCTCACATATTAGCGATTAAGATCCTTCCGAAACCGATGTTCAGTGAAACCTGTGATGAAATATTAGAAGAAGAAAAAGGAACATATTTTTGTTGCATTATCTATATATACCTACTAATAAAGGAAGGAATGCTTGCTTGGTTTCGTACGTCGGTCATTTTGCATTTTAGTCCTTGATAAATGTGCTTATCAACCCGCGGTCTAGGAGAAAAAAGAAGGTACTGCTTCGTGTGTGGTCAGAGTTGGTGTGAGGATTGGAGAGAGAAAAGAGAGGAGAACAGGGGATGGGAAAGTAAAAATACCAATGGCTAGGGTTTCGGCTGTGATGGGCCTTGGGCCGGAACTGGCATGCCTGGGCAGCCCACTCTCTTACACTCAAAATCTTTTGCCATTATTTTCTTTTACAATACGATTTTTATTGTAAAAACGAAGGCGAATGTTTAATTGAACAACTTGTTTTCCAACCGTAGCAACGCACAGGCTTTTTTCCTAGTCTTATACAACGTTGGGTACTCTTGTCTGGCAAAGCATCCTTCCAAAATACCGTGTTCAGACCATCTCCTGTTATTTTTTTTTATTTTTTTGAGAAAACCATCTCCTTTTTTTAAGAAACAAAACCTTACTTAAGAAATCATGTTTGACTCGGATGAGACTTTGAGAACGGACAATCTGTAGACTGTATCCTAACTGCTCGCTTTTATCACAGAGAACAATTTCCACCGTAGGTCGATCCGTCGATAGCTGGTATGAACATCTTTGCCGACGAAGAGCAGTAGAGAGTGAAAGATCTTCATGGATTCTTCCGGACCACATATGGCCGTAGCATGCACTGCACTGACGCAACACAATAAACGAAGAACAAACTCATATGCAGAGGAGAAATCGTTCAGATAGCGTACGAACTCCAACCAAGCAGCATCTGCGCACAGTGTTCAGTGTACTCACTTAGATGCACCTACGTACTGTAGGAGAACAAAAAATCGGGGCAAGATGGAAGATAAAGTTTAAGAGATTTCATTGTATCATTTGCGTAGTACAAGATAGATATATGTGCTTGTACCTCTCTAGCTTTTGAGAATTCCCATGACACTGACCGGTACATCCATCGATCCAGCCACACCTCCAGCGTAGCATTACGTCTATTCAGTTACCAGATTTCCCAAAAGAAGCAGAGAGAGACCGGAGTGTCCGTCCGATCAAATAACGCACTGCTCAATCTTGCGCCGAACACCATCACCGCAGCATCTTGTACCAGCAAGAACGAAATCATAGGAGGTGCTTCAGAGATCTTGCTGTACCATTGTTCGTGCTGTGCGAATCTCCAGTATGCTTCATGACCTCTCCCACGATCAATATTTTGAGTCGCCATTTTCTGAATAGTAACAATGGAAGCTGCACCAGAATCCCGGGATGTCGCTCTTGTTGCAGATAGTGTTAGATGATTCGACCAAGGTTTACAGTTTGCACCATTCGTAGGATCCGACCCTTGCCTTGACAAGCATCTGAATTTAATACCCAAATTTTTCGAACGAGAGGTGCAATTTTCTCGAAATGATTTGAAACTTTCTTCCATTTTTCGTCCTTGTGAATTCTCAGCAGAGCAGAGCAGAGCAGAGCAGAGCATGATCCTAAGCAACCTGGATGCAAAATGACTCAATCACACCTGAAACTTTAGCACCTTTTTTCAGTTACCAATGGTGAAGCCATGTTGGGGATGCAAAGATGCTCTCACTCCGGCTTCCTCGGTGTGTAGTCAACAGCTTAACCAACCGGGGCCAGCCCCTCAGGTGCCGCACTGCCGCTGCAACCAACACGAGGAGAGAGAGGGGGGGGGGGGGGGGGGGGGGGGGGAGAATGGAGAAGCATCTCACTTGCGTTCGAGCCCTTCCTTGGCGGTTGCTTTCTCTGCGAGCCTCCGCCCCGCCCATATAAGCCACCGCCTGAGGCGCAAGATGCCCACAAGGCACCATCAGAGGGAGAGTGGGAGTGAGAGTGAGCGACACTGCACGGCGCTGCCACTGAACGCCCCCTCTCGTTCGGTGGGAGACCGGGAGACAGCCGGCGAGGCTTCCTTCATCGACCCCTCCTCCCTCGCGCCCCCACGTAGCATTAGCAATGCCGCGCCGTCCGAAGCCTGCCCGCGGCGGCTCCGAGGACGTGAAGATGGAGGACTTCGTGGAGTCGATGCTCAACTTCGGCGAGGGCGGGGGCGACGAGAGCGATGAAGGGGAGCAGCCGCCGCCGGGGGAGGCGACGGCCTTCAAGTCCAAGAACCTCGTCGCCGAGAGGCGGAGGAGGAACAGGCTCAACGGCAACATCCTCGCGCTAAGGACCGTCGTGCCCAACATCACCAAGGTGCGGCTTGCTCATGCTTCCTCCTTCTTGACCCAGCAGCGATTTTCGTTAAGTGCACTGATCACGCCACCGAAATTGTTTCCTTATGGCTTGTCTGTCTCATGTATGCAAACACAGTAACACACACATAAATAAACTAATCTGAACTGCTTCCTCATGGGAGAAAATTCAGTTGCCACTATCTGAACATGCCCCAATTGGGTTTGCCTGCCTGCTGTTTTCAGATGAGCAAGGAGGCCACCCTGTCGGACGCCATCGATCACATCAAGAAGCTCCAGAACGAGGTCCTTGAGCTGCAGACCCAGCTCGCAGACTCGCCCGGCGAGGCCCGGGAGAAGCAAGGCAGCGCGTCGTGTTCCGAATCCGGCCCCACCGAAAGCATCCATTATCAGGTAGTACCTGCTGCTCTGTACGAGGCATGGACACTACCAGAGTTATTATAGTAGTTAAAAAACTGAAAGAGGACATTTGGAGAGCATCTCGCTTAACTTGATCTTTTACGATCAACTATTGCACATCTCTGGAACCTAAAATTCAACCAATGCCACAATCTGTAGAATACACTTGTTCAACTTCACCACACTGACACTTTTGAGCAATTGATAGGCCACTTGCATATCCTATAGTTAACTAACTTATTTTATTCGAATATATTTCTGAACGAAGGCAAGAAAATCACACTTTTGTTTTGTCTTTTTTTTTTGCAAATATACTTTTTCTAGTAAAGTAGTCATATAATTTGTTGCCCGGCCCTATATTACCCATGTAATTTCAGACTGCAAAGTTATAAAAGGAGCATATGTTTAGAGTGCATAAAGAAGAAAGCATCGGATATGTAATTATCGATTCACCGTTGATTTTGTTGCCACACTTTAGTTGTGATATCCTGCTGATTTCTCATATTCACAGAGCTATACATGTTCATTTCTCATACTCACCAAGCTGTGCAATGTTCACAGGGTCAGGTGGAGCTGATACCCCTGGGGTCATGCAAGTACAATCTCAAGATCTTTTGGACCAAAAAAGCAGGCCTCTTCACCAAGGTGCTGGAGGCACTCTGCAGCTACAATGTGCAAGTGCTTAGCCTGAACACCATCACCTTCTATGGTTACGCAGAGAGTTTCTTCTCCATCGAGGTAAATTATCCTCACAATTTTCGGCTACAGCAGACGATGGCATATTCTACTGAACTTATAACCTGTTATTGTTATTAGTTTTCTGATAAGGCGACCGGCTTCTTCTCAATGTCTCCAATGTGCAGGTGAAGGGTGGGCAGGATGTTGTGATGGTGGAGCTAAGGAACCTCCTTGCCAATATTGTGGAGGTTCCGAGCATTTGACCCTTTGAGGCTCTAGCGAAGAATAACTCACAAAACTCATATTCGAGAACACATATATGATTCTGTGCAAACACCTCCTCTTCTTAGAAAGAAAGAACGAACTCTAGTGTGGCATAGTCTTTGTGTAGGGAGCATACGGCAGGGATACTTGTTGAGCTGACAAAAACTGACGGTGAGATGTCTGAATTTTGTGTTGGAGTTGAACACCGAGGCGCAATGAACTTGTGAGTTGCGAATTCATGGCATAATCCACCGGTATCTTTATTTTATTTTGTTTACTGATGGCCTGGGTGGTAATAATTCATTGCATGCCACAGTCGAACTGAAACTTGAAAATGACAAATCCCCTGAATTTGCTCCCCTGAAATTGGAATGTGTGCGGCGATTGGATGCAAATCATGTTCGGAACTTTGAACCCAGTGTCTTGTTAGTTGAGTGATTCTACTGTTTTTAATGTACCCCAACGGAGCCCAAAGACATGTGTTCTTGGATACTACAAAGAAAACGATTGCAAGACAGAACTGTCGAACTCGATTTCAGGCGAAAAACAGATTGACGAGGAACAACAGCGGTACCTAATTCCCGGAATCCGATGCTCCTGACTGGAAACCACCGCAACAGCAGGCCACGCCTCCCTCCTCCTGACGGCCAGCCGGCGGCGGCGGCGCTCGAGATCGAAAGAAACAAGAAATCAAGCGGAGGGCGGAAGGAAGTTACAGTTACCGCTCCGACAGAGAAGAAGAAGGAACGCTGTAAGATTCGCGCCAAGGGACATGAAATTATAGCCGAGCACGACGCCTCATCCACGTGGCCAAGTACGCAACGTGGGGGTGGGTCCCACCGCCATGGGGACACGGCCACTCGTTCGTCTCTCTAACAAATCTTCTTCCCCTTCCCTCCTCCCGTCTCTCTCAGATCTCTTCCCCGACATCGTCTCCAACCTGTCCATCTGGTCCTCTCCTTCGCCCGCGGCGCCAGGTAATCCCCAAATCCGCCAACATCTCCCTTCTCCCGCTACATCCTCGCTGGTATCGATCGCGCGGGCCGGTTTCCGCCGTGCCCCGGCGCTCCGATCCGCGCGCTCTCTCGCCGGATTTCTTCTATTTTCGTGGCTGCGGGGCGTTTCGTCGCTTCGATCCGATCTTCCGATCTGATCCGGGGCTTGGACGGATTTGATTGTGCAGGTGTGGGCGCGAGTTTGACCTGCCGCGATGGATCGCGCCGAGCTCACCACCGACCAGGTCAGTCCATGCTTGGGATTCCCCTTCCCCGCACATTTGGTTGTGATGCATTGACGCATTGTTCTAGTGTACATAGCTTTGACGTGTTGCGATTTTAAGACGCGCTGGGTGTATGGGTTAGCTCCGTGGCGCGCATTATCTGGATGCGAGGTCTTAAGAAACAGGAGCGCTTTTTATGATTGAACAGTGCAAACGGCTCCAGAATTCGATCGGAAGTAGATGCTGTCGTAATTGGTTTCTGCAAGCGTGATTGAACAGAGCAGATGGTTTTTCTGTTAGTCGGAAGAAATGTTGTGTGTTGTTTAGAATCATTTGTTTTTGTGTCAAAAGATTGCTAACACATTGTATCCAGAGGTCAAATCCTTGTGGGAGATCGTGGGTGGCTCCATTTTTACCGTCTCTTAATACTTGTCGTCAGCTCCTCATTAGCTAGGCTTGGTTTCTTATGAAATACATTACTGATCTTTGAGTTTGATCTCATGGGTTCATGAGGGCGGTCAACCTAATTTTATGAGGGCATCAACCGAATGTTTAAGGGAATTACGAGGGTGTTACCCCAAAAAGTGTGTGTCCATGTGCACACGATTTGTTTCTCTCTAACCTTGAAAACATTAAGGGGAGATTTTTACACTGTATTAGCTATCTGATCCTTGTTTTTTATTTCAAGGTTCTCAAGCGGGACATTCCATGGGAGACATATCTGTCAACTAAGCTGATCTCTTCGACGTGCCTTCAGCTTTTAAGGCGTTATGATCACAAACCAGAAGCTCAGAGAGGTCCTTTGCTTGATGAGGTGAGTAGCTTTTTTGTCTTAAGTTTTTTTCCCTTTGCGGTAAAAACTCAGAAAAACACCAGCGTATAACTGGCTTTTGTTGCCATATTTTATTGTTGAAGTTCTACCGCTGGACGCTGATACGTAATGCCATATCTGGTGCATTCTGCATCTGAATATCACCATCGTTCTCATTCCATTACTCTACTACGAAATATGTTATTTCCATTAGGAATTTAGCTTTAACTCGCCTGTCACGGAATTTTTAGGATTAGTAAATGCTATTGGGTTAGAATTTAAGAGCATCTGCAATGCGACGCTAACAAAAGGGTGCTAGGGAAGTAATCCTGGCCGTTTTTGGCAGTTTGCAAGTGATTCCCTGTTTTTTTTGGGCGTCCGACGCATAAAGAGGAGTCTGGCGCTAGAAAATAGGTACAAAATATACTGTTGCTAGCGCTAACACTTTTGTACGCTCGGAATGGCAACTCCTTAAGCGCCTACGCAAGCGCTTTGCGCTGTAGTTGCTCTAAGAGGTTCACTTTTGGACACTAAATGTGTCTTTCCTCAATCCCTAGTCATAACTGTCTATAGTACTTTCTATTTGTGATTGCAGTCTCATTGCCAAATATTTCACTTCTATTTGACTCCATAAATTAGAATTTTATAATAACCTGGTATTGTGATGGTTTCTGAAAATTCCTATGTTTTATAGGATGGGCCATCCTACGTTCAAGTTTTCTTGAATATCTTGCGGAGCGTCTCTAAGGAAGAGACCGTGGAATATGTGCTTGCCCTCATTGATGAGATGCTTGCAGGTGCTCAACTACTCATCCACATGATTAAACTATTTGTAAGATTTATACTGTTAACCTTTTGTGTTTGTTATAGTGTTAAATCATTGTCTTCGTTTCAGCAAATCCTAAGCGAGCAGCACTGTTCTATGACGAATCTCTCGCTGGTGAAGACATTTACGACCCTTTTCTAAGGCAAGTATTGTAGATTTTCAGAGTGACATACTGTGCCTTTTTTATCATCTATTCATCTTAAAAGCTGGACATCTCATTTACTGTACAAAGAAGTCAACATAGGCTACAACATGTTGATTGTGCACTAGTTCCTGTTGAGAAGGCAGTTGGTGGATGACCAACCCATTGGAACAGAACACCTGTTTCATCTGTTTGCCTGCTAACTGAATGAAGTGATGAAGCATATTTTGTGGATAGCATCTGCTTGTATTGTACTAGTAATGCCATCCAATTTTGGCGTGAATTGGTCTTAGGATGGGGTCAATCCACTCCACTAACCAAACAAAACCCTGTACTATTAAATGGTCGTGTTCCACTCACCAAACAAAATCTTATTGGACTGAATGATAATTGTACTCCGTAAACCAAAGGTACCTCTAGTTGATCGCATGCATTATCAACATTTGACATATACTGGAAGACTAGCACTTTATTTGCTCGATATTTCATGGGGTGCCATCCAAAATGGTGAGACTTGATGATAAATGTTACCATACTGCTCCCCCCCTTGACATTTCATATTGTTCAGTATCCATCATCCAATCCCTCCAACTAAACTTTGATATCAAGCCAGCCCGTGAGCCAGCTACTTTTACTTTGCACCATCTCAACTGGGATGGGCTGAGCCCATAGTTGATATGCTACTTTTTATCGGTAGTTTTTTCCCTGTATTAGTTTGTTCCCTGGCTATCATATTTAGCTCACAAATTAACCTTTTCCAGATTGCTCTGGAAAGGTAACTGGTTCGTACAAGAAAAAAGCTGCAAGATATTGACCCAATTAATAAGGTACTCTCCAAGTTATTTATGCAAATCATTGTATTGTGGTTTTCCTTATTCTCGGCAATCTAACTTTATATGCATATAGTGCGAGACCTAAGCTTCAGAATGGCACGGTTCCAAACGGAGAGGCTTCAAACTCAAAGAGCAAGCTTACATCAATTCATGATGTGTTGAAGGGTTTGGTTGATTGGCTCTGTTCTCAGGTCAGAACTTGCGAAATGCCCTTTTGGTTTATTGCTTTGCATCTATTGTACTATGAAATTGTGTTCAGGAGCTCTAAACTTGGAGAATGGCGTGCTTTGCAGCTGAGGAGCCCAACCCACCCAAACTGTTCTATTCCTACTGCTACCCATTGTCTCGCCACTTTGCTAAAGGAGGCATATGTTAGGACTTTATTTGTCCAGGCAGATGGTGCAAAACTGCTCATCCCTTTAATTTCTCCGGCTTCAACACAACAGTCAATTCAGGTGATTGCTGTGGCCCTTAATTATATGAATTGATTTATGTATGTTTGTTCTGTGTCAAGCTACGAAGCACCGATACGGCGAGACGGACACGGCGATACGGACACGGCGATACGGGATACGGCAATTTCAGAAAACAGCAATACGGCGATACGGCGAGTACATATATAAAAATAATAAAATGCCATGTAATAAAGATCAGAATAATTGCATGCGTGAGATGAGATCAAAATACTTCCCCATTTGTTTCCTTTTCAAGTCCTCAATGACTGAATGATCATCAATTTCCACACTCCAAGGATTACTTGCAAAATAGATCATATGCTAGTATTAGAATTTGAGATAAACAGAACACATAAGCATGATAAATTTAAAACAGTAAAGAAGTTGGCCAAGGATTACCTAATGATATATATGCTTCCCAGCCTCCTAACTTCCAATTCCAACTCCAAATTCATCGAAGATGCGGGCTGACCAAGTAACTAGCAATCAGCAGCAAGCAAGCAAAGATGCGGGCTGACCAAGAGGTCAATCAGACAACCACAACAGGAAGCAAGCACTAGCAGAGCAGCGGCAAGCAAGCAAAGCAGAACAGCAAGCACTAAGCAGATCAGAAAGCAGAGGAAGTGCAGCAATCGTGTGGCTGTGGCAGAACAAAGGGCGGGAGGATTTACCTCGTTGCTGGCGACAGGCGGGGATGGAGGCGACTCCAGGCGGCCAAGATGGGCGAATCCGGGTGGGGCGAGTCGAATCTGGGCGACGGCGGCCGGATTCCAGCGACGGCGGCGTGATTCCAGGCGACGGCGGCGCGTGAGGTCGACTCCAGGCGGCGCTCGATCCAGTGCCCTGCCGAGGAAGGAATAGAGAGAGAGCGAGCGCTGGGGCTGTGGGGTTAGGGTTAGTAGTGGGCTTCGACCGGATGGGCTCTCGCCGTGTCGCCGCCGTCCCCGCCGCGTATCGGTATTTTTTTCTTTTCTTTTAATTCGGAAAACTGGGACACGCAGGGACACGCGTATCGGCGCGTATCGGCCGGATACGCGTATCGGATACGTACGGTACGGCGATACGTTGTGTTTTGGAGTATCGGTGCTTCGTAGGTGTCAAGAACACAAGTTAAACTTTCTACACTCAATTTGCCCATGCTGTACCTTTTAGATTTTTTGGATGCATGCATTTCCCTATTCCACATCTTAGTTCCGTTAGGCCATTTTAAATAACAAGCATAACGCTTATAGAAATGAGACAAGCATAACATTTTTAGAAACGAGACAAGCATACCGTGTTCGTCTTCTCTACATTGTATACTCACACCTTATTGTATCTTGTGCAGCTCCTCTATGAAACTTGCCTTTGTATCTGGCTTTTATCCTTCTATGATGCAGCTGTTGATTATTTGTCCACTACAAGGGTTATTCCAAGACTTGTAGACGTTGTCAAAGGCTCTACTAAAGAGAAGGTGAGTTTCTAAGTTTTCTTGTTTTATTATGTTGTCACCTTTCTCTCTATATCAGATATAGCAAGATAATATTATTCATTTTTCTATTTTTTGAAGGTTGTTCGAGTTGTTGTGATGTCCTTCCGTAATTTGTTGGCAAAGGGCGCATTTGCTGCCCAAATGATTGATCTTGGGTTGCCACATGTAGTACAGAATTTGAAAGCTCAAGCATGGAGTGATGAGGTGAGGATCTTGTGGAACCTTTTGAATTTCAAGCATTCTATGCAAGACTGTCAACAGCTGAAACATTGTTTAAACCTTTTTTGGGCGGAAATTGTGGGTAGAAGCATGCCTAAGAAATGAACCATCTGAAATATATTCCCTTCTAGGAGTCCAGTGAAGTAAAATGATATATGTTTTTAATTTCCCTTTTATTACTGTTCAGTGTTTACTCTAAATGAGGACTCATTAGTTTATTTTCTTGTTTGCTGAAGATTTCTGTGTTCTAGTCCCAAACTACTCATGTCAGCCTTGGTAATTTGACGGAAATATTTGCTTGTTAACTCTACAAAGAGCTGCCGGCACATTGACATTCATACCCATTGACCTTATCTGTAATATAAAGCTTGTATGATATGATGCATGTGACTCCAGCTTCAGAGATATTTAGGGGCATCTTGAAAAAAATGTGTGGAACTTTGGAACCAATGCAAACATAAGTTTGTTTGGAATTATTTAGTTTGTTGTGCATGGTTATTATGTCGTTGAACTGACGTTTTGTTACCTGTGCATCCAGGATTTATTGGATGCACTGAATCAACTAGAAGTAGGCCTCAAAGAGAACCTTAAGATGTTGAGCTCATTTGATAAGTACAAACAGCAAGTACTTCTTGGCCATCTTGATTGGTCTCCAATGCACAAAGACCCAAATTTCTGGCGAGAGAATATTTCTAATTTTGAGGAAAATGATTTCCAGGTATGTTCCGTGAACGAAAAATGTGAATGATAATTAAGAATACCTTGTGGAACTGCCTGCAGAACTGTCCCCTTGCGTGCCATTTCAGGAGCTAAATCCTTGTATAATAAAAAATGACCTACCAATCCAGTTTAATTTTGTCTAGTTCTCCTATGCTAGGGCTTTTACCACTTATATTCACTTCCAGTGCAGCAAGTCAAGACACCAGTGCACGAAACAACCTAGATTGCACTCGTACCCTTGTTCTAGTGTTCTTCCATATGGTCAAGTAGTTTTATGGACCTTTTCTGCCATGCATAGACACATGGTAGCTCCAACCCAGCTCCATTTATGACCATCCAATATTACGCTGTTTTTGATGTTTTTCCATCCAAAAAATACTTTCTAGTTTAAGTTTTACATTTCTAGACATTATGGTAGTCCGACCGCAGATTTTTTTTTGTTTCAGTATCTCTGGAATATGAGTGCGTGTTTGCGGTTAGTCTAAATTTTCTGTGTTGTGGAGTGACACCTTCAGTTTTGCAGATCCTACGTGTCCTTATGACAGTCATCGACACATCAACCGACACTACTGCTCTTGCGGTCGCGTGCTACGATCTCTCGCAGTTCCTTCAGTACCACCCTTCTGGCCGCTTAGTTGTGGCAGACCTCAAGGCAAAGGACCGTGTTATGAAACTCATGAACCACGACAATTCCGAAGTGAGGAAGAACTCCCTACTCTGCGTGCAGAGGCTCTTCCTCGGCGCCAAGTATGCTAGCTTCCTGCAGGCTTAAGACCAAGAAGTTTTGTATTTATATGAAGCCTTAGATCCCACAGAACCCGTGCTGTTTTTCAGAATGGCGAAATTGTGATTGAGAATGTAAGACCTCGAAAAATTTCTTGTCCAGTATATCCTGTTGCTATTTGATTTATGGAACTGGTGTATAATAAATAATCTCAGCTATTCCTTGCTCGATGTAATAAAATGTCCCCGGGCAGTGTTACTTTCCTCTGAACATTGCTCTTGTCTGAGGAAAGAAAGTAAGAAACAGATTTATGTAAATTGTATTCATTTTTTGAAATTGATTGTTACAGCTTGTCAATAGCACTTCATTCTTGTTAATTTCCTGTCGTAATAGCACTCCATTCTTTTATGAGAAGAAGCAAATTTGATCATGCCCTTGATTCGCTGACACACGGTTTACTAGAATTTGCATAGTCCTTGTAGTGTCAAACAGGTAACATCGTTTCAACTAATAACTTTCTTCACTGTAGCTGTACCTCACATTAGTCGAGCTCAAATTGATTTTCGTTGGATTTGCCATCTTATTGAGTCCAAGATTTGCCACCTGATGCCTTCGGTATTCACAACAGGCCTCTAAGCTTTCGGCGGCTCTAGGGGCACTACGAGGTGAGGGAGGCAAGCAGAACTAGTTTTACCTTTTTTTTTTTTTGCGTCTCACTTAAGAGGGTACAAGTTGTAGTATCTAATCAGACACACAGCTTTACACACGCACACCACACGCACACCACTAGCTGTGAACCTAATCTAGACCTACAATTAGAACCGACTTGTCTGCCCGGTACGAGATTTTTTCCCTCATGAAGCTCACAGGCGAGACCAGAGATATTTATTGATGATGCGGAATACTATTCCTAGTGAACAGTACCGCTAACACTGTTCCTAGTGAACAGTGCCCCCGTGAGACAGCCCAAAATTCCTCCCTGAGGAGTCGAACCCGGGCTGGGTAGCCTAGCCACTGCTAGCGCTACCACTGAGTTATCGCTCAGTCCTCACTAGTTTTACCTTTTGGGACTCTTTTTTTTTTTTTTTTTGCGAATGACCTTTTTTGCGAATGACCTTTTGGGACTCTTTGAAAGTACTAGTGGCTATGCACGCGCACGCGCGTCTCATCAAAATATCCCAAGAAACCAAATTGGCATATCATGACCATCAAAAAAGAATTGGGCATATCATCTGCTCATTCAACTTTATGTGAGATTTAAAGTATGCAATATCAAGCAAGAGTATCAGAACTGCATGTTGTCCGTATGGATGATCCTCCTGATGCCATACATGTTACAATAGTTTCCTGAGAATTATTATTGTCCAGATTGCATGTGCACGAGTGTCGACTAATGCAAAAAAAAAATATGATAGAAAAACAACATCATATTTATTTTACCATGTCGACGCCTTTAACTCGTGAAGATCAACAAGTTGATCTATTTGGTAGTTGCGACATCGGTGGTTTTAACTAACTATTTTCTAGTTATTTTTTTAATGAAACAATGATAATTACTAATCATAATGACCAAAACTTGTTATCTACAGACATATGACGGTTGAATCAAAAACTTCATTGCTAAAGCGAGATTGACCTGTACTAATTCTTATGTACCAAAACATGGCTTGTGCACTGTAACTTGGAACTCATGGATAATGTGAGCCTCGGAGTGATCCTTGTACTATATATAGAATAAAATTAAGCATGACAACCCCGCTCAGTTATCATAGTGTACTAAGATGAACTACTATAGGATAGTCGAAGCAGTCATTATTTTCAATATTACCGGAGATTTATAATTTACAAAGAAACTTCAACTTAAAAAGGGTGCAGTTCTACTTGTTTTGAGCAAAATCAATCGTTGGAATCTTCTCATATCTATACCTAATAATAAAAGTATTAAGACTTCTTCTCGTACGTTGTTGAAAATATCCCTAAAGTTAGCATAAATTACCCACCACTGCCACCCATAAGTTACCGATTTGTTTTTTCTTTAGTCATAAAAAGTCCTCCGTCAAGTTATTTTGATTGATCGTTCCGATCGTAACTGTTGGGCAAGAGACCAGTTTCCGATCGTGACTGCTAGGCAAAACACCAGTCCAAACTAGATTATCCATCGGACCCGAACTGGCCTCTTCTTCTGAGCTTCTACATATATGGGATTGATCTATTGAAGCTTCTTAATCGAAAGCTTACGATCGAAATCGAGGGTTCCACGAGTTTCAGGCACACGAGCGATTTGTTCGACGAGACATCAAGCAGACGGACGGAAGTCGACGAGGCCGTGGGTGAGAAGAGCAAGATGATCACGCTGGCCCGGTCGACCCGTCGAGGACGCGGCGTTGCTGGGCGGGGCGCTGTTAATGACGAAGGGTGGTGGCACGCCGTAGATCGGAACGAAGGCTCTCCAGCCGAGCCGGCCGGATGCCGCCGGCAAGTTGGGCAGCAGCCCAGGCGCCGCAGGCCGGAAGAAAGCAGCGTGGTTCGTTCTTGGATGAATCGTCACCAGCGTCCTGATACTCCGGCGCCCATGATGCGGATCAGGGTACGGAAGCCGCACCATCATCTGGTTGCTGGTAGGGCGAGCGTACGGCACGTACCTGATAGCGAGCGCCGAGCGGCGGCTTGGGCATGGGGATAGCGCTTGGTGAAACCTACACCTGCGGACACCAGCACGGCAGCACAGGATGGCATTGAGGTTATGAGGAAGCTGGGGCGGCCGTGGCAGCCGGTTGGCAGGCACGGCGGCGGCGGCGACGGCCACGGGAGCAGCAACGGCTGCGGGGAGATGGTTGGTGTAGCCAGCGGGCTTCCTCGTTCTGGCCCCGGCGCCGGCATGGGCTGCTGGGTCGGGAACGTCTTGCTGCACTCCAGGCACGCGAAGGAGGTGCGCTTCGGCTTGCGAGCGCGAGCAGCGGGCCTCTTCTTGGCTTCCGGCAACACCGTGCTGGAAGAGCACGTTCGTCACCGCCACAACGATCTACATAGACCTACAGTTACATCATACTCATCTACTGTTACAGGACACTGGACGATTATATGTTACAAGTCAGAACAACTGATCAAAGACGAAAGACGCAACAGGTGACCTCCATTCCCTCGAACGACGCTGAAATGGGTCGTTCGTCGCTTCTGATGAACAAAAAAAATCTATGTCAGGCTGCATTGATCTGGACAAGAAACCCAACGATCACCAAACTCGATGCCAGTGTAGAGAGAAGTTCAGTATTTACCAGTTTGGATGTGATCTAATTCCAGTAGCCACGTTCATCATCGAAGATCATAAAGCTGTTGTTCCACCAGTTGCATGTGCTCGGGGTATGCGCTGTGATAATCGGAGGTTGCATGCCAGTCACTATTAGATGCCCTGAATTCTTTCTCATGCTCCACCTCGGCAAATGTCACACGCTTGCTGCTCTTCTTAGAACATTAAGCAGACTAGCAAATATGCCTGCGTTGCTACGGGTACCGGGGATCATTATTTTGTTGAAATCCGCCTTTTTTTTACAGACGAAGCAATAACGGGGGCGCGACTAACGACAAGAATTAGGATCCTTTTCTTTCAGGGTTGTGCTACCGTAAAAATGTCATGTATTCTTTGCGATTGTCATCCCACCATCAATTATGCTCTTTCTTCTGCATGCCTGACTTCATACAAATCACCGTCAACAAAATGGGTTCTGACATCAGGTATTGCGACGCGCACAGGAAAATTCTTTGGCGTGGCCGAATTTTTTGTCATGGCGACGGGCAACTCAAAACACTCATTCTTTAATGTTAGATAAAGATGTGCATTGTCCTGCTTATCTTGTTTGATTATACATGTACTTACTATTGTGGCTCAATCATTATTTTACCTTTTGATTTCAAGGTTTAGAGTGAGTCTATTGAAAAGATGTATTGTGTACCTGTGTCAGTAGTGTGAGAGTTTAATTTATTGTACGGGGCAGGGCCGTGGCAGGTCGCCGACTCATCTTAGGAGGTTCTCCAGGGTAGCGGCATGGAGATGGAGGTGTCAAGTGGCAGGGCGGCAGCGTGCGGCCGTTCTTGGCCGGAATCCGGCTTGCCTTGGTTGGGAATCGGCACTATGTTTTTGTTCATGCCTTGATGGGTGGCCGATGGGCCTAGGCGAGGACACACACGAGGCTTGTGAGCGAGGAGGACGACAACCGTGTAGTTGGTTGTGTCGCAAACCTGGCGCGCCGATGACAAGAACGGGATGTCGTCGCCCCGGCCTACACCAGTCCGCTACTTGGAAAGCGCTCGTGCGTCGTCTTCATGTTAGACGCCTCGGCGTGCCGCCCCGCTTTGCGTTCCCTCTCATATCTCACTGTTATGATATGTATGTCGGGAGTTAGCTGAGACGAGGTGGTATAGAAGGACGCGCTTATGTGTGTTTTTCTCCCGTTGCAACGCACGGGCACGTTTCCTAGTAAATACTAATATTGCAAAGCAAACTCCGAATCGAAGTTGAACTATTCGATCGAACACACAAGGTGACCATTGCAACCAAATATTTTCACTGCTGTTAGAAATTGCTTAAAATAGGTGGTAGCCAGTTGACATTACATGGAATTCGCACATGTGTACCTGAATCGATTCAGACTTCAGTAGCTGTATTAAGTATACAAGGAATTCGCATATACCTGAATCACTTCTTCAGAACATTACAGTGGGGCATTACAGCAAGCACCTTGCCTTCGCTACCGCCGTTACCTGCTTGCGCATGCGCTGGCGGACGAAGGCGAGCAGTGCGGCAACAACGCGGGCCACCAGCTCCTCCAGTGTGGGCGCCAACGGAGAATAATCAGCGGAAGTTGGTAAACTGGATCGGAGCAGAGACGAGCTCCTGGACGCGTCGGGCCGGTGTCAGATCCCGCTAGTCGGAATCCAACGATAAACTCCCGATACGGAGACCTCTCGGTCAATTGAGGAATGTCTACTAAGAACTAAGAACCCTAATTGCAAGAAAGGTAAAGGAGACCGAGGTAGCGTATGGCATATTCCTTCGATAGCTCTGTCGTTCCCACGAGGGAGGCTGATATAGCGAGTCTGTTACAGCACGGTTACTTCAGTACAGTAAATTAAAGGAACAGTAACTAAAAGACAGGAAGTAAAAGGAGACCGCTGCCTTCTCTTCATCTCCACCGTTGATGGCAGCGATCGACCTGGACCGTCTGACTCTCTTAAAGCTTGCCGAGGCGTTATCTGAAGATGAAATAGACTAGTGCTTCTCTTCTTCAGATACAGAGGATCTGACAATGCCGCCGTCTCAAACAACACTTGTCCTCAAGTGTAATTTGCTGGGAACCAAGCTTTCAATGTATCCAGATGGAATTGGGGGAACACTTTCTTGATGAAGTTGGCGTCTTCCCAGGATGCGTCTGTTGGTGCGAGGTTCGCCCACTTGATCAACCATTGAGTGACCAGGATGCCGTTTCGAGGAAGTGATCGAGTTTCCAGCACCTGTTCAGGTTCAGTGCGCATCTTCCCATCAGTACTGACGAGTGGTAACCCAGGTTCTGGTACCGCATTAGCTCCCAGGTGTTTCTTGAGCTGGCGAACATGGAACACATGATGAATTTTGACACCTTCAGGTAATTGCAGTCGATAGGCCAGGTTGCCAACTTTGTCTAGAACTCGAAAGGGTCCATAGAACTTGCTTGTAAGTTTGATTGACTGACGAAGGCCGAAAACAGCCATCCTGTAAGGTTGCATCTTAATGTATACCATGTCGCCCACTTCCAGGACTCTCTCTGTTCTCTTTTGATCAGCGTATTTCTTCATACGCGTTTGAGCTTGAGTAAGGTTGTCCTTCAGCTGTTGCAGTTGTTGCTGTTTTTGCGACAGGAAATCTCTAGCTTCAGAATCCTCTGGTCCAGGAATAGCTATCTCGCTAATGAGAGGAGGAGCATACCCATACAAAGCTTGAAATGGTGAAACCTTCAGAGATGTGTGGTAAGTGGTGTTATACCACCATTCTGCAAGAGGCAACCACGAAGCCCATTTCTTAGGTTCCTGAAACACATCAGCGAACTCCTTCAGGAGCTGTTGCAGTTCCTCATCTGGGTGGTCTTGTGTCTCTGTTTCAGTTTTGTCGTCAGAGGTTCTTGAAGTAGGAAAGAGATAGTAGCCAGTAGCTCCTCTTTTCAACTCTCTGTCCATTTTTTTCATTGACATCAACTGAATCCCTTTCTTGAAGGAGTTGTCATGTAGACAGATGTCCTCCTTCCCCATTAGTTTGATCTTGACCTCTCTTGTTTGGTAATCAAAGGTAATAGGACTATGTTCAGCTAGCCAATCACTACCAAGGATGATATCATAGCCTTGCAGTGGAATGACCTTGAAAGAGTTGTGGAATTCGGTGCCCTGAATCTTGTATTTGATATTTTGAACAGTTGCTCCAGTTCGCAATTTTCCACCACCAGCTACCAAGACTGTTTCTAAATGGTTTTGTGTAGTGGTGCAATGGATTCTTGTGGAGAACTTCACATCCATAAAGGTATGTGTACTGCCTGTGTCCACTAAGGTTGTGGCTTGTTTCCCACCAATGACAACCAACAGGGTGAAGGTCGATTTGGAACTTTTACCTTGGGCTACCTGGAGTGATATTTGCATGCATTTAGCTTTTTCTGGTGGGTTAGCAGGAGCATCAGCAGTATTTTCTTGCTCTTCACTTTGCTGTTCTGCCTCTTCATCACTAGGAGCTTCTTGTTCTTCGCCAGTCATCAAATTCAATGTCTTGTATTGCTTGCATCTGTGGCCGAAGAACCATTTTTCACCACAGTATTTGCAAAGACCTGGTTCAGTGAATTTTACCTCTGGTTTATGTGCAGGACGTGTTTCACTGTCCTTCTTCTGTGGCATTTGCTCAACTGGCTTGTTCTTGTTGTATGTAGGAGAGTAGGTGTTACTCTGCTGATAGGAGCTGTATGTGGAAATTCGCCTACTGTTTTGCTGAGCTTGGACCCCCATTTCCATGTCTCTAGCAAATTCAACAGCATCATACAAATTTTGTGGATTGAGCGGTTTCAAGTAGTGCTTTATTTCAGCACGCAACCCATTGATGTAGCATTTCACATAATAGCTTTCATTGACACCTGGGTTCTCTTTCCTGTAAGAGGACATCTTTTCCTCAAACTTGTCTGTATACTCAGCCACATAGTTGTTTCCTTGTTTAATGGAGTTAAAGTTCTCCACCACATCATATGAGCTGTCGCCAGAAAATCGTTTCACTATTACTTCACAGAACTCCTTCCAAGAGAGATTTTCTTCGAGAACTCCAGAGTTTCGGAGCCTAACATCAGCTCTTCCAGTCAAATACATTTGAGCATAATCAAATTTTGCCTCTTCAGGGACATACACCATTGCGAAATACTTTTCAGTTGTCCGCAGCCACTCCATTGGGTTACTGCCGTCAAATCTGGGAAAGTCCAGCTTTGGTGGTTTAGCTATAGACCTGTAAAACTGAGCATCTCTGTCTTGAGGGTTGTTTCTATCAGGTCTGTAGTTGTGTTGCTGTCCCTGTCTGTAATCACCATGATAATGAGGTTGCATATGTTGTTGGGTGGGTGGGTGGTACTGATTGTGTTCATAAACATTAGGTCCTTGCAACTGGTATTGCTGGTGAGTGGGAAATTGTTGATATTGGTGTGGAAACTGTTGATATTGCCCCGGAGGGTAGTACTGAAACTGCTGTTGCACAGGGAACTATTGCTGGTAATTTGGTGGTGCAGGAAACCGATGCTGGTAGTATCCTTGTACTTGCTCAGGACCTTGCCACCCATATCCATTTTGTTGTGGTTGAAATCCTTGTTGCACTTGCACTGGATGCTGCCGCTCGTGGTATTGAACCTGATACTGGTCCATAGGATAACTCTTCTCTTGATAATAGTGGTTGTTTTCCTCCACTGTTGGACCTTCAGGGTATGAGATGAAATCCTGGTAATCAGGTTGCTGTTCTTGGCGTCCCATGTGCACTGCTTGTTGGTGATCAGGTCTGCCCATGCGACGCCAGACTGGAGTACCACGATCAGGGGGTGAGATTTCCTTGTCAGTGTTGCGTTTCTCTCCTTCAGCACTAGTCTCTGCATGAACAACTGTGTTGCCTTTGTCTATTGCAGTACCAGTTTTGCCACTGTCAAGAACAGCCACGGTGGTGTCACCATTAGCTGCCGCACCATCTGTGCCTTCTTCAGGTACTTCTGGAGTCTTGGACAGCATATTTTCCATGCGTAACATCATTTCTTCCATGCGGGAAAGCTGAGATTTAACTGCTGTTACCTCTGATTGCAGGCCATCAACTTTTGTGCCCAGCGCCTCTACATCCAAGCGCACAGCCGCCACTTCAGCCGCATCAGCTTTGTCGTCGTTCTTGGATTTCACCATCTGGATCGAACAGGCTGACTCTGGAATTTCACCGAAGGATGAACCTTTGAACCCTTGTCAGTGTTTAGTCCCTTCTGCCACCAGTGTTCCACGCCACCAGAATAATGGTTCACCGCCGCCGATTACACGCCTACAGCAAATCACCGTCTACCAGTCCCGCCTCCAAGAAGCACACGAACCAAAGTCGACAACGGAATTTTACAACTGAAGAAGGGTTCCCCAGCAACCGAGACGAGTACCTGGTTTGCGCCCGAATGATGCCGCCGCCGCCAAGCCGCCACCGTCGACACCGTCAGATTGACGCGCGCCGCCAACGCCTCCGTCGACCACGCACCGCCGCCGCGAAGTGGGTAAAAGGAGTGGGATTTGGCCGAAAATCGCTCCAGCACACCAAATCGAGTTGCCTCCGATCTGAAGTTGCTGCCTTTGGGGAAAAAAAATTTGGCCGAAAATCGCTGCTCTGATACCAATTTGTCAGATCCCGCTAGTCGGAATCCAACGATAAACTCCCGATACGGAGACCTCTCGATCAATTGAGGAATTTCTACTAAGAATTAGGAACCCTAATTGCAAGAAAGGTAAAGGAGACCGAGGTAGCGTATGGCATATTCCTTCGATAGCTCTGTCGTTCCCACGAGGGAGGCTGATATAGCGAGTCTGTTACAGCACGGTTACTTCAGTACAGTAAATTAAAGGAACAGTAACTAAAAGACGGGAAGTAAAAGGAGACCGCTGCCTTCTCTTCATCTCCACCGTTGATGGCAGCGATCGACCTGGACCGTCTGACTCTCTTAAAGCTTGCCGAGGCGTTATCTGAAGATGAAATAGACTAGTGCTTCTGTTCTTCAGATACAGAGGATCTGACAGCCGGGACCGAGCAGGTCGCGTCGGTCAGCGAGCTCCTGGGGTGTCGCGCGGCGCTAGGGCTTCTGGCGGCGGTTTGGAGGCGACCGCGATTTGGGAGGGATGCAGTGGCGGATCCAGGGGGGCGAGCGGGGGCCTGGCCCCCGCCATGCTCCGGCCACCCCCAACGACATGCAGCAGGGGCTAGTAGTTATACGCTTGCATTAGCTTAATATAATACTCCGGCAATTAGCGCGAGACGTAATTAATCTGCTCAGCCCAGCCCAGCCCAGCGACTGGAGCAAACGTGGTGATTTAAATGGGAAGCCCAACGCAATTAGCCAAGGGCCAAGGCCACAATAGCAAATACGTACTAGCATAGGGCTAGAAATCGATGGATTAATGCATGATCGATAGCCTATCGTGCTTCCTGTAATGCACGCACGATCTCGATCTACTCAACTCCGCCTTTGCCGCTGCCAAACCGATTGAGAATCGCCGCCGGCCTGCCGCCGCCGCAACCGCCGCCGGGAAACGCCACACAGACTCGAGCGAAGCTGCCACAATTCCCGCGCGATGACGTCTACACTCTACAACCAGCCGCCGTCCCATCACGACCCTCACACTCAGATCGTAGCAAGATCGCCCAAGGTATTGTTGTATACGTACTTGTATGCTGATATGTGTGCAGCTGCTACATGCTAGCTGGATCAAATCCAATAATTACTTGATCACTGGACAATCTAGTTTGTTTATTTATTTAAATGCTCTGATCCATGCCATTAGTATTTGGTTTACTTTCTCTGAATATAGATGCTATGTTGAGCGATTAATTTTAAAAAAGTCGTTTGCTTCTATAAACTATTTTCCCTTCGTGAATGAAGAAAAGACATCAAACATAATCAAGTTGTTCATGAGTTTGATAATTGTATATATATATATCTACTACTAATTAACAAATATGTCCATTGTTTTTGTATTGACATATGAAACATGTCCAGCAAAAAATTTGGTATGTCTTATATTGAGCTATCATTGTCTTTTTCGCCCCCCCCCCCCCCCTATGGTCAAATCCTAGATCCGCCCCTGGAGGGATGTTGTTGGTGACGAGCATGGACAACAGAAGACCGCTCAGCCTCGGGAAAAATCATAGAACGCGACATGCAGCAACACATGGTGACCACATGATCCACGACGTGACGCCGCCCGCGCGCTCGCTGCCTCCGCCGCCAGAGAAGACGACGTGCCGTTGCCGATCCCCTGCATCCACGGCAACCGCGGCAGGACGGCAGACTCGTGTGTAGAGTTTTTTTTTTGACGTGTGTGTAGAGTTTTTTTCGTTGCGGGGTGGGACTCGTGAAAAAACAAAGATAACGTTTCGTTGCGGGAGGTGTTGAGGTGCTCAACACCGACGGAGCAATCTGAGTCGTTGGTAGGTTATTGAACGCGCACGATTTAATGTATCCGGCGAAGTTTGCTCTTTTAATACTAACTAGGTAATATGCCCGTGCGTTGCAACGGGTTGAGAAAAATCTTTGTTGAATGCCTTACAACAGCCCACTAAGTTTTGTGTCTATCATACATGTCTCGTGCTCAATTCTAGCATAGCCCCATGCTCTATTACACATCGTTCCTGAACTGCATCATCAATTTATATTTGCCGAGTATCACAGATATCACCACAAAGCATCCCAAAAATAACCAAACAAATAATATCAAGAATGCAATGGGCTAAAGTCAAATTAATTAGGCCAACTCTCATAGTCTCCTCCGATACGCCACGCATCGACTTCTGCGTCGAGAATAAATACAAATGGTCCTTGAAATAAAAGATGGCGATACTTGCATCATCGGGACATACCAAAGATACATCTTCCATAGATGATTTAGAACATCCTCCCACTTCCAATAATCCAGATTCCAACATCATTTTAAATAAGCAACAAAAGTATGCCCACTGAATCCACAAAACATGGTTCTATAAAAGATGGCGATGCTTCCATCATCGGGACATACCAAAGATACATTTCCATAGATGATTTAGAACATCCTCCCCCTTCCAATAATCCAGATTCCAACATCATTTTAAATAAGCAACAAAAGTATGCCCACTGAATCCACAAACATGGTACTAAAAGGAGCATCCGCAATATAAGGTATCACACTTCATTCTTCCTGAGCCTCCTCAAGCCATTTGACAAAAGGCTCCAGGGGTTTGACGATAAATTGCCTGCCAGTTAATTAGTTAGTTAGTTGAAGTTATAAGAAGGTTTAGCCATAGTAACTGAGACGCTATAATAGCTTCCACATAGGGCGCCAAGATACTTGAAACAGGTGGCTTTTCAGTTACATGCATGTGATCAAATAAGTTAGATGCAAAGGATAAAATAGCTTACCTCCATTTTTGGCTCGAACCCTTTAGGAACCAAAGAAGTATGGTATCTTCAGCTTACACATCTTGATCATACAGTGATCTTACAATTTCAGGGAATAGCTCCATCAGCTGCATGTCCTCGTAGCACTGTGTCTGCACCTTGTACAGAAGTTCCAGATCTAGGTTTCCACTTGTGCAAAATGCATTCATAATACCAGCCTAAGCATTCACCTGTAAATGCAAATAGAAAACATAACTAATAAGATGGATCTCATTTCATATAATATCGCAAGTAATTACATGTCTAACAAGCAAAGGAAGCCAGTATTGCCCTAAACTTTACATGTTATCTTTATTGGAGATATGGTGCTGCCTGTTTAACTTGGGAGCAAATTGCAATATAAACTGTGGTCATACATGCCGAAGGGCTGAATTCGAATTTTGCTGCTGGTTCTTTCCAGACCACTCAACAGCTTCCATCAGCACATCACACGGCATGCAGACAACATCTATATCAGGAAATTTATTGCTTGACAACCTCAGTAACTTCAGATACGTTAGCTTCTTCATTGACCATGGTGGTCAGTGTTATCATTTTTACCACGAGAAATGTTATCATTTTTTTTTTTGAGATCCAGAGACTGATATCATAAGTGATCAGTGTTTCGCTTGAGAAGGTGGAAATAATTGATAAAATCTAGCATGTAACTATACAAAGTTGTCAATGATGTGAAATTCTGAACCTGCAACGATTGACGCTCAATCACTATTTTCACTGCAAGTGCTCTAGAAGATATGCATATGAACCTTACATGTATATATGGCAAGCACATCAAGCATGAAAACATGTCAATTGATTTGTGGAGATAATTCCGCTTACGTACCTAGACTTTTGTCAGGTGACGTAACCAATTTACAAGCCCCGTGAATCAAGTCCTTCAATTTGTTGGACCACACCTTTCAACAACATGAGCACATGCAGCTCTCACTTAATCTATCGGTATATAGCATACTTACTATCAGTGTACTTTAAGAAATCAAATGAATAGGAAAGTAAAAATGTAGTTTATACTTGTTTGAGAAAACTAACACAATGAAAAAAGGGGGAGAATATTTAAAATTGTTTACATTGCACGTTGATAACCTATTTACAATTTGAAACAAGCATATGAACTACAAATATTCAACATAGCCAAATCTTTTAGGGATCTCGTGCAGTGTGGAGATGAGAGGGAAGTGACAAACCTTGTGAATGCAAAAGCGCTGGAGAGCCGCGAAAGTGGTAGGATATGAGCGATCTGTCAATGGACGGGCTTCTACGACGAGAAGCTTTTCCGGGTACTGTGCGCCGAGGATGCTGGAAGCCGGTGGACTTGACCTTCCGCCTCGCCGCTGCGGACCTGGTCGCCGGCACCGTAGAGCGATCGACGGATCTGGTCCTGTCCAAAGTTGAGCACCATATCGCCTCCCAGCATCTTGAGTGTCGTCCTGGTTACATGTCAGTGCCACCGCCTGCCACAGCCACGTTCCGCGTCGAGTCTTGTTAGTAAATACTCAAATGATGCACTAAAAACAAGAAGTTCATGCACGGGTCATGCAACAAATACAAGAAATTCATGAACCAACGTACAAAAAGTTCAGTCGGCAAGATGTGCAACTAAATACTCAAATGTACGGTTATGACACATATAATTGAACAATCATCTGACCGGCACAAAACATTAGTAAGTGAAGATGCAATTACCAGCAACAGTGAGGTCACACGTTTCTTAACAGGCAGGAGAACACCATCCTTAGTCTTCAAGGCAATCGCGGTGGGTCCTAACTGCAATCGTAGCAGGGGGATTAACATCATAAGAGCTACTTACATGCAGTGACGCTGCACATCGATCCTAGCTAAAGCTTGCAACACGGGTCCTCCAGAACCCAGAGATCTGTAGTCCCATCCTAAATACCAAACCTCCCAGCTGGCTCAGATTTACGAGCAAAGTACTGCCCGCTCACAAACCCGACGAATCTAGCCCCAAACGGAACGCCATTTAGCCGCAGTTTTTGACAGTTCGGGGATCCAAATAGAAAAGAAAAAGAACAATCCCACCTGGATGGCCTCAAGGGCGTACTCGACCTGGGTATAAATATTCCGTGCGTTGCCCGTGCGTTGCAACGTGCGTTGCAACGGGGTAAAACCCCCACGAAGATCAGCATCCCGCCATCGCCGTGCGACATATCGAATCGATGTAAAGAGGGAGAGAGAAAACGAAAATCGAATGAGCAAAAGCTTTTATGCCATACTCTTTGGGCTGTAAGAGTCCGTAGGAAGCAGCAGGCAGGTCAGAAGATGGCTTCTCCTCAGCAGAAGAATCCCTGAGACAGAAAAAAGCAAGCTAGATGAGTACATAAGAACAATTTGCGTATATCTCACGACATTGAACATGGTGACACGGCCAAGTTGAACGGCGATTTGCAATCCAAGGGGCTGGAAACCCGCCCGAAATGCACTTCTATATCTACGTTTAGATTATATAAGAAAGAACAGGTGTACAAAGGAGAGGCAGGGTATACACCAGTGCAGAGAAATCTACGTTTAGATTATATAAGAAAGAACAGGTGTCCAAACGAGAGGCAGGGCATACACCAGTGCAGAGATTCTGCCTCCGACGTGATCCACCGGCCGATACATGAAGTAAAACAAGCAAGCCTGATGAGTGGTGTAACAGATTTTAAAACCGAATAACCAAAAAATATCATGGCGTGATGTGACATGGAACCTTGCCGCGAGAAATCGGACTGAAATTTAGCTACGAATCACCGTCCACGGACAAAACAATTTGATTTCGACTAATCACAAACCGGAAGTGATTAGGGACCGAGAGTGAGATCTTACGAGGAAGATTGCGTCCGCCCTTTGGGCTGTACAGATCTGATCTTTACCGGCGGCGTGGGTGGTGTGAGGTGCCCCGTCCTCCTCTTTTTGGATCTGAGCCTTACCGGCAGGGACTGCATGGGGAGGGGCACTTCGCTGAGCTTGCCGTCGGTGGGCATTATTTCTCTGAGGCTGCCGGCAGGGAGGAAGACGGAGGTTAGGGTTCGGGCGATTTGCTTTCTCGCGGGGTGGGTGGGGAAAGGAGAAGAGGAGAACGCGGTGTGTGTGTGGTGGGGTGCGGGCGACGCTCGCTCGGCGTGGTCCAGGGAAGGGAGAGAGATCGTGAGGGAAGTGAGAGGCGGCGGCGGCCTGGTCTCGGGAGGCAGAGAGCGGGGATCGAGGAAGCAGAAAGGAGGAGCGAGGGGGAAAGAGAGGGCACGGCGGGCGTCCGCATTGTCGAGGCGAGGCAGAGGGGGACGACGGGCGAAGCACGAGCCGTTGGATTTCGTCCGTCGCCGATGTCGTCCGTTGGATTTCGTCCGTCGGGTGGCAGAAGACAGGACACTGCGTACTTTTGTAGTAGAGATAATCTCTACTATATAATATAGCTAGAGGAGGTGTTGGTACGTTTTTTTATTTCCGGTTCTACCCTACGTTCATAAGCCGAGGTAGGCAATATTACATACTCTGCCACCGCCAAGTAAAAGTTACCGCTTCGGTTTCGTTATGTTTTTCTTCCGTTCGTGGCTACCAGCCTCCGACCTGTCCTCGCTCTGTAATTAAGGACCAGAGTACGTCTTGCTTCGTACGACCCGTGATGGTCGGCGAGGCACGCTCGGCCGCCTGCTGCTCGACGGGCGCCCCTGCTCGACGTGGTACGGGCCTCACCTTCGCCCCGGCAAGCTCGTCATCTCTGACTTGCGGACTTCCCCGACCGCCGCCGGCTCCTATTCTCCTTTCCGTTCTGGCCGTGACCGTGGTTGGTAGGGCAGAGGTGTGGGGAGGAGATCTGGCGCTCGGATCTGGTGACATCATGCGTGCACCGCCGCCGACCTGGCTCATAGTTCTTCGCATGGAGCTTCGGCCGCCGCGGCCTACTGATCCCGAGCTGGATCCCCGCCTCCTGCCCCCTCCAACATCCCCCACATGCGAGCTGCTGCGCCGGACCCCGCCCTCAGCATGCTCCACCTTTTCTGATCGGATGAGAAGGCGTGGTAGGTCTGGGGCGCTGCTCTGCAGGTCTACCTCCACGACGCTGACGCCACCGCGCTCCCCCGCCCTTTCTGGTAAGCCACCAGCTCTCCCTCCCGTCTTCCCAGCTCTCGTGATTTTTATCAGATGCTCTTTCAAAGATTTGTTTAAATTGCCAATTACTTGTGAGTTGAGACTTCTTCTGAGGAGGCCGGGCCGGTCACGCACGAGTGGACTCGATCCCGTCGCCGTCCAGTACCCATGCGGAAGCTGCAGAACACCGATGTGCCGCCACTAAAGTACACACGCGCGCTGTGCTGGCCCGCTGGTGCTCATACCTCGCCGTGTTGGTGCCCCGCATGGTCATCCTCGATACGAAGGTCATGGCGTCGTGCTGGACGACTACATGTCCACTGCGTCTGAAGTCTGAACTTCTAAGACCCACTGCTGACTGCTCTGAAAATCTTCAAGCGGGGCAACGGGCAGCACCGCAACACTCTGCACTCAGCAGCAGGATGCAGTCCTGCCGTCTTTGTGCAGTCTAGATAGTTTTGATATTTCTCTTTTCTTAGTTTGTGCTCTGCTCTCTGCTGCTATACGGCGATGAGCTAGGTGCAGGATTGTACTTAGAGCAGCAGCTTTGTACAATACACAATACGTGCTTTCTAAAATGCGTTAGCCCCGGTGTACTTAGTTCTTTCTGTTTTTGCTATGTACTCCCTCCGTTCCTAAATATAAGATGTTTTACGTGTTACACATGTTGTCTACATGCATACTAAAGTTAGTGAACCTACACATGAAATATGTCTAGATACACTTGTGTGCATGTGAATGTGGACAAAAGTTAAAACATCTTATATTTGGGAACGGAGGGAGTACTACCTAGCTAGCGAAGAGTGAAGATAATGCTGATATGAGGCAAGTAGATGGGGTTCTGGAAGTTCTCTTGCATGCGCTTATGTCACACGTGATGTTTAGAACACCTGGAATTGATGTCCTGGTGGTCTTTATGCATGCATGTCGCCTTGGATTAACATTAATTTAATATTATGTCTTACTGTACCTACTTCAATGTTTTGCTTCTTTAACCTAATACTTTGGCGATTTAACAAGACTTGTTTTGTTAGTAATCATTTTCATAATGATTTGGTTTTATGACTCACAATCTATGTGTGCTCATTTTAGTACCTTTTGATATCCATGGTATTTAACATATAAGATTGGGAGATAAGTGGCAACTTTTTATTTGTCTTTCTCAGGTTGGTGCACATACATATATGGAACTGTAAGAGATCTTGGACGTGGCCAGTTATATTTTCAGGGGTCAATTTGATATCACTATCAAATATTTGTACCCGTTGCAACGCACGGGCAGTTTGCTAGTATAGATTAATAGTAGTATAGATAAAAATTGAACTCTCCTTTTTCTATGTTTATATATGTTAGTACTCCTTCATTCCATATTAGTAGTATCACTGAAAAGGATGTATTTAGCACGTGCTAGATACATGTGTTTCAGGGATAACTAAGATGGTACGGAGGGAGAATATCCTTAACAGTACCATTGTTGCTAAACTGAATTAACTGCACTATATACACTTTCAGCCATCCATGTATTCAGTCTCAACAATTTCCAAACACAACCATTGAAATAAAATTTAAACTGTTCAAAGCCCGCCTCACGGTGATTTATGTCTGGTTCACTAGCTTCCCAGGATACATATTGCTCGATATTGTTTCGAGTCCTCTGAACTGAGTTACACACCCTTACACAAAAGAGGCCTCTTCTGTTCCGTCAAAGTACGCTCATGTTGGTCCTTCCCTCGGCGCAAGTGCCACACTCACAGGGCCTCTAGCGCCTTCTGCGGTGGTCAGATCCCGGTGTGGAAGTTGCCGTCGGTGTTGACATGGCCAGGATTCACACAGTTGATGCGCAGCGAGGTGTGCTTCTTGGCAAGAACCCTTGCGTAGCCATTCATCAGGGCCTTTTACTAGGCATCAGGACTGATACCATGGAAGTGTTGGATGTTACGGATGGTGATTTTCATATTAAAATGCACATCCGTAATAAAACCGATAAATTCATTTGGAGTCTTTTTGCTGTGTATGGGCCGGCTCAGGAGGTGGCTAAGACTTCTTTTCTCTGTGAAATGGTAAACTTGGCAAAAGATAACCCTCACCCTCTTATCATTGGTGGGGATTTCAATCTGCTACGGTTTCCATTCGAGAAAAGTAAGGGTCGGTTCGACAACCGTTGGCCTCTTTTGTTCAACGCAGTCATTGACAGCTTGAACTTAAGAGAGATAACGATGGTGGGGAGACAGTTCACTTGGGCTAATTCCCTACCTGAACCCACATACGAGAAACTAGACCGTGTACTGATGGATTCTGAATGGGAAGATAGGTTCCCATTGGTGTCGGTACGGGCTCTAGAACGTATTGAGGGTTTGTCGGACCATGCTCCCATTCTTTTGACCACTGGAGTGCCTAGAGTGCAGTGTAAACCACGGTTCAAGTTTGAGCTTGGTTGGTTACACCGCGAGGGCTTCCATGAGATGGTTAAAAGAATTTGGGAATTACCGGTAGCGGGTGATACGCCTATCCAGCGGTGGAATAACAAGATACGTGCTCTACGTACTCACCTCGTCGGTTGGGCTCGTCATACTACCGGTTTACTTAAAAAAGAAAAAGTACGACTTTCCTCGATAATCGATGCTCTAGAAGCATTAGCAGAAGTTCGGTTACTGTCTGCGCAAGAAATTGAGCTAAAGAGCCAATCTAATGCACAGATAGCGAAACTACTGCGTGAGGAGGAGTTAAAATGGTATCAACGTTCCAAGGCCCAATTCATTCTAGAAGGAGACTCGAATACTCGCTATTTCCATAGTATTGCCAATGGCAGACACAGGAAAAAGCGTATTCATTCTCTGGTCCAGGATGAAGGAACGATTGAGGGCCATGAACAGCTAAAGTCGTACATTACAAATTACTATAAAGGTCTGTTCGGTGCTCCAGAGGAAGGAAATTTCTCCTTGGATGAGTCCCGAACAGCGGACATTCCCCAGGTTTCAGAAGAGGAAAATAGCCTTCTTACTAAACCCTATTCAGAGGAGGAAGTGAGAATGCGGTTTTCCAAATGAAACATAATTCAGCTCCTGGTCCTGATGGCTTCCCAGCCGAGTTTTATCAGAACTTTTGGGATGTTATCAAGGCCGATTTGCTCCAATTGTTCGCCTGTCTTCACAAAGGACAATTAGAGTTGTTTCGTCTCAATTTTGGTGAAATAATTTTGCTACCTAAGGTTAACGAGGCAGAAAGGATCCAACAGTTTAGACCTATATGCCTCTTAACGTTAGTTTTAAAATATTCACCAAAGCGGCGACGATTCGACTGAACACTGTGGCAGATCATGTGGTTCGTCCGTCTCAGACGGCTTTTATGAAAGGTCGCAACATCCTTGATGGAGTCGCGGTCCTACATGAAACGGTCCATGAACTACATAGGAAAAAGTTGAACGGGGTAATTCTTAAAATTGATTTGAGAAAGCTTATGACAAAGTTAAGTGGTCTTTCATCCAGCAGACCCTAAGAATGAAAGGCTTTTCTTCAGAGTGGCGCGCGTTAATTAATTCCTTTGTTTCCGGAGGAAGTGTAGCCATTAAGGTCAATGATGACACTGGCAAATACTTCCAAACGAAAAAAGGCCTCAGACAGGGTGACCCGCTTTCGCCAATATTATTTAATATAGTGGCGGATATGTTGGCTATCTTGATTGAACGCGCTAAAACTGAGGGTCAAATTGAAGGAGTGATTCCCATCTTGTCGATGGTGGATTATCGATTCTTCAATATGCCGACGATACAATTTTTTTATGGAGCATGATATCGAAAAAGCTCGTAACCTAAGTTGATTTTGTCAGCTTTCGAGCAACTTTCGGGTCTTAAGATAAATTTCCATAAAAGTGAATTGTTTTGCTTTGGCGAGGCCCAAGAAAACGCCGCCTTGTATGCTGAGCTTTTTGGCTGTGAGCAAGGACAATTTCCTATCAACTATTTGGGCATTCCGATTCATTATCGGAGACTTACAAATGCTGAATGGAAAAGGTGGAGGAAAGGCTTCAATTACGTTTAAATAGCTGGAAAGGCAAACTCCTATCCCTGGGTGGAAGATTGGTTCTCATAAACTCGGTACTAACAAACATGGTACTGTATATGATTTCATTCTTCCAACTGCCTAAAGGGGTCTTAAAACGATTGGATTATTTCCGATCTAGATTCTTTTGGCAAGGGGATAGTGAGAAGAAAAAATATCGACTGACTAAATGGAGTGTGGTTTGCTGCCCTAAAGACCAAGGAGGGCTCGGAGTTCATGACCTTGAGGTCAAGAACAGAGCGCTGCTAGGTAAATGGCTATTTAAACTTCTTTCTGAAGATGGAGTTTGGCAAACCCTCCTTAGGAGAAAATATGTCGGAGATCAAGCTGTTTCCCAGGTTCTTTGGAAACCTGGCGATTCACACTTCTGGGCTGGCCTCATGGCTACAAAGAAGTTCTTTTTTCCACATGGCTCTTTCTCAATTAGGGATGGATCGGAAATTCGTTCTGGGAGGATATTTGGCTTGGCCAATCTACCCTCAAAGAACAATATCCGGCTCTATATTCTATTGTTCGAAACAAAAGTGACACGATCGCGAAGGTGTTGGTACTTCCTCACCAAATGTTTCGTTCAGAAGAGTTTACTTGGAACAAGACAAGCATCTTGGAATGCTTTGCTCATCCGATTGGATTCAATCCAATTATCGGAAGGTCCAGATAAGTTTCAATGGAATCTGACGAAGAACGGCAAATTCTCGGTTGATTCTATGTATAGAGCGCTTATCCTACCCGAAATTCCAGTCGATAGTGCTTATAATAACAAACTTTGGAAGATGAAGATACCACTAAAAACTAAAGTGTTTGCGTGGTATTTACGTCGAGGAGTAATTCTCACCAAAGATAACCTTGCCAAACGCAATTGGCACGGAAGTAAAAAGTGTGTTTTCTGTCAACACGACGAGACCATTACGCACTTATTCTTTCAGTGCGAGTTCGCTAGGTCTATATGGTCAGCCATCCAGATAGGTTCTACCTTACACCCACCCAGATCCGTTGCTAACATTTTTGGCAATTGGCTAAATGGAGTGGATCCTAGGTTCAAACTATTCAGTAGGGTGGGAGCGATTGCTGTTATTTGGTCGCTATGGCTATGTAGAAATGACAAGTTTTTAATGATAAAAATTCTTCTCTTATGCAGGTTATATACCGGTGCACAGCGACGCTACGAGCTTGGTCATCCCTGCAGCGTGTGGAGCACCGAGACTTATTTTTGGAGGTGGCGTCGAGACTGGAGGCTGCGCCAGGGAGTTATTTTCCCGGCATGGGTGGCAACATAGACTCCGGATAGACCTACCAGCAGCCTAGGCGGATCTAAATTTCTCATTTTGATATGTAATTCGCCTTTTTATTTTTCGCTGACCGACTTGAGTGATGGTGAACTGGCGGCTGTGTGAATCTTAGTTATGCAGAGGCCGGGTGTAATGCTTAAATCTTTTAAGTAATAAAAGCCCTTTATCTAAAAGAATCAAGGCCTTGGACACTCTGTAGGCTGAGGGCCCTTTCTCCACTGGCCATCCACGGCGATCCAGTTGGCCATCCTTGAAGTCCTTGAGGAATAGTTCAGACAGTTCGTCCACCCTCTCTAAAGATAGTTTGTCAATGTTGTTAAACTCTTGTTTCAGTTCTTCTCCACTGAAAAGCTTTAAAAAATAAACATTATTACTCAATGAAACATTCTCAGTAAATTGTGCTATATGGCATTTCAGATTGGAGAGAGTACCCGTAGTAATCCGATAAAAGACGAGAGGTTAACAACTCTTGCATCGGAGGAGGCTAGAAGCAGAGGGAGCAGTGCTTCTGTGACATTCTTGGTGCCGCCGTAGTTTGTTCTTAGGCATTCTTCTGCTTCCACGTAACTCTCTGTCGACCGCTGGTCCACCCACTCGAGCCTCTGTATTGCGCTCATGCTTGCAAACTTCTCTGATGTAACCTAGGATATCATGCCAGGTTTCAGATGCAAATTTATCTACACTTGCAATGTGTTTTCTTCCTCTTTACAATTTTCTAAATTAGGATGTCCACAATAATCCTAGTAAGTTTGTATCTACAGATATATAGAGACCCATATGATTCTTATGCTTTGTCTCGTACACCAAATTTTCATGTATGGTAAGTTGGATTTCCGTGCTCCTTTTACTAGCTATATATCATGCTCAAAATATTGTTAATCCGAACATTCTCATTTACATGTCATATCGATATTGCTATGGTCATCTAAGACACATATGCTACACCTACTTTCTATAAGTGTGTCAATTAATTTAGTAGTACTATGGAAGTACATTTAATCATGTACATCTTCTTTGTTTTGAGAGAAATCATAAATCTACTGATATCATACCTATGCGACAAGTCTATATTACTTAGCATCAATCTACATTTCATGAATCGGGGAAGTGTTAACTTCTCTCTAGTCTAGTATACTATTTGAAATTTGCGACGTCTAAGAAACAGAAAAAAGGCAGTAAGCCAACCACTTCCTGAATGGCTGCCGGGTCTGGGTCTCCGATGTCTACGGTCACCCCGAGAACTGCTGCGTTATTGACCTGCAAAACACAAAGAATTCTTTATCAGAGCATAAACCATCTGCACATGTACAATAGAACTAACTATACAACCTTTGCCGCATATAACTCCATAGTAGCACACCACACAGAGTCACGAAGAAAACCAAAACATGTTATTGTGATGAAATTGAAAATCACTCGGATAAAGACAATGATTCGGACAGTAAGACGATGGAAAGGAGAACCAAAGCCGTACCAATATGTCTAGCTTGCCAAACTTATCCCTGACGAAATCTGCCAAACGAGCAGCGCTCGACGGCTCGCGCACGTCCAGCTGATGGAACATGACGTCCGACAGCCCGAGCTCTCGGAGCTCGTCGACTGCCGCAGCACCCCTCTTTTCATCCCTGGCCGTAAGGACGACGGTGACTCCGTTGGACGCCAGCTGCCTGCATATCTCCAACCCAATACCTTTGTTGCCACCAGTCACCACAGCAACCCTGAATGAAGAGAGCAAACAAAAAAAGTTTGCCATTCAAGAGGCTGAGACGAAATTCGGCGTTGACATCCTTCGAGGAAATGGGAGATCGAAGCTTTACTACCTTTGTTCAGATGAGCTTCCTTCCATTGGAGAGAGATTCTGGCGGAAGGGAATGAAGAGTCGATCAGCTGAGTTTTGTTTACGGGACGGAAAAAAAGTAAGTTTAACTGAAAGAAGAAATATAATGGAGAAAACAGAGAGCACGCATGTACTACAGTTTCGGACGCATCTAGACGCCTTTTAGTGTATATAGGTTAACTCATTACTTAGCGTAGTCCACGTTAAAATATTCAGCACCTTACAGATACTATAACTAGAACGGAATCATCCATTTCATTCCTTCATCGAATTACAAGCAACTACAACCTGTCTATCCTCCCAATTCAGACGACAGTTCGACAGTTCCACTTCCACACAAATCTTACAGCCACCAGAACTTGGATTATTTAGCAGCACCTATTTTATGCATGATCACAGTACACACGCTCTGCGCCTCCTTAGGCCATCTCTAACCGATCCCCTAAAATCGGTTAGAGGAGTAAAAATACGCAGCGGCGGCACCTAACCGATCCCCAAAACGGTTAGAGAAGAAAAAATTTACTCATCGGAGGAGTAAAAGTGGCTCCCGACTCCTAAATATACTCCTCCGAAACCAATTCCGAGAAAACCTCCAGCCTCCCGACCCGCCGCACCTATTCCCGCCGGCATCGCCGCCGGCGACCCCCATACCCCGCCGCCCCACCCCGGTCCCTCCGCCGCCCTCCGGCCCACCTCTCCCTCGCTCGCCGCCTCTCGCCGTCGCCGGAATCGACGGGGCGAGCTCGTTTTTTCCCGAAAAAGTCCCCGCCTCCCGACCTCCTCTTCCCGCCCGCCGCCGTTCTTTCCCGCCCGCCTCCCCGCCGGCGCCGATGTCGCCGACTCCGCCCGAGATCGACGCGTAGCTCTCCGGCGCACCTTCTCCGACCATCCCCGGCGCCGGAGACGCCCCGACGCCGCCGCAATCGGAGATCTCCGCCGCAATCTTCTCCGACCATCCCCGGGGGCCAAAAACGTGGTCCGGCCGGCCGGCACGGCCGTCAAGGCCTCCGGTAAGGCCGGCGGCAAGCGCGTGGAGGCTCCTGAGGTGGCGCCGCGTCCTCCCGTTGCTCCTGTGGCCGGCCGGCGGCAGAGCAAGCCGACTCCGGCCAAGGTGGCGCTCGCGGAGGCGGCGGCCAAGAAGAAGAGGAAGAAGGCCGAGGCGGCGCTTCCGAAGGCTGCAGCTGCCTCTTCGACGCGCAAGGTCTCGACGGCGAACCCTCCCCGAGGCCGGCCACCGCGGGCGGCCGTCGTCAACATCGACGAGCCCGAGGTGTTCGATGGATCGTCGGCAAGAAATGGGGCAAAAAAAAGTTTACTCCTCTAAATTTAGGGGATCGGTTCGGCGCCGACCACCTTTAGAGGAGTACTTTTACTCCTCTAAAGTTTACTCCTCCGTTTACTCCTCTAACCGATTGGGGATCGGTTAGAGATGCCCTTAGCCCAAAAAGCGCCCCAAGCTAGTAAAATTTACACTAGACGAACACCTACTCCATAAGCACATATAGACAGAGAAAGAAGAAAACAACGGAATCTCGCAGGATACAGAAATCACGGGAGCTCAGGCCAGCTAGGACGCGGGACGAACCTGAGCGGATCGAAGCCGGTGGAGAGGAGGCGGGGAAGGGTGTGTGGGGGAGAAGAGAGCCGAGAGCGTATAAATAGCGGGCACTGACGACGAACATAGAATTTTCTTTTCCACTCTCTTCTCCTGTGTTGCAAAGCAGCCTGAAGATTTCGGGAGGAAGGTGGGACGTGGTCGGAAAAGAGGAGTCGACGGAGTCAGATTTTGGACGTTTCGCTCCAGACTTGCTACTGCAATTTTTCTCGGTTGGTTTGTTGGTTAGTGCCGGTCTCTGTCAGCGTCCGTCAAAGCAAAGTCACGGGGATGAACATAAACAAACCGTAGTATGATCGGAAATTTGTTTAAAGATGCTTTCCGCGGGTACTTTTATAGCTTTTCCATTCAGGTTGTTCCAGCACACTTTTTTTTTTGAATTTTCACCGGGGAGGAAGAAAACCCTCTACCTGAAGTTGTATTCATTTTGCATATAAGACTTTGCAGCCTTTTACAAGATGGGTTCAAGTGAACCAGAATTTTACAGGGAGGAACCGGAGAGAAGACAAAACAAAACAACGCAAACCAACACACACGGGGGCGGGGTGGGATACAGACGCAGTTGAGAAGCACTATCAGGCGTGCTCGCATGACGACCACCACCAGGAAGACGGGAAGGACAGTGCTATGAGGAGTGCGTCCGACGTCGTCGAAGGGCATCATGGTCCCGAGACATTGCAGATTGCAACACCACCACCTGCTTGCATGGCGACTACCCACAAGCTGGCAAACCAGGAGCATACGGACCAACGAGTGAGGCTGGCCTAGCACCAGCGCCAAGAACCTTGACCCCGACCTCAGCCAAAGGGGCAGCCCCAAGCACTCTGCGAGGTGGGGGCAACCTCGCCGCCGAAGGGGGCCGATCAACCGAGACTGCACCAACAACACGAAGCTCGCGACAATGCCGCTACCATCCCCATCGGATTTTTGCCAAGCTTGCACAGCCAACAAGAGCTGAAGTCGAAAGGTGTCAAGACAACCCGATTGCTGCCACCCGACAAGCAGCACGAGGTTCAAATACGACGCCTTCAACAAGGAAACGACACCCTAAGGCACCGTCGTTGTGGAGCTTTCGCTCAAAACCACTGCAGGAAGCGGCATGTGGTGCATCTCCCAAAAACTACGCCCCAATGAGGCATAGCGACGCCATCTGCGCCGTCGTGGCCGCCCTGGTACAACCAGAGCAAGGATTTCTCCTGGGGTACGCACCTTGAACATGGTAGCCGCCTGTCGTTCGCCTGGGAGGGGCAGCAAGCTCCACCACACTTTGCCAAGACGATATGCCGTAGCCCGCCAGAGAAAGGTGCTGCAGCGCCGCCGGAGCAGCGTGGTGGAGGGCTGCCGGAGGGTCCTCACCCCCGCGCATCGGAGAAGGCCGGCTGCACAGGCAGGGGCTTCAGCCGCGCGCCGCCCGACCTGGAGCAGGGAGCTTAACTTCGGAACAGGCTCCAGGCGAGGACGCGGGTCGAAGAAGCGGGCGCCCCCCAGCAGCCAGGATGGAGAGTATGGGAACCCGCCGGAGACGGGACAGACGGCCGCAGTCGCCGGCGACTTTGGATCTCAAGGGAGGAGAGGATGAAGCCCCACCAAGCCCATCTGGGCCCAGATCGGGCCCAGGGGCCGCCGCCGCCACCTGCCGCGCGGGGAAGCCACCGACGTCGGGGGGCCACCGCCACCGCAGGCCGAACTCCCGACGCCGTCAACCCCATGAGGCCCAGACGCCCAGCGCAGCTCGGACGGAGGCGAGACGCGGGTCACCCACGCGTCCACCGCGGGATCCCTCCCTGCCACCATTTTTGGGGCGGGAGCCGCCGCCACCACGGCGAGGCCAGCGGCAGCGGCGGGGGAGAGGAGGCAGGCAGGGGGACTGGCGGCGGCGCGCGCTAGGGTCCCCCGAGTTGCCCCTCCATCACACACACACAGACACACACACACACACACACACACACACACACACACACACACACACACACATTTTGACTGTGACATGGATGGCGTGGATGATGCTCCCGAGAGGTTTCACCATCTTGCCTGGTGCTATCCCATAGAAAGGCTCAGTGGAGGGCTTGAGGTCCGAGTGGGGGATCTTTTAGATGGGTACATGAATATTGGTTATACGGTCACATACCCGATATGTACCCTCTCTATCTAATCCGTATGATTATTTCTCATTTACATATTCATGGGTAATGTTTTGTCCCATGCTCTCCTACCAAGGGTTTTTACCCGCATGGTCAGCGGGGAATGGGTATGCATTGACATTCCCGTCCACAACTTCTCTCATATGCTCTATGGCTTATTATTTGGAGATTAACTATTAGTTTAGAAAAGCAATAAGCTTTTAGAAACACTAACACACTTTATTAATCAACAGAGTTCGAAATCAACATAGGGATCAGTACAAAATCTGAGGGTTTTAGAAGCCACACATGGCGCCCCGAATCTAAAGAGGTTGTAGATTGAACATGGTACCATTTTGACAGACTGTGCGGCATTGGTGACTACAGCAACGTTACAAAACATGTTACTTTTCTCCTGGACATTGGTCCATCAGGACACAACTCGCTCAAATAGCAGTCCCGACAACCTTTGGGGCTTCCATATCAACAGAGGTTATAATTTCAGAACATATAGTCAAAAAATAATTTCAGAGCTCATCATCATGCCAAGTTGGCACTGAAGATTCAGAGTATATCTTTTAGCTACACGTGTTTAAATTCAGGTGTAGATACATGCCTAAATGCTGATCTATCTGCAGGTTCATGCATCATGCAATGCAAGATTGTACATGTACGTTGTTGTTAAATCAATGAAAAATTCTGTGTTAAAAAAAACGTTGAAGAGGAGGAGTCGGCTTATATTTTAAGCCATCAACAAAAATGGGCCGAATTGTATGTGTGGATGGACGGAACTGGCTTGCTGGGCCAGGAACCCGCCAAATTCTCGGCCCACCCAAATTGGCCTTAAAGCTAGTACTACCTTGGACCAAGTGCAAACCCTTCCTCCGTCGCAAACAAGTGAAGCCTCCAGCCGCAGCGCCGCTCTCGCCACCGACTCATTGATACATGGCGGCGGCGGTAGCTGCTCGCGCTGGTGCTGCTCGCGCCGGGCTCCGGCGGATGTTCTCCGTCTTTGCCTTCGCTCCCCCGCCTCCCCCCGCCGCCCGCCCACAGCGGAGCCCTGCAACAACCTCTTCGTCTCAGGCAACTCCTCTTCCCGTGTCTCTCCATTCCCCCCTATTCTTCCGCCGTAAAATTCGCTTTCCTTGTGTTCTGGATTCGAGGCTTGTGCCGATAATAACAGCCTGTGGTCGGATGTGTGGAAATTTATTGCCTGCTTGATTAAAAGCTGTTTGTCACTATTTTTCCTGTAATGTTTAGAGAGTTTGGGCAGATTGAATCATACAGCTTTGATGATTACTCAGCAGCTAGCTGATTTTCATGTCGGCATCATTCAGATTGTTCGCCTGTCCGATCTGCTCAATCTCGCACGCATCACAGTGCCTTTTGTGTTAGCCTGGCCTTGCACTATAATAAGGATGAAAATCTGACTGCTACTGAATCAGATAGATGCTAATTAGACAAATTTACCATCTCATGTTTTACTACGAGAAAAAGTTCATCATGGAAACATCACGGGTATAGCACACAAACAATATGCATGTATATCTGCCCACAAAGCGCAAGGTTTAGCAGGACATCAACACAATAGAAAAAATTTGAGCAAATTTTAAATTGAAAATACAGTAGTAGGGCAAACAGAACGAGGTTATTGAGATTAATTGCCAGAATACCATCTCCAGAACTAGTATATGGGTCATTTTACACACGGATAAAAACATGATTTCACTTTATATTTCGAACTACCAGACTACCGTTGGTTCTCTTAGTTCCAGATTACATTTAAAATTAATTCACAAGCAAATTTAATCATCTGCTGTTTATAAACTAGTTAGCATTTGGCCAACTAATGGCATTCACCTCAACTACCAGAATCGTTTTACATGATCATAGCACGTAGGTTGAATCGCTGTTGTATCAAATGTGGCTGAGTGACTGAGTCTGGTGCATGCCTAGAGGCTTGTTCTCATGTACTTCCTCTTATTCATCTCATGTACTATTGTATAAAACTACTATAAATACCTGTACACTTGAATGAATTTAAATTGTTAAGTTGCACAATCTATTTTGCTATACCGTATAATAGGAAACCGATCCTCGCCTTCCTTGAGTGACACCCAAGGTTTCGGATACCGGTTCAAAAAAAATTCCGGAGGGGCCGAAAAATACCGGCCGGTAACCGGTCCAATATTTCGGCAAGAATTTAGGATTTAAACTTAGAACATCGATTTTTTTTTAAATTAAAATTTTTCGAGCACAAATTTGTTTCAAATTTGACTAATCCGAGATTTTTCATCCGAGATATGCAAATTCCGGGGTGGTCCGAGAAATCCGGTTACCGGCCGGTTACCGTGGAATTCCGGCCGGTAACCGAAACCTTGGTGACACCCAGCCAACTTGAGTGACACCTTGACTGCTTCCACCACCTAATGACAACGGACTCTCCTAGTCTTCTTGAGTTGCATTTCTCCGCGCTCCCAGTCCTTGCAAATGGTAGTGGCACCAATGGTGCAATAGCTTACTGCTCATCCTTTCAGCGAAACACCAGTGCCCATGAACATCAATTTCGCAATCCTGTGTGCTCTAGACTAGTATTGTTGTGTCATATCACCGAGTGAGCATGTAGTTCACCCACGGCACAGGTAGATCAATGGTCCTTGTGAAAGTTCATGTCATTTCAGCACTACAAGGATTAGAGCTTCAAGGAGCTGTGAGCTTTCACTTTCCACAACCTTGGTTGAATCTTGACATATTGGATGTGTACACGTCTTTAATCATTTACAGTTGGATTGATACTTTGGTTCTGTCCAAACAACATGAATCTGCTTTTTTTCCTTCTCTTTGGAAATACTTTTTGGGGGTAAAAAAAATGTTATAGTTGTAAGTATCCAATTTGATCACCAAGCAGGTATTTAGTTGTGTTCTTTTCCACTGCGCTTTTTTTATAACAAAATAAAACCAGAAACATACATATATTTTCTCAAATATATCCATTGACTTGTTAATTGATATCACAAATAGACATAGTCTTTCAAAATAGTAAGCCTTAAGTTAATGTTTTGGCAGTATGTTTGATTCTGTTCACTGCAACTTCCTATGCTGTGTACTAGTCTAACTGTTGAACATCTGTTGTGGAAAAGGAAAAGGTGTTATCTTAAGGGTTGTTGTATTTCTTATTGTTCAACTTCTGGGATTCCCATAGTTCATCTGGTTTGACTGTCAATAATTCATCTTTCTATTTGCAAAAAGTAAGTCAATGCTAGATTGCTAGTGATATATGAATTTCCTCTGGAGTTTGGTGGTGTTTGCTTTGAAATTTGTTGTTCTCCATTTAGTTGACTTGATGAAAATATCACTATAGAAGGGCGGACCTGGTGCAGCGGTAGAGCCTCACCGCCTGTGACCGAGAGGTCCCAGGTTCGAGTCGCGGTCTCCTCACATTGCACTTCGTGAGGGTAAGGCTTGCCACTGACACCTTTCCCCAGACCCCGCACAGTGCGGGAGCTCTCAGCACTGGGTACGTCCTTTTTGATGAAAATATCACTATAATGAGCAAGAATAGTGTTATATATGCATTTTTACGTTCTATCCAAACATATTTAGATGCACAGTTTCATTGATTTCCTTTGATATCAAACTAGCGTACCTATGCAGGTTTGAATAAGCGCACGACAACTGACGGACTCAGGGAAGCCTTTTCAAAATTTGGTCAGGTTACTGAAGGTAAGTGGTTCTACCCTCTGTAATTCATTCCTTTTTGTACCACTACTGAATCCATTTGTCATTATCTTTTTAGCAAGAGTCATCACTGATAGATTATCAGGATACTCTAGAGGGTTTGGCTTTGTTAAATATGCAACTATAGAAGAAGCTTGCGAGGGCATCAAAGGCATGGATGGAAAGGTTAGTGCTTCTCTTAATCGGGGTAATGCACTACCTGGATGGTTCATGATAATCCATGGTGTAGTAGGAACATTCTTCTTTGAAAGATGTAGCATGGATAATTTTGCCTTGATGGGATCATTAAACGATGTACCAGTGTTCTCATGGTACCTTGGAAACAGTAGATTAGTTATTGGTTGATATTTTTTGGGCATCTCGTTCTAGGTGATACTGAACATTGTCTACTATTAGTAGCTGAGTTAGTTTTTATCTGCTCTCGAGTCTTGACACAAGTCCATTTTTTGTGTAGTTCCTCGATGGTTGGGTGATATTTGCAGAGTACGCCAAGGAGAGACAAGCCCAGCAGCCGCCCCAATCAGCTGGGACACCGTCATCTGGCTATCAATACTCTAGCTAGTTCTCTCGGTCACAAATCGCTTGTCCTGAATTTATGCTACCAGTTTGGAAGTGACTTTCCAATAAATTGTCGAGGAAGGGATAAATTATAATCTAGCATGTGTCGCTTGAACTATTCCACTATGGTTACAGAATTGTAGTCACTTCTGTACTTGGCTGTTAACCGCTGGGTGCTGGAAATTCGTGTACTTGTGTGACTGTAACATAGCGCTAACTATAATTTAAACTTTGTGCTACAGATATAATCAGTGTGTATTGAGTAGCGCTATATGTACTTGTTGTGCAGTCTTGTGCTGCCGACATTTATGGACTAGCAGAAAATCTCTTTATTAAGCCACTTGCAAGTATAAACTGCCTACAACGTATGGGTTTTGGGCTTGGTATACGATTTTTTTTTTTTTTGAGAAACGCAGTACAACGCAGACGCCCACATACACGTGCATACACTCATCACTATGAACGCACACACGCACACTCTACCCCTATGAGCACCTCCGAAAGACTGAGTCTTGGGTCTTGAGATTGACGAAGTCACCACGGGCGTCTCGCTGTCGACGGGAACGTCGCCTCCCACTGAAAGAATATTCCACCTAAATAAGAAACACCAACGTTAAACCTGGGGTTTGAACTCTGGTAGGTTGAGGGTACAACCACCCTCCTAACCATCTTGCCACAGACAAGTTCTCGGCTTGGTATACGATCTTATATTTACAAGCGAAGTGCTCTTGTGCTGCTAGTAAATTACACCTTTTCCTTATCGTAGCCATCATAGTCCATAATGTTTTGTGTAAAATGAACATGTTATCTGAAAAGTGCATCACTTTTTCGGGCATAAAATGTACATAACTTGAATCAACATTAGCAACTATGGTAATTTCGTGATAAATTGGGTAATCTTGACCCGGTGGATCTATAAGTAATGAAATGGTTATTGAAACTATTTAACAGTGATCGCTTATGTTAAACTATTTTAAAGAAAACATACTTTGGAAACTCTTCCTAATTTGCTGTAAATTTCAGATTCGTAATGGGGTTGCATGACAAGTTTATTGAAAGACAATTGGCTGGGTTGCAACTAATTTTCCTAGACTTTATGCAATCAGTTTGGACCAAACATTACAATGAGAAAAACTTTTATGATAGTTTACATAACATGCGGTTTAGAAGAGCTGTAGTTGGAGCCAAATTCAATATGTGGATAGACCTTAAGAGGATTTGTGGGACTGTCCACGTTTTCAGATACCCAATACAAACTTCATTGGCTGTTGACCGTACGTAACAAAATACGTCTACTTAGGTCTACAGAATTTTGGCACCGTACCCTATAATTTCTTGTGGAAAATTAGAACCCTCTAAGGATTAAGACATTTATTTGGCTTGTGCTTTAAAAAGGCATAGTGTAGAAGGAAGTTCTTAGCCATAGAGGTCACTGACTTGAAATGCATGTTTTGTGGATTTTTTTTTTCATTTGATCATTTACTCTTTTATGTCCATTAGCTAGATATATATGGAATGCTGTCAGTCTGCCAATTCACAAACGGTGAGGACTGATTGCTTGTCTGGCTTTATATTTTTACTAGAAATAGGAAAAGGATTATGACAGTTCGGTTGCTGCAATCATGTGGATTACACACAAATCTAGAAACATGGCTTGTTTTCAAAAAATCTGGCCGAGTTATCCATCTGTTAATCTTGTTGTTGCTATTGGATTGACTTTTTGAGTAACTTGCAGGTGAGGAAATTCGTAAAGCTGGAGCTATAGCGGTGCGTGCGCAAAGCTACCGGAACAAGTCGCGGCATCAACAGCTATTCTCTCAAAAGGTCTATTATCTCGTGTCATCTAGTTACCAACTTATAGCACATTTGGGTCCAAAACATTTCATGTAAAACCTGGATGAACTTGTTTGGTTTGTTGGACTACAACCCACAATTTTTTTCTATGATTTAGTTTTACATTTCTATGGAAGAAATATCAACCGAATCTAATCTATGGGATTTTCCTTTGTTTCTATGCATTTTTTTCATATAGTGTAACCGGACAATTTCTATAATATTCATGTGTTCTTAGTTTGTTTGCTTTGTTCATCACTAGTGTGATGTCCTTTTGTGTTATACTCGTATTTTTTTATTAATTACAATTATGTGCTTACTCGTGCTCTTGAGATTGAGTCGTTATAGAAGCCAAGTGTACGCAATTCATCTCGATGAGGTATATTATTCCTCTTTATCCGAAAACACTATGTCTAGATACACCTTATAAAATCTCTCCTACTCCTAGCTGAGAGCCCAAGGCGGCGATTTCGCCCCAAAATTCACACAAATATTCACATAAACATAACATTTTTCACATAGTTCAACATACAAATCAATACAAATAGTTCAACATATAAATAAATATAGATTTTTACAAAGCAAGCTCATAATTAACAAGTTTTGAAACACTAATTACAACACATCAACATGTGCTCCGCCACGTCGCGACTTTGCATCCCGCGCGAACAGACTGGTCAGACATACGAGGATCATGAAGTGTTCTTCATTATCGACGACGGCTTCGGCTTCCTCTTCTAGAAGAGCGACGAACATCTCCTTGTCATCGGAGTCCATGACCGAGCATGCAAAACGTCAAACACCTCATGTGCATGGTGGGCATGAAGCTGCCCGTGGACCTTGTTGCGGCTATTTCGCGGCGAACGGGAGAGGGGCGGTGCCGTCGATGGAGGGGAGTGGGGTGATGCTTTTCCTAGCAACTTGTTTGCGACGGAAGGGGGAGGGATGGTACCGGTAGCGACATGGCGACGAGGAAGGTAGCGCAGGAGGGCGAATCTGGTTGGGAATGTGTGTTGTCTCGCCGATAGAATTGGCCCACGCGCTCTTTATTTTCCACCGGCGTCCCAGTCGGCAGTCGCCCCCCGATGGGCTGGGTTTGGCCTGCTAATGCTGGATGTAATTTCATCCAAGTCCAGCGGAAATCGGGCTATTCATCGGTGTACAAAAAGGGTTCAGGCCTCCCAGCGAGCCGGCTGGAGATGCCCTTAAGGATCATCTGGTGTCGTTCGATATTTTATCCCTTCCGAATTTTGCAAGCTAAGTAGTATTTTCTTGGGGCCGCCTCGAGGTGAACACTTGTTTGGCTTCCTGCAAAAATGAAATTTCTATATAAACCAGTCACGCCTCCAAGTGGGTCTTTCCGTCCGGCCGATCAGAGACGTACGTATACTTACTTGTATACATACAATACACATGCAGGCTCCATGAAACCATGCATGCACGCAGCCAACTTGGAGTAGACCGGGTCGATCCATACATCTTCTTTGACAAACTTTTTGATTGGCTCATACAAGTACGTGACTAGCAAAAAAACAAAATTGTGCATGACAATTGACAAGGTTAAATGGTGCTTAACTCCCGTCCACTCGTGCACCTGCACTTGTATTAAAAGATTTACGAACTCCGAACTCCGTGATAAAATTTCATCCAACAGTGCCCCAACATTTCAGTCAATTACACGGTCAGTTTCAAGCTGAACAACTAGAATGATTCTCGATGATAGCGCTTGTTCGAAGTTTACAGTGCCCCAACACCTTCACACCCGGAGTCACTCCACATGCTCAACCTTTGGCTCTATGGCCTCCATCTGTCCCACGACCTCCACCTGCCAGATGTTCACGTCTCTCTGGGTATATGCGTTTGGGGTAGAGGGTACTTCCCAGTTCACCTGCAAATACAATTTTAGAGAACTTGTAATTTGATATGTTTAAGAGCATTAATGGCAATATCAGTCAATTAATTATCATAACCGAACTGATTTTTGTATTCATAACTCAACCAACATGCTATTGTTTCAGTGACAAAGTCCTAATCATGGAATGAGAAGTTTCAGTTACATAGGCAGATAGCGCTTGTTCGAAGTTTACAGTGCCCCAACACCTTCACACCCGGAGTCACTCCACATGCTCAACCTTTGGCTCTATGGCCTCCATCTGTCCCACGACCTCCACCTGCCAGATGTTCACGTCTCTCTGGGTATATGCGTTTGGGGTAGAGGGTACTTCCCAGTTCACCTGCAAATACAATTTTAGAGAACTTGTAATTTGATATGTTTAAGAGCATTAATGGCAATATCAGTCAATTAATTATCATAACCGAACTGATTTTTGTATTCATAACTCAACCAACATGCTATTGTTTCAGTGACAAAGTCCTAATCATGGAATGAGAAGTTTCAGTTACATAGGCAGATACTCTTTTACATCAAAGGCTGCTAACTAAACAAAACAATGGCGGTATGGAAGATTAAAAAAACTAACCAGCATGCGAACCGAGAAACATAGAACCCATAATTTTTCCGGAACCATCTAATAAAGATTATGAAGGGATTCAAAGAAGATGTTGTTACTGGGACCGGCAGGAAAAGAAATTGCCACAAATTGCTATGCACATGTTAATAAAAAAACTTGCACATCTACATATTCTAAATCAATCTGAAGAAATAGAGGACGCATGTGTCAAATTTTGAGTATAGAAGAAACTGCCTGTTGGATAACGTGAGGAGAGTGAAAAGATAAATTCAGAAAACTATCAGCCATTACTTGATTCAAGAAAATAGCCACAAAAGTGCGAACTGCATATAATCAGTTGGTAGGCGAACATAATAGGATGTATGTGTCAAATTTTCTAGGTGAACTGCATATAGTCAGTTAGTAGGCCATAATAGGATGTAAGTGTCAAACTTTCTAGGTGAACTGCATATAGTCAGTTAGTAGGCGAAAATAGGATGTATGTGGCAAACTTTCTAGGTGTTCTAGGTGAAATGCATATAGTCAGTTAGTAGGCGAACATAATACTAAGATGTATGTGTCAAATTTTCTAGGTGTTCTAGGTGAACTGCATATAGTCAGTTAGTAGGCGAACACTAATCATAACTCGATGTTCTAGGTGTTGTGTCAAATTTTAATCGCTCAGTAACTTGGAATGCTCTGCATAAAGTACTACTAGTCAGTTAAGTAATATAATCCCCATTGTCTAAACAGGTACATCCCCATTGTCTAATTGACTTGTGCCCAAACTTGATGTAGAAGGTACATAAGAAGAAGTATACAAATGTGTACCTCCAGCTTGGTCCATATGTTGTTGTTGACGGCTTCGATCACCCCGTGGTAGGAAGGGAGGATTTTGGAGAGGTCCCTGCTATCCTTCAGTTCATGGGGATCCTCGGGGATTGTCATGCGGACCATCATCCCCGGCTGCCAATGGCGGCTGCGTGCTTCATCGACCAAACTTGTCGGCACGACAAATGGCCATCCTTGGCGTGGGAAGTAGGTGACTGTGAACGGGTCACCCGCCGCCCTCTGGGCCACTTGAAGGACGTCGTTGGCCATCTCCGCCGCGAGGTCGGCGCTTGGCCCGTCGCGCCGCGGACCGAGGAGGAAGCCGTCATGAGCAGAACGCATGACAACGACGCCGTCCTCTCCCATCTTCATCTTCTTTTTTTGGGCGTAATTGTTCCAGCCAGCACTGAAAAAGTACTTGGCCTTGTTGTCCAAGACGTGCTTGATGTCGTAGGCGGTGCCGTGGCCATCGAACATCTGCAGCCACTGGGTGCTGCTGTCGCCCCTCGGCATCGGCATCTGAAGCGGGGGAAACAGCAACTCGGCGACAGGCCTGGGGATGTGGCATGGAGCGCAGTCGCCCTTGTCGCCCACGTCCTTGAGGAAGTACCTGGCGGCGGTGGGAACGGGGGCGGCCGCGGCTGCGGCTGGCTGCGCCTGCGCTTGCGCTTGCTCAGGCTGCAAGGTAATCACGGCATACGGGTCGTCGGAGGCGTGGTGGAACCGAAGATGAACCGACGAGATGGTGCAGCGTACGGCATCTTCGGCCGGCGGATTGGGAGGTTGGCGCCGCGGCACTGGTCAGCGTGACCGCGAGGGAAGTAGTACACCTTGGTGCCAACGGGGGTGGTAGAGCGAAGGGACCAGCGCAAGCGAGCCAAAACTCCCACGGGGCGGCGGGCGGGGGCTCCATGGAGGAGAGGAGAGAGTCGGAGGTGGCGTGGCGGTGGCGAGGAGAGCCGGCAGCCGGAGCTTGGAGGCGTGGCGGTGGTGAGGTGCCGTGTGAAAGAGGAATGGGGTCTGGCTGGCAGCGGCGCTTTCCCGAAAGCAGAGGACGCCTCCGCCGGTCCGGTCCGGTTCAAACCGGGTCTCCGTTCTTCTCCTCCACTTCCGGGTGGGTATCCGAGGGGTGCTCGCCAATCCAAACGCGCCAGGTGTCCAAACCACGCCGGCCTCTACGCCACAGCCATGGCAGGACAGGACAGAGGAGAAGAGGCGTGGAAGACCAAAGAAAACTTTCTTTTTCTTGTCGCGACTTCCAGTTAAATTAGGGCCAGGCCCTCGCAGTCTCGCACCAACCTTGAAGCCGTTGTGACCGACCGAAGCACCGGTTCATTCGCGTCGCACCGGCCGGCTTCCAGTGTCCTCGTTCCCAGCAAATTGGTGCGACATGCTGCTGCGCGTACCGGTGCATTGTCACCAAGCCGTGCATGATGCGTGGACACGGTGCCGTTTAGCTTGGCAAGAGCATCGACTCAACAAAGGTGCTGCTTTCTCTTGATATTTCCTTGTACTACGAATGTATTAGATTCTTCTTCAGAAATCCAATTTGGTGCCCGGGTGCACATGCACCCGGTTTTTTTCGGATTTTTTTGAAAATTCAAAACATGTCGAAAATTTCCGAAAAAATCATGCACGTACCCGAGCATGTCACGCACCATCGTGTTAAATTTGGCGACGAAACGACATCGCAGCCGCCCTGTGCAAAAATGACAAAATTCTGACAGAAAATAGATCCAAAATTTTGAATTTTCAGATCTGAGATTTGTCATTTTTGCACAGGGCGGCCGCGATGTCGATTCGTCGCCAAATTTAACACGATGGTGCGTGACATGCTCAGGTACGTGCATGATTTTTTTCGGAATTTTTTGACATGTTTTGAATTTTCAAAAAAATCTAAAAAAAACCGGGTGCATGTGCACCCGGGCACCAAAACGGCTTTCTCATTCTTCTACCTTTACCTATCTCGGATATGTGAGAGAAAATTCCAATATAAACAACACAATTACACACTCATCTAGGAAGGATTTCTCTAAATATGAAAAATGCAACATGACTACGTGCCCCTACTTACCGGGCACGGATTGGCTGACTTTGTGGATCACAAAGTCAAGTGACTTTGAGTCACTAACACTGAAGACCACCACGTGGCGGATCTATACAAAGGCGAGTCCACTAGGAAGGTTTTAACAAGCTTCAATCTGCTCTCCAAAATATAAAATTAAATTTTTACTAGTACTAATATATCAACCCATTAACTCACACACTTCCCAGCGGCCCAGCCCACACAAGCTAACTCTCACCATCCTACTAGCACGAAGTAGCGCACACACACGCACAGTAGAGTCGGTCGCTCAGAAACTTCCTTCCCTCGCCCCGCAAGCAGGGGAGCATCCGTTGCTCGCCGTGGAATGTGGAAGGTCGACCGCCGACAGATTGTAAACGGTGACGATTGACCCGCACCAACAGACACCAGCCACGCCCACGGGTCTGGGACCTAGGAGCTCGCAAAAATGGCGAATAAAATGACAGTTGGATAGTATCCATATCTACAAGCTTGCAAAATTTCACCTTCATATTTGGTGTATTTTGGCCTCTAAAAAAAGATAAATCGAAATCTAAAAAAAAAAAGAAATCCGGAAAATTTTAAATTCTGAATTTGTGTATTGTTTTCACCACCCAAAACCACCAATTTCTCTTCTTTTCACATCCCAAAATACAACGAATTTTAATATGTAAACTTGTAAGATTGTAGATCTCGGCAATATTTACGTCAGGAATTTTTTTTCTCGATTTTAAAATAAAAAATATCGATTTCAGTTTTTTTTATAAAACGGGAGCTCAGGCTCAATTAGGTTTTCACTCGTGTACGTTGCTGATGAGCCGAATAAAATTAGTCTTAATAAACTCATGTTTAAATAGTGATTATTTTTCCTTAGAAACAACATTTAATTTATTTGGTGGTAGCTTTGAGCCTACCCTCCAATTCATTCATGGACTCGCCGTTGGGTCTATGTGTCATTGACACAAAGTCATCACAAAGTCAGCCAGCCAAAGTCAGCCAACCAAAGTCAGCAAATCTCAATCGCTACCTACCATATTGCTCCCGTTCTCGAACCGAATAAGACCATCCTCTTGTCACCTTAATTAAACATTTTCACGAATCCTCTCGTCAACTAGACATTTACTAGTAGTCTGCACGTCGTACTCCACCTGGTTACCAAATATGATTGTGGCTTAACAAGCGAGAACATGATTGTCATTTGGTTTGCATCGTCGACGGCGTGCTCTGTGCTCCCGTTGCTTCCATCATCGCCCAACTCCGAGAGTTTTGTCCATCGTGCTCATCGTCGTCCACTTTCTCTCTTAGTTAAAAGTAAAACGGCATCTTCAAGAAATCCGGAGCTCTACAGCTGCTTCGTCGATCTTTCTCATTGCTCTTTCCTCAACCCCATGTCCATTTCCGTATTTCCGCACGCGTCTAGAGCCTCCAACACCGTACCTGAACAACCGCGTGCCACCGACAACCGTTCGTCGTGCTTCGCTCTGACAACCGTCGTCGTCGTCCATAGTAATGTCCCCGCAAGAAACTAGGAGTGGCGTGAACATGTCTTCGTGGCAGCATGCGGTGGGGTTTGGCAGCGACGAATGGAGATGTAGGTGATTTTTTTTAGAGAGACGTGCATGCATGTCCTCAAAAGTTATGAATAAATCTAGAATCTAAAACCTGTCAATATTTGTCATTCTCAACCATTTTCGTCGTTGCCACGTCGACCTTGACAGTGGGTCCCCGATGTCAAAAAACCCTCATTAACGAGCTAAAAGCGGACGATCGGTGCTATCTACACAAAAAAACTTGCGCAATACCATTGGATCTTTGAAAAAACAATACATATCTAGATGGATTTGTGCACTTCATAATGGTTTTTGGAATTATCTTTATGCTTGCAAATTGCCATATGTTGCTACGGAATATAAAGAGTCTATAGTCTTGATAAAGAAGTTCTAAAAGAATTAATTTTGATAAAATGAAACATTATGAGATGGATGCAAAAAAGCTACTCGTTGCACTTGGTGCCACTTTGTGAATCGAATTTGTGCTCATTATAGTGGGCATTGACGTACCTTGAAGGCTGAATTCGTATCTAGAGTGCATCACTGGCCAACTCTTTTTATCAGTACATTGCACAATGAACTTTGTGAAGCACCCTGAACCAGTGGTGAATCCAGGATTTTGCGCTAGGGTGGGGCAACTAGGCACAATTTTTTCAATGCCACAAAAATAATGTGCAAATGTACGTGTATAAAATTTGGTATACGATCAATAGAATATATATTTAAGGTCTTTTGATGAAACGAGAATAAGCTAATCAAATTTGCAAAGAGAGATGTAAGAAGGTAGACCCGATGATAAATCGTCGATTAATACGATCGGTCATGCGGCCGGCCAGCAAAGTGCGTCCGCCGTGTGCCCTTCCTCTGCTGCGGGGGCTGACTCGCATGTTTTTCCTGAAAGTATTACATAGTAGCCCATATAGTTAGGGTGGGACCTGTCCCACCCTTCCACCCTGTTGGATCCATCCCCCTACCCTAAACTTGTACAAAGTAATTAAATTTCCAAGTCTACATCAAGATTCAGGAACTGGCTAAATCTACTGGTGTAAATCTAGCTACTACTCCTACTACGCCAATATTTGACCTCATAGATACCGTTGTCAACGGAGGAATATGTAATACGGAGTAACGATGGAGGGGACTACTTTAATAATCCTAGGTAATAGTGCTGCTGAAGGCAGGTTCGACATTATGTTGCGTACCTGGCTGCAGATGATCTCGTGTTAAGTACCGCATAACACATATACTCCCTCCGTTCGGAAAAGGATGTCACAAAAATGAACTATAGATAGACCATTTTTGTGACATCCTTTTTCGAACGGAGTGAGTACTACAAATTAAGGCACATGAGATGTGTATAACTAAAAAACAATATACCTGAGGGACGTACTGTATAATTCACATGAGACGCCTCACAAAGGCACACAGGCACAAAGTGAAATAAGCCTAATTCCTACGACCTATGATGCACCAGTAGTTACTTTCGATCATGCAGCGCCAACTCCGACAGACAAGCTTAAGGTTTCCGTGGGTGTGCCTTGGCAGCAACCGTAATACTGTCAGCAGGACCTGTGTAGATGGTGAGGAAATTAAGGTGATGTTCTCACACGGCTGGCACCCGGGAGAGACGATGCTTTCCTTGTACACTGCAGCCAGGTTTACGGCCGCGGTGCTTGTGTCCATGAGTCTCTCAATTTCGCCGGTCCCGATAGTGTATGCACATATTGCCTGTGGGCTGTCATGTTCTGTGAGCAGGATGCGGCGGCCGTCGCCGATAATGGCAAGTGGGGCCATGGAAATATCGCTATTCTGATGGAACATGAACTTTTTAAGCTCAGGCGACGCCCTGGCGAGGTCAATTCGACAGTGCAGATCCCAAGCTGCATAAGATTCATGTATGTTTAGGAGCCAAACATCGTACTGCTCATGCCAATAGGAGTAAACACGGAAAATGCATAGTTTTCCATCGAGCTCCGTCAGGTCATGGCGATGCCGCCAAGACGGACCATCGTCGTCACCCATGCCGGGCGGTAGCGGTACGGTCCCAAATGTCTCGTCACTGATGGAGAAGGAGAGAACAATTTGATCCTGTCGAGGGCAGGACTTCCGGTGTGCAACCCAATACACGTGCCCTTGCGCAAAGACGCTTCTGTAGTATGAGTCTATCCAACACGGCGGCTTCGCAGGGATGGTGCGCCATGACTGCTCAGAGTTGGAGTTGTTTATCTCATAGACCTCGCATCCACATCTTGTTCCAGTGGACAGTGGGAGATGCCCCGGACGATCGCGGTAATGAACACGTACAACTTTGTGTTTGCCGGTGTGCGCGTCATAGCCGAGACCTAGGCTCTTGCATATTTTGTGTCACGATCAAAAATGGAGCCCGTCGTTCGGCCCTCTGGGAGGGTCGCAATCTGGCCAGTGGATGGGTTGCACACAAGGAAGAGACAATCTGCTTGTAGGATGACGAGGCCACGGCACTGTTGCGTTGTGAGGTTCGGGACTCTCTTGTAGCCCGGCCCCACCTCTTCCATCTCCGGCGTGATGAGGTCTGGGTAACAGTATCCCGTGATGGTGCGCGGGGCGTCCAAGAACGGTACGCCACCCGGGCCATCGAGCGACGATGGGAGCACCTTTATTTGTTTCTCGTGGTCAGCAAACACCATCATGCACAGAATTTTAGGGCCGCCGTGGAGGTTGGCGGCGTGTAGATGGAGGTCCTTGAAACCGGCGGAGGAGAGCGTGGCTGCCCAGGCGCGTGAGAGGCAGCGGAGCCTGAACACCTGCTTGGCCGGAAGCCGCGCTAGGATCGCCTCCACGAGATCGTCGGGCAGGACCGGGCACGGGAGACAGTTCATGGCGGCGATGGAGTTTGATGAGATCGCTGAACTTTTCTACTCTTTTGGAGAAGGCGATGGCCGAACTAGGTCGGCGGCTGCTTTATATGGTTCCACGAGTCACGAATCCAGCATTGCTGGGCCTTTGGAAGTCCAGCACACCACACCATCGTAACCGCAGATAGGCTCTGTCGTAGCGTCCTCCGCCTGGAACGGGCTGCAACTGGGCTGTACCAGGCTGATTTTGAAGGGGCTGAGAGTAGTTGGACCTCAGCACACAAATGGACCTGCCTCTCAGGGGTGGCCGTACCATCCCCGTCCTCAGCCAAAAGGAGTGATTCGCAAGCTGCGTCGCCACTCGCCGTCATCGCTTCCCCGGCGCCCCCTTTTTTTTTTTTTTTTTTGCTTTCTTGCTCCGCTTGCTCTGTTTTTACAGTTCTTCAACGAAACCGCGCCGACAAATTTAGAAATTCTAGAACAGTTATATCCACAACTAGTTGAAATGTACGTGCGTTGCCACGGGCTATTTTGTCGTCGCTTATATCGCACATGTAAATATAAACACACATAAATATTGAACAATTACATATTATATAATCACCAAGAACTTCACTTATATACAACTCGTAAAGCTACGCACATCATAGCTTGCTTATTCATATATATATATATATAAATCATTACATAATTAAACCCTAAACAAGATTAAACTCTATATCCCGCATGTCATTTTCACGTAGGTCTGCATCGCGCATCCGAGACTCATGAACTTTTGCACCATATAACATACCTTCTTCTAATTCAAAGATTTTCCATCAAACTCGGACACAAGATTTTCAAGCCCTAGTATCACAAACACAGAGACGCCATTGTAGCCTACCTTCACATGATAAAAAGATTTGTAATCAAAATAATATGATAGAAAATCACGCACGGTCCCTTCTAGATCTGCATCACCTTCCTTCAGCCAGAACTGAACAAACATCGTTTTCCGGAGGCAATAGATCATCGATATTCTCCGTACAACGGCCAGGCATATCTTCCGCCATCAGCTGCTTCTGTCTCATCGTCTGAAGCAAGCTCGGATGTCAGGGGGATTTTTTTCTTTCTGGTAAATCTGGTAGAGAGCCGGGTACTCTTTGGATCTAATATAGGCGGCACAGCCTGTTTTGCTTTTTGAATCGGATCAGACAGCGTAGGCTAAGTACGTGTTTAAAAAGGAGAGAGAGGCAGAATTTCTGTCCGTACCTATCTCGGAACGGTAAGGTCTTTTCCTATTTCGGACGATTACGTTAAAAAATACGGAGTAGGAATTTCTTCTTCTTGCCCTGTCGTCTCCCTGTCTCCAATTCCCCATTCCCCAGCTCGAGCTCCCATGTCCTCACTGCTTCGCGTGGAGGCGACGCTTGAGGGCAGAGTCAGGGCCTCCGCTGCGGCGCTGCCTCACTCGCTTGCCGTAGTCTCCTCCCACTGGTGCCTCCCCATCCCGACCAAAACCGCTTCAGCCTCCTCTCGCCTCCTCTGCTCATGCTACCCGGCCGACCACTGCACTGATCCTCACCCTCACCCTCGCCCTCCCCATCCATCGTCGGCAGCCTGCTGGATTACCTCAACGAATCATGGATGCAGTTACCCGCAAAAAAAAAAAAAAAAGAATCATGGATGCAGTTCCACGCCACCACACGTATGTGAGCCGTGAAACGCTTGTCCGCTCGATTGCATAGCCCACACACAAACTGGGCACCTCATCTCAGATTTGCGTGCTCGAGGCCTTGAACCTGTTCGATCCTATTCCCCAATGGAAATGGACGCCAGTTCTTGGTATTTGACATTCTGGCAATGCATTGGAGCTGTTTGATCTTACCGCTGACTGCTGCTAGCTTGCGAAATCTGGTGTCCATGGTTTCAGCTGAGGCCAAGATGCAGCGGGTATGGATAAAGTGCGAGTGTTGGTGAATTGTACACACGGAGTTCAGATACTTAGATAGGTATTACATGCACCAGTTAGGTACTATGGTTTGCCCATTCATATTAGACGCTGAGTTGTTTGGTAAATGTTTGTCATCCAGGTTGCGTTTTGAATGTTAAATGTTTTTGTGCAGATGGGGATTAATATATTCTTATCACTGATTTGTTTCGGCCATGCTTAGAGGATTTCTTTATCTACTGCGGCATTAGTAAGATGCCCAAGAATTGTCCTAATGTTGACAGATCAAATGGTTATAATTTGGGAGGAGAATATACTGTATGACTACCTGCTTATTCATGACAAGGTATGATTAATATTCACTCTCCATGTCCTATTGTAGTTTCTTTTTATTTCAGTTGGTATGAGATTTTGCTTTGTGGAGTACAGTTGTTATCAGATATATGTAAACCCCACACGCCATAGTAGCTTACTGCACTATTGTTGAAAGTATTTGCAATTTTTGTTTCTAAATCATAGCTGATTCCCTGCTCTCTGATTTAGTTCCGTTCATTTATACCTCATCTCCATTGCCCCCTTTCTTCTCAGATGTTTCCCATGCATATAATTTTACTTTCTGCCCTGTGCCACAGTATTGCGTATCATGTCAGTAGCCTGGATTCAGATAAGACGCTGAGTTGCATTGCGATTGTTAAATGTTTGGGTGTAGATGTTGAGCAGGAAATTCACGGCTAATATTGTCGTAATGTTGACAGACCAAATTGTAATTATTAACTGTATCTATATTTAACCTGCACTAAACCACCTTTATTAGTTTTGTCTTCAAGAATAACATGTATAGCCTTTGATTCTAAAATTGTATGTGTTAATTGATTGTCTACCTTTTTTCTGTCATCACAGATATGTCATGTGTAAACTCATAATGCCCATAGATATTGATATAATTAAAAATCAAATACATTTTTAAATACATAATAATCATCATGAAGTAATCTACTCAAATATGGTCCAGCCAGTTCAAGTGCTAAGGACTTCCTTGTATACTATGTTCTTTGTGGTCGTTACCAAGGACTCCGTTCTTTTTCTCTTCTTTGAATTCTTTGTATCGTCCTTTCCTCCGACCTTTATGGCGAGGATCTTGATGTTTCTTTTCGCGGTGGCTCTGGACAACGCAACGTACAGCTGGCCGTGAGAGAATACCGGCTCCGGCAGGTACACACCTACAATCGGGATGGTCTGCCCTTGCGCCTTGTTTATCGTCATGGCAAAGCTAAGCCTGATCGGGAACTGCTTCCTCTTGAATCTGAACGGGAACATGTCACTGTCGGACGGACAAAGAGGTATCCGAGGAAGAAACACCCTCTCTCCAGCATGCTGTCCTACCACGATCTATGCGTCGATGGCGTTTCTCTGGAACCCACGAACAACAAGCCTCGTGCCGTTACGTAGCCCATTAGCTGGGTCAATGTTCCTTAGCAGTATAATGGGGCAGTTTATCTTCAGCTTTAGGACGTGCGGGGGCATCCCAGTAGGAGTCAGCGAGTTAAGAAACTCTTGAGCATAGTAGCCATGCGGATCATCCTCTGCACTATCGAAGCTATGGTAGATCATATCTTCTCCCTGAAAACGCTCAATCATGTGCATGTTTATTCCATCGACGTTTCTGTTCTTTGTGGAGAGGATTGCTCTAGAAGTCATGTAATCAGGCTTGTCCATGTTTTGGTCCATGGCAGGAAACACATTCTCGATCAGCTTCTCTATGTTGGTCGCGTCGCCCGTAGACGTGACGCATATATCTTCCGGAAGCTGGATGTTTCCTTCCTCGTCAGTTTCCTCGGTTCCGTTACCTATCCTCAACAAGTAATCCGCGAACCACCGGTCGTTTTGAGCCCTCATGTTCTTTACGAGCCTTAGCTGGCGCATGCTCTTCCATAGGTTCGAGCTACGCAGGCTCGCATCTATTATCTGACCTCGTGACCCTTTCCTCACTACCGAAAGCACCTGCTTGAAGTCCCCACCGAACACGACAGTCTTACCTCCAAAAGGTCGGTCGGGGCGGCCCATGATGTCACGCATGCTTCTGTCCAAAGCTTCAACTGTCTGTCGTTTTGTCATGGTGGCCTCGTCCCATAGTATTAGTTTAGCCATCTTCAGTAGCTTGGCTGTCCCACTCTGCTTAGTGAAGCTGCATGATGCCCCTTCTTCAACGTTTAGTGGGATCTTAAACCTCGAGTGGGCTGTCCTGCCTCCAGGCATTATTGAAGCGGCGACACCAGATGTTGCTGTGGCTAGCGCGATATTTCCCTGTCCACGAACCCTAGCAAGCAGTGCCCTGTAAAGGTATGTCTTTCCGGTGCCTCCTGGACCATCGACGAAGAATAAGCCCCCATGGTCGCCATCAACCGCATTTAGTATCTCGTTGTAGGCAAGCCTTTGCTCAGGGTTTAGTAAGTCCTGAAGAGAAGCGTCTTCCTCGTCTACCTTGATGTTGGTTTCCTCGATTACCTCCCTAAACTCGCCCCCAGTGTTGTCATACGTCTCGTCAATGTCCGGAAGAGGGAACGATTTTATGTCTTTGCCCATGGACTGTAGCATGCCCCTGATATCAAGCAACACCATTTGCTCAACCGCCTTTGTACACGTGTGTTGCCGTCGGTAGTCTTCTGACATCGCCTCAAGGTGTCGATCCCAAAGACCGCGCACATCGCCAGGCTCACAGAAAACCAAGATTGTTGCGAAGAGCCTCCTGAGTGAGGCTGGCATGGCGAACTGTTCCGACTCGGTAAGACACTCATCTAGCGTGTTGTCGGCCTCGATTAGACCCTTCCTCTCCGCGGCCTCACGAAAAGTATCACATAGAACACCATCAACAGTTCTCAGGTGATCGAAGGACGTCGAGCCTGGTACGTGGTTTAGAAGGACCCTAAGGAAGTACCTTTCCCCCTCGGCGGGATTGGCTGTCACAATTCAGCCTACTTGGTGATCCCTTGTCCTTGGCTTCCAAAACTTGGACGGTTGCCATGTGAACCTTCCTGGAAAATCCCTGTAGAGAATATCTCGAGCCCACTCGTACTTCTGGTTAGCCACGAAATACTCTGTCAGCATGGATGTGTGTTCCCGGGCAGCGACGTCGTTTAGGTTGTCTCCTGCTTTGAATGTTACTCTTTGCATATCTGGTAAATGAAGCGGCAGCTATAGTACAGACGGGTGGATCTCAGAGAGTTTGAAGCCGAATATCCTCCACATGGCTTCAGGTGGAGTAATCCACCTTGCGTCAACGTATTTCTTGATCTCGTCTATGTTACCATTGGCATCAGGTGTGTCGAGGTTGAATGAAGTCTGATCGTGTCCCTTGTATATGTACTTATATAGGTACTTGACTGCCTTTATGCTGGAGCACACCTCCACGTTAATGTGGCAGTTGAACATCTGCAAGAGAAAAGGGTTGTAAGGCACAACCCATCTATTGTCTAGCGTCGCACCACGGACCTTCGCCGAACGGCCGTCCTTCCGTCTCGATAAACGGGGTACGAGTCCTTCCCCTGTATGGTGGTCTCGTTGAACGTCCGTGGGTACATACACTTGCACGACCCATCTTGCATACACACGTTGTTTGGCTTTGGGCACCACATGGGCCGTGCATCATATGTTTCACGACCATGGCGTATAGCTCCAGGTACTTATCCTTGTCCGGAAGCTCTGCTGATATCAGGTGGTCATACTGCTCTGGCACGATTAGCTTATAATCCAAGTCCATGATCAATAGGAAATGGGCATGCGGGAGGCCCCTCTTTTGAAACTCGACCCAGCCGTGATGCTATCGACAATGCCTTTATATAGATCAGCACGTATCTCCGGCTGATGCTCCATGTACCAATTCAACCTGCAACCCTCGATCTTTATGTACATGTCCACCCCCCATTGCTGGAACAGACGCCCGCCATGTAGTATGGGGTTGAATATAGCCGGACGTGTCTGCAGTCTGTAACAGTAGTAGTCCCTGACGGAGACGCATAAACGGCCACCTCCCTCTGTGATATAAAAAGTAGGTTATGCAACAAACGAGAAGGATTATATAGACCATATAATGCATAAGTATCCGAGAGAGATGAACCTGGATTATCTTCACGCTCTGCTCTTGGTAGTTGTGCAAGGTCCCAAGACTTATTACGTTTAGGTAAATTTGGATGCCAACCTAGCTCCCCTTTGGGAAGAACAGGGGTACGAGAGCGGGTCATAGCATCCTTGTGTGGCCTGTATACTGTGTCGCTCGTTGTTGTTACCGTAGAGGGTAATGCTTCGTTTGAACCTATTAGCCAGGTCGCTGCCCTCGACCCAGATCGCAGCCACCTCGGACGACACCGGTGTGTTGTATCTCCGTTGATCTAGCTTTTTGTCGGTGTTCAGTTCTATACGGTAGTCCTCAAGTTTATCCTTATGCTCGCCCAGTCTCCTTAACGTCTCGGAGTAGGGGTTTCCTCTCAGTATGTCCACAATCTTACTGACGACCTCCTGGTCTAGTTCCTTGGTGGCTTCCTTGCGATGGATCAGGCTAGGATCATCGTCATAGAAGTAGAGTTGTAGATGTTCCGGGCGAGAGCCTGGCCCGAATGAATGCACGTTGTGGTACATTTTGCCTTGTGCTCGGAATGTGTACGTCCCGGATTTCATGTTTGTGCAGTCGTTGTCTAGACTGACACCAAGGGTTGTGAAGGAGAAGTGGCCGTTAAAGAATCTTATGCTCTCTCGAAAATGTCGACTGTCTGCATCCGCGCTAGACCATAGCCTCATCAGCTCCGGGATAGGATCTATTTCAGCCAGTTCGATCTGTCCGTTTCGGCAGCAGAAACCGGGGGTTTCATGCTCAAACCTCTTGGCATGGCAGTGTTCACAGTCGGGGACTTGCTCCAGTATATGCATTTCTGGGAGGTTTGAGTACACAAAGTCAAAAGGATCGATACCACCCTCGTCTGAGGAGTCTATCGGTGTATTGAGATCCATGTCGTCATCACCGAGACCTACATGAAAAGGATGTCACATCAATATTTTCAAATTGCCTCGTAATAGATAGGGTTGATGGAAAGTCAGGAGTATGTACCTTCACGTCCATAATTGAAGCAGTCCTCGTCCATGAGGTCGTTGGGTATGGTATTTGGGTCCATGATTCTGCTAAGGAAGTCCTCCATGTCGCCTATATTTTTTTTGATCTAGTAAGTATGATGAATTAATGCTCCATGACATATACAAAAGGAGTAAAGATCAGTGTGTTACCTTCGGTCCTGATTGTATACTCTGGCGTGATTTTTGAAGGCATCTTTGGCAAATTTGTTACATTTGGGCACGGCATCGCGATGGATTCAGCGCACGGGGTGTTCCTCTTAGCCGCGGCTTTTGCCTTGCGCTTAGCTAGCAGTGTTGCCCTCTCTTCTGTTGGTACATTTTGCCTGCTAGCTCTTTGTTGTGCGTTCGTTTCATCTAGTGATTTTTTTGTCTTGCTGCTCTTCTACGTGCATTTATCACCTCCTTTTGCTCAGCCGTCAAACTATTTCGTCGAGCTCTATCGCGGTCATTTCTTTCTTTCTTTCTTTTTATCTTCTAAAATGTTTGAATCCTTTGTTGATTGAACGTTGCCATCCATTTTCTGCAACCACAATGATACATTAAACATCCAATACTCAGATTGTTCAAATAATAATTGAAACATGAATGCAGAAAGAGAGATATAGTAAACTCCAAATTGTTCTATACTTGTGATGCTTTGATGCAGTAACATAAAAACATTTGACAAAATCAGATTTATTATTATTGAGAAAGCATCATTGCTTATTAAGAGACAAACCAAACTGGGTTTACTCTTAGTCCAAGAATTGAAGATGGTGCAACTGCAGTATATACTTTAACCCTATTTGTTACAGGGTACTGTTCGAGTAGTTTGCTGTTCATCATTTAAATACAGAGCATGGTATGTACATCTGATGACCATGTATACCACAAGTGAATAATCTATATAACCTTGAATTTACAGGAGCAAAAGGAGAGCAGTGAGGACCCTACGCGGAAACACAAGCTACGGAAGAGTTTGGATTGGTCAGTGCCAGAATTCGAATCTGTGCTATTTCAGAGCAATACCTGATGGCTCGCTGTTGTTGTTATTGTTAGCGCTGATACTGTCTCGTTGTCATTTTACTAAGTACCTGATTTGACCGAAAAGCTATCTGGCTAACTCAAGGGGGTGTGCACTGCATATTTATTGCCGGAACTGGTTGAAGTTATGTCCGATTAGTGTTCCCTATCTGAGTAGGATTAGGATTCCTACTTACAGTTTTATCAATTATTGCTGGAACTTTTCTAAGCCAAGTCCGATTAGCATTCAGTAGCTGAGTAGGATTAGGATTCCTTCAGTTGGCTTGGTTTTGTAACAAACGGTGGATTATTCAGCTTTAACTTTGGATTATGCGTGTCTCCGTTCTGTAGTTAAATCGATATACGCCTGTGTCACCGGACTGCACATGTTGACGGCTTTTTTTTTTATTTTTCATACTTGTATTCATATGTAAAGGTAAGGATTACAAAGCCGGATACAAGCAAAGAAACAAAAAGAAGGATACAAAGATCGCCGCTGCTGCAACACGCCGTCTTCACCACCGAGATCCTCCAGCACGCGCAACCTCCACCGCCGGAGAAGACGAAGGCAACAACCGCCCGGAGTCCTCAACCCTGGAACGGAAGAGCTCCTTGTCCAAAGACGTTGATGGACCGCAACATCCACCAGCTCCGACGAGCTGGATCTGCAGACGAAGATGAACCATCGGCCGGAGACGCGCCCCGAGCACCATCCGGCCCTGATATGTGGCCAGCGCAACAGATCCATCACCAGCACGCCGCACACCTCCACAGCAGCCGTCTCGCACCTCCTCCTCCGGCCTCCAACCCACTCGCCACCAATCTGCCGCCGACGCCGGAGAGAGCAGCGGCAGAAAGGTGACTCACCTGCAACTTGGCCGCGCCGTCGACGACGACGCCGGAAAGGGGAAGCCGCAGCGCACCAAAAGGACGACGCCGGCGACCCCGCCACGCCAACGCCGCCCACAAGCTCTCTATTTACAACGCCGGAGCGCAGATCCGGGATTCCCCACCCTCCCGCCGCCGTAGCGGCCGGTGGAGGGGGAGGAATCCCACGGATACGCCGGCGGCCGCCAGGAAAAACGGAGTCGCCTCCGAGATCGCCTCTGGGAACTGTAGATGGAGGTGGTTTCCAGAAATATCGGGCGAGTGTGCTTACATGTTGACGGCTTGACACGCTCTTCCCCACTCAGACCTCCGTTGACGCGCGTGTTTTTAGGGTCTTCTGGAACGCTTCCTGCTTCAAACTGTTCAGCTGTTGGCGTTTCACACACCATCTGCCACGGGGCGTACCAGCAGAGTCAGGTGACCAAGTGTACGCCGACGCGAATCTCTATCCCAGACGTCAAGAGTGTGCGAGGATGATCGTCTTCTTAGACCTCGGCTGCGGTGGATGGGGGGTGCTTTCTGACAGATTCCTCCGCTCAAGATCTAATGTGACGCTGTAATTTATTTATTTTAATGAAAATGAAATCTTGAGACATTTGTGGCTTAATTTTTTAGCCAAACCTGAATTTCTAGCAAATAAAAAAAAATCAGGAGAGTGAAGACTTAAAAATTTGAATTTCCACCAAAACTGAAATTTACCGTGAAATCTAATACAGGCAGATAGATTAGAGAATGAAAATGGTTTCCATCTTTTCATCTTGTTAATGATTTGTTCTCGGTCCAAATTCATGCAGGGAAGTGGCAAATAGAAAATTGAGAAATAATATCCTAGGGATCGCACCAGGATTGAGTGCAGCTCTACAAAGCCATAGATGCACAGAAAACAAAGGAATCAAAATACAACACATAAAACTTGCATAACAAGTGAATCATGTGATATTTTCAATGTGCTCTCTGTTCACGCAATCCAAAGGAATTAAAAAATACAGCAGATACAAAATAGTCAATTCAGAAATGTACAAATTAATCAGGATATTTAATGTGATATTTTCAATATGTTCTCTGTTCGCACAATCAAATGGAAACTAACACATCAGATACAAAATAGCCAATTCAGAAAGGCACACGTCCCTGGGCAACTCGTCCCTCAACATTTCTTGTAGTTTTTTTAGAGTTATGCTAATGGGATATGGTTGGGAGCTTTGTACCCAGACTTTTCTGTAAATCATTATAATAAAAGAAAATAAGATTGATTACCAAAATAGAATTATATGCACTAAAAAATGAAATGGCTTACTCTAAAGCTTCTGGAGAATTGATTGATTTGATGTGGTTGCAAAGTCCACCGACCAACTCATGTAGGCTCAAGTTAGAAAGAACAGATAAAAGCGACTGGTATTTGATTTCAACAGATAATGAGTTCAGTTGCACTGATTGATTTAGATCGATTGGACTGTCTGACATTATGATATCATTTGGATCTATTTGAGTGTCATCAAATTCTTCAATAGTCGCTGGCGCCGTGTTTCTTATCCAACACAAAAGTATGGCAGCTAACTTCCGTCTAAAAGAAGTAATCATTTCCTGCCGGTCACCAGTAAGTATTAGCACACATGTATAGCAATTAAAATGGCCACAGATATATACGTTTGTCAAACAAAATAGTTATTTACCTGTGTAATTGGATGAGATAGTGTATGTCCGTTCCAATATTCCATGAATTTAAGCATAAATAGTCCACAAGAGGAACTGCATAATCTATCTATTATATAATTAAAACACAGGACAAACAACGGCTCAGATTTAACTCTAATTGAACAACCGAAAGAAACGGCTCAGATTTAAAGAAAAGGAACGCTTTGGAATAAGACAACCGCGGTTAAAACCGATTAGAAGAAGTACACGTGACAATAAAGTTGGAAGGGAAAAATACGTTCACGTAGTGTCCTGTTGAAGAAAGGCATGCACGAATTCCTTTTGATCCACGACTACTCAAGTGTAGGGCAAAAACACGCAGAGCCGGAAACTGCAATAACGGCGGCGGCAAAGAATCGTCCAGCGATCGAGATCCATGACGGACGGCGGCGGCAACCAGGAGGCGTAGGATCGTCCAGCGATATTCCAGGCGGCCAACAACATAGATGAGATCAGAGAAGACGGCGTCGTGCCGCCGGTCGATGCCAAGCATGAAGCATGAAGTATGTCCGCCGACGTGTTGCAGGGAAGCCTAGAGGTACAAGGAGAGCTAAGCCAGCCGCAAGCAGCAGGCTCCTCCAGGCTCAAGACATGGGATTTTTTGGCCAGCGGGAAGGATAAGGGACGTACTCAAACCGTGATATCTTTTTTACAGGACCATCCACGACTGATTTGATAGGCACAATATTTATTGGTGCATGGAGCAGATTCATGGCCTGCCCAATTGCACAAGCATCAACAAAGCGCAAGTTGTCAAATTCAATCTTGAAGAGATGGACATTAATGTTTGTTAGCTCTCTGCAGGTCTCTAAACCTAGCTCGCGCCATTAGAGATTAGAGGTGCAGCACGGTCCATGCGGGCTGCCGGCGGTAGCGGCAACAACGGCAGGTGCACGCCTCGGACCAGACCCAGGCCGCACAAATGAAGATGCAGCACGGTCCAAGCAGGCAGCAGGAGGGGAATCAACGGCGAGCTCGAGCTGCACGGCTCCGCGATGCCCACTACACGTTTGATATCAACAATTATGTTGCTGGGGCAGGTATTTGTGTGCGTTCTTCACCTCACTTTAATTGAAATTAATTAAGTAGTTGCTATTCGCATGTTTTTTTAATCTATGCCTATATCATATACAGAGAAAAAGTATTAAGTACATCGTCTACATGTAAATGAAGAGATTAATGCGATCAACTGTGGACGTTAAGAAAACTGAAACATTGGTCTACTAGAGGTTTATTCCATAATGTTTAGATCATATAAAATTCATTTGCATTGCAATTTACTGAAACGATTAACTCCTAGACGCAGTGCACTGGAAATCACATTGCAATCTTGAAGAGACGGAACAGTTTAATTCTGTGTGAATGCATGTGTCCAGGAATACAGATTCACTTCTGTTTTGTTTTGTATAAACATTTGTGTAATAAATATATAGTTGGTATGCCAGGATGTTTGAATTCTGAAATTTTTGGTGCTCACATATTAATCCTGTAGACCATAGTCTATATATTTATCTCTGCTTAATAAATGTGGTTGCATCCTTCACATGATCGTAAAAGTAGTGGATGGTGTGAATTTATGGAAACCATGGCATGATTGATAGTCTTTGTATCATGAGATCTGATGTTAAATAATTCAACCGTTTAATCTTAAGAACACCATTAATTTAGACAATTTCAGGGTTTGTATGTTACAAGGAGCGCCTAATTTGTATTAAGGTATCTAATGTTTTTGTACCTTTCAACAGTGATTTGTAAATGAATAGCCATTAGATGTTGCAGTACTCATTAAAATGCAGGCTTTATATATCTTTCCATACAGCTTATTTTGATACCATCCCTTTTGGCAAGTTAATTAAGTTTGACAGCACGTTTTATAAAAAGAGACAGAAGAAGTACAATCTAAAGGACTTATCATATTGGAGTTTGATGGCTGCGACAAGGGATGCCCGTTCTTCAGTTAGATGAATTTGTCAACGTGTAAGTGCCTTTTGGATTTCCACACAAGTCCATATTCTACTTTCCTTCTACTTTTGTTATATTTTAGACTTATACAGATTCAGTTCTTCTGAAAATGTAGCGCCTCATTATTTTTGGGGAAAAAATAAGCTGTTTTTCATTCTATTAGATAAAGAAAAGCACAAAGGTGAAACGACCATGTAGAAGCTCAAAACCTGAAGTGTCGGCGCGGCAGCCACCTTCATCCCGGATCATGACAAGTTTATATTGATTGACTAACTATTTGAAAACTACATACTTTTGGTGAACTTTTTATCTTTCATTGGAAATTTGGAATGGAGTTTTATCTTTTCACGCTACTTAATACGGCACAACATTGAGATATTTTGGTACCATGAGAAGTCAAATTAGAACCTTAGAAGTATCATAATGACATTCAGTAGTACTAATAACTTTTGTGTAATCTTACTTATTAGTAGTGTGTGCCACAGTTCCAGATCTTAGGTTTCAGTTCTGTCAGTATGCAATACATTAATTTGATTTCCTTGCATCACATACGTAGATACTTTAGACCCCTTATATATGGCCACTCTATTCTGGGTAGTGGCATTGGCATTCGTGTGGTGTTTTGTCGATTTTCAATGAAAGAATCATGTTATATCTTTAACTTAACTAATACACTCTACTATCTAGATGTTCAGTTCACTGTTGTCCATTTTCAATAATAGTAGCATACAAATTTAGATGTAATTTTCATTTCTAATGATATACTAATGATTTCCCAATACTATCTACATATTATATGTTGTATGCAAAGCAAGATGCATGATCACAACTCCCACTTCTTGCTTAATGTTAGGACAATCTGAATAAATTTTTATACCAATAAGGCATGCCCCATTGATTTCATATGAAGAAACAGCCACAAAGTACATGTTTTAAACCAAACTTAAAAACAAAATAAAAAGAAAAAAACAGATCATAAACTTCTACACAGATAGAGATCAACTAGACAGGCAGCCGGGTGATATCCCCACTCCAAAATGGGCAATCTAACAACCTACAAAGCCAGAGTAAGAACCAAAGGCCAGATCATACAGAAAGAAGTTATTTTCATCCCGTCAATCTTTCCACCATCGGTGCCCAGCATGACTCAATCTGAACAAATAACTTTGTTCTTCTATAGCCATTTCAAAGGAGCATGGAAATAATTCTTATAAGTTTATCTATTCGACTAACCATATATTATGAAACTTCTTTCTCTAAGGCAATGTCTAGAACGGTCCAATATAATACGCCTCCTTCGTAGAAAATATCATAGCTATGTTTAATATTGGCACTACGAATTTTCCTAACAGAATTTTCCTAACAGCTAAAGTAGCTCGGTATTTTTATAATTTCTATCGGTGATCTTTTTCATTTAGCAGTACAATTTGTATCAGATGTTCTTCACAAAAATAGCATTGGAAAATAAAAGAATAAAATAGTTTTCATTGGCGTGCATCAGTATAAACAATCAATTTTATGCATGTAATGATAAGGTTTGGGGCTGAATTATGTTGTTCTTTTGATATAGTTGGCTAGGTAGTTTTATCTCTCTATGATATTAATAATTCATTGTACCCGGAAATTTTATCGAATAACATTTGGCCGTGAAGAGAAAAAGTAAAACTATATAGCAAATAAAACAAAATGTAGTAAGTCTAGCCGCGCAAATGCACGGGCGACCCAGCTAGTTTATATAAAACTGAGTACTCAACGTGGATAACAATATTTCCCATATGGTTGTAGTTTAATTTTTGATCTATATACCTGTCTTCCTGGATTGGCATTTGTATTTGTTCTGTAATCGTTCATTCATCAAGACCTTTCCAGTTATAATTTCTCAAATCTTCCTCACTTTTAATAATATCCAAATGATATTGTAGTCCTTGCAGCTGTAAAATGATCAGTGATAAAAAATACACGTCGGCGATGGATAATTTATGACATTTCACGAAAATTATTGTAAATGAGTAACTAACCGTAATAGTGAGGTCAGATCTATTTGACTCCCAACACAATGAGTCGAGTACTTGTATCTCGTGCTTTTCAACATTGAGGCAAGCTAGATACCAATGCGAATCCTTGATATTTATTGGCAGAAGAATCTATAATCAAGACACTGAGTTACTTGGAGACATGTAAAAGTTCAAATTAAATATTTATATTAAACCAAAGGATATCAATGTTACCATGCCATGGTTCAGATAATTCTTGAAACTTTTGTCATACTGGTAGGTCCATCTATTCCAATTTCACCATCCCGTTTTAAGAGACTGGTAACATATGGGTTTTCAAAATATACTTTAGCATCATTTTGATTTTGCACATGTTGTTGGTCCTTCATACAGCATACATATGCGGAGATTACCTTTAAAGATAAAGACAAGCATGAATAATGGGTACCAATTGTAATACCCCAGCATTTAGGAGTTATCGGAGGGCAGAAATAGAAATTTGTGTATCTGCATGCATGTATTTGAAAATCCTGAATAAATTTTTCGCAAATTAAAACCCTGGAGTGATTGAAGTTTGATCATTATTAGGATTAAAGCTTTAGATCATCTTAGGTAAATTTGATAATTTTTAACATGACCTTTAGGAATTAGCTTGTAGAAAGAATTTGAATTCAATTTAAATATTCAAACAATTGAATTTGCAAAGTAAATTCAAATTCAAACATTCAAGAAACTAAAACAATAATTATGTAAATGAATTGATGGAGATTTGAATAATTCAAATCTTTGCAATAAGTATTACAACTTATGAATTCTTGTATAGACAAACAAATCATTTTATTGATTGAATACAACAATACAATGTCTTTACAAATTTTGTTACAACATAATGAAATACAAAAAAGAAAATTACAATTATTTCCTAAACTAAATGTCTTGTATTTCTTCTTCTTGATCTTCATTCCATAGTTGTTCCTACAAAACAAAAGAAAAGCAAAAACAAAGGAAAACAAATACAAAGAGGGGGTTAGGATTAGTTTAACTCTCAGTCTAGCAAAGAAATGCTTTGCTATTAACATCATTGAGTATAATTAAGGGACTAAGTATAGTATCTGTTCTTAATCCACAAACTTTAGCCTCAGTACAACATCATTGGCTGGGCATACAAACAAATCCACTTGGCAAGTGAAAAAGAATGCACAACCTAGGGATAATACCAACCAGCCGAAGCTCCACGTTAACAGAACCTGGGAGACACACAAGCAAGCAGCACAATCACCTGGTGCTACTGTGCTGTCCTCAGCACAGCCATTTCACTCCCAGGAGGGGATAAGAGCAAAGCCAGCCGTAGCAAACAGGAAACACGCCACTGTTTTCATTCACAGCACCCACAGCTTGAGCTCATTTCTCCACTGAGCTCAGCTCATCACAAAACCACTCACACCAACACTTTTCATCACACAATCCTTGCCAAAAGCAAGAGCAAGATGGAGTCGAAGCTCAAGGCCATGCAGGAGCAAGGAGAAGGCCAGGAGCTAGAAGGGAGCAGCTGGAGCTGGAGGAGCAGGCCAGCAAGGTGAACAAGAAGGAGACCACAAGATCTGTTGATCAAGGAATCAAGAAAAGCCACAAGCAACACAGCAACACCACCACCACACCTGATAAGAGGTTGATGCTCTATTTCTCTAGCAAAATGAACTGCTAGTTACACATGGAGTAGGGTGGTGTATTTTTCCCTCAGCTAGGCATAGAAGTGCTATGCAAAATCTTCACAGGGAATTAAAAATAAGAAGCAAGCATAACATCTGTTCTTATTTACAAAAGGCCTCAGCCTGTGCATCATAGGCAGGGACATATAGCAAGAAATTGAGCAAAGGCATATAAGCAAACTTGCATGGTTTTGCACCTGTTGGTAGCACAGACCAGCACATGATTTGCTGGGCACAAATCCTACAAGGAAGGGCACCACAAGCACAAATCACATACTAAAATAGCACTATCCAATTTTAAGAATCTGTTATATCCAAAAAGGACTAAGCCATCATGTAAATCATTGCAAACCAAACTGTGTTTTGCCGTGGCACATCTCTGAACCCAGGGGTTCAGATAACACACACTACCTACACTTCCATCAGCAGACATTTGAAGTGAGCAAGTGACAGAACCATCAGTTTATCACCACGGCCATAACCACTAGCTAAATCATCTCAAGCAAATAGCACAAGGGCACTAGAACATCATTCAGAGAACACCACAGGAGCATCAGAGCAGCTCATCACCTAAACAGCAGTAAACCTAAAGCATCACCACATACTTAACATCACAGAGCATGGCACATCGGCCAGGGGAGAGAAGGGGAAGAGAGAGAGCGAAGGGAGTTTACCAGCGACCACGGCCTTAGCTCCGAGGCGGCGGGGCAGTGCTCGCGCAACCTCTGGAGGGGGCCAATGGTGGAAGCCAAGCACCACCACCACCAAGGCGGCACAGAGAGTGGTGCTTTGCACCTACCATGTGAGCACGAGGAGGCTGGAAGGCGAGGGAGAGCACGGCGGAGCGGCGCCGTCACCGAACCCTAACCCTAGGGTTTGGGTTGCGCACGGCCGCATAGAGCGAGGAAACACAAATCGAAGCGGAGGAGAAGGTGGGGCGGAACAAGAGCTCTCGTTTGCGCCTAGCACGGCGGCGGAGTTGGTCGGAGCTCGCCGGAATCGGCCGGCGACGGCGGTGCCGAAAGAAGAGCCAGTCGAGCACGGGAGCGAGGAGAAGCGAGAAGAGGTGAGCGGGTGGCTCGGGTCGGTGGACTGACCCGAGTCCGGCTCGGGTGGACTCGGTTCAACCAAGTTGACCCAGGGACATTTTGGTCATTTCATAAATCAAAAATTAATAAGAAAATAATTCCAGAAATATTTTAAATTGAATTTAAACTTTGGAAATTCATAACTAAATCATTTTAAATTAGAAAAATACAAACAATATACCAAAATGTTAAGAAAAATAAAATCTATATGTTTGTATAAATAAAATGCTCGTTTGATTAAATTTGAATAATCTTAAAATTAAAACAAGAACTTATTTATTATTTTAAATATGGAATTTATTTAAAATGCTATTTTGAATGCATTTGAATTCCATTTAAATTGCTTCACATGTTTAACTACAAATATGGAAATATATTTCCATCACAACATTATGACCATTTTTAGAATTCCATGTGTGAACATGTTTCACTAATATTCTTAAGTGGTTTTTAAAATGATATTTTCCATAAGGAAAATAATTATTCAAGAATCCTTTAACAATACAAAGATGAATCTATCAACATATAAATTTATCATTTTATTACTTTATAATATATCATGTAGTTCTTAATTCATAAAAGTGAAATTCTTTATTTAATAAAACTTGTTCACTATTATTAATACCTTTAATAATTGGATTAATTTTGTGTTATAAATTTCAAGTGTTTAATCCAAATTAATAATTACTTCATGATATAAGTTTACTTGTTGTGTTTCTTCCATGTGTTAGTATTTAAGTCATATTATTTTATTACCTAAAGAAAAGTTAAACACATAAGTAACTACTCTTAATATTTAATAATATACCATCAATTAAATAAGTACCATTATGGTATGATACCAACAAATATATATATGATTTATTTCTTCAAAAGTTATTCTTTTTCTATTCATGAATAATATTACTACACCATTTCTTCAATTAATTGAAGTCAAAACATGTTCTTTACAAACATAAAAATGATAATAACTAACCCTAAAACAACCATTTAATATTATGACGTTGTTTTACTTCATTCTTATGCTTAATATGATACTTTAGGATTAAAGTTTATATTCATCTTTCTTGTGAAGTAAACTTGAAGATAAAACAAATCTAAAAATAATCACCAAACTCAAACCAACCCTCAACCATCGAGAGTCAGTTACGGGGTTTAGGGCAATGCATCTCATACTTATGCATAATAGCATATTGCTTCTTCAAACATTAATCCTTACCGGACCAATGACGTTTTTTCCAGATTTTGGAGTCTTTATCGTATCGAAGACCTTGGCTGCATAATCTTGCAGTCAAAAAGGCAAGTTGAAAGGATCGAGTAGGTTGACTAGAGGGGGGGTGAATAGGCAACTACCAATTTTAATTTTCTTTTCAACAAGTTAAGGAATTGCTCAAATATAAGTTCTCTAGATATGCAACTAGGTGAACAATCCTATATGATGAGCAAGAAGCTAGCTAACAAGATATACTAAGCAAGGTAAGCTAGCAATACAAGTAAAGGTATATATAAAAAGGATAAGCACACGGTGACACGGAGATGATTCCCGAAGTTCACTTCCCAATGGAAGCTACGTCTTCGTTGGAGCGGTGCGGGGTCACAAGTGATCCCGAATAGCCGTGATATGGCACACCGTATCTCCTCCACTATATGATGCCCTCGAGGTCGGCAACAAACCTTTACAAGGATGAGGCACACTCCACAACCGAATTGGAGGCTCTCACCAATTCCCACGGCTTCCAAAGCCGCAAGAATCACAAGGCCGGGGCACGTCTCCACAACCGAATTGGAGGCTCCCGGCTAGTCCCCGCGGCTCCCAAAGCCACAAGAACGACCAACGACCGTCTCGGGTTCCAATGAACCCAAGATGCACAAGTTCCTCTAAGGAATGGATATGGAAATCAAATCGCTTTGGTGGAAGGGTAGATCTAGGTCAACTCTCCCAAGTCCTAGAAGGACAAGGTGTTTGAGTGGCTAGGGAGAGAGATCTACCAAGTTTAAGCTTGCAACAATGGTGGGGAAGTATTTCTGGTCGTGGTGACCTTTCCAATGTAGGAGAAGGTCTTTATATACTGCCCCCAGATTCTAGCCGTTGCAGACAGGCAAATCGGATAATCCGATTCAAGTCATCATCGGATTATCCGATGGAATCGGATAATCCGATCATACATCATCGGATAATCCGAACAGCGTCAGTGAAGATCTTCAGTCCTTAGCAGAATTCCAGCGAAATCTTGAGAATCGGATAATCCGATTATTTCCAACTCGGATAATCCGAACATCTTCAGTGTGACATTTCTTCTAGTCCTTAGCAGAATTCCAGCGAAATCTTCAGATCGGATAATCCGATATTTTAACTCGGATAATCCGAACTCCAGTGTGAGATTTCTTCTAGTCCTTAGCAGAATTCCAGCGAAATCTCAGATCGGATAATCCGATATTTTGCAACTCGGATAATCCGACAACTCCAGTGTGAGATTTCTTCTAGTCCTTAGCAGAATTCAGCGAAATCTCAGATCGGATAATCCGATATTTTCAACATCGGATAATCCGGTTTACTTCAGCAACAAAACTGGCTCTTTTCAACTCCCTTTTTGGTTTCGATGCAAAGATGTTTTACACACTTAAAACCTGCATCACTTGATTCACATGTTAAATTGTCACTAGTGTTGTTGCCTAACACACAAAACACAAGGGATTAATAAATGTCCTTTCAATCTCCCCCTTTTTGGTGTTAGATGACAACACTAGGATTTGCAAGGAAAGCATAGTTATATATTATCTAGATTCCCGAGCTTAAGTCATGAGAAGCTCCCCCTGAATGTGTGCATATAATTAAATTGCATTGGAATACAAATGCAATACATATGGGAGGAGGACACTTCCAAATGTTGAGGAAACTAGATGGAGACATATCAAATAGGTTGAGTTGCGATAGAGGACTATACCTTGTGCATAATAGAGTAGAAATGAACCTTAGCACAAGAATACAACTCATAACCACATTAGAAATCCATATGTCTCATAACTTAAAGGTTCACACACATAAGTTCCACATGAAAACACAACACAAATAAGTTCACGAATAAGTTCGACATAAATGGACACAAGCGCAACAAGAATGGTAAAAGCATATGCTTGTGCCCGAAACCCATGCAAATCCCACACGGAGACCTAATAGAACTACTTCTCCCCCTTTGACATCGAAACGCCAAAAAGGGAAAAGAGCGATGCTACGACCCAAGTAGATCACTCCGTGGCAGAGGTATCATCATCATCAGTGTCATCACCATCCCGTCTGAAGTCTCATAAGTACGGGCACGAGTGTAGGATGGACGGGAAGGGCCGGCAGATGCTGTCTCTAGCAGATGAGACTCAAGCTGAGTCCATGGAAACTGAGAGCCCTCGTTCCACTGAGCAAAAGAGAGAGGAGCAGACTCTGGAGGATCATTTGGGAGGCGAGGAAGGTGCTTGAGAATGTTCTCCTGCCGCAGATAAGTGTCATATTGTCCCCTCCTGATGTCAGCATTCATGCACAGAATGTTCCTCTGGAACCAGTTGAGTTTCTTGGGCGGAGCAAAGGAAGGAACCAAAGACGGACCAGTGGCACCACGACGAGCATCACCCATGAAGGAACCACGGGCAGGAGCTGCAGCAGCAGAAGATGGAATGACCTCTTTCCTCTTCTGATAAACCTTCTTGTATGTATGAGGCTCCAAATCATACCGGTTGAAGTTGTGGTTCTTCAGAGTGTCCTTGATGAGCATCATGATGTAAGGAGCATAGGGAATAGTGAGCCCACTGACAAAAGAGTCCCAGAACTCGTGAAAGATAAAATGCATCACATCCACTGTAAAATCCTCTTCAGGGTTTTCATTCTCAACAATTTTCTTAGCAAGGCAAAGCAGATTTGCAAGAGGAGCAACTATATTGTCATTGTTACCTCCACTGGGAGCAATAGTTGAGCGGAAGATGATCGCAAGCTGGTCATAGAGGGGTAGGAGGCCCCTTTTTTCACCAATAATTGCACCAGCCCCATACATATCCTTCATTATGTTTTTGTTGAACTTCTCAGTGTGCATATGTAACCATTGGGAGGAAGGTTGCTCTGGTAGGGTGCATAACCAAGAAGAGTAGACAACCGAGCAAAGGAGGATGTGCACTGAGTGCGACCGTCATCCACTTCATGGTCTTTATGTGGTCATTCTCGATCACCAAGGTGGAGAAAAACTGCAGAATCATTTCCACATTGTAGGGGCATTGCTTCTCAATGAGTGAAACCAAGCCCATCTGTTCAATCACATCTGCAGCTTGAGCATAACTGGCCTTGGCCTTGATATCTCGCATTTTGTAGGGCTGCATCGGGCGAATAGGATGGTTATAGTGCTTGTAGATGTCTTTGTATATATATATCTGCTCCATGCACCAGAAGTTGGGATCTTCAATATCATCATCTCTTGGCATACTCGTATACCAGTTGGACTGACGGATTCGGGCATAGTCAATTTGGGGCATTGTCAAATAGTTGGGGCGAGTTTCCTTGAGCTTCTTCTTGGTTCTATGGCAACTTGCTTCTTCTTCATGGTTGCTTGCCTTTTCTAGCATGTTTCTGTGGAGGACTACCTGAATCACGACTGCCGGAACCACCTGTGAGATAGAATAATAGATGGATAGCATAGATGAGTACACACAAGTCACAGAGCAAGGAATGGTACAAGGTACACTAGAAGAGCATCCCTAAGTTGAGTCTACTAAGTCCTGGACAAATCAAGATGTGGCTGAAAAATAGTACTGAACAATTTCGGATAATCCGATTCAGTGTGAATCGGATAATCCGACGGGTCGGAATATCCGGTTCAGACTGGATCGGAAAATCCGATCTGGATCGGCAGCAACAAAGTGATTCAAGTCCTAGGTCTAGCAGTAGATCGACAATAAGGGGGGCTAGCCTAGTGTTCTAAGTATCAATGGGAACCACAAACACCAGCCAAAACAACTTCTTCCAAAGATTTAGGTGAGGAACACCTAGGAGATGAGAGAGAAGAAGTTACCCTCGTCCATTGAGGAAAAAGCTTCGGTGAATGTGTTCCCGGGGAGGAGGAGCACCAAATCCGGCCAAATGCCGGAGTTGGGGCGGCCGGAGATGCTTGGGAGGAGCCGGGAGAGTAGGGGGCGGTGGTTGTGGAGAGAGGGGGTCGGGGGTGGAGAAAGATGCTCAAATGAGCCCTTCACCCCGACCCCTGTTCTATTTGGAGACAAACCGCCAAATCGGATAATCCGATTTTTACTTGAATCGGATATTCCGATAGTCGGATAATCCGAGCAAGTCAGAATCGGATAATCCGATTTTCAGGATTTCGTTAGAAATTCTGCCCAGCTACACCCTTCTCCTCAGTTTCAAAATAGGACTTGTGTGCATAAGATGAAGTGTTTTAGGAAGATAGGCTTGGGATAAGATTGTCAAACTGACATTGGTACTCCACACTCAAACTTGCAAAAATCGAACACGGAAATGCCAAGATGAGTGGGTTTCCCATAAAACCAACAATAGGACCAAAATTCCAAATGATTTTCAATTAAGACCGAAAAGAACCAACTCTTCATAAAGAAGAGGGCGGTGGCCAAGGCCACCATGTATGAGTTTGTGGTGTGACACCGCGAAGATGTATCTCGGGTTCACGGCCACTACTCGTCATTTAAGCTCACAATTCATGAAATGAAAATATAGAGACAAAATGAGTTCTTACTATCGGCATAATGGGGGGAGGGATAGCCCAATGGATTAGGACCGCACTCCCCCTATGTCCATGCCTACACCTAAACCAAATAAGTATCGTCTAATATGGGTAGGTATGCAAGAAATCCACTAAATCCAATTGGATATGTCCACCACATTGAGTTCTCCTCTCAACTCCTTGAATCTTGCTTCACCAAGAGGCTTTGTGAACATATCGGCGAGTTGATACTTGGTGTTGACATACTTGATTGCAATATCACCCTTCTCAACATGGTCTCGAATAAAATGATACCGAATCTCAATGTGCTTGGTCTTGCCATGAAGAACCGGGTTGTGTGCAATTTTAATAGCACTTTCATTGTCACATAAAAGAGGCACTTTGTCACAAATGACACCATAATCCTTTAAAGTTTGCCTCATCCATAATAATTGTGCACAACAACTACCGGCGGCGATGTATTCGGCTTCGGTGGATGACGAGGCCACACAATTTTGCTTCTTGGAAGACCAACTCACAAGGGACCTACCAAGGAATTGGCATGTACCCGAAGTTGATTTTCTATCCATTTTACAACCCGCCCAATCCGCATCCGAATAACCAACAAGATCAAAGCTTGTACCATGGGGATACCAAAGACCATAGTTGGGAGTATCCAACAAATATCTTAGAATCCTTTTGACCGCGGTTTCATGACTTTCCCTAGGACTTGATTGGAATCTTGCACACATACCCACACTAAACATAATATCCGGTCTAGATGCACAAAGGTAAAGCAAAGATCCAATCATAGAACGATAAAGCTTTTGATCAACTTCCTTACCATCCGGATCTAAGTGAAGATCCGCCTTGGAGTCCATGGGAAACTTATATGGCTTGGCATTGTTCATATCAAATTTCTTGAGCATGTCCTTAATGTACTTGGCTTGACATAAGAATGTTCCTTCTCGAATTGATGGATTTCAAAGCCAAGAAAATAATTCAATTCCCCATCATGGACATCTCAAATTCCTTGGTCATTAGCTTGGAGAATTGATCACTAAATTCATGGTTAGTGGAACCAAAGATAATATCATCAACATATATTTGGCATACAAAAAATTCTCCATTTATTCTTTTAGTGAAAAGGGTGGGATCTATTACCCCAATTGCAAAGCCACGATCTACTAAGAACTCCTTGAGATGATCATACCAAGCACGTGGAGCTTGCTTGAGCCCATAAAGAGCCTTATGTAGTAAGTAGACATGGTTAGGCAAATTGGGGTCTTCAAAACCCGGAGGTTGTTTCACATATACTTGTTCATTTAGTGGACCATTTAGAAAAGCACTTTTAACATCCATTTGATATAAAGTAATTTTATGAGTAGATGCATAGGCAATAAGTAAGCGAATGGATTCAAGTCTAGCAACGGGGGCATAGGTTTCACCGTAGTCGACTCCTTCGATTTGGGTGTACCCTTGTGCAACCAATCTTGCTTTGTTGCGGATGACTTGACCATTTGAGTCTTGCTTGTTCTTGAATATCCACTTGGTTCCAATGACATTATGGGAGGAGTCATTGGGTCTTTCCACTAGAGACCATACTTTGTTGCGCTCGAAGTTGTTCAACTCTTCATGCATAGCCGCAACCCAATCCATGTCTTCAAGGGCATCATACACCTTGAGAGGTTCTAAGCTAGACAAGCAAGAGACATGACCACAAAAGTTAGCTAATTGATTGCGTGTGGACACACCTCTACGGATACTTCCAAGGATATTTTCTTTGAAGTGTTGTTGGTAATCCAATGTTGATGCACGCCGGATGACCCGGCGTTCCAAGGCTTGACCAATTGTTTCACCAACACGAATATCTTCATCATTTCCTTCATTTTGCTCATGGTCAACCCGAAGTGGAGTTCTTGGGGTTGTGGGTTCATTATGTTCTTGTTCACCACTAGAGTTGGGTGGGTCTTGACCATTTCTTGATCTACATGTTCTTGTTCTTGATCATTGATAGTTGGTTGATCACTTGTTGAGGTAGATGGCTCAACTTGGGTAGAACTTGTTCCTTCTTCTTGAGTAGGTCCTTCAATAGGAATTAGTTCTCCAATCCCCATAGTTCTTATGGCTTGAGATGGAGCAACATCACCTACATCATCATGATCAATATGCTCCGCTTGGGAGCCATTATCCTCGACAAACTCCACGTCCATAGATTCTTCAACACACCCGGTGGATATGTTGTAGACCCTATAAGCATGAGACTTTGCGGCATATCCAACAAATATACCAACAAAAGATCTAGATTCAAACTTAGCAATTTTGCAACCTTTAATGTAAACATGGCATTTGCATCCAAAGACTCGAAAGTAAGATACATTTGGCTTTTTACCGGTGAGGAGTTCATATGGTGTCATGTTCTTGAGAGGACGGAAAAAGAGCCGGTTTGAGTAATGACAAGCGGTGTTGATGGCTTCGGCCCAAAAGTTGTATGGGGAATTAAATTCGGCCATCATAGTTCTTGCCATATCAATAAGAGTGCGGTTCTTCCTTTCGGCAACACCATTTTGTTGGGGAGTATATGCAGCGGAATATTGGTGTTGAATGCCCTCCCCACTTAGGAAATCATCCATAGTGTAATTCTTGAACTCCGTACCATTGTCACTTCTAATTGCCAAAATCTTGGAGTCATATTGGCGTTGAACTAGGGTTGCAAAATCAATGAATATCTTTTGAGTTTCACTCTTCTTCTTGATGTAGAAAGTCCAACAATATCTTGAATAATCATCCACAATCACCAAACAATATTTCTTGCCACCAAGACTATCATATGTGGGAGGCCCAAAAAGATCCATATGAAGGAGCTCCAAAGGCCTCTTAGTGGAGATAATGGTCGTCTTGGGGTGATTCTTCTCATGCATCTTTCCGGCTATGCAAGCACTACAAGGACGATCTTTGGAAAAATTAACATCGGTTAGTCCTACCACGTGTCCACCCTTTACAAGAGTTTGTAAATTTCTCATACCGACATGGCCAAGTCGGCGATGCCAAAGCCACCCCTTGTCGCCTTTAGCCATTAAACATGTAGCGATTTGAGTGGTCTCTTTTGAGAAATCAACCACATACAAACCGTTTTCACGAAATCCAACAAAGGCGACATTGAGTGTTTGAGTGAAAAGGATGGTCACGTGGTATTTATTAAAAATAACGGTGTAACCGGCATTGCATAATTGACCAACGGAAAGTAAATTGTATGAAAGAGATTCGACAAGGAGGACCTTCTCAATGGATAACTCCGGAGTGATCACCACTTTACCAACTCCCACTACCTTGAGTCTTGCATTGTTGCCAACGGTGACATGAGAGAATGAGAGTAGTTGTTTCAATAAGTCCTTTACTAGTTCTTTGCTTCCGGTCATATGGGATGAACATCCACTATCAATGAGCCATGAAGATCCACCGGAAGAGAAACCCTACAATAAATCAAGTCTTTGATTTAGGTACCCATTTTGGAATGGGTCCTCTTTTGTTAGTCACAAGGGTCTTTGGAACCCAAATAGCATAGTGATAATCATCTCCATATGAAGAGCCAACATATTTAGCAAAAACACAACCATTTGTAGATTTCAAAAGAACATATGAGGGGTTGTATTTTCCCGCAAAGTTATTGTGAGTGGCATTGCCCCTAGTGACATTACCACTCCCAATAGAGTTGTCATTTGCTTTGGCTAACTCCCCCTCCTTCACAAAAACAATATCTTTGGAAGGGGGAGTCGCCTTCTTCTTCTTGTTGTTGACCTTCTTAGAGTTGGGTGTGAACCCAATTCCTTCTTTGCCAACCACTCCCTTTTGATTGCTCAAAAGATCATTGAGGTTCTTTTCCCCTTGGATACAAGTGGCTAGGCCCTTCTCAAGTTGGGCCTTCAACCTAGTGTTTTCCTCAATAAGAGATGCCTTGACACATAAAGGGTTAGTGGAACAAGCATTTGCATCTTTATCATTATGAGAGGTGGTGAAGCTAGCATAGATAAATTGAGCTTGTAGTTTGGCATATGACTCCTTGAGTGTAGTGAGCTCACTTGAGGTCACCTTGTGGGTTTCCCTAAGTTGCTCAAAACCCTCAAAGAGCTTGTCATGACTCACTACAAGTTCCTCATTTTTAGTTTTTAGATCAATAGCAATTTGAATAGAGGTTTCACGAGTTTCTTTTGCCTTGGAAAGATCCATGGCATGTGTCTCCTCAAGTTGCTCACGGAGCATTTGTTCCTCAACAAGTTGATCTTCTAGCTCACCAATTTTGTCGGCATGATCACATGCATGCCCTTCGAGCTCACAAATCCTAACATCCTTCTCATTAAGAAGATGCTTGGCTTCTCCATATTGATACATGAGGGCCTCAACCATTTTCTTGGTTGGACCTTGGAGCTTGCTAATAAAGATAGAAATTTTATCCTCTTCTTCAATTTTCCCTACATCCTCAACACAATCCAATAGTGATGGGTTAGAGGAGATAGTAATTTTTGGTGGGGAATTCACCTTAGTTTCCTTGGCCATGAGGCACATAGGCTTGGAGATCTTGTCGTCGTTTGGAGATGAGAAGAGGTTGGCCAATGATGGAGGAAGGGTGCCCATTGCAAGAGCCGCCATTCCTACTTCTTCACTTGGTTCTTTATCCTCCTCACCTCCGGACTCGTATTCCTCTTGATGGGATGCCACAAGAGCCTTTTGAGGTGATCTCTTCATGTAGGTAGGCTTGGGGTGGTACTTGTTCTTCTTTAGAATGAGTTGACCACCATTATCCTCTCTTCTTTCATAGGGGCAATCCTTCACAAGATGAGTGTCCTTTCCACAATTGAAGCACATTCTTTTTATTGGTGGAGGGTTGACGCTCTTGTTCTTCTTGTTCCAAAACCGGGTGGCGGCAAGTGCAAGAACTTCATTGAGCTCACCCTCCAAGTCTTCTTCACCTTCATGGACCGGGCTTTCTTCATATCTTGGATGGTCTACCACACGAGCCTTCAAAGCAAGAGTCTTCGGGCCACGGACTTGGTTGAAAGACTTGGATGTGGACTTCAATGTATCATATGTGACAAATTGAGCCAACATGTCATTGGGAGTCATTGTTGTGTAATCCGCTCTTGCATGGAGGTTCATCACCATAGTTTCACTATATGGCATAATTGCTTGAAGGAACTTGGCCTTGACCCATTCATCATCCATATCCTTCTTTCCATTTTCCCGACATGTCACCACAAGCTTGTAGAGTCTTCGGTAAAGTTCGGTCGGAGTCTCTTCGTCTAGCATGATGAAGTTGTCAACTTGATGTTGAAGGACGGCCGCATTGGAGCGTTGAATGCCCTCATTTCCTTCATACACAGTTTCAAGATGGAGCCAAGCTTCATTGCAAGTTTTGAGATTCCGCACATGATCTTCATCATGTGCGGTCATAGCACTCTCAAGAATGAACTTAGCATTTGCATCAAGTTGCTCATCAATCTCTTCTTGCTTGGTCAAGTTGTTGGGATCAACAGGGTTGAAACCATGTAGAACCACCCTCCAAAGATGCACCGATGAGCTGCGAAAATAAGACTCCATAGATTTCTTCCAAGTGAAATAACGAGTATTATCAAGCTTAGGAGGGGGTCTACCAAGGTTGGTTATATGAGGTTGAGTGAGTGAAACTTGAGTGAGATAAGAGCTAGGTGGAGCAAAGTTAAGAGAAGGCTTCTCATTAGGTTTATCATTTTTATCCTTGTCACTAGCACCCTTAATAGGGCTAGCGGATGATGAGGAGCTATTTTGATTAGATACCCGAGTATACACCTCCTCCACCATTTTGCCTTTCATGTACCCAAAGAGTTCAATCATGGACTTCATGGTGATTGGGGCATCACCCTCGGGAGGGATTATTCCCGCTTCTATTAGTTCTTTGTCAAGTTGTTCTCTATCACGTTTTTCTTGTTCCTTAGCAAGTTTTAACTCCTCATCTTTAGCACGTTGTACTTCCTCCGCACTAGCCATCCTCCTCTTTAGGCGATTAAGCCCTTAATAAAGAGACCTTGCTCTGATACCAATTGAAAGGATCGAGTAGGTTGACTAGAGGGGGGGGTGAATAGGCAACTACCAATTTTAATTTTCTTTTCAACAAGTTAAGGAATTGCTCAAATATAAGTTCTCTAGATATGCAACTAGGTGAACAATCCTATATGATGAGCAAGAAGCTAGCTAACAAGATATACTAAGCAAGGTAAGCTAGCAATACAAGTAAAGGTATATATAAAAAGGATAAGCACACGGTGGCACGGAGATGATTCCCGAAGTTCACTTCCCAATGGAAGCTACGTCTTCGTTGGAGCGGTGCGGGGTCACAAGTGATCCCCGAATAGCCGTGATATGGCACACCGTATCTCCTCCACTATATGATGCCCTCGAGGTCGGCAACAAACCTTTACAAGGATGAGGCACACTCCACAACCGAATTGGAGGCTCTCACCAATTCCCACGGCTTCCAAAGCCGCAAGAATCACAAGGCCGGGGCACGTCTCCACAACCGAATTGGAGGCTCCCGGCTAGTCCCCGCGGCTCCCAAAGCCACAAGAACGACCAACGACCGTCTCGGGTTCCAATGAACCCAAGATGCACAAGTTCCTCTAAGGAATGGATATGGAAATCAAATCGCTTTGGTGGAAGGGTAGATCTAGGTCAACTCTCCCAAGTCCTAGAAGGACAAGGTGTTTGAGTGGCTAGGGAGAGAGATCTACCAAGTTTAAGCTTGCAACAATGGTGGGGAAGTATTTCTGGTCGTGGTGACCTTTCCAATGTAGGAGAAGGTCTTTATATACTGCCCCCAGATTTAGCCGTTGCAGACAGGCAAATCGGATAATCCGATTCAAGTCATCATCGGATTATCCGATGGAATCGGATAATCCAAACAGCGTCAGTGAAGAAATCTTTCAGTCCTTAGCAGAATTCCAGCGAAATCTTGAGAATCGGATAATCCGATTATTTCCAACTCGGATAATCCGAACATCTTCAGTGTGACATTTCTTCTAGTCCTTAGCAGAATTCCAGCGAAATCTTCAGATCGGATAATCCGATATTTTGCAACTCGGATAATCCGACCAACTCCAGTGTGAGATTTCTTCTAGTCCTTAGCAGAATTTCAGCGAAATCTTCAGATCGGATAATCCGATATTTTGTAACTCGGATAATCCGACCAACTCCAGTGTGAGATTTCTTCGAGTCCTTAGCAGAATTTCAGCGAAATCTTCAGATCGGATAATCCGATATTTTCAACATCGGATAATCCTGTTTACTTCAGCAAACAAAACTGGCTCTTTTCAACTCCCTTTTTGGTTTCGATGCAAAGATGTTTTACACACTTAAAACCTGCATCACTTGATTCACATGTTAAATTGTCACTAGTGTTGTTGCCTAACACACAAAACACAAGGGATTAATAAATGTCCTTTCACAAGTTCACTCTTGCTCATGTCCTACTTGATTATGTTTATCAAAGTAAATGCAAAATACTATGGTTTATCATTGCATGAAAAAGTAAAACCTATCTTCGAATGATGTGAATTGCTATATATATATTGTTGGCTGGCAGATAGAAGCATGTTATGATGTGGTTGGTGGAGGTTCCATTTGTACGGGAAAGTATTATCTAGGACTTCATAACCAATGCCGTCAGCGTTCTTGCGCCGTAAATGAAGCGTTCACCATGAGATTTGGAATGGGACGGGAAAGTCATCTATGATCTTTTCCCTTTCGCATGTCAACGGACTGCCAGTTCCTTAGGCTGTAGATCTTGCGGGACTACATGCACATGGGTGGGATCCCTTAATTCCCAACGGTAACTGGGTCTATGATGGATTGTAGGGATGTCTGGAACAGTTTATCTTTATGGTATAGGGGAGGACTTCGGTCTGGAACAGTCTACCAAAAGATATAGGGGAGGACAAACCTACAAAAGGGTGGGCATGCGGGGTTGTTGGAGAAGCACGGCGAATGGCTTGGATCAACAATTGGGCCCCACACCATAGGAAGTGTGGACAGGAAAGTACGCCTGGTTGTGCAACATGATGTTGGTCTCTTATGGGTAAAGTAACGCACCTCTGCAGAGTGTAAAAATGTGACATGTTACTCCACGTTCCAGGAAGGAACGGCGAACGCTGCAGGAAAGGAGGCTCCTCAAGGCCCTAGCACCTGTGAATCGATGACGGGCATAGTTTTCTGAAGATAAAATAAATCTTTTCCTAAAAATGTTTTACAAAGTTATGCATGTTCATCCATGACCTTTTGGTATGGATGGTAGCTAGTGCATAAAACACCTTATTCCTATTATATGAACTTGCTGAGTAACGCTCGTGTTGCTCACTCTTTCCTCCGTTGACCCCCTGCTTAGATTATTGGAGACAGCAGAGGAATGACAGGAATCCATAACGATGTTGGTGAATTCTTCAACAAGGAGTCAAATCAACCTGGTGGAGCCTGAAGGAGTCAACCTCTACTTTGCCAACGGATGAGTGACGACAACAATGTCTATGGAGAAGACAGTGATTATTTGGAAGGAGGAGCACAACTCCAGACAAAGATATTCCAGATGGATAGATTAGGGCTGTGACAACATCAGTAGTGGATTAGGAGTTAGAAGTAGAGCTGGTATCCAGCTTGGTGCTTCGACTTGAGTCTTTTGGGAGTTTCTTTTGCACGAGACCTACTTCTCTTTGTAAAGGAGGTTCTCGAGATTTTGTATTGAATAGTGTTGTAATCCTATAGTGTTACCTTGGACCGACTATGTTTCTGTTGTACTACTCTGAAGGATGTAATATTTACGAAATGGTCCTTTCGTGAGTATTATGTCAACGACTTGTACACTACAACATGCAGTGGTGTGCTGGGTCACTACACCAATAATCATAGTAATAGAAACTATTTCATTGTTAGTAAGGGTTACTTACTTCATCATCTAACCATTTCGTTTTATCTAGCAGGCACGCCAAAGACCGTTTTTTGACAGTTATGTCATCTATTTGCACCAAGATATCTTCTTCCGAAGAGTATAGTATAACACAGTGAGCACAGAGGTCTTGTTCGGTCAATGTATAATCTGTAAAAAGTTGTAAAATAAAGCAAGCATATGCATTATATTCCAACTTATCTATGTTACAAGGTAAAAGCATATGTAGGAATAAAAAGTGACTATTTTACCTTGTGGAAGAAAATCATAGGTTATGTTATTTATTTTATGTTTAGCTTCTGGTTGCTTATCATCATCTGCTGAAACTATTTCCTCATTCATTAATCCAGAATCCTCTGTCGACATGGTTGATGATGGAGGCAATGGCAATGTATTATCTTTATCTGGTTGCTTATCATCATCCGCTAGAACTGTTTGCACATCTTCTGTTGAAATTGTTTCTTCTGGTTGCTTATCATCATCTGTTGAAGTTGTTTCCTCATTCATCAATCCAGAAACATCTGTCGACATGGTTGATGATGGAGGCAATGGCAATGTATTATCTTTATCTGGCTGCTTATCATCATCCGCTGGAACTGTTTGCTCATCTTCCGTTGAAATTGTTTCTTCATTCATCAATTCAGAAAACAGAGATAATGGATCACTTGATTCTGAACCAACTGATTCTGAACATTCAGAAACCATAGATGATGCCAATGAATCATCCAAAGCACTTGATTTAGGATATTTTGCTTTTTTCAAAGGCCGGTTGAGGAAATCCTCAACTGTGTTCCTGTCATCGTTGTGTTCCATTTTCTACAATCAAAAACAAAAATATAATTTATATACATATCTTCCAGTTAATATCCTACTTGTAGATCATTGAAATAAGACACTTGAAATAACCTAGACAGAGCGAAAACATATTATAGTTAGTTTCTAATTCCTAAAACAAGAACATGTGCGCCTTATCATATAAAAGTTGTCGGCATCCACTAAAAGCAACCAAGATATGAATTTAGCAACTATATCACTTTCTTCAATTCTGAACAAATTATACTCAAACGTCAATTTAACCAGAAATCAAATCGAATCAAAGGATCTACCACAACATCATCATGCATTCCTGCCTACTACCTCCCAGTCTATAAAAAACATGCTTGCACAAGCTCAACCTAAAACCAAAGGCATCACAGCCAATCAACATAAATCCTCAACTGTGTTCCTGTCATCGTTGTGTTCCATTTTCTACAATCAAAAACAAAAATATAATTCATATACATATCTTCCAGTTAATATCCTACTTGTAGATCATTGAAATAAGACACTTGAAATAACCTAGACAGAGCGAAAACATATTATAGTTAGTTTCTAATTCCTAAAACAAGAACATGTGCGCCTTATCATATAAAAGCTGTCGGCGTCCACTAAAAGTAACCAAGATATGAATTTAGCAACTATATAACTTTCTTCAATTCTGACCAAATTATACTCAAGCGTCAATTTAACCAGAAATCAAATCGAAGCAAAGGATCTACCACAACATCATCATGCATTCCTGCCTACTACCTCCCAGTCTATAAAAAACATGCTTGCACAAACTCAACCTAAAACCAAAGGCATCACAGCCAATCAACAATGAACTTCGCCATGCATAAATAAGTATCAGGAGCTTAGTTTTTCCAATGAACCAGCAATTAAACATCACAGCCAATCAGTACAATAAACATCTACTCCAAGATAAAATGCATTGATTTAGCTGAGTTTCATCTAGCAGGAGTAGCAAGTTTTACTTCATAAATAAATCCACTTTGTTCCATGTGCAAGTAGGCTCTGTTGGCTAGAACCAAGATTACAGTGTACATGTTTCTGATCAGTAATTTGAACATCACATCTATTCCAAATCGTTGCAACTGTCCAAGCAGTTTTCTTTTGGCCATCCAGAAAGAGTACACTAATTTTTTTCTGTAGTTAAATTAGCACACAACCATCGAATCCAAGCACTCCTAACATCCTACTCGTACAAAACATAGCATGCAGATTGTACTTCTATAAAACTGAGAACAGAGCGTACCTTGTCTGAATCCTGGGCGGACGATGTCGATCACGAACTGCAAACTCGTGCAGATTTCGGGCGAAATCGGCGAGGCGGCGCTTCAAGACCAAACGGCAGAAATCGGCGTGTGTGTTCTTTGGGCCGTGGTCTGCATGTTTGGGCGAAATCGGCGAGGCGGCGCTTCAAGACCAAACAGCAGAAATCGGCGTGTGTGTTCTTTGGGCCGTGGTCTGCATGTTTATAGGTGATGCCAAATCGATCCAAGCCGTGTCGTTGTACCATGTTGAATTCGAGTATGATACGGAGATGGGAGAGTATTCGAATCCGGACACAACACAGCAGACCGGCCACCGAGACGTCAGGGAGAGGAAAACGCGTGTGCGAGCTTGACGAGCTTCAGGATGCTCGGAATGGAGGTGGAGGCTGGTGTACGGGCGGCGGAGCCGGCCGCTGAGGATAAAGACCGGGGTAGGAGCGCGACGCCGGCGGTGGGGGGTCACGGACCACCGCGAGAAGCAGGAGGCCGAAGGCAGAGGAGCAGAGCGCGTCTCTCGCCCCTCGCCAGAATCGCCCTCGGATCCCTGCCCCCGCCATCAGTCTCAGCCGACGCCGGAGCTGAGGCGGTGCGAAGGACACCGACCGGACCCTCCCCGAGCCGCGACCCTTGCCCTCCTTCCTCAGCGGGGGTGGAGGAGAGGAGCTGAGGCGGCGGCGCTTCTACGCTGCGGCGGCACGAAGGACACCGACCGGACCCTCCCCGAGCCGCGACCTTTGCCCTCCTTCCTCAGCGGGCGTGGAGGGGAGGCCCCGCTCCCGCGGTCGAAGAGCGGGTTGCTGCGGGTGGTGCCGGCGAAGTCCCCGAGGAGCCGGGGCGCGGGTTGACGCTGCGGGCGCGGCTGGGCTGAGGTGGCGTGGCGGGGCGGTCGGCGGTGCCGTGAAGGGTGCGGCGGGTGGTGGATTTGAACGCCGACGACGCCATCCGCGGCGAGCTTGCTGCTGAATTTTAGTGCGGAGGTGACGAAGCTCGGAGGGAAAATAACCTGTCGGCGTTTTTTTTCCTGTACGAACTGTTGACTTGGCGGTGGCATACACGGTAATTAACCTGGCAACACGAGGGTAAAATCGGAAAGAGAAAAACGGACCATCACCTAAAGCCATATTATATAGTAGAGATTATATGAACCGGTTCTTTTTTTTCAAGGCTAACATCTGAAAACCAATTAAACTACAAATAGTACAAATCTAGATTTAGACAGTTATACCACAATTATAAAAAAAATAAACTAAGGAAACTTGGAAATACATCCAAATTCAACGGTAAAACCTCCTGTAACCCACCATCCCTTTTTTGGTCGCCATCGTAACAACAAAAGAGAGAATCATAACTAAGTTGTCCACACGATTTTTTTACAAGGGAATATATCACTATCTGTGGGATACCAAACTACACATCAACATAACATTAAAAACTAGTCAAGACAATAATCATGTACACATCCAAAAAGGAAAAAAAGACCTTTCCACAAATCAATAGCTCACAACTTGCACCCATATTGTACATATTATAAGTATAAATCCTGATCAAACTTGTACGTAGTTGACCAGAGAAATTTCAAGGCACCTTATATTTTGAGACGTAGGGTGTATTAGTTAATAGTTATGCATAAAATGGTCAAAGCAACTAGTTTATTTTGGTTGTGCTTTTAGTTAGCACAAATTAACTAGTAGGTTCGACCTGCTGCAAACCATGTTGAAATATTAAGCAACTTATGGATGAGTCTAATTAACAAAATCATCATAGCGATGCATTAGTAAATATAACCACATACAACAAATTAGACATATCTAACATATTTGCGTATGGACCACATGCTTAATAATGAGGAAAACATAGGAATGATACCACAACAAGCAACATGAGATGAGAATAAAACACAAAAGGGAGTAAATAAAAAATAATAAGAAATAAGAAATAAAACTGGAATAACGAAGAGAGAAAGCACAAGAGGCAAGAGCATAACAAAAGTGTGTGTATGTGTGGTTCGATTTAGCATGGGCTATTCACACAGCAGGCGCGTTCTTCTGGTCCTCCACGCCAACTGAGACTTAAGTTACTTTTTTTAGACGGAAGGCTCGAAATGAGCCTGGCTTTGAATTAACGAAGCCAACAACCGGCTAAAAGTTATACCAAGAGTTACAACATAAGAGCGCAAAGCGTCCACCGGAACCAACAACAAAAGACAACATAAAAGAAAAATCAAGTTGGATCGCCAGCTTGAATGAAGATGAAAGAGCCTTGTCTTCTGTTGCACCGGAGCGATCACGACCATGTCCACGCCAACAAACCTCCACCGCATCTTCATTACCGCCCAATAGGGCACACATCGCCGGGTCGGCAACCTGGTAGAACTTGAGGAACCAAAGAGGGGGGGTCTTGCGGCGACGCTTCCAAGAAGGTGCATGGCGCGAGAGCGCGTCAACGTCGTCGGCAAAGACCGAGGTCCTGCAAAGCTTTCACCTCGACCCCAAACCATCCACTCCTATGGCTCAGGCGAGAGCACAAAGGGTGATCCACACACTACACGAGAAGCGAGACGCGAGGCCACCATGAGAAGCAGTTTGAGGCGAAGGGACGGAGTCCATCAATTCAGACTGGAGAATCGCCATCAGGACGCCTTCAACAGGGAAACGACGCCCGGAGGTGACGCCGTCAACAACTCTGGCCAGAGCCAGGCGCAGCTTTCGCCGGGATCCATCCAGATCAAAAAATCCGGTCACCGTCAGGAGGACGTAGAGCAGACAAGATAGAGATCACTGCCACACCCCAACCTAGGAAGCACTAGGATCTAGCCACAACTAGATACACCCGCAGGCTGAACGCAAGAGCCGTTTGGCAAGGCCCGGCCAAACCCTGATCTAGCGTCAGCAGTGACGCTAGACCGGCGACACCACGACGGCCATACCTAAACCAACGCGTCAACATCTGCTCGAGCGCAACCACGGAGGTCAGAGGGAGCCCCACCGCGTTGTCCGCGAATGACGGTGAGGCCTGGGACGTTGCCCGAATGACTTGGCCCGCATGGCCCAGGTCTGGCCAGCACACACGCCAGCCGCACGCCTCAGGACAGCGTCCTGGTCTGCCTCTGCACATGCAGGCGAAGCGCAGAAGACGAGCTCGGCCCGCGCGGCCTAGATCGGGCCCGCGCGGCCCAGATCGGGCCCGCGTGGCCGCCACCTCCGCCAGGCTCGCGTCGCCTGCCGCAGCTGCCGCGCCAGGGGACGTCGTCGCCGCCACGCGATCGCGGAAGTCCGAGCAGCCACCACGCCGTCGCTGGGCGATCGCGCCGTCACGCCCTGCACCAGCGTCACGCCTCGCCGGACGACGCGGCCCGCGCCGCCACCACCACGCGAGGGGAGAGGGGTCCCCGCCGCCCGGGATTTGCCCGGCGACGCCCTCTAGCGGCGGCGAGGAGAAGGAGAGGGCCTGGGGCGGCGGCTAGGGTTTCCTCCCGTTGTCGCTCATGGGAGCGACCACGGGAGGATGAGGGGGAAAAAATTGCAACCTCTCTCAGAATACTTTAGTTACTCTCAGTGCCTAAGATTAGCTTTTTTCTAGCGCATCACAACAGTTCAAATGCTTGATTAAAAACTGCAACAGATGCCTGACTACATAACCCCCAATTTATGTACAATTGGCCGTTAACGATTGACTAGACAACTTTTAAGCCTACTACGTAATGAAGAGACAGTTACAAAAATTGCGGCATGTACAGAGCAAGGGGAAACAATCTCTAGAAGCAGCTAAATCATCCCACAAGTGACTTATCATCCCTGTTTCGCTACCTCCCTTGAAGCATTGTGACGGTGAGGTCGCAGGCGGAGTAGGACTCGTCACCAGGCCTCTCCCGGAGCGTGTCCCTGTCCGACGACGTGCACTGCAAGGTGAAGGTGGGTGGCCTGGGCATCGGCAGCACGGCGCTGTCGCTTCCCAGCGCCATCACAACGTATGGGATGTCCGGCCGGTCTCCGGCGTGGTCCTGCACGCACAGCAGCGCCATGTGGATGCACCGTAGCGCCTCACGTGACGCCGCCGCCGAGCTCGATGCCCGGATCGACGGGTCGATCAGCTCCGCCCCCTTGTCGGCGTTCCACAGCTGCCACGCCTGCACAGAGCACGCTTTTAGGTCAGCGATAAGTTTGAGATGAAGAAAGCAGAGCAGCGTCGATGGCGGATGATGAGAATGTGCGTGTGCGCTTACGTAGCCTACGATGTTGAGTGAGCCCTCCATGTGGTGGAAGCTGCTGTTCTTCTGCCCCGTGATGATCTCCAGGATGAGGATGCCGAAGCTGTACATGTCGGATCTCACCGAGAACAGGCCCTCCATCGCGTACTCCGGCGACATGTAGCCTCTGAAGACACACGTCGGAAACAAGAAGTTCAGCGATATGTGCGATGCATTCTCTACTGTTGTTTCTTCAAATTTGCAATGCACTTACAGCGTGCCGACAACGCGGTTGGTGTTCTGTTGGTTCTGGTCACCACCGAAGATCCTGGCCATGCCGAAGTCCGATATCTTGGGGTTCATGTCGTGATCCAGGAGGATGTTGCTGGCCTTGAGATCACGGTGCACGACGCGGAGCCTTGAGTCCCGGTGGAGGTACAGGAGGCCCCGTGCGATCCCTTCGATGATGTGGATCCTCGTCTTCCAGTCCAGGAGCCCTCGCCTCGCCGGATCTGACAGAACACAAGCACGTCGCCGTCAGAATTCAGGCAACTTCTTCGTGCCACACACAACACGACCCCAAGATGGTGTTCGAGATGGATGGAGCGTACCGAAGAGGAAGGCGTCGAGACTCTTGTTGGGCATGTACTCATACACCAGCATCTTCTCCTCCCCCTGGATGCAGCACCCCAGGATCCTGACCAGGTTGCGGTGCTGCAGCTTGGATATGAGTATCACCTCGTTCTTGAACTCCTCGCACCCCTGCCCGGAGCTTTTGGACAGCCTCTTCACCGCCACCTCTTCGCCACCGGGAAGCGTCCCCTTGTAGACGAGGCCAAACCCTCCCTCCCCGAGCTTGTTGGAGTCGCTGAAGTCCCCGGTGGCAGCCGCCAAGGTCTCTAGGGCAAACAGCGGCAGCTCGCTGTTCTCCGCTTCCTCCTGATCGGGCGTTTGGGCCCTGAGAATTCCTTTTTGCCTTCCCTGGCACTAGCAGGATGCATCATCGACGAGGTTCTCGTCTTCTTTTCAATGCGGCCAACGCCGAGTTTCTCTGCACAAGAATTATGGCATGTTATGCGTCGGAACATAAGAAACTTGCTCGCAAATCGGTCGTGTAGATGGCGAGTTCAGAATTGCTTATGAATTCAGGTACCAGATCCTCACCTCTGATTCTTCCTCTGCATTTCCACAGAAGAAAGACGGAGGCGGCCAATACAAACGCCACCACGATCACTATGCTAACAATAACGCTTGTCCATCGCTTCCGTTTGGAGCCTGAATCTGCTCAGGTAAAAAAATAGAGTAAAAACTATCAGCCATGTGCAGTTGTCAACTTTCTTCAGAAGAACACTTCAAGAATTGACCAAAGTTTCAACGGTCAGCTTCGTGCAAATTGCAAACCATGTGCGCCCCTGTAATCATCCAAAGCCGCACATGCATTCAGATAAAGTAATATTAAAATCACCCACACGCAAAATATACTAGTGTATGCCATGTCACCGCCGGATTCATCCAAATCTCGAAGATAATGGAAGTACAAGCCATTTAGAGCATCTTCGGGGCGCCCAAATGGCCGCTTAAAGGCATTCCGGACAGGCCCTTTGGGCGCCATACGGAAGGCCTGGCTCCCCATTCGCGCCGTCCAAACCAATAAAATTTAAATTTAAACTTCGGCGGATTTTGTTCAAATACGATTTTTCCATACGCAAGATCTTACATTTAATTGAAATTCATTAAAACAAACATAATTCATTTAAATTCAAATCTAAACCTAGATCTAGATCTAGTACGAGGGATAGCATGCCGGGCACCGGCAGTTGGGGCACTCGTCGGCCCTTGCGGCGGCGAGCACAGGACCCTGGCGGCAGCCAGAGCAGAGGCAGTAGAGCTAGCCGCCGGTCGAGGTCGGGACTGGAGGCTGGGCGGTGGAGGTGGTGGCGGTGGAGGTGGTGTGGCGGTGGCGGTGGCGGCGGAGGCTATGTCGGCCTGGATGGTGAGCTGCATGTGGCCGGGATCCCACTCCGGCGTCGGCGGCCAGCTGAAGTCGGAGCCGCCATCATCACCATCAGCCTTCTCCGCCGCTTGTTCGTCAGGTTGAGGCGGCGGAGGTTGCGCGCGGCGTTGATCTGCTCTTGCGCGCCGAACCTGCTCCACCTCCTCGTAGCGAGCCCTCTCCCTCTCCATGCCCGCCGCGAAGCTCTCGTCGGAGGTGTTGGTGAGGACGTCGTCGTCGGAGTCGAACCAGTCCGCAGGCGGCTCGTCGGCGAAGAATGAGTTCCGGCGGTACTGGTACTCGAGCTCGATCTGGTCATCCCAGTACGCCGAGTTCGGCTCGAACCTTGCGTCGTCGTGCATCTCCGGCGACATGGATTGCATGCACAAGGCGACGTAATCGACGCGCGCCTGGCCGGCGAGCCTTGGTGCGACCGGGACGTGGACTGGGTTCGTTTCCCAGCCCTCGGGAGGCGGCTGTTCGCCGGCACTGGCGTGTTGGTGCGGATGAGCTCGCGCGCCTCGGCTTCGGTGAGCAAGTTAGCCGCCGGTGGAGGTGGCGGCGGAGGCGGAGCAGACGACCCCGCCTCGTGGTTGTTCGCGCCCCTCAGCCGCTCGCGCATGCGCGCAAGGTCGCGCCGGCGTCGGCGGGCCGCCGTCTGTTCCACCGAGGTGCGTCCAGCAGGGGCCATGACGAGTTTTGGGGGTGGAGATCGCCTCTTCGCCGGTGGTTTTTCGGTAGAGATGTTTGTGCTGAAGACGGCGAGGTACCCGCTCTATATAGCGGCCGGGGAGGCGAACGAATGAGCTCACCTTAACTCCGCCCGGACAACGGCATGCCTGCCGCACCATTAACGCCGACGCTTCAAAAGGAGCGCCTGGAACTGACGCCGCCGTGGCGCAGACGCTTTGTCGCCACAGGTGAAGAGACGCGTCGCTGCGCCCGGCTAGGAAACCGAGACGCCGCCCGTAATTGATAGCTGACCAGAAGTTAGGTTGCACGCCGCTTCGTGTATCACTCACTGCCAGGCGTGGCCCGCGCGTCGGAGGCGGTCGTTTCGTAGTGTCCGGGGCCGCCCCAAGTTGAGGGCGTGGGCTGGGCGTGCCGGACACAAAACTGGGCCGTGCCGGACCAAAATCAAATTTGGGCGGCGCGAGTGGGGAGAAAAAAGTGCGGCACGCCCCAAAGCCTTTGGACGGCCATTTGGGCGCCCCGACTGAAGATGCTCTTAGGTCTTTTTCATGAAGCACAATGTGTTCCTCTTTGTTTTAATTTTTTATTCTTTTCAAATGCTCTAGTTGATGAAAATCTTAGTGTAGGTCGTTGTCGGAACAATCTTGAACCCTTCCTCAAAAGTCAGCATCTGGCTTAAACGGCTTGCATACATTCACAAGTCTGCATCATTTTGTCCTTCTTTTGCGGGCTTTCGAATATGAAATTGTTTTTACACTTCCACTTGCCTTAATGCGTTACATGACAAAAAGAACTGATAAAGCATTAGGGAATGGTCACCATTTAACAAAGCTTTCCGTTTTTCACCCTTTACGATAGTAACTGATTACTAGTCCATGTTGATAACCATCTTCTACTTGTCTACACATTGCGGAGAATTTTATTCCGTTTGACTACAGAAGGCATCGCACAAGATGGTGACACCCCCAACAACTTCTGCATGCATTTACACTAGGTGGCTACTAAATCCTACCTTTTCAATTGCAGTTTCGATTTTATTTACGAAGTTGTTGTACTAATCAAAGATTCCAATGTTTCGTTAATTTTGTCGAATTCTCAAACACTTGCAGCAGTCGTATTGACGAAGGGGCAAAATGTCATTGTTTTCTTTTAGGCCAAGTATCGAGTGGTTTGGCTTTTTGGCTTGTAGCCAAGTCAATCAGGTATTTTCTTAGCACAAGTGCACACAAAAATAACACTTTCTTCAGTAAGCATTTATCAAGTAGTATTTCCTGAAGAACCAGGCAATTTCCTATCTACAATTTTCCAAACATAATTCAGAAGTTCAAAGTTAAGAAATCATAATCATGAAGAACTGGGGTGTCAAAGCGTACCTAATACAGAGGCAGGGACCTTGATGTACAGGTCATACCCTTCTCCGGTGGGGAACTGGTAGATGTCCACAAGCTCTCCGGCCCAGGTCAAGCACCCGGTGCCGCTGCTGTAGCTGTACGCTTCGCACGTGCAGTTGGCCAGGCACCATTGCCTGCACGAGTCCGCGCCGGTGACCAAGAATTCCCACGCGGCGAAGTTGGGCAGCTTCACGCCCGGGAGCACGGCGAAGCCGTCGCCGCTGCTCATGCTGACGTTCCTCTCGCTGCACGTCAGCTGGCTGCTCCTCACGCACCCCTGCGTCCAGTCCCCGCTGCTGTACTCTGTTCCGGATTTCGGCTCAAAACCTGCAAATTCATTCACGCGAATCATGTCATGTACTGCATAACTAAGCCACAACCAAGGAAGAGCGATGTGCAATTTGATTGCATTGCGTTGTTGGTTTTGTACCTTCTAGGCAGGTACAGACGTCCTGGCCATGGTCGCCGGCGGAGCAGTCGGCGTTCCGGCCGCATGTGTTGTAATCGTGGCACGCGATGGTGGGCTGCGACCAGACGACCTCCCAGTCACCGGTATCGTCGAGGAGCATGTAGCATGTCTCGGTGCCGTTGGGCTGGAGCACGAACCTGTATAGCGAGGAGTTGAAGGTGTTGAACGTGTAGGACATCAGGCCGTTGCTCTTGGACGGGTCGCCGGAGAGCTGGAAGCCGTACAGGTTGAGCGACCGCCACGGGATGCCCACGAAGTTGTTGTTCGCCCACTGCCCGGACCTCCAGTACGTGGTGTTCTTGCCGTCCTGGCCGCCGCGCCAGATGTAGAGCTGCGCCGACCCCAGCGGGTCCTGCCCGAGCGTGAAGTTGCCGGCGGCCGGGTCTTCGGGGCTCCTCCACGACGTGAACAACGTCTGGCTGACGACGGTGCCGTTGCGCCGGTCCAGTATGATTCTCATCCCGGGGACGAAGGTGTCCGTCGGGTGGTCGAAGCTCTGCCACAGCACTACCGCCTCCGCGCCGCCGGTCAGCACGAGGTTCCCGTTGTCTTCGATGGTGAGCGTGAAGTTCCCCGCCGGTGACGACGATGAGGTGTTCGTCCCCCACACGACGCGGTCACCCTCTAGCACCTGAAACTCCCCGGATTCGGTCACGGTGGCGGAGTATGACGAGGCCGCGGCGCTCACCGGAGCGTAGCGGTTAGCCACCCACGGCACGGTCTGCTCCCTGGCTTTGGCGTATTGGACCCCAAGGTACACCCGCGACCCGTCGCCGCCGCGCGGCGTGAAGAAGGAGAGGAGGAATGCGCCGTTGGATGACAAGAGCGTCGCGTTGCCCGCCAGCGACTGGCCTTGTGACAGCGTCGCCGTGGCCGCGTCGACGTGGACGTCCAGGTAGAGGAAGAAGATCAGCAGCGCGAGAGCTGTACAAGTAGCACGAGCCATCGATCAATGGCGGCTGGGTTCCAGAGCTTCTGTCTTGGCAGGCTTGTGTTTAAGACATTGAGGAGGTCAGAAGAGGAGGAGGTCGTCGTAATGGCTAAAGACGTAAAGAGATGGTTCTTCCTCCTCGGACGGGATATATCAAGTATGTGTGCGCGCGAGCCGCGTGAGGAAAGCAATTAGGCGGCATGGTTTGAAAAGTGATTTAATTAGGCTAATCATCTCTAACTGTAAGGTTAATTAGGCTTGGTTCGAGTGCGACTAGATTTAAAAGTGGTGTCGAATTATGGAAAGGAAGAGGCTGCGAAGATCCGGGTTCACATTGTTTGGGACCGAAGACTGCGCCAGCGACAAACCAGATACCCGTTGACATACCTACCAGTTAAACTAATGATGGCAAAACGATTCAAGTCGATGAACAACAGGGTAATCTGCGCAAGGTTGCGGCTCTTAACTAATTATAGAGAAATGATGTCGATGTGTATCTATATCTATACCACTATATAGTACACGAGTTTTTGAATTTGGATTTACCACTCAGTTGTACAGCCTTCCCGCCAATGCCACATGTGGAGCAATCCAAGCCGTTGATTTGCCTCTTAGAGCTTCCGTGTCCGTTCATCAGACCAAAACTCAATTGATCTAACGGCCGAAAGCGCTTGGATTCGCCAAGCTTCATTCCCGCGCTCGTGGAATCCCCGCTGGTGAAGCTGTTGGACGCTTCGAGATAGGTCCAGTGCGCCAGCAAAAAAGCTGCACCTTCTGTCATTGGTTTGTGGCCCATGCATGTGGCATACGTCCACTCAAAATCTTTAATTTTTTTTTGTTGTCGCTTCATAGTCTTGAAGCAAGCTACGGCCATTAATGTGAGCATTTTATCAAGTCGAAAGTTAGCCTATAACTCCATCTACTACTCAGTTATTAGGTATTCAAGTCCTCTTACCTGACAAATGATTATTCTTTTTTTTTTTTGAAACCCTGACACATGATTATTCAGACACCAACTAGAAAACTTCCTTAAAAAGGAGAGAACAAGAGATTAATGACTCCACGTATCGAAAATATATAGTCTCACATACTTTTGATTGTTACTCTTAGTGTCAATACTTAAGTAAAAAATGTGAAATTATAATAATATAAAACCATAGTTCTTTAATGGGATATATATTATTATTTGTCATGACAAACGTTGCAATTCTACAAGATTAATTTTATCACATGCCTCCTGAGACAAATTGCGCCCAACCATCGCAAATTAAAATTACATGTTCCTTGCATCAACTTCTCATTAAAGATTAGACTATCAACGAGGATAAGACATCATGTTCTTGTATAATGTTGTTGTGATGGAAACCATTTCCTGTGGCATGGATTATTGATGATGGAGACATTATTTTAACATATGACGAAAACGTTTTCCCAACAGGTGAAAACTTTTTTATGACATGGAATATTCTGCGCGATGGTAAAAACTTTAATTATTATATAACATGTGACAGAAATATTTTTAGACACGTATAAAAATGGTCACAACTCTTTCCGGGTCGTTTCATGCGCCATTTGATATAATGGTAGCTTAACGTAACTTTTGGGAAGTAGAGAAGAGAATGGACGAAACTTACACATACCGATAAAGGGAGGCTCAAATTGATGTTCATTGAGAGGCATATGTGTATTGTCTGCTTCACGACAAGTACAAAAATAAAATTGCAAAGGTCGACAGTCATGTGAAACTAGATTTATTTGTAAATCGACCAAGTATTGTAAGCAGCTTCTAAGTTCTGTGGTGCATTATTATTATCCCTTAATAAGGTAAGATATTTTTGTGTAAACAAAATACGTATTGACGTGCAAAGCACGTGCATTTTACTAGTCTTACTAGTACTAATATTTTTGTTTTATTATACAAGATGTGTACTACTTTGTTTTGCCCCACGCTTTTACCTGGGCGCAGATTTTCTAACATTCCTTCCCTGACTTTTTTCGCACGTTGTTTACCTTTTTCATCACTTGTGCGGTTGTGCCCTCCTTATCGAACCAGCCTCACCAAATGTTTAAACTGGGCTCTTCCGTCGAGTCAACAGTTTCGATCTTTATTGCACTGACAAGTGGAACCCTCAACGAGCCAACCGTTCGATCTTTATTGCACTAACAGGTGGAACCACAGCATGGTCTATCCCGCTACTGACTCACAAAGTGGAATGTTTAGTTACACAATGCTAGTTTACAACATGGTTGATTGAGCGTCTTATAAATCTGAAAATGAAACACTTGTTCACTATAATCTCACCTATACCATCTTGAACATCTTAATCAAATTGGTATATATGGGCACAAACTTTTGTTCACATGTCATAATATGATGAAAAAATCATGTTCAATATTTTTTTAATGATTTAGGAATAATTCCACGATCATTATCAAGTTTTAATTGGACGATTAAAAAGGTTACGTGCATACCGTCGTGGAGAAACTCCACGGAGTTTCTTCTAATTCATGCAACTAAAATTAAAAATTAATTGATAAAGCAAGGTCTTATTCACTGAAACAAAAGTATATATATTTTAAAAAGCTTCTTCCTTTTCGTCACTAGAAAAGGATATATTTGCAACTAAACATCTAATCTTCTCATACTACTAATATTAGTCCTATTTCTACTAATCCTAATTCATCTGCCTCTTTGAAGGTGGTTCCTTGCCGCCGTTGTCATTGTTCTAGCGTCGTAGCAGTGGCGCCGTCCTGGTTGTGTCGCCGTCCTCCTCCTTCTTGTCGACTTCATTGTCGATGCCATTGTCAGTGACCGCCATTGATAACACCCAGCACAGTATGATCCATCTAGACATGTCATGCTCAGCTTGTACTCGAACTGAGAATTTGATATTTACTAGCATAGAGTGCATTCGTTTCATGCCACGGCACGTGAACTAGACGCTCTTTACGTAACCTAGCAACCAACTTGTGCGCTCTGGAATACTACAAATAAAAAAAAAGTGCCAGCTTATGATTCTTTTTTGTTGAAACTAGTACACTAGGAAGGTAGATCCCAACTGTTTTTTTTACCTTGATTTATGTGGTTTTTAAAATTAAAACAAGCCTAAAACTAGTCGTGGGAGCTTTCATATCGAAGGGGTGAACTTCCCTACTTTCTGGTGATATTGCATAAAATCTTGTTATAACACGTTATAGTTCAAATTTGACTTGAACTCATTTAATGTGTAGAACATAGTTTAAAAGCTGAATTGTTTTGAGATATTCAGAGATTATGCCTCCCATATCCAAATTGCAATCTTCTGGGTGGTACGTAGTTCACAAAAAAACATAATGGTGGCACTAAAATTTTAAAAAAAAAGTAAAAAATCTTCAAATCTTTCTTTGACATCCTATTTCCATGTTAAACCCATGTTTGCGGCAAGTTTGGTCATCATAGAAAAAGTTTAGCAATGCATATGGCAATGACCTGAGTCATTTGGATTGAAAGTTTAATCTACAAGGTAGTCCATTTTGTGATTTTTTTTCACAAGTTGTTGTATTACAAGTTTACGATTTTTTCCTTGTAACTTGTAGGAAAGCTTCCCGCGGGTTTCATTCTAAGGGGTGATTTTTCCTCTAACTACTCAATTTGATTTTTTGTCGGTAAATGCTATCGAAGTAATTTAACGAGTTGAATATAGTCACAAAACTAAAAACAAATCCAGAGAGTATATGTATCACTTTTCATAAAAGCACGCACATTCGGTTTATGTTGTACCACTCCTTTCTAAAAGTGACAACCTTTTTTTTCAAGGAGACATAGCCCCGGCCTTTGCATTAATTTATGCACACACCATTTTGTCACCCAATTTATAGTGGAGTATATATTGCGATCAACGGTTCACGCGTGTTGGATTTTACTAAAACTTTATATATATAGTCCATTGGCGTGGATTTTCATTATTTTTAAATTCTTCTAACGTCAGAGCTTTTCAAACTATGCTACATTTACTCAAAGACTGTGGCAGATGATGATCTGAAGCCATTTCCGTCGAGAAGAAAAACGAGCATATGATACATTGATGAGATGGGATCAAATGATTGTTACTGATAGTAAAAATTTCCCGAGAGTTGCGAGGATTTTACGGTAAAATTTCAAAAATATAAATTTATTGGTTCCGAGAATGAGCATTCACCGGAAGGTTTTGTTAAAATTCAAAAGGTTCAGGATCTTTCGCCGGTGTGACCATTTCTCAGGGTGCTTGGGACATCATCTTAGCAACCTGTAACATGATTTTTCGACCGCTTAACCAGAACGCTTGATGGGATACAGTGATACACGACTACACATAATTTTGTACTCCTTCCGTTCCAATTTAATTGACTTGTTATCCACCAAATGTGGATGTATCTAGACATGTTACATGTATAGATACATCCACTTGTGATATATAGCAAGTCGATTAAATTCGAACGGAGGGAGTACTATGTATCTACACATGTGAATTGTCTAAATACAGGCAACAGATGGATGAGACGCGTGGAGCTAGAGACACTTCCAGCCTTCCAGGGAGACACTGACACAGCAGCCCCATACAGTCTCACGAAGCGCTGACCCAAAAGCACGTTAGACCAGACCGTGGACGTGGTCTTCCGGTCGCAGAGGATGAAAAGAACGAGAGCACGTGCTTCGTTCGGGTTGAGCCCCGGAAACACCAAACGGCCGGCGGGCGGGTCTCAACGAAGCACCGTCCGGTCGATTCACCGATCGACGGGCGCCACTTGGCATGTGTGCTGGAGAGAGACGGCCTTGCTGCGAGAGACGAGCTGGTGGTTGCTTTCGCCTCGACGTGGTCAACGCGACTGATGCTGGATGCTGCTTCCCGCCACCGGTGGGTGCCACGTGGTCTGCTCAACACGGTGGCATCGTCCCATGACTCCCATCATCAGTTTTATCCAACACGAGGACAGATGGAGACACGAAGTGAGCTGTTTCTAACAAGAACAACGATGATTTTCCTCTTCATTATGCCAATTGCCTAGTGGGGATTAAAACGAACTGATACGACGAAACTGAGTGATTACCATTTGTTTACACTTTTTTTTCAGAAGCGAAAACGAATACAAATACAAAAACTCCAGAAATAAATACGAAAACAAATATTATCGGAATCTGATACATACTGAATACAGTGCGGACACGGAACATAAAACAGATGTCTGCCGGAAATAAGAGATACCTTGAATAATGCAAACTCAAGAAAACTAGCACACATGTCGAGTTTCTAAGATGGAATAATATAAAAAAAAATATCATGATTATATAATGTAATATCCAAACTTATCAACTTTAGTAATACTAAAAAGAGATTTTATCATTCTTACCACTATGACGGACGATATACTCATAATTATCATTTGAGAGAGCTAAGCGTTGTCAGACCATGCAAGACGCGGCATGAAAAGCTTACATGGATGTACACACTAACAAACTTTTAAATACAAATTCAGAAATAAAAATAGTATTTAAAAGTTAAAAAAAAAATATTTTTACCTTGATGCGAGAAGATCGTTGCTATGAAAGTTAATTTTGTTGTTGGAAATGCTTTCTCGTGAATAGGCATTAAATATTTAATTTGGTTCTTTTTCTTGTTTCGATGGTTTAGCCAAATAAGCGAGCTAACCTTTTGACTTGTACCCGCGAACTTTATGATGGAAATAGAAAAACTTTATGATAGGAATACTCGAGAGCGATTTGTTAATGTCTTATAGCCCACGAAGAAATATTCCTTTGGAATGGAGACCATTTTTAGCTAGATTGCACATGAAAAGACTAATCGTAAAATATTTAATTTGGTTTGCACACATAGCTTAGGCTCTTGTTCCTAATCCGTGTTAGTAATCATCTTGAAAATACAAAAATTGGGATTGCAACTCGATAAAGCTCGGATTGGATTACAGAAAGTCGAACTAGAAGCGGATGAGTATCGAATGAATGGATACTCTGAGATAGAACGAGAACAAGAAAATTTGATTAATGATCAGGCAGATCTAGCGTAGGAAGAAGAGGTGAACAGCTGAAGGTGTATTGTGTTTGTCTAAGTTAAATATCGGTAGTGCGCTAAAATATCCGACGTGTACGTGAGTGGTCCGTTCCTAGTTGTCAAACCACAACACCTACACACCAATTATCCTCAAAATAGGCTTTCGCCCCACTATATTAATATAGCAACCAACCGATACAACTGAAACCACTGCTGAGGCCACAGCACAAGCAAGCCCAAAAAAAGAAAAGAAGAGAAAGGAAAAAGAAAAAATGCCGACAACGGCAGATCAACAAAACTACAACAAAACTACGGTGGCTCGCCACCGCTGCATCCACTGAAACATTCCACCACGCTCCTAGATTCCGAATCGTTGCGTACCAAGCAACACCTTCCGGAAGGACTGCGACGATGACGGCGCTGTTGCCCGGCCATAGCCTAGGGTTTCCCCCGTACGCCGGGGTGAGTGGGGAGGGGGTGTAGTCGACGCCCTTCAAGAAGGAATGACGACACCCAGGATTTCTCCCGACCCCAAAAAACCACTACCCAAATGATCTGTAGTCTTCCACTCAACAACACCGCCTGCCTGCATGCGCCACCACGGCCTTGACACCACCGTAGTCGTCTCACTGTGAACTGATGCGGGGCCTAGAAATAGGAAACGGAGGCAGCAGGTTCAGGGGACGTCAGCTCTGTAGCCACACGGGAGGGAACTACCTCCACCGCTGACGCGGTAGCCGACCGGACGCGGCGACAGGAGCACACCAGGCCAACACTAGAACCGGAGGGTGGCAGTAGCACGGCCACCTGGAGGACGTCCTCCACCGCCAGCGGCGGGTACCGACCGGACACCACAGGGACAAACCAGGCCACACTGCTGATGGTCCCGAAGAGCAAGCCTTTGATACCTGCAAAAGTAAACGGGATTAGGTTGAAACTCCAAGTGCAGAGTGTATAGTAAGTGGAAGACAGTTTTCCCCACGAGGGGTGACTCGAGGGTTTAATATCGAACTCTCGGGGAATCTGAAGTGGTAGATTTATCTTCTTATTCTTCTTTTGGTTACCTACAAAACAAGGTTAGATGTTTTGGTCCTCAACCTCACCTGTGGTCGTCAAGCACAAGGTGTAAGAATGATATCAGGATAGTTATGCAATGCAAACAAGAAATAAATATGCAATGCTGGTGGATGCAATGGTAAATGATATTTTTGGGTTTTTGAATGATATATGCAAGATGAAAAATATTTTTGTATTTTCGGATTTAATTATGGCTGAAAATAGAAAAGTGGTATATGGTGTTGGAAAGATGTTTCTTATGATTAAAAATGGACTGGGGTTCATGGTTTCACAAATGCACTCTCTCTTTATAAAGTGGTAGACAATGGAAAACACACAGTTAACATATGAGATTGCAACACAGGGTTTGATAACAAGTTACTTAGATATATGGGCATCACGTCCTAACATAGAGATTTTTTGGTTATTAACCTCTCTTATACTCCACCAAGATGTGAACTAAATCATAACACCTCAGTAATTAAGACAACTCATAGTATAGCATTAAGTATCATGACATGAAGTGAAAATAAGAACATGCTAGATCTAGTCATGGAGTAGTGGCAATGGTCACGCCCACATCCCCGGTAGCATGGTATTTTAGTTTATCCCTAGTGAGGCAACAAAGTAAGGTAAAGATACCAAAGTGGATCGCAGAACTTTCTCTCACGTTCACTGCACTAGCCACCCCCCGTTATTCCAACTAATGCACACGTTCCCCCACACACGCTCTCATAAACATGTTTGATCAAAACAAGTAGACAAGAACGGGGTACATAATATGCATCTATACTTATAACTGAAACAAACATTGCAATCTTAAACATATATTAACTCATAAAGATCCACCACAAAGGTATTACAACGGTGACCGTAATCATGTTCAGCAGCTCATACGGTGCTAATTAGTGAAGCTCAAGAGAGGAGAGATACATAAGTTACTTCCACAAACCCATAGTCCAGAGGTGGACTACTCCCTCTTCATCATGGAGACGGTGGAGAAGTTAATAGAGAAGATGGAGACCACGCCGGCAGCGCCCCGCCGGAGTTTTCCCCCTCCAATCTGCAGCTCCTGATCTCCGTTTTCGTGTTTCTGTGTTTGTGCGGCGCTCCTTCTAGAGAACGTCGGGGGACCTTTTTTATAAGCGTTTTTAGGTCAAGACGATGTCGGTGGAGAAGAGATCGAAGGCAACGGAGCCACGAGGCCCAAATGGGTGGGTCCCACGCGGCTACAGTACCAGGCCACGTGGGCCCCCTCGTTTGGCCCTCGAGCCTCCGTTTGCTCGCTTCCTTCGCCCACAGGTCTTCTTCCTTCCAAATATTGACACCCGTAAATTTCCAGGTGATTTCGTTGATGTTTGGGTCCCTGAAACATTAAAATAAGAAAACGGGGTTTTCTGCCTGTGCAGGGTTAATTCCATAAAAATAGGAAATAAATGAATATTCCCAAAAATCATTATAAAACATTGATATAACCCTTATATGATGCAAATATGATTGGAATATAAGCAATTAAAGTGCAAAGTTCATGTATGCATTTTACATGCATCAACTGCCCGGCCGGACCCAGATCGGGTCCGCAAAGTCCGCTGCCACGCTGCAGTACGTAGGTCGCCGCCGCTACCCTCTGGTCCAGCGCCAACGGCCCGACCGGACCAAAAACGGGCCCGTGAAGCTCCATCACTACGCTGCAGCAGGAAGGCTCCATCGCCACCAGCCCATCACCGTGCCTCCATCCTCATCTCCAGGAGAAGGCGCCGCCTTCCGAGCCGACCGGACCGCCCGGACACAGATCGGGCCCAAAGGGCCTAGATCTGGGCCACGCGGTCACCGGCGGCAGCTCAGTCGAGCAGCAGCGCCACCGCAGGGGGAGGCACCTGGGGCCGGCTCGCTACCGCCACCAGCCGCCTCCGGCTGGATCCGTGTCAGATCCCAGAAGGAGATTGACAAGATAAATGCTCCCAATGTGGAGACCCCGCTATGAATTGGGGAATTTGCTACTTTAGCTATGAATCCTAATGCGGAAAAGTAAAGAGAACAGAGAAAATAGCTTCAGAATTGTCTATCGATAGCTCGCTCCGGCTCATCTGGCCATTATGTAGTCTGGTTATTATTACAGAACGACAGTAAATAGTAAATAACGAGACTAAGTGAATCAAAGGCAGTAAATCTGTTGCCAAGTTGGTCAACAGTACATCATTCAATCGTAGCCATTGATCTTAGTCGAGTGATCCTGATCGTCCATCTTCCTTCTTCTTCAGTTAAACAAATGACAGAAGACAGAGGATCTGACAATTCTTCCCCCTCGAGAGCACACTTGTCCTCAAGTGTTTTTGTCAGGAAACCAGGATGAAATGGTAGTTGAGTAGAATCCTGGGAACACCTTTTTGATGAAATTCGCATCTTCCCAAGAAGAATCTGAAGGTGCTAAGTTTTCCCATTCAACCAGCCATTGGGTCACCAGGATCCCATTGCGTGGTAAAGATCTGGTTTCGAGAACTTGGCGAGGCTCAGTGCGAACCTTACCATCTTCACCCACCAGTGGCAAGTTATGTTGAGGAACCGCATGAGATCCCAGATGCTTTTTTAGTTGGCTCACATGGAAAACGGGATGTATCTTGACTCCATCTGGAAGAAGTAGTTTGTATGCCAGGTTGCCAACCTTCTCAAGTACTCGAAAAGGACCATAGTACTTGCTTGTGAGCTTAATCGACTGTCGAAGATCAAATGCTGCCATGCGATATGGTTGCATTTTAATATATACCATGTTGCCTACTTGAAGAACTCGCTCAGTTCTCTTTTTGTCAGCGTACTTCTTCATGCGATTCTGAGCTTGCTGCAGATTTTCCTTTAGTTTTGTCAATTGTTGTTGTTTCTCTGCCAAGAAATCCCTAGCATCATCATGTTCAGGTCCAGGTATTGAGACCTCACTTATCATGGGTGGGCGTAGCCATATAGTGCTTGAAAGGGTGAAACCTTCAGTGCAGTATGGTATGTGGTATTGTACCACCACTCGGCCAAGGGTAACCAAGAAGCCCAATTTTTTGGTTCATTGAAGGCCATACACCTGAGATAGGACTCGAGGCACTGATTGACTCTCTCTGATTGGCCGTCTGTCTGAGGGTGATAGGCAGTACTGAGCTTTAGCTTGATGTTCATGGAGGAGAAAACTTTCTGCCACATGTTACTAGTAAAGATTCGATCCCGATCAGTGATAATGCTAATGGGAGGCCCGTGAAGCTTGAACACATTATCCATGAAAGCTGCTGTGACAGTTTGCACCGAGTATGGTGTGTGCAAGTGGTATAAAATGAGCTGACTTAGTCATTCTGTCAACAACCACAAGAATGACTTCCTTTCCATTTGATTTCGGTAGACCTTCGTTAAAGTCCATGGTGATGTGTTGCCACGCCATATCCGGATGGTCCAGAGGTTCAAGCAGACCAGGATAGGTGCAATGTTCAGATTTTTCCCTTGGACAGATAGCACATTCAGCAATGAATTTGTGTACATCTTTCTTGAGGCCAATCCAGTGGAATAAATGCTTGATGCGCTCGTAGCTGGCCACCATACCAGAGTGTCCTCCAATGGCCGAAGCATGCAAGGAGTGGATGATTTGCTGCTTAATGTCAGTAGAAGCACCAATGTGGATCCTCCCCTTGTACCTCAATATGCCAGCAGATAGGGTATAAGAGGGATCTGCAGCTGGGTTAACAGATAGCTTCTGTAGGAGTTCTTGACACAAGGTGTCTTGTGTATAGCTTTCTTCCACTGATTGTACCCATGTTGGTGTGACAACAGTGATAGCATGGATAGAATTATCTTTTCTGCTCAAGGCATCCGCGGCCTTGTTTTCTTTACCCTTTTTATACTCAATTTTGTAATTGAACTCTAAGAGTTTCATCAGTAATTTCTGTTGGATGCCCTCCATAATTTTCTGGTCCGTGATGAATTTAAGACTCTTTTGATCTGTCTTGATAAGCAAATCACCACCTAAGAAGTAGTGTCTCCATTTTTTGAGAGCTTCTAGTATTGCAAGAGCCTCTTTTTCATATGTAGACATGGCCATTGCCCGAACACCCAAGGTTCTGCTATAGTAAGCCAAAGGCCTGCCTTGTTGCATGAGAACAGCACCCAGACCATTACCACTGGCATCTGTTTCTAATATGAAGGGTAGTGAGAAATTTGGGAGTGCCAGGACAGGTGCACTAATCAGACTGTGCTTCAGCTTCTCAATTGCTGCAGTTTGTTTTTTAGTCCATTGGAAAGATTCCTTCTTCAGCATATCATACAGAGGTCTACAGATCAATCCATAGTCCTTGATAAATCATCTATAGTAACCAGTGAACCCCAATATCTGGCGTAATTCAGTAATATTGGTTGGCAAGGGCCAAGTTTTCACTGTCTCAATCTTGGAAGGATCAGTTGTAACTCCTTTGTCCGAAATGACATAACCCAAGTATTCAACCTGGTTGGCAGCAAAAGTGCATTTGCTACGCTTGGCATACAGCTTATTGGCTTGTAATGTTTTCAAGACCAATTGAAGATGATGAATGTGGTCTTCTTTAGTTTTGCTATATATCAAGATGTCATCGAAGAAGACCATACGAATTTCCTCAAGTATGGCTCAAAAACCTTGTTCATGAGAGACTGGAAGGTCGCTGATGCGTTGGTAAAGCCGAATGGCATTACCACGAATTCAAAGTGACCAAAATAGGTCCTGAATGCTGTTTTCAAGATATCATCCTTTTGCATTCTGATCTGATGGTAACCGAAACGCAAATCAAGTTTTGTGAAGAATTTTGAACCATGTAGCTCATCCAACAGGTCTTCTATAACAGGTATAGGGAACTTGTTCTTCACAGTGATGGAGTTCAGCTTTCTGTAGTCAATGCAGAGGCGCCAAGTACCATCACGCTTACGAACCAGAATTGCAGGAGCTGCGTATGGGCTGGTACTAGGGCGTATAACTGATTTCTCCAACAATTGCCTTATTTGGGACTCCATTTCTTCCTTTTGTTTATGAGGAACACGATATGGTCTGAGGGAGGAGGGGTTGCTCCTTGTTGTAAGGGTATTGAATGATCACATTCCCTGTGAGGAGGTAGCTCGGAAGGCTCCTGAAATACTTCATCAAAGGATTGCAATAAATCTTGTATTTCTGGGTCATTAGCGACTGTCTGTGCTTCAGATGCTGTTAAAGGGAATAGGTAGTACCCAGTAGCACCTTTGGACATGTCTTTCTCCAGTTTATCCATAGACATAAGCTGCACTCCTTTTCTGACTGAATTATCCTTGAGGATGATCTTGTCTTTTCCATTGAGTTGTAGCTTAATTTCTTTTGTTTGATAATCAAACTTCACTGGGCTATGTGCGAGCAGCCAGTCACCACCCAAAACAATATCATAACCCTTTAGAGGAAGTACTTTAAAAGAGTTCCTGAATTTCTTTCCTTGTATGAAGTAGTCCATTTCAGTGACTACAGCACCTGATTTCAGTTCACCACCACCAGCAACCAAAATTCTTTCCAATTTGGTGTTCTCTGTTTTACAGATAATCTTGGTGGAAAATTTCAAATCGATGAACGTATGTGTACTCCCATTATCAACAAGTGCAACAGCTACTTTGCCTCCTATGTTCACTGAAAGGGTGAATGTTGTTGTTGTTGTGTTATCTCCACGAACAGCTTGAAGAGAGATTTGAGCACAAACTCCATCAGCATTCTGAGAAGCAGCAGGTGCTCTTGTTCCTCAGTTTGTTCCTCTGTGGTTTGTTCTTCCTCAGTGTGTTCCTCTTCATTTGTCATGAGGTTTAATGATTTGTACTGCAAGCATCTGTGACCAAAAACCCATTTCTGTCCACAGTACTTGCATTGTCCTGGTTCGTTGAATTTGGCTTCCGGTTTCCCTCGTGCTTTATCTGCCTCTGGCTTGGAAGTACTATTGTCTGGCAAAGTCCTTGGTTTAGGTGAGAACTGCCAAGTGGTGTTGCTTTTGTTATTACTGAAGTTGGAGCTGAAACGTTTGCTTTGGCTTTGTTGGGAAGCTTGCATCCCTTTTTCCATATCTCTGGCATACTCCACTGCTTCATACAGTGTTTGTGGTTTGTGAGGCTTCATATAATGTTTTATTTCTCCTCGAAGGCCATTGATATAGCATTTGACATAATAGCTCTCTTTCACCTCTGGGTTTTCTTTGCGGTAATTAGCCATGCGATCCTCAAATTTATCTGTATAGTCAGATACTGAGCTATATCCTTGCTTAATTGCGTTAAATTCTTCCACAGCTTCATAAGAACTGGTAGCTGAGAAACGCTGAATTACTGGGGTGCAGAACTGCTTCCATGTGAAGTTCTCTTCCAGAACTCCCGAGTTACGCAGCCACGTATCTGCTCTGCCTACAATGTACATCTGGGCATAGTCGAATTTAGCCTCTTCAGGAACATAGACCATAGCAAAGTACTTTTCAGTTCGACGTAACCATTCTGCAGGGTTACTACCATCGAACTTGGGAAAGTCCATCTTTGGAGCTTTGGCAATAGAACGATAAAATTGAGCATCTCTGTCCATATCCTGGTGTCTCTGGCCACGCTGATAATGACCTCTGTCTGGTGGTTCGACTTGCCTAGCATAAGGCTGTTGTTCATGTTGTTGGTGATGTGGTTGAGGTGGGTAATGGTTATGTTGCCAATTTGGGTTGTGGTTGGGATAGGTATGTGGGTTATATGGGTAATATGGGTCTGGGTGTGGTGGGAAATGGTTTTGTTGACTGTATTGGTGGTTTGGAGGAGGGTGTTGGTTCCACTGCAAGTAATTGGGATTATTTGGGAAAGGTGGTGGGTAAACAACTTGTTGTGGTGGGTGTGTGGGAGGGATGTATGTGTTTGGGTACACAACAGAAGGATGATAATGTTGTTGGGTTTGTTGCTGATGCTGAATTTCGCCAGAGTGCTGCATCTCATCATAGCAGTATTCAATGCCTTCTGAATGTGTGTGCTCACCCTGATTACCAGTAGCATTGAGATCATGGTGTGTTTGGTCTTGACCATCACTACGCCGCCGCCAATGAGGTGGGCGAGAATGGTATCTGGTGTGCTCTGTCTCTGATTGTTGTTGCTTCAACTTTTCTGCAGCAACAAGTCTATCATGTTCAGCCAATTTTGCAGCCGCTGTAGCTTGTTCTTGTGCTGCTGATGGATTCTGTTCTATCTCCAGTTCCTTCTGTTTCTCAGAATTCCTCTCACGATCGGCCAACAACAGAGATTCGATGCGAGAAAACTGTGCAGACAAAGCGTTACCTTTTCCTCGATACCATCCACTTTTGCTGCAACTTCTTCAGTCCTGGTGTTGACGAGCTCAAGGTCGAGCTTGAGGGCCGCCAGTTCTTGCGCGTCCGCCGTGTCCGTGTTCTTTGATTTCCCCATCTGGATCCTCGGCGAGCTCCGGAATTTTACCGAGGAACGAGCCCTCGAACCCTTGCCTGCTCGTGGATCCCTGCCGCCACCAGCGATCCTTGCCTCCGAGATGGTGCACGGGCCGAGTACGTCACCGGGATTTTATTGCCGGAGGAGATGTTCCCCAGCAACCGTGACGGACGCTCGACCTGCACCCGAATTTTGCCCTCGCCGCCTGGCCGCCGCCGTCGACCTCGTCAAAGAGACGTCACCACCCCTTCGCCTCCGTCGACATACACCCGCCGCCGCGAGTAGGGTGAGGAGGGTGGGATTTTACGAGAGATCCCAACCACCCCCGTCTCCCTGCCTGATTCGCCGCCAGAGATCCACGCCGCCGCCGCGATCTCAATTCAAGGAGAGAAAAAATTTCTGGCCAAAGACCGTATGCTTCTGATACCAATTTGTCAGATCCCAGAAGGAGATTGACAAGATAAATGCTCCCGATGTGGAGACCCCACTATGAATTGGGGAATTTGCTACTTTAGCTATGAATCCTAATGCGGAAAAGTAAAGAGAACAGAGAAAATAGCTTCAGAATTGTCTATCGATAGCTCGCTCCGGCTCATCTGGCCATTATGTAGTCTGGTTATTATTACAGAACGACAGTAAATAGTAAATAACGAGACTAAGTGAATCAAAGGCAGTAAATCTGTTGCCAAGTTGGTCAACAGTACGTCATTCAATCGTAGCCATTGATCTTAGTCGAGTGATCCTAATCGTCCATCTTCCTTCTTCTTCAGTTAAACAAATGACAGAAGACAGAGGATCTGACAATCCGTCGCCGGCCGACCATCACCGGCGCCAGCCGCCACCACTCGAGACAAGGCTCCGCGCGCGGGGAGAGAACGGCCCGCCGCCGCCGACACCACGCGGGCAAGGCCCAGTGGCACGCGCCGGCGGCGGCGGAAGGGAGGGAGGGGACGCGGGGAGGAGCCCCCGGTCGCCTCTCTCGGGGAGGCGACGCGGGCCACACCAATTATCTGGCACAACATTCAGTTCTAATAGAATGCACTCCAGAACAACTCAGTATTACCAACCTGTCTTGCTTCCGTATTCTCTGATAAATCCACTTCGAAATTATTCAAACAGTTATACCGCAAACATCTTAACTCCATGCAAAACAAAACAAAAAACGCCCAAACCAACGGACATCATATCAACAGCACACACGCTCGGGAGCCAAACCTACCCGTTCAATCTCATGTCTATTTCTGCACTCAAAATTTGTACTACCTCAGATCCAATAAAAAATGTCGACAAAAATGAGCAGATTATGTGCCAGCTAATAGCACTACGTACGACACTTTTTTGGAATCGGAGAGAGTAGCATGCATCAACCAAATTTTAGCCCTAACAACACTCAACTCTCTCAAATGGAAAAACCGATTACATACTAACCCTGGAGATAACGGAATGGCAATATTGATTGTCAGCCTAACGGAGTAGTGAGTAGTGACGTTTCGGAGGATTCGACGGTCAAATGGTAATTCTGAATATAGCGTCGGTCATAGTGTAAAGATGATAAAAACCCTATTAAAAATAGCTGCAATCCTTCGTAACACTAGTGCAGCCTAAAATAGTGAACTTGGATGATTCGAGACAAAGCTGATATGCGAGTACATAACATCTAAACATGGTCGCTTTATATCCTTTAAAAAAAAATCAGATCCTGGGTTGTGATCAAATGTTCCCACTAATTTGTTTGCGCATGTTGGATTCAAAACCACTGCGTAACAAAATACGAAAAGTTCCGAATCACCGGAAACGAAAAACACCGTTTCTATAAAGTTTCCGTCTTCATTCCACAAAATTCCGTGATGTTTCCGTATTTTATTATGCTTCCATTGTTCCGCCGAAATTCAGAATGGTACTGTTCTGCTTCATCCCTTATGCAGGCTGTCAACTGAAATTATTTATTCTTTTGGATATTAATAAATCCAGTTCACTTGTTTTTTGTAAATCTAAGTCACTTATTGCTATACGTCACCTTTCTTATATAGCAAAACGTGTTTCTTGTTTTGCTTATGGTTCCTGTTCAGACAATGACATTATACTCTACCTCTGTTCCAAGATATAAAATGTTTCAGAACGGAGGTAGTACATCAGTACAGCCACCGCCATCACTGTCAAGTTAAACATTTTTCAGTCGCTTTCTGTCAAGTTCGTACACTGTATCCTAACTAAACTCCCATTTTGTGAATCAACTATCATTGTGATTTTACATATGTCAGAAATGCATATTCTTTCCTTACAAATTGGCTCCATCAAACCGCACAAATCCTAGTCTACAGAAAACACCTGAGCATCCGAAACACATTTGGAAAAGGCAAACACGATATTTTCAGTATGCTGTTCCCGCTATGCTATCTTCCATGCAATTGTGTCATCGATACGGTACCTATGGAGTGGCTCCTCTCGTTCTCGCTCGATTTGCTCGACTCAACAGCCCGGCCTCGAAGCATCAGGGTTGGTGGCCGCGGCATAGGAAGGCTGGAGCTGTCGCTACTCAACATGACGATGACAGCAGGGATGTCGGGACGCTCTTGGGCATGATCTTGGACGCATAGCAGTGCAATGTGGATGCACCTCAAGACTTGTGGGATTGAGCACGTTGGCCTTATCAATGGGTCGATCATTTCCTCGCCCTTGTCTTGGTTCCATTGTTGCCACGCCTGAAATAGGATTTCGAACTCAATGCCGTGAAGAAACAGAACAGAATATCAGGACAAGTGTAGCATATGGGATATTGTATGTGCTTACATATCCTGCGATGTTGAGGGAGTCCTGCTGACCATGAAAGCTGACAGCCCTCTTCCCTGTGATGATCTCCAAGATCAGAACTCCGAAGCTATAAACATCGGACTTGACTGAGAAAATGCCTTCCATCGCATATTCAGGGGACATGTAGCCACTGCAAAATATAACAAATGAAAACATAAGTTAACGCAATGCAGTGGCGATATTCCAGTCATCGTAAGGTCTATTCGAACTGTACTTACAATGTTCCAACGACACGGTTCGTATTGAACTGGTTTTCATCCCCTCCGAACATCCTTGCCATTCCGAAATCTGATATTTTAGGGATCATGTCTGTGTCTAGGAGAATGTTACTGGCCTTGAGATCACGATGAACAATACGTAGCCTTGAGTCCCGGTGGAGATAAAGCAGCCCTCGAGCAATACCTTCAATGATATCAAACCGTGTCTTCCAGTCTAGGAGACCTCGCTTTTCAGCATCTGTTCACACACAGTAATTACAATTCGATCAGTATATTTGTTCATCTAGAGGAGGAATGGGGATGAATGGAAATGATACGTACTAAAGATAAATGCATCAAGGCTCTTGTTGGGCATGTACTCATACACCAAGATCTTCTCTTCTCCCTGTATACAGCATGCTAATAGCCTGACAAGATTGCGGTGCTGCAACTTTGCAATCAGTATGACCTCATTCTTGAACTCTTCATGGCCTTGACCTGAATTCTTACAAAGCCTCTTCACAGCTACTTCTTCTCCACCAGGTAATGTTCCCTGAAGAGATTAATGGTATTGATTATCATCAAGCCAAGCATAATACAAAGAATAGTTAGTAACTTGTAACATGACACATACCAATAATGTATCTCGGAATACCAATACATTATCGGAAATTGACTAATGCAGAATGGCGCCACGTCGAGGAACTCGTTTGCAAGCTAGACTGTCCAGTTGGAAAGGAAAGTTGTTTTCTCTTGGTGGGAGGTTGGTGCTCATTAATTCAGTACTAACTAACATGGTACTGTATATGATATCCTTCTTCCAAATACCAAAAGGAGTCTTGCATAAATTGGATTACTTCCGATCAAGATTCTTTTGGCAAGGAGATGGCGAGAAAAAGAAATATCGATTGGCTAAATGGAATGTTGTTTGTCAGCCTAAGGATCAGGGAGGGCTGGGTATTCATGACCTTAATGTCAAGAACTCAGCCCTCCTAGGTAAATGGCTTTTTAAGCTGCTTACCGAAGATGGGATATGGCAAACGCCCCTTAAGAGAAAATACATTGGAACAAAGGCGGTTTCACAGGTGTACTGGAAACCTGGTGATTCCCACTTTTGGGCCGGTCTGATGGCGACAAAGAAACACTTCTTTCGCTTCGGAGTATTTAATATTAAGGGTGGTACGGAGATTAGATTCTGGGAGGATAAATGGTTAGGTAACACTACCCTCCGGGATCAATATCCAGCCCTATACAATATTGTGCGTCATAAAGGAGATACCATTGCCACTGTCATGCAATCTTCTCCTCCGAATGTGACGTTCAGGCGAGATCTCATTGGGCCAAGACTCACGTCTTGGAATTCCTTGTTGGTACGGCTGAATTCGGTACAGCTCACACAAGGTTCTGATGAATTTCGCTGGAATCTATGTGCGAATGGAAAATTCTCCGTGGATTCCATGTATAGGGCGCTATTACATTCCGATGTGCCAGTCGATGATAATAAAAAATATGGCAAATGAAGATTCCACTTAAAATTAAAGTATTTACGTGGTATCTTCGTAGGGGTGTCATTCTAACTAAGGATAACCTTGTTAAACGGAATTGACATGGAAGTACGAAGTGTATGTTTTGTCCACAAGATGAGACAATAAAACACTTATTCTTCGAGTGTAGTTTCACACGTTCTATATGGTCATCCATCCAGATAGCGTCTAACTTATATCAACCAAAGTCTGTGCCTAATGTTTTTGGCAACTGGCTACATGGGATTGATAGAAAGTACAAAACCGTTATTAGGGTGGGAGCGATAGCCGTAATATGGTCGCTGTGGCTAAGTAGAAATGACAAGGTTTTTAATGATAAAGATGTTTCTCGTCTACAGGTACTCTACAGGTGCATAAGTATTCTCCGTTTGTGGTCCACCTTACAACGGGAGGGAAATCGAGGCCTCTTTACGGAGGCATGTGCACGTTTGGAAGAGGTGGTGAGGGATATTTTACCCGTCATGGATGGTCGCGTGATCACCGGATTGGTGCTGCATAGGCGATCGCAGTCATCTACAGTGCTGGCGTTTTACTTTATTCTCTCATGATTGTAATACGTCTAGTGCCCTTTTACCTTTTATGTTGCTACTCGGATTGCGGCTGTGTGCATTGTTGTGATGCAGAGGCCGGGTGTAATACTTAACTTTAAGTAATAAAGCCCTTTATCTAAAAAAAAACATGACACATACCATATAAACAGGGCCAAATCCACCTTCCCCAAGCTTGTTGGACGCACTGAAATTACTGGTAGCAGATTTAACGCGGTCGAGGGAGAGTACTTTGAGTTCATGACTTTTTCCGTCCTCCGTTTCATCATCGAAAGGAATCGAATGTGACATATCCAGCATGCCAGTACTCGGCTGAGATCTAGTAGATGAAAATCTTGACCTCCAACTTTTGTGCACTCCATCTGCCCAACATAGTAGTTAGCACTATACTTGCCTCCAAGAGTTCATTTGAAGCTAAGACTAATAACTAAAGCTACCAGTTCACAACTAGATCCATTTAGCAAAGAGTTCACAACAGCTTGACAGCAAAGTTTATGGTTTCTCTAAGGTACCAAGTCCTTAAAAGTTAAAACCCCTCAAATCCTGCACAAGTTTAGATTTCATGCTTGACTCTACAGATGAACAAATTACAAATCACGCCCTTGACCACTAATATTGGATAAACAACCCTCGAAAGCCAGTCAAATGTCTGTCATCGGTTTTGACATGGCAAGATCCCACATGGATCCTGATCACCCCCACATGTCTACCACACGAGAAACATCAATAACTAACTTTAAAAAAAATCCACGTGACATAACATTAGGCAGTAAGGTAATAATAATGTCATGTCTTTCCAAAACAATTTTTTCTGGTCTCATGGGGTTATCTGGTATTCACAGTTAAGGGCGAGATATGTAAGTTTCAGAGTACAGGGTGAAATCTAGACCATGGAAAGAGTTGAGGGGTGCCAACTGGACCTTTTCCTCTCTATAATCTCCAAGGCATGCGTGGAACTAACTAGGTACACTTGATCATAGTGACTAATAACCACCGCAAAGAAAAAAAGTCTCACATATAAAATCTTCAGACGGCAACAGAAGCAACATAGTGAGCTTTTATTAGACTCCACTCATTAAACCGAAATTCACAGAACCTTACTTTTGATATTCCTTCGACGCTTCCACCATAAAAATAGGCAAGCTACCAAAACAAATAGCACCACGGAAGATACTATAGTGGCTATTTTCCAAATTGCATGGTGTGACTCTGCCCATATAAACCAACATAAACATTTTAAGTTCAAGGTGAGAAAATACGGAGTGTGCATAACTGCATATATTAAGTTTATTTTTCAAATAATCATCATCACTTACGCAACTCGGAAGCAGGAAGCTTGAGGTTTAGGGAATAACCCCCAGTCTGCAACTGGACAACATCAATCAGGTCACTACCCCAGTGTAGACACCCCGTCAGCATAGTATTATAGACATAGGCACCACATGAACAGTTTTGCTGGCAAGAATTCATGCACCCATTCTCATCGGTCACACCAGATGCCCAATATGAGAAATCTGGCCACTTGACATTCGTGATAGAGACAAATCCATCTCCAGTTTGATTCACCTGACAACCCAAAGGTGGGTTCCTAACACAACCTTGGCTCCGATTTCCTGCATTCCACTCATCCAGCAACTTTGGCTGAAAACCTATCGAAGAAATGGAAAAAGAGAAGAAAAAAAGTTACCATTCCGTCTGCCACATGTACGGTGGGCATTAAGGTGTCAAAAGAAGCAGAGACAACATCCATGTACTCCTATTTTAGGGTCATAAACTCGTAACTGCGGCTTATGGACAGTTGTTGCGTGAACCGGGGAGGAACTTCACCCATTTGTTTAAGAAACAGTAAGATGGATCCTCTTTTACAGGCAACTCGTAAGAGCAAAGCCTGAACTTGTAAGAAATTGCATAAAAAATCAAGAACATACCTCTAAGGCATGTACATTTTGCCTTCCCATCTTGCACCGCCGTACATATCGCATTTGAACCGCATGTGCCATAATACTCGCACTCATTTAACGGTTGCATCCAGACAGTTTCCCAATGCTGTGTAGACTGCTTAACCATGTAGCAGATGTCCTTGCCATCTGGCGCAACAACAAACCTCTGCAGAGATGTATTTGTTGCAGTGTAAGTGAAGTACATTCCCAGAATTGGATCATTTCCTTGTTTGTACCCATACACGTACAGCGGCCTATATGGAATGCCTACAAAATTCAGCCCAGTCCATTGGCCCGACCTGTAAAGGATTAAATACAACTTATGATATCTTGAATTAAGAGTTTAAGACATTCAATCATCTGTACAATTTATGTTGGGAAAGGTGACTCAAATCTTCACGAGGACTCAAATCCTACTCCCTCTGTTTTTTAATCTCGCGTTCTAGATTTTTTCAAAGTCAAACATTTGAAAGTTGACCAAGTATATATGAAAAAAATATCAACATCTATAATATAAAATGTATAGAATGTAAATATATTTTATTATGATTCTAGTGATATTAAATTTGTATTGTAGATGCTGATATTGTTTCCTATATAATTGGTCAAAGTTTAGAAAATTTGACTTTGGCTAAACCTAGAATGCAAGGTAACTGTGAACGGAGGGAGTATTAGGACTTGGAAAGGTTTTAGACTATTGAATTCTAATAATAATTCTAATGTTTTAGTGCTTACCACTTTCGAGGTTGGGGACCAATATCAAAGCTATGAGAACTGGCCATGGAAAACAAAACCCAAGGAGCCAGATCTCATCCAAACCAAGCTAGAAAATAATTGCGTGCACAATGGATAAAAATCTAGGTTATTCTTTAACACTATATTCTTGTGTTGGACTGGGATATGAGGGTTCAAAAGGTTTAAGAGGGTTCGAAAAGTACGTGCACGAGTGATAATATCTTGTACTCTTTTGAGGTGGTCCTTAGGAATTTGCAGTCACATTTTGGTTTGCGAAACTTGGATTACTTACTTTGCTACGTAGTGACTTCTCTTGTATGGAAATCACTGCCTTTTCATTTCTATTCTGCCTTTGGTAGTGGGTGTGGGTGTTGGACGCTGAACTATTTTTGTTATCTCATGATAGTGGAACCAGGAACATGATGCTTTGTATGGAAAATAAAACAAGCACAAGTGAACTGGTTGACAATTAAAAAACAAGACGACTGAAATCCCATTTCAAAAACACACAAAAAAAACCTTGAAGTATACATGTGTCAGATTTTTCAAACGATGAATCGACCAAGTTCATAAATGTCAGTGCAGACTGGATGGGTATGTACGGGATTAACAGGTTAAATTGTGCTGGCTACATTCCACAATATAGCAGGTAGACTTAATTCAGAATCACCAATTGTATATAAGAATAGCACTTGTGCAGTATGGGTTCCAAGTTGCAGCTCCCAACTAGAACAATACTGTAGCACATCAGTTACAGGCTTACAGTTGAGTCTTGCTGAGCTTCTTAAACTAGCCTTTTCCCAAATGTGTGTACAGTAAGCGCGCAAATGGCAGACATCCTAATAACAGTTCCATCTTACATCTAGAGATTGATCAGCTCCAAAACATGGATATATGGAGATTGGTGCATTTGCAATGACGCAAGCTTGAGGGGAGTGCGGCCACAATCCGATAAAATACAGACTAGTGTACCAAAGAACCACAAATTCAAAAGCTTACTCATAAGAAACTGCATTAAGGCCTTAGGCTGTTGAAAAAACTCCTGCACCACACAGTTGACTTCATGCACCAACCAACTAGAAAACATATGCATTTCTATTCCTTTTCAGCGAAGTCAATAACCAAAAGTTGATAGCACGTGTTAACAAGCACTGTGCTAAGACTGTTGGTCAAACACAAACCCACCAGATACAGAATTTTATCTTTCAGAGATGTGTTCAAACGGTTCTCTAGCATGCAAGATTTTAATACTTTAAGAATAACTTTTGCGGGCGAAAGAGATGCTCCAACCATTCTACAATGAAATATGAATGATGTAATTATCGTCTGTGAAAAAGCGATGGCCGCAACTTGCAATTTCGATTAGCTAAGCCGAAACCTGATGCTGACTAGTTGCTGAGTGAAGAAACTACAAGGGGATGATCGAGCAGGAAAAGCCAAACCAAGCCTCCTAACCAGCAATATTTTTTGGTGAATTCGAGAATTGTTCTTTTATTGTAAAACTGAACACACACCCTGATTATTCTAAATCACGTTACTGCCCAATTTAGTATGATAAATTTTGTAATGATTTACCAATGAAACTGAAGCAAATGATACAACTCCAGAGATGCCAAGGATGAGGGGCGTGAAGAGAATAGACTGACCTCCAGATTGGAACATTGCCATCTTTCCAGATGTAGGCTTGGCTGGGGTTCACCGGGTCGAGCCCTAGCGCGTACCGCCCCGGCGAGGGGTCAGTCTCGCTGGCCCAGGACGTGAAGAGCATCCGCTCCGACGGGCCCCTCCCCTGCGCGTTGACGGTGATGCGCATCCCGGAGAGCATGGTGTCGGAGGGGTGCCAGAAGCTGTCCCAAATCTCGGTGCCGTCCTCGTCGCGCACCTGGAGGCTGCCCGAGTCGAGGAGCACGGCGGAGTAGCCCCGCGCGGCTCGACCCGCGTGGTGGTGTTGGAGGACCAGAGCAGGGTGGCCGCGGCGCCGTCGAGGACGCGGAGCTCGCCGCTGGACGTGAGCGTGAGCGACGGGGAGGCGGTCGTGGCGGGGGCCGCGCGGTTGGCGACCCACGCGACGGTCCGTGGCTGGATGCCGCGGTACCAGATGCAGAGGTAGAGGCGCGCGGGGCGGGTCGGGTCCGGCGCGTGGAAGCCCAGCTCGAAGACCCCCGACGGCGAGGACACCAGCGTGGAGTTCACCGTCAGCGAGTCCCCCTGCTTCAGCGTGTCGTTCGCCGCCGTCGCCGCGGCCGCCAGCGCGCCGCAGAGGCAAGCGAGGTAGAGGAGACGGGAAGCCGCCATCGCCATGGATACAGCCCTTCTCCTGGACGGCTCCACCCCTACCCCTCCGTCCGCTTTTGGCCACCACCAAGCACCCAGCGTCCAAGCTACCAACTACCACCACACTCACTGGCGGCCAACAGAGAGGGAGAGAGGGAGAGGCAATGGCGAGAGAGAGCAGAGCTAAGGGTGTCGTGGCTTTGTTTAGTGCGGCGTAGTAGTAATAGTATAGTACAGCGTTAATTAGCGTGGGTTAAGCTGAGCACGGAGCTTTGTTTTCGGGTTGGTTGAAAAGCAGGGGTCGCCGGAGCCGACCGACCGGTCACCCAGACGGGTCCGGGACATTATTCTATCCGCGCGGCCCGTGCGCCGTGGCCGGGCCCGGCTCGTCAGCCGTCCCCGTGTTTGACTGTTTGAGCCCGCGGCCCCCGCCCCGGATGGCGACGGTGGGCGCCGGCGTGCCGGGGCTACAAAACGGAGCGGAGGAGAGGAGAATATCTGCTGTTTCCGGGCGCCACCACCGTACAGTGCGACACGGGCTGACGGGCATCATGGTGGAAGGAAGACCTGGTACCGTGCGCGTTCCAATGGCGGACAAAGGTAGGGAGGTGATAGGGGAAGCCCGGGACGACGGTGACACCAGTCAGTGGCGCGCCACGACGACGAGCGCAGATTTGGAACCTTCTCCTTTTTGCGCTGTAGACATTGTAGTGGAACGGCCTGTCCCTTGCGATGTGCCCGTGGACACGCACTACTAGCTCGTATGATGTGATCCAGGATTCCAGGTGGACGAGGTGATTTGCGTGGTCATCGTCCACCGCAAGTCTGTGCGCCCGCGGCCCGCCATGGACGGCCGTCGGAACAGAATCGTAGCGCCGTACGGTGCAACACGGGCCTCCTGGCGGAAGATCTGCCGCCTTGTTCGTACGTGCGCGTTTAATGCAGGAGAAAGGGAGGGGTGGCACGGGGGACGGTGACACACCACTACACCACCACTATAGTTTTGGAATCTCATTGTGTTGTGGTGGAATGGCTTGTTCCTTGTGGTTTACATTTGGACAGGCACTAGCTCATCCTTATCGTTCATGCGATGACGAGATGCTTTTGCTGGTTATCTTTCGGAACAAGCCCCTCTTGCTTCAAAAGGTTTGATGTAAATATACTTTGCCCTCTGCATACAGCCATATTTATTAATTGGGGAGTTCATCATTCAGAACTATTACATCTCAATGATCACACAAGCTTGAAACATGAATTAACCATCTGGAAAAGCAGGCATGAAGAAATAGACATCCCGCCAACCTATATAGTATGCCGCTAACCAGTCTGGCTGAAGGTATGCCTCTAGAGTCTAAACCTACGACCCAAAACACCGTAGTCCCCTCTGAGTCACAGAACCAATATTTTACACCCGTGTCGATGTCGCTTAGCTAAATAATATTTATTTAATAAAACTTTCCTACGAAGAAACCACATTTGTTTTCTTTATTTTGAGTAGGATATTTAATTTCTATAGAATTTAGGTAGAAACATCGTATGACCGTTCATAAGGTCAGCGTACATTGATTTCACCCCAAAACAATCTCAGAAATAGTTAGCCTCCAAACAAAGTTGCTTGGCTGATCAGATAGGTGGACCATCATTAAACGTTGAGGCAAGCACCATACGATTGGTACTGCTGAGAAAGGGGCACATCACAAGTCAGACGCCCTCCAAAAACTTTGTACTCAGATTGTTTCTATTTTGATAAAACCTCTGTTAGAGAACTAATCCTTAACATACATTAGATCTTTCTAAAAAAGGGGAACCCGTAGGTTTGCCTGCATCTGAGCTAGCGTTTTATTGTGAAGATATTTATTACATAGCAAGTCTTAACACACCCCTTTTTTGTTAGATAATTTAAATGGTCATTTGTTGAGTAAACACTTATCTTTTTAGTTCGAGTACTTCAATATCTAGACCACCCCTGATATTTAGGTTTACACAATATTCCACTTTGTCAACCTATAAATACATTTATTATCATCGCTTTGCCAGAAAACGTGATCCATAAAACTCTAGATGCTTTCATACTTCTTTGGGTACCTGAAAAAGATAATGTGGGTAGACTTGTGAGGACATAAATGATAAAGACAAGTCGATCTCCATACGACAGTAACTTGACCTTCCAGCAAACAAGTTCGGCCTCAAAGCGGCTTTCGACCCCATTCTGAGTTCCGTAATTTTCTGTAATGAATAAGAACCCCAGAGGTATTCTGAGAATAAGAACCCCAGAGGTATCTAATACCCACGAGACTCACAAAATTAATTAAGTTCACAACTGAATATTTGTTTGAACTATGTATCTCACCCTTCTGAAAATTAATTTTCAGGCCAAAGAGTTTTTTGTGAAATACATAAAATTAAGTTCATATTGACGGTCTTCTCTAAATCATGTTCATGAATGAGTCTTTAGTCTTAGAGCATATCTAGCAGAGCCCGCAAAAGGCGAACCCGCAAAAGCATTTTGCAGGTCGCGTTTTTCGTGTTTTCACTCTAGTTTTCGTGCAGCGAAGAACAGAACCCGCAAACGCAGACTGCAAATCCGCGATTTAGACATTTCAGAATTCGCGGGAATGAAGAGTTCATATTTCGACAGTCCCTAATCCTAGATACAGGCGATTTAAGCACGATTTCTACACAAAATAATACAGGCAATCAAACCCTAGATCACTATACTAGTCTATGTCGCCGCCGATCAAACCCTAGTCGGCAAAATGCGGCTCCTCACCGGAGCCATGGGCGCGGCGGTGACGCAGCGGCGGAACTGCATCATTCCTCGTCGGAGTCGGTGACGAGGTCGATGGTGGGCGGGAGCATGCTGATGACCAGCGCCTGCTACAGGAACCCCTCGTTGACCACCGCGTTGAGCTTGGCGGTGGCGGCCTTCTCCTCCATTTGTACTAGGACCGCAAGACGCCGCCGCCATCATGTACTCCATCTTCTCGTCAGAGACGAAGTCCTCCGGCCCGAGCGTGACCCCGAAATGCTCGGGGTTGTAGCCCTCCGGCGGCGGAGCACCTAGCGTGGCGGAGGAGCTGCCCTCATCGTGGAGGCGCAGCTGCTGGCGGCGGCGGATCTCGCGCGCGCGCTCCTGCCGGAGCCGGTCGAACTCCGGCAAATCACGGCGCAGCCACGCGGCCGGCACCGGCTCCCCGAGCTTGTACTTGCGGGACCCACGCTTCCGTGCGCCGTCGCTGCGGACGACCCCCTGCCGCTTCACCTCGGATTAGTCCCCGCCGAATTTGTCGTCACCGGGGAGCGGCTCCGCTTCCCTCTTCGGCGCCATGGCCGCTCGGAGTCACCGGATCTGCGGCAGAGGTGGCTAGATAGCTCGTCGGAGACGGCGGAGGGAGAAATGGATTGCTCACCGGAGTGGCGGAGCGTGCGAGGAGAAATAAGGGTTTCGAACCGCATCCGACTGCGCGATCCCATTAAATATAGGCTCGCGGCGGAGATTAACGGGCCCCTGCAAAACGTTTGCGGGCTGGGCTAAATTTGCAGGCTCTGTTCTAGCCCAAAAACAGCACTAAAACCGTAAACTCACCGGAGTTTTGCGGGTTTGAGTCTTTTGCAGGCTCTGCTAGAGATGCTCTTACATATAGTAATAGAAAGAAAGTTGAACCTTTGTTGATCAAGTGTAGGTCAACTAGTACTAGACGCTTCGATCGAATAAGTCGATGAACTGTTGTTCTTCCCTACATTCTTGACAGAATGATAACGAGCATCTCCAACCATAGTCCTGATGACCCACAAGTATAGGGGATCGCAACAGTCTTCGAGGGAAGTAAAACCCAATTTATTGATTCGACACAAGGGGAGCCAAAGAATACTTGAGAGCCTTAACAGCGGAGTTGTCAATTCAGCTGCACCTGTGAATAGTCTTGCTCGACACAGATTATCAGTAGCAACAGTTTTATAGCAGTAGTAGCGGTGAAATAATAGCAGCAGTAAATAGAGACAGCAGTAGTGATTGCAGTAAACAGTAGGATTAAAACACTGTAGGCATAGGGATGGATGAACGGGCGCTGCATGGATAAGATAGCTCATATAATAATCAAGACATAGGCATTGCAGATAATAATGATAAAGCATCCAAGTACTAAGTAAACATAGGCATGTGTTCCGTATATAGTCGTACGTGCTCGCAATGAGAAACTTGTACAACATCTTCTGTCCTACCAGCCGGTGGCAGCCGGGCCTCAAGGGAATCTACTGGTAATTAAGGTACTCCTTTTAATAAAGTACCGGAGCAAAGCATTAACACGCCGTGAACACATGTGATCCTCACATCGCAGCCATTCCCCTCGGCTGTCCCAATTATTGTCACTTTGGTATGTGTATACAACTTGCAGGTATGATCAATAAACAGTGCATATCATTATGAAACAATAACATGTTCAGATCTGAAATCATGGCACTCGGGCCCTAGTGACAAGCATTAAGCTCAACAAGTTGCAACAACATCAATAAGTACTAACAACGGATACTAGGCACCATGCCCTAATGATCTTATAACTTATTACATGAACAATCTCATCCAATCCCTACCATCCCCCTCAGCCTACAGCAGGGAATTACTCACACATGGATGGGGGAAACATGGATGGTCGATGGAGAAGCGTCGGTGATGATGATGGCGATGATCTCCTCCAATTCCCCGTCCCGGCGGAGTGCCAGAACGGAGTTTCTGGTCCCCGAAATAGGTTTCGCGATGGTGGCGGCGTACGGTGATGTTTCTGGATGAAGTGGACGACCCCCTCGCGTTTTAGGTCAGAGAGGGTTAAGTAGTCGAAAGGGGGACTCGGGGAGGTGCCCGAGTCGCCCTCCTCATAGGCTGGCGCGGGGCCCCTTGGCCGCGCCACCATGTGGTTTGGGCCACTCGTGGCCCATCTCCGCCTCCCCTTCTGGCTCCGTGAGTCTTCTGGTAAAATAGGAGGTTTGCGATCTTTTCTGGTGTTTTTCCCGAAAGTTGACTTTCTGCACAAAAACAAGACACCAGGGCAATTCTGCTGAAAACAGCGTTAGTCCGCATTAGTTGTATTCAAAACACACAAGTTAGAGGTAAAACAATAGCAAAAGTGTTCGGGAAAGTAGATACGTTTTGGACGTATCAACTCCCCCCAAGCTTAGCTTATTGCTTGTCCTCAAGCAATTCAGTTAACAACTGAGTGCGATAAAAGACTTTCACGAACACATTTGCTTCATATGATGCATATATTCTCACTATATGAACAAATGCTTAGGCAATTCAAGATGAGGCAAATGCAAATAATGTCACTCAATAGGCATGTAAACTATGAAAAGATACCAACATACTAATAGCGACAAACATGAAACATATTAATTCACAAGATTGTAATGCTCATAATAGGATATGATAAGATGGTATCTCGCTTGCCCGTTTTTGTACAGCAAAACATAAATGCCCAGGCACCTCTGAAGTTCATGGGAAGACTAGAATCAAAGATATCAAAGATAAAAGCATCAAAGTTATATCACAGTTAACCACATTCTGGGACAAGCACATTACACTAAGAATGACAACTATGCTCTCGAGAAAGTGCTCAAAGAAAGGATGGTGACTCAACATGAAAGTAAAAGATTGGCCCTTCGCAGAGGGAAGCAGGGATTATCATGTGCTAGAGCTTTTTATTTTTAAAACAGAAGCAAAATTGTTTTGGGAAGTGTTTGTTGTTGTCAACGAATGGTAGTGGGTACTCTAACCCCCTTGTCAACCAGACTTTCAAGAGCGGCTCCCATGAAGGACGTTATTTCTACCAGCAAGGTAGATCATCCCTCTTCTCTTTTGTTTACACATGTATTTTAGTTTCATTATGGGTGACACTCCCCCCAACCTTTGCTTGCACAAGCCATGGCTAACCGAATCCTCGGGTGCCTTCCAACATTCACATACCATGGAGGAGTGTCTATTTGCAAATTAAGTTGCTTACTGATAAATCAGGGCAAAACATGTGAAGAGAATTATTGATGAAAGTTATAATTAATTGGGACTGGGCACCCCGTTGCCAGCTCTTTTTGCAAAATTATTGGATAAGCGGATGTATATGCCACTAGTCCATTGGTGAAAGTCTGAATGACAAGATTGAAAGATAAAACACCACATACTTCCTCATGAGCTATAAAACATTGACACAAATTGAGAAGTACTTTGAAGGTTTTAAAGGTAGCACATGAAAATTTACTTGAATGGTTCGAAATGCCATGCATAGGTATTTATGGTGGACACTTTGGAATAACTTGGTTTTCATGGTTTTGGAAGCACGAGCAGCATTCCCGCTCAGTACAAGTGAAGGCTAGCAATAGACTGGGAAGCGACAATCAAGAGAGCAATAACCGTCATAATCATGCTTGCGACAAAATGAAATTAATTGAGACATAAAAGTGATACAAGAACTCTGAGTCAAAATAAATCATCAAGGCTTAATTGACTTTTGTTTTTCAGTCATACGCATGCATGAGCATGTGCCAAGTCAATTCGAATGAATTATTCAGAGGAGGATACCACAATGTCATACCCTCTATGAATAGAACAATGCAAGCAAACATCAACATAACATGCTACCACTATTAATAAATTGGGACCGATCATGAGAGAACAAGAACTACTAAGCATCCACTAAATGACATATACCTCACATGAACCAACTAAGCATGCTCACATAGATGAGTATATGTACAAAAATGAAAACAAATAGAGTTCATACCAGCCTCTCACCCCAACTCGAGTTGTTGTAGATCATCCTTATTGCTTTTTCACTTGTGTTGCTTCGAATGATAAGAATGAAAACCAAGCTCCATCGGAGTCACGGATGGCTGTCCAACTCTGAAAACACTATACAAAACCAAAAAGAAACAACAAATATTTTTGGGTTTTCGAGTTTTTGAAACAAGAGCAAAAAGAAACAAACAATAAAGCAAAATATTTTTGGATTTTTGAATAACAAACCGAATTTTAAAACTAAGCAAACTAATACTGAAACTTAAAGAAACAAATGAAGAGAAACAACAGAAATATTTTTGGTCTTTTTGTGTTTTGGAATGCAGCAATAAAAGGTAAACAATTAAAAAGAAAGAAAGAAAGAAAACTGCAACATGGATATACAAAGTATCGACAAGATATGATATGTAAATGAGTGAGATGTCGATATACCTCCCCCCAAGCTTAGGCTTTTGGCCTAAGTGGAGATCAACCCCATGGTGCCCAGGAAGTGGCGCCTCCATAGTACGACGAGGAAGGGCCCTCGTCCTGGTAAGAGCTGGATGACGCTCCAAGGTAAGTGACGGTGTAGCCATCATCAGGTGCTTCTCCCTCCTCCTGGTGCTGCTGGTGAAAGCCTCGCACTCTAAGCTGCTCCTCCAACGCCTCCTTGGAGTACGACCACGGTCTCCTGTGTATAGGGAACAGATCGGCCTGGGGCAAAGGCACTTCATATTAGTAAATAAAACTTTGTAAACAATGTTTCCTAAATGAGAATTAGGTGTGACAAACTGATGGCCTTTCATAGCAGAAATATCAAGTCTGAAAGGGGTTAGCTTCTCATCATTAGGACTAACGGAAAGACCTAGATATGCGATAACTCGTGAAGCAACAATTCCTCCATAAATAGGTCCACTAGCAGCCAAACGGCGAGCAATAAGGGCACCAAGGTTGTAAGCAGTGTTACCATTAAGTGCAGCAGCAAGAAAAGCAAGATGATAATTAGAAATGTTACTGGTGTTTTCCCTACCAAGAATGCTAGTAGCAAGATAATAAACGAAATATCTAATGGCAGGGAATTGGATGTTCCTTATCTTGCCGCGCTGAGCGATGCGGTCATCGTCGTTGGTCACTCCTCGGTAAAGTTCCACAAAGTCTTTGGTGTTCCCTGCAATCTTCTTGCTGTACCTAAGGAGCAATATCTATGGCAGCACAAAAGTCTCCCAAGTCCATTGTAACAGGCCTGTCATAAATCTTAAATTGGACAGTAGGCGCATAAGATGAATTCACAAATTTAAAACTCTCAACAAAAGTTTTGGTGAGCCAATAATGTTGGTCGCCCTCATCCTGCATATAAGTGGTTAGGCCAACTCTCTGGATAAGGAACATGAAGTCATCAAGCAACCCTGCATTACGCAAAAACTCCATGCATGGAAAGGATGAAGCATTTGGGATTTGGTCATCCCCTCCATCTCCAATGTTCGGTGCAATGACATCCTCATCATAGGAACGCCTAACTCGAGTAGATGCCCTCAAAGGCCTTCTTGCTCTCTGAGAATCCCTTTCAAACACCTCCCCAAAGGTGTGGTTATGCATTTTCCTTTTCTGAATTTTTTAACAAACATTATAAAAAATGATTTTGAGACATACAAATGAGGGGAACTACTATATGAACTTGCTAGAGGACTAAACATGCATCAAAACTGATTATATCAACATAGAACAAGCATGCATACTCACTTAACAAGTCACCTACAGCAGCAAAATACTCAAGGTATACTTACTAAACAAAATTCTACTTGGATACATGGAGGAGTCACATACCTGAGAGCAATGCCCCAAATCTCAGCAGCTGAGATGGGCTGAACAAAGAGATCGAAATCGCGAGGAAGAACAGCAAAAACTCGAGTGTGAGAGAGAAAAACGAGCTGAGTGATGCAAGAGGAAGAAGTGGTAGGTGGGGGAACTGCTGGAGGGCCAAGGGTGCCCCACCTCAGTGGCTGGCGCGGCCAAGGGGGCAGCCGCGCCACCATGTGGTTTGACCCCATGGTGGGTCCCCTTGGTCAGCACCAGGCACTCCCACGATGCTCTTTGAAAAATAGGACCAATGGTATAATTTTTACAGATTTTGAAAACTTTCAATTTGCATGAAATCTGGATATTTAAATTAATAAAACTTGGGCAGAAAAATTATTTTTAAAATTCAAAACAACTAAACTTTTGCAACCTAATTATCACTACAGGAGGTAAAACAAAGTTGAAGAAAGAAATGCTGTTTAGCTCTTTCATGTATGCAAATACATTTGATAACAAGGTTGATCAAGTCTTGGCACCAAATAAATTTACATGACACAAATGATTTAAACATCATGAAACACTCATGTTACCTTGTATTGTATTGATATGGATCCAATCATAATGTTTTGATATCCTTCTTGATGATCATATATAGGGCAATCAATACTTCCCACTTTGATAGTTTTAAAATTGGAGATGGTATTGACTCCATAAATCTTGTCAACTTTCTTGGGGAAATAAACAGTATGTTCTTTATCATTAACATTGAAAGTTACTTTTCCTTTATTGCAATCAATAACAGCACCTGCAGTATTTAGAAAAGGTCTTCCAAGAATAATAGACATATTATCATCTTCAGGCATTTCAAGAACAACAAAATCAGTCAAAATTAAACAATTGTTAGCCACTTGAACAGGGACATCCTCACAAATGCCAACAGGAACAGCAGTAGATTTATCAGCCATTTGCAAAGATATATCAGTAGGTATCAATTTATCAAGATAGAGTCTCTTATAGAGAGAAAAAGGCATAACACTAACTCCTGCTCCCAAATCACATAAAGCAGTTCTAACATAATTATTCTTGATGGAGCAAGGGATGGTTGGTATACCTGGATCTCCAAGCTTCTTAGGAACCTTGCCATTGAAAGAATAATTAGCAAGCATAGTAGAAATTTCCTCATTAGGAATTTTCCTCTTGTTAGAGAGGCAATTTAATAGCATCAGTCAAAGGAATTTGCAAGAACAAGGGTTTCATCCATTCACAAAATTTATTATAATGTTCTTCTTCCTTTGATTTTAGTTTCTTAGTTGGAAAAGGCATTTGCTTTTGAACCCAAGGTTCCCTTTCATTACCATGTTTCTTAGCAATGAAGTCTTCCTTAGTGTACTTTGTGTTTTTAGTATGCTTTTCAGGTTCCTTTTCACTAACTTCTTTATCAAGAGCATCATTTTTATCCTTATCACTATCAAGTTCATTACCACTTTCAGTTTCAGCATCAGAGATAGATATACTATTAGGATCATTAACAGTTTCAGAGGATTCTACAACATTTTTATGTTTCTTCTTCTTCTTTTTCTTAGAAGGAGAAACTGGATTTTCAGCTAGTTGAGAATCTTGTTCAATTCTTTTAGGGTGTCCCTCAGGATATAAAGGATCCTGAGTATGAGCTCCACTTCTAGTGCTAACATAGACAGGTTTTAATTTTTCTTAGAAGCATTGGCTAACATGTCTTGTTGCACTTTAGTGAGTTGATCAATTTGAGTTTGAACCATATGGAAATGTTTAATAAGCATCTTAACATCATTGGAGGTTCTCTCCACAATATCATGCAACTTACTAATAGCTTGAGAGTTTTCATGCAAATGATTCTCTACTCTCATATTAAAATTATCTTGCTTAATAACATAATTATCAAATTCATCTAAGCATTGATCAGGTGGTTTAGAGTAGGGAATATCTCCTTCATCGAACCTGTGGAGAGAGTGAACCTCAATTATGGATGGATGAGGAATTGGCTTACACAAATCTTCAATAGGTGGAAGGTTCTTCACATCTTCAGATTTAATACCCTTCTCAATGAGAGTCTTCTTGGCCTCCCTCATTGTTTCATCATTCAATTCAATCATACCTCCCCTCTTCTTTGATATTGGTGTCGGTGTAGGTGTGGGGGTCGGCGCAGGTAGAGTCCAATCATCATAATTCTGGCTGATTTTAGCCAATAATTCTTCAGCTTCTTCAGGGGTTCTTTTCCTGAAAACACAACTAGCACAACTATCCAGATATGCTCTAGATTCAATAGTTAGTCCACTGTAAAATATATCAAGTAGATCATGCTTTTCCAAATCATGTCCAGGCCGAGCTCTGATAAGAGAGCAAAACCTTGTCCATGCCTCTGGAAGTTTCTCTTCATCTTCCTGGTCAAAGTTATAAATTCTCTGCAAAGCATCATGTTGAGCACTAGCAGGGAAATATTTCTGAAAAAAACATCAAGCAAACCAGTAGGACTAGTAATAGAACCAGGAGACAAGTTGTTATACCAAGCTTTAGCATCATCTTTTAATGAGAAAGGAAAAATCTTAGCAACAAAATAGCTACGCTTCTTAATATCATCAGAAAATAAGCCACTCAAAGTAGAGAGCTCATTCATGTGCTCTACAGCACTTTCACTCTTAGTGCCACAAAAAGGAGTTTTCTCAACAATAGATATATGAGATAAATCAAGAGAAAAATCATAATCCTTATCTTTAATGTTTATAGGAGAAGTGGCAAACTTAGGATCAGGTGACAACTTGTATTTAACAGCATGTTGTGCAAGAAAATTTCTCATATTACTTGCACCAGTAGTAGCATTACATTTATCAATAAAATCATCATCAAGTTCCACATAAGTTTCATCAGGATCATCATCACAAGTATAATCCCTTAACTCAGGTGAATAAACAGGAGTAGTAGGACTTCCATTAGGTGTTCTAGTATTTTCAAGTTGTTTAGACTTAGCAATAGCAGCATCTAAAAGTGGACCTAATGAAATATTCTCATCAATCACAGTAGAAGCATCATCAACATTATCAGAGGCAATTTCAGATTCAGCAGTAGTACCAACACGTGAAGATTGTGGTGGTGTAACAAGTTGACTCAATACAGATGGTGAGTCAAGAGCAGCAGAGGTACTAAGTGTCGTACCTTTTCTTGTAGTGGATGGCAATACACGGACCCTCTCATCACGAGCTTTACCCATGATGAATAAATTTCAGCGAGCAATATAGATCACAAGTGAACTCACAAATAAAGCTATGCTCCCCGGCAACGGCGCCAGAAAATAGTCTTGATGACCCACAAGTATAGGGGATCGCAACAGTCTTCGAGGGAAGTAAAACCCAATTTATTGATTCGACACAAGGGGAGCCAAAGAATACTTGAGAGCCTTAACAGCGGAGTTGTCAATTCAGCTGCACCTGTGAATAGTCTTGCTCGACACAGATTATCAGTAGCAACAGTTTTATAGCAGTAGTAGCGGTGAAATAATAGCAGCAGTAAATAGAGACAGCAGTAGTGATTGCAGTAAACAGTAGGATTAAAACACTGTAGGCATAGGGATGGATGAACGGGCGCTGCATGGATAAGATAGCTCATATAATAATCAAGACATAGGCATTGCAGATAATAATGATAAAGCATCCAAGTACTAAGTAAACATAGGCATGTGTTCCGTATATAGTCGTACGTGCTCGCAATGAGAAACTTGTACAACATCTTCTGTCCTACCAGCCGGTGGCAGCCGGGCCTCAAGGGAATCTACTGGTAATTAAGGTACTCCTTTTAATAAAGTACCGGAGCAAAGCATTAACACGCCGTGAACACATGTGATCCTCACATCGCAGCCATTCCCCTCGGCTGTCCCAATTATTGTCACTTTGGGACCGCGGGTTCCGGACAACAATATGTGTATACAACTTGCAGGTATGATCAATAAACAGTGCATATCATTATGAAACAATAACATGTTCAGATCTGAAATCATGGCACTCGGGCCCTAGTGACAAGCATTAAGCTCAACAAGTTGCAACAACATCAATAAGTACTAACAACGGATACTAGGCACCATGCCCTAATGATCTTATAACTTATTACATGAACAATCTCATCCAATCCCTACCATCCCCCTCAGCCTACAGCAGGGAATTACTCACACATGGATGGGGGAAACATGGATGGTCGATGGAGAAGCGTCGGTGATGATGATGGCGATGATCTCCTCCAATTCCCCGTCCCGGCGGAGTGCCAGAACGGAGTTTCTGGTCCCCGAAATAGGTTTCGCGATGGCGGCGGCGTACGGTGATGTTTCTGGATGAAGTGGACGACCCCCCGCGTTTTAGGTCAGAGAGGGTTAAGTAGTCGAAAGGGGGACTCGGGGAGGTGCCCGAGTCGCCCTCCTCATAGGCTGGCGCGGGGGCCCCTTGGCCGCGCCACCATGTGGTTTGGGCCACTCGTGGCCCATCTCCGCCTCCCCTTCTGGCTCCGTGAGTCTTCTGGTAAAATAGGAGGTTTGCGATCTTTTCTGGTGTTTTTCCCGAAAGTTGACTTTCTGCACAAAAACAAGACACCAGGGCAATTCTGCTGAAAACAGCGTTAGTCCGCATTAGTTGTATTCAAAACACACAAGTTAGAGGTAAAACAATAGCAAAAGTGTTCGGGAAAGTAGATACGTTTTGGACGTATCAACTCCCCAAAGTCCCCCCAAACGCCCGGGCGGACAGCCCGGACGGCCTTTGGGCCAAAAAAACACCACCCAATGGAGCCCCCTATGTTCAGCCCAAACGCCCGGGCGGTCCGGCACACACCAAAGGCAGCCCATATGTAGTGCGGGTTTGGGGCCGCCCGGGCGCGTCCGCCACGTCGGATCTGTCAAGGCGGGCCTACCCAATTTTCCCCTCAAATCGGACGGAAACCCTTCCTTCTTCCTCTTCCACCTCCGCTCCGTCCAGTTTGCCCGCACCACTGTGCTCCGTCGCCGCCCCCCTTTGACTTCGCCGCCACCCCCGAAGTCACAGAGTCCGCGGCCAAGTCCTCTTCGGTCGCCGGAGCCCGTTGGCGGACGAATTCACCGTTGACGCTTCGTTTCCAGTACGTTTTGCATCGGCCGATATCCACCTCGCTCTCAAAGTGTTTGTTGAAACGCCGGAGCCGGATTTTTGAGCAAGTTTCCATGTATGTAGGCATAATTCTTCGTCCAATGAGGAGTATGATTACTCGGACATCGATGAGTTTATTTTCAAGGAGTTCGTCAACGGGTCTAGTGATGAAGACAAGCTTGACGACGGAGACGAAGAGGACGTCATGTCGATGATGAGCATGCAAGAGAAAATGGAGAAGAAGGAGGAGCATGTTCTTAACTTCAGGGGATCAATTAAGGGGCGGATCACCGTGGCCCGTGACAGGCTCAAAGGCGCTCGAGATCTCTATGATGATTACTTCAAGCGTCCGAATCCGGTGTTTCATGAGGGGTTTTTCCGATGTCGGTTCCGGATGAGCTCAAGACTATTTGAGCACATACAAGAGGAAGTCACAAAGTTTGATGATTACTTCAAGTTGAGGTATGATTGTTGCCGGAAACTATCCTTCTCCCCTATGAGGAAATGCAACGCTGCTTTGAGAATGCTTGCCTATGGGAAAGCCGCTGATGCCGTAGACGAGTATGTCCGTATGGGAGAGAGTACATGCATCGAGGCCATGTAGCACTTTGCATACGCTGTCGTGAAAATTTTTGGGCCAAAATATCTGAGAGAACCTAATGCCGAGGATACCGCAAGGCTACTTGCCCTAGGAGAAGCAAGAGGATTTTCTGGTATGCTAGGTTCAGTGGATTGCATGCATTGGCAATGGAAAAACTGTCCAACGGGATTGCGTGGGCAGTACCAAGGGCACAGCAAGGAGGCCACAATTGTACTTGAAGCTGTGGCATCTCAAGACTTGTGGATTTGGCATGCTTTTTTTGGCATGCCCGGTTCTCACAACGACATCAATGTGCTTCAGCGCTCTCCCCTGTTCAAGAGGCTCTGTGATGGGGAAGCTCCACCATGCAACTACACCGTCAACGGACACGACTACACCATGGGATACTATCTTGCAGATGGTATATATCCTCAGTGGGCGGCCTTTGTGAAAACTATCAGTAATCCCACTGCTCCCAATAGACGTGCATTTGCAGCTGCGCAGGAATCAGTTAGGAAAGATTTGGAGAGTACATTTGGTGTGTTGCAACCTCATTGGGACATAGTTCGTGGAGCGGCTATGATGTGGGATCCGGAGGTTCTATGCCAGGTCATGATTTGTTGTGTAATTTTGCACAACATGATTGAATGAGGTAGAAGGGGCTGCTCACACTGACTTTGAGAAGCCTGGAGAACTTGTCAACCTACCTGAACAAGAAGCAGAGTATGTCATGCAATTCCTTGAGAAGCATCGACAGCTTCGAGATGAAGTAGTGCACACCTAACTACTCACTGATCTGGTGGAACATATGTATGTCTTCATGGGGAAGGACTGACTTTTAATTTGCAATGATTTGTGTCGGAATAATGTGAACTTTTATATCCGGCTACTTTTATTTGTTTAGGTACAATTATTAATTGTAATAACGTGATGTGAACTATTTATTTCAACATCAAAACTACCTCTATGATGAACGTGCATGGCTTGCATGTATTTGGGTGTCAAAATTTGAACATTGTGGTCGTAGTACACTACTTTTGGGTTGTCCGGTTGAAGATGCTCTGGGAAGTAGAAAAAAAATCGAGCAAGAAAACATGGTACAAACGAGACCTATTCGAGTCTCGTGTTTCTGTGCAATGCATCATCAGTGGCAGAAATATATGGCGATGAATGCAAGAGAAATGCGCACGTGGGATCATCGAAATCTCATAGCACGCATGGCGTGACGACCGGCCGCTGGAAAGCACGCGGCAGATATACAACATGGTCTGCTGAGTCGGTGGGTCGTATAGGTCCCATGACCATGAGCGTAAAGTGCTCTCAACTGCTTCCTTGGACCGGCAACACCTATATTTAACTGTACCAACAGAAGACAGAAGGGGTTCAGGTAATGATCACTCTGTGCCTAAAGCCTACACCTAGGGATGTAAATGGTCAACTATATGGCGCCATTTAAGCCCATTTATTTGTCCAACTGTTCACAAATGTTATCTTTTCCGGAAAATGCTCAACGTAACCGGCTAATTAAATGGACTATGTGGCGCCGTTTATCAGTCCATTTACAGGCTCTGTTGACATCGAAAGGTGAAGAGCTTTTCTTGAATAATAACAACGTTGTTTGGTAGGGGAGAGCTTGGAAGGTCCAGCATTGCCTCGGATTATTTCCCTTTTCCTCTCCTAGGAAAGAAGTGGTTTGATTCGATCGAGCAGCTACTTTCTTGTTTTGACTGCGAGCAGGAACAAATTTTCGCTCTGAATTTTCTTAGCCGCGACGTCAGAACAGATCAAACTCTACTTTGCTGTGTAGCGTTCTCGCCACGATAATCATCAGGTCGCTGTACATAATCTATTGGAGTCCCACGCTATGCTCTACCTATCCGGGAAACAAGGACTGCTTCTATATCCAATGACTTCTCTACACAGAATAACCCATAGCAGCTCGTGGCTAAGTTTAATACTACCGTCATCCCCTCCTGGCCAACAACTCCACATCTACAACAGGTTGCTCAGCAACTGCGCCTAGAGACTAGCAAACCGCCAAATTAGATAAACAAAGAGAGCTCGTGAGAGTTGAGCTGGAGCCATTGATCGATAATTCAGAAGGGTTGATTGTGCCAGGGCGACTCCATTGATCTCACATGTGTAGTCATTCTCATTGTTTTCAAGAAAGCGCCAGCCAAGCAGGGTGGTTTTACAATCGTCTTCAAGAACTCGGATAGATTAAACATACAATAAGACAGAAAAATACCACAATGTATGGTTCTTTTTTGGTCCATGAAAATGACAGTCATAATGGAAAACAAGGAGACGAAATTAGGGAGGTCATATTGGTCTGCGATCCGTCCAAAGTTTGAAAACAACGATGATGCTGACAACAAGGATGATGCATTTTGATGAAGAGCAGATACCCATGATGTAGCCACAACAGGGGAATTAGCAAGTCACATGAACTGTGAAGAACAAGATACTTCCCAGCTTTCCTAACACAAGGACCCCACGCTGACAACGTGCTGCGAATTTGTTAAATACGTACAGAGCAGGTTGGTGACATGAAGTACTAACTCGCTCCCGGAAAGGGGTGGCAAGTGGCCACCCAGAATGTGAGATGTCAATTATCATGGCGCACAAAGTGCAAGTTGAGCTGGAAAATGAGCAGCTTGGAATAGATGCATGAACACAGAACAAATAAAGAATCTAAGAAAGTATTTTCGGACAAACCAAAACAACAAGATAATGACAAGTTGCTCGCTGAAAATCTCACAAATTTCCGTAAGAGCAGCATTACTTTTTTCTAAGAAAGTATTCAGAAAACCAAAACAATAAAAGATAATCACAAATTGCTCATTGAAAATCTCACAATATTCTCCATAAGAGCAGCACCACTTTTTATAAGAAAGTATTTTCAGACAAACCAAAACAACAAAAGATCATGACAAGTTGCTCCCTGAAAATCTCACAAAATTCTCCGTAAGAGCAGCATTACTTTTTTTTCATTCATGCCATTAGTGGATAGGATTAGATGGATATGTACGGACCAACAACTAGCTAATTCCTAATACAGATGTGTAAGAAAACCATCTAGTTTACAGGTTAGTGAGCACAAATGTCTACAACTATAACTCCCACATCAGCCGGACGCCCAGACATGCTAGAAATTACACATTACTCCTTTTGTCAATAATTTACTAGCACAAAAACTTCAGGAAATTGTCCTTAAGAGGTTACTAAACTCCCAATGTATGAGTCTCTTTGGATTGTGCATAACTCTCATATGCCATAAAGATATGGTCACAAAGCTATTTCGTAAAACAGACATTTAGAACATGCTGTGGTGCGGGTTCCACACAAAAATGCGACAACAACACATCAATACCTCAAAAAAAGTTGGGCTTGTTGCTTAATAGTGTAGAAAAACTCTAAACCGGACAACCAAGTAATGCCATTGAAGACTTCAAAAAATAAACTAATCCAGTCTTGTCATCATTGTGGACAACGCCACTAATAAACGACACGGGACGAGTTCTTTCCATTGTTTCCATGTGCCCAAAAGGTAATCTGAATAAAAGAAGACACCATCACCCATTTTTAAAGTTCTGATTCAGAATAAAATACCCTTCTAGACTTCTAGTGATGTAACTAAACGAACCAAGCCAGGGACCACATTGCATGATAAATTAACCCGAGACTAAGGAAGAGACATCTAACAGAGCAGTCCGGAAAAAAGAGTCCCCATGGATAGGATATCGACAAGGAGGACATGAATAGACTCACAGTATCTACCACAAAGTTACTTTAAAGTAAGATACATCAAAGCTAGAAAAATCATGGAGACAACTAGCTGGTTCTCTAAGTAGTCAAACTGTAACTTTTGTCAGAAACAGACACTGCGAATGTCCATGAAGCACAACGGTTCTGGAGAACAAACGTTCACCAGGCACAACAGATAATACAACAGAGTGAAATCACAGGTAGACAAGAGCAGTAAAAGCCCGACAAACATCTAATGTGCTAGGCAGAAACCGGAGGTAGCACCCAGCCAACAGTTGACTCCTAGGACCTTCACATGCTGTGGAACAAAAGAAAGGAATTAAGATTGAACAGAAACATAAAGGAACTAATTCAACAACTGTATGGCAAACAAGAATTTTTGGTCATTGTCAGTTAGATTGTAAATTGATGCTTGAAAAGGATACTTCCTCAAATTCCAACAGATTGGAGGTGAGGATAGTCAGTACGAGTGCTGGTCAGAAGTGATTTAAAAAGAAAATAGTTCAAGTGAGCTAAGGTGAAGGTATGATCTTTGTTCACCCACACTGAATACCAGACGTTACACACCCACACTAATGCTAGTCAGAAGTCAAAATATTTTAAATGAAAAATCAAAGGGAGCTAAGGTGGACATACGATATTGTTTACCCTCACTGAACATATGACCTCACACACACACACTCATGAGTGTTGGTGTAGCACTGCACATCCACACCCCGAGTCATGAATCTTTAGAGGAAGCATCAGAGGCTGGGTCCAATAGGCTCTTCAACCTCATGAGAATAAGAGTTTATAACGGTGTCCAGGCCCATCTGGGTTCCCCGGTGTAGTCTTGTAGCATGAAATAAAGGATGTGGCTCAAAGTCACATTGTCATGTACGCTAGACTCCACATGACAGGCCTGATCAGTCCATGCTGGTCCAGCTAGGGTATAGGATTCCTGTAATCTACTCGCTCCATCCACAAGTAAGTGTAATTCTAGGTTTTCTCCTAAGTCAAACTTTGTTACATTTGACCAACTTTATAGAACAAATAGCAATATTTACAACACCAAATTAATAACACTAGATGCATCTTGGAATGTAGTTTCATGATATACTACTCCCTCCGATCCTAAAAGTCTGTCGCAAGTTGTACTGGCACTTGTACATAGTCAGTTCAACTTTTACGACATTCTTTACGGATCAGAGGGAGTAGTTTAATGTCATAAATGTTGGTACAAACTTTTATAAAGTTGGTCAAACTCAAAAAAGTTTCACTTAGGGTAAAACCTAGTACGTCGTTAGGGTAGGATCCTCATGATATTCTTAGCTAGGAAACTTATCTCTAAATTACAGAGGTATGCATTCCCTTATCTTGGACCGTAAGCCAATGATGGATAGAAAATTGGTTTGTTACTTAGAGTGGATATCCTAAGCTCACCTAGACCTTTCCAAAATAACAAGCAAAACAAGCATCTGCAAATTCAAAAAACAAAGAAAATGTGTAATATGTGCTCTGCAATTTTGGTACAAAAGAATGCATTTTTTCAGTGCAAAGAAAGATGACAAGGATGACTGGTTACAAAAAATAATTACACCAATTTTGCTTTTTGCGCAGAAAGCAACCAGGGGAACACACAAACTAAAGGTAGACATTTTTAAATTTTATGCTCACCTATATCAAAGAGGACATCAAAGGCATGGATCCGATCAAGTATCTGCATAAATAACACAAGAAGTTATCAGCTCAATTAATAACTTAAACTTAGAACCTTGACAAGACAAATGTGAACGAAACTTATAATTCAATCCATCACAAGCATAGCAGATGAGGAAGCTCAGTACTAATAAAAAATCGAAGTACAGTTGCCTCATAATTCTTTTTTTAGATAAAGGGCTTTATTACTTAAAGTTTAAGGCCTAATAATTCATAAGACTGACATAATTCACAGCTCGTTATCTTAATAGTAGCAGATAATAAAACAGGCTAGGAAACTTAAATTAAGTCAATCCCATACACTTGTGGTTGGGTGGCTTGTGGTTATCAGCGTCATGGGCGGCACTGGTCATGTGAACTGCGGTTCAGCCACTGAGCTTATTCCATTTCAAATAACATCTTGGATAATCACTAGATACTACTTCCTCCGTTTTCAAATATAAGATGTTTTAGCCTTTGTCCACATTCACATGTACACAAATATATCTAGACAAATTTTAGTGTTTACATTCAGTTATTGTAGTGTGCATCTAGGCAACATGTAACACATCTAAAACATCTTATATTAAAAAACAGAGGGAGTAAAAGACAAATGAAAACTCAGATTTTAATGGATAGTACTGGCATTGATATCAAAATTTGAAACCACAACCGAGTATTACCCGATTTCCCTACTGAATACCATCAGAAAGCACCGTTAAGGGGCTATCAATACCATTTTCACCCAGTGTATCCAACTTCCACAGTCCAGATACTTTAAGAACGAATGTAAATAGTCAAGTGAAACTGTAAAAATGACGAAAAACTTTGATCAATCAGTCCAGATCATCTTCTAACTTTAAGTTAACTTTTCTGACAAGTGCCCTTGGTTAACAATAGATTTCAAAACGAAAGCAATGTGTATGATAGTGACCTACCGTTTATTTCCGAAGAACTAAAAAAGGCAGTTGCTTCGCATTGTTCAACAGCATGATTTAAATTAGTACTATCACAACCTACTAGTTAATGTCACAGCATCTACCCATTTTCTTCTCTCCTGTCTTTGTTCTGGTAAATTTTGGAATGAGATGAAAGCAGTCCTTATGGATCACTAACCCATAGTCATAGTGACAAAAGTGAGATCTTGTTTGGACATAAACTGCAGCCTATAAGAATGATAAGCCGCAGCTGACTTTGTAAAGCTTTAGGATAGCTTTAGAATGTAGGTTGGCTTACCTAATGGCTAAGGGGAAGATGGTTTTCTACTCAAGACATTATTCAGTTCAGTGACTGACTTGCCACAAAAGGAAATTAACCATGCCATGACGTTGTACATGATATTTGGAGTCTGTTCACATCCATACCTGACCAACGCAAAATTGTGTATGTGGCATAGATAGGTGCATGACATGTGAACATGACAACCATACAGTGGCAAATCTCCGCATGGCTTGACCCTATCCTCCATTTTTACTGGAATACTTAAGACCTATAGAGACACCAGCCATGGATTTCTTCCAGGTCAGTTGGCGTAGCAGACAGCAGGGAGGAAGACGAACGATGCTATTGGAAACAAACGTGCGAATATAGTGCCAAATTGTGCCAAACCAGAAATGAAAGCTTATTAACAAGAATTAATTGCCCATATATCACCAGAGTAGCACTCAATTCCACGGGTCAAAATCAAGAAATGAATTAGTACATTGGATGGTGTTACAGGCGCAGAGCATTACACAGAGACAAGCATTAAAGCAAAGCATATGGGTACATACAATGTCAGATTTCCTGGCTCGGTTTAGATATTTACCAAATTTAAAGTAGCAAATAGAAGTGAAAATATCGGGGAAAAGATATTGTCAAGTACCCCAATATATCATACAATTTCATGTATAACAAGAAAATCAGGTAAAATATTCATGACCTATCTCCTTGCCTACAGGAAATAGTGAATCAAAACCGGCAGCCATGAAAGAACCTTACCTAGCTAAATCATTCCCTCATATAACATGTACCCGCTTGCTTCAACAAACAGCCAAGTCACAAAATGGATGATATGTGAAACCGGCATAGGCATCTAGCAATAAACTAACACTAGGGAGGGATCATTCCCCAGCCGACCCGGGTTCGAGTCCCCAGCTGTGCGGGCTCGGATAAACCGGGTATCTCACCTACCTTTCCAACATATAACCAAGGGAGGGATCATTCCCCGTTGGCCACGTTTTTTTTTTAATAAACTAACACCAGTGGAGACATAACCCACATTCTCTAGTAAGCTCAATGTAACTACTAGCATTTCTCTAGATACATAATGACAATCTAAACTACTATTTCACAAGTATCCTGATTAATTGTGATGAAAACAATCCAGTTTCGACTTGAATTTTTGGTGGCTTTTCAAAGCAGGCTTGAAAGTAGAGAGGCAATTACCCTTGTGCTCCTCGGTGGCATCATGGTACTCAGCGTCCTCCTCGGGCACAGGATGCAGCATGTCTTCTGCACCAACCGCCGCCTGCAATGGACTGGCGGCCTCTGGAACAGCATCATCAGGGGAGCGCACCACCACCACGGGGCAAATGCAGTGGTGGACACAGTAATCGCTGACACTCCCGAGCCGGCCCTTGCTGGCCCTCCTTGCCGCACCAAACCCCTTGCTCCCCATGATGACCGCACTGAGCCCTAGCCTCTCCACCTCAAGGCAGAGCCTCTCCTTCATGTCGTGATCCTTGACGATGTGGATCTTGTAGGGGATCTTGGCCTCCTGGAGGGGCTTGGCCAGGTTCTCCGCCTTGGAGGCGGTGAGGGCGTCGAAGTCCTCCTCCATCTTGCGCTCGGCGACCTCGGCGTCGTCCTCGGGGGACGTGGGGGTGACGGAGCCCCAGTCGGCGCCGTAGAGGACGTTGGTGGAGCGGACGTGGAGGAGGATGACGGCGTCCCCGGGGCGGAGGTAGTTGGCGACGGCCCAGCTGACGGCGAGGGCGGACTCGTCGGAGAGGTCGACGGCGATGGCGATGCGGCGGTGGGCGGATCCGAGGGGGGCGGAGGCGGCGGCGTTGGTGAAGAAGACGCCGGGGGAGTCGGGCTGGAGGGAGGCCGGCGGAGGGGGCCGGGGGGTCGGCGCCTTCACCCGCGGCGGCGGCGCCACCAGCGGGGGGAGGTCAACGATGGGGTTCGCCGGGGCCTGCATGCTGGTCGGGATCTCTTGCGGCTGGGTGCTCGTGGGGAAGGCTGGCTAGGGTTCTCGCTTGCGACGGTTTGCTTGCTTCGGCGTAGTGGTTTAGTGGGGAACGGGAGGTGGAAGCAATGGAAGATGCGAGGAACAGAAACAGAAGGCGTCAAGTGGAAGTCCAAAGGGGATAAACATGTCAGAGCGACGACCCGGGACATGGTAGAGACTTTTGGCTCCCGAGCCTCCATTCAATTTAAAAATTTCGAAAATCACATTTATGAGTTTCAAAATATTTTTAAAAAAAATCCGGGTGTACCAATAGTAAATCCCATGAATCTGCAAAATATCAAATTCAAATACTTTATGCTTTGAGCTACATAAAAATGACAAATTGTGTATCTATAAAATGCGTATTTTTAAATCTCTAAGTCTTACTAGGTTTGTTATTTTTGTGTAGCCAATATGAGTTTCAAAACATTTATGAGTCTTACTAGGTTTTTTTTTGTAGCCAATATTTCAAATTGACTTTTTGCATTTTTATGCGATACACCATGGCTGCACCCAAACCTTCTTTTCAGAATTTTTGAAACTCACAAATATAATTTTTGAATGTTTAAAAATGGATGTAGCGCCGGAGCTCGGGAGTAAAGAACACTTTCTAGACGGCACGGCTACAACTAGATGGCAATCACGCGCGGCAAGATGCGTACTACACCATAAATGATTGCCTCGTCACAAATAAATTAACTACAATTTTAGAATTTTTGACGAAAAAATGGAACCAATTAGTTCTCGTATATTGGCAAAACCGATTTCTTTAAATAAAATTAGTGCACTCTCGAATGAGACCTAACCACCTCCTATGTTCAGTTTCAGATCCCTTCTTTTCTTTTCAAAACTTGATCAGTATTTGCTTTCATTTGCTTAAATATTTCACGTTTACTATCTTTCTATTAGAATTTTATTAAATATGTTTTCCTTTTTTTGTTAAACTCCTATTCACCCCCTCTAGTCTCTACTCGTACTTTATTCAATTTAAAATAAGCGCCGCAGTTTTTAATTGGGTAGTTCACAAGTACAACACTCATTATGGATCAGAGGTACTATGTTCTTGATTTTTTTTTTTGCTTGAATACTAATTTGTTGCATAGCATAATAAAACTAGGTTCGGCTCCAGGAATAATTGGGAAACCAAATTTATAGAGTTTGGATTATGAAATAGAGCGGATGTTACTGATACATAGAAGGAAAATGAATAAAATCTACTAAATAGTGTGGATACTTTTATTTGGGGATCAAACCAATCCAAATGGGCATTTATATTTTTCCAAATTTCATGTCAGCCACTGTTCACGACTGCACACGGCGGGTCGGGTTAGTAAACATCGCATTGCTTTTTTTAATGAACATGATTTCACACGTACCAGGCTGAATGGCATTATCTGGTTGCTATTGATCTTTCAGAAAACATTTGGGCTGCATAGGAAAACTAATTGGGCTACCGAACAATGGCCCAGATGGCCTTGGCGTCGTCAGAGAAATGGTGAACGAAAACCGTATGAGCTACCCTCAAAAAAGAAAAAAGAAAAAAGAAGGAGCGCTTGTCTAAAAAACAAAAACAAAGTACCCCTCTTTCCATAAAAGGATGTCTTAACTTTGTCTTGCATGTATCCAGTGGCGAATCTAGGTGATTTGTGAAGCCAGGGCAAACAGTAAATTTAAAGCTTAGAATGATATTTTTTACTCCTGACATACTGTAAATAACTAAATACAGTACACATACAGTACGTTGTCCGACCGGAAGCCCGGGCAAGCACCGGGTAATAGGGACGCTGCGTCTGCCAATGCATGTATCTAAACACATGTTTCATGTGTAGGCACATGTAAATTTGGATAAAGTTGAGACATCTTTTTACTGCACGGAGGGAGTATGAACTCTGCACCATAGCCAGAAACATGGGAGGCATGATCTAAAATACTTTATAGTCCGAGCGACACAAAATTGAGAGTATGTCCACGAAACAGGCTTGCGCCCAGCTATATTAATATAGCAACTAACCGTTACAACCACCGGTTCACTGCTGGGTCAAACAGCACACTCATGACTAGAAGAAACAGAAAAGAACAAATAAGAGAAACAAAGCCGGCATCGGCGGTTCGACGAAAAAGAGATGACTCTCAGCCGCTGCGCCCTCCGAAGGATGTCCACCACGCTCCCAGCCTTCCGAAGCGCCTCGTACCAAGCAGTACCTCCAAGAAGGGAACGACGACGATGCTACTGCCCGGACAGTTCCAAAGGTTTCCCCCGGTATGTTCTAGGGTTTCCCCCGGTACGCTGAGGCCTGAGGGATGGGAAAGAGGTATCCCGACGCCCTTCAAGAAGGAAGGTGATACCCTCAGGCATCACCGCGTCGGTGTCGAGACGACAGGAATTTCTCCCGACCTCCAAACCACATCCCAAACGCTACGTATAGCTCCACCAATCTTGTCGCCCACCAGCACACGCCACCACGACATTGCAGTTATCATCGTCGCCTCACCGCGCCCAATGTCGCGAGGTCGGAGCACCGAGTAAAAGGATCCCGGCGAGAGACGGCGGCACATTGGCACGCGGGAGGGAACTGCCTCCACCGCGAGAAGGCAGTAGCCGATCGGATGTAGTAGCAGGGCAAACCCGGCCCTCACTGGCCTGGCCGAGCCCAAAGGGGCCCGTAAAGCCCCGCCGCCGCATTGCAGCAAGGGTGCCGCCGAAGCCGCCACTCTCGTCCAGGTTCCTACTCCTCCGTGCCTAGGCGGCCCGTCCAAGCCCAGCTGGCCCCCGCCTGGGCCCAGATCTGAGCCGGGAAGGACGTTACCGGCCGCACGCCGGCGACCGGCCGGCCGCACGCAGGCTACCACGGCTGCCCGCCGCCAAACGGCGCACCACCACCACGAAGGACACCCGGGTCTCGCTGGACCAAAGCAGGACGAGGAGCACCGCCGCCAGGGAGAGGGACCCCGCCTCCACCCAGCCCCGGCGCGGGGAAAGACCGGCCAACGCGCTCCGCCGCCACGGGGGGCGGCAGGAGCGTGAGAGGGGAAGAGGAGAGAGGGGGCGAGGCTGGGGGCGAGGGAGGCGAAGGCGCGGCGGTCGGCGCCGGCGCCGGCGCGGCGGGGAAGGAAGGGAAGGCGGCGACGGTGGCGGCGCGGGAGGTACCCATGTTATGTTACAGGATAGAAACACGGAGGAAAATGACTAGCACACCACCACCTACTCCATGTGTTGCACAAACCATCACCTGGACATATTTTTTGCGGTTTTCACCACGTGATGCTCTAATATGTTGCAGGTTCGACCACTTGGTTATGTAATCAACTATTTAGGTCATTGACAGCAAAACCGATTGGTAGACCCTGCAGGGTATCCATGAAGATCCGTGCCGGTCGATGGCGCCCGCTCGTGTCAACACGGCGCGGAAGAGAAGGATGAGCCACGAGTGCTGGGAAGGGTCTAGTCTAAAATTTCACTCGCAGTTGAGAGTTGTTTTGAGGGGAGTGTAAATATTTTTAGGGTTTTGACCAAAATGTGGTGTTGCTCTAAAAATGGGTGATGTGGACAAATTGGCTGAAAGAATGTATTATGTGGATAGTTTGCATGCACTGAAAAACTATGAACGAGAGTGTGGATAATTGGCTGGCTAGAACTATAGACGAGAAAACCTTGCATGTGGAGAAAAACTATATTTAAGCGGGATTTTACTTTATAAAAAAGAGTATATAGATTAGCTATTGATCAAAAAATGGCCACTAAACTGCCAGGTATTGCTGCTTGTTTGTTACAAACGTCCACCCTAGGATTAGCTAATTATAACTTTTTATATGTGCCTGATTAATAACAATCTCCCATTCCTTTGGAGAAAAGAAGACTACGTAATTTGATACTATTAGAAGTACACGTGAGGAACGTTGGCTAGCTGTATGTATGTATCATCTTCGGCGTACGCCAAGCCAAGACAAAATAATCAAAGGGGAAAACAACAAATACAGATGCAAGAGCCAATCCAGCCTCAATCATCTTTCGCACTTCACATCAATAAGTTTTTTGTACATCAGATCAAGACATGCATGCGATAGCCAATATCCCAGGTGCAACACGACGGTGCAGAAAATAACAAATGAGCTCGAGCTGAAGACAATCGGAGTCCACTCATGCTTTGCAATATGGATACCACAAACATGCATCTGCATTGGCCAGAGCTCGTGCAAGGTGTGATATGGAAATCAGAGACCACAAATGCATGTGCATTGACAACTCCTCCAATGGAAGCATATGGAAATGGAACCATCGGTTCTTGTCCTGAATGGACCATCGATCATGTAAATGTCTGGCCATGCCGAGTGTGATCTGCGAGGGCCTTGGAAGTCATTGTTTGGCACCTCCAACCTGACATCATCGCCGTGATTAGAGCATCTCTAGCAGATCCTGCATAAGGCACCGGCCCGAAAAATAACTCTTTTTTTCCGGATCCGGGACGAAATCTGGGGCAGAATAAACGTGGGATAAGGCCCCTACCAAAAAATAAAATCCAGGGAGCCCGTGCCCTACATCTACGGATCCCCAATCCTTGGCGTGAAAGCTCCCACCCGGAACTTTTAGCTCATCTACCCGTCGACCTCATCGCCGCCATTTTGGCCGCCTCGCCGCCGATTGGCTCGTTCCGCCGCCGCCCCGCCACCGATCTGGGCCCCATGGACCCACCGATCTGGGCCCCATGGACCCACCGCAGGCGGCCCCAAGAGCACAGCCGCACGGTCCCGCGCCACCGGCGGCCGGTCGTACCCCAGCCGGCCGTCGCCGGTCAGAAGCGACCGCGGACGCTGGGGGTTACACGCCCGCCGCCCGTGGCGACGGCCCGTGCTGCCGTGTCGAACCGTCCGCCCGCCGGGTCGCGCCAACCGAAGCCGAAGTCTCTAGCGGCCGGGCCGAAGCAAGCCGCGAAGAGGTCGAAGACGCCGGCAGCACGGGGACGAGCTCCTCGTGCGTCAGCTGCCACAGCCGCCTTCGACGCCTCCTTCGACGCCCACAACGTGTTCGATCAAGCGCCGGAGAGGTAATTTGTTATCTTTTTCCGCGGTTTCTTCGATTAAACGTAATCCCACCGGAGAGATAATTTCATTTGTTTGCGTAGCTATCCCGCCGATCCAACATTCACGCAAATGTTGGATGAAAATTAGGTGGATCTTATGAGTGCTCCGCTTGACTCGTTTGACATACCCGAGGCCGGAGAAGGGCAAGAAGAACAAGTTGGCGACAATGATGTCGAAGAAATTGAAGAGGAGCAATTCATAGCCAATGTGCCAAGGCTCGGAAAGAGGAGCGGCAACTACACCGAGTTGGAGGACATCACCTTGATCCGGGCATGGGAGAGTGTGTCTCTTGATGTCGATGTGTGTAATGATCAAACAAAGGAGAGATATTGGTGGCGCATCGAGGACAAGTATCACAAGCTCATGACGGTGTCGTCACTTCGGTCATTGAGGTCTATCCAAGGCTGTTGGGACTTCATCAAGCAAACATGTAACCAGTGGTGTGGTTGTTTGGAGCAAGTGAGGAATGCACCTCCATCCGGTGTCACAATCGATGACTATGATTGAATTGCGCAAGAAAGGTTCAAGCAAATGCCGGCTTCAAAGTATAGACCTTTCATGCTACAACATCGTTGGAAGATTCTTGAGCATAGCGAGAAATGGAAGTTGAGGGATTGATGACTCCCAAGTGCAGGAGATCAATTGTAGTACCTTTCGATTAGAAAAGGTTGTCGAACCCACGAGGAGCTGAAGATATTGGTTAGCAAGAATGATAAATAAAACAATAAAAGTTGCAAGCGTTTTTGGGATTTTTGGTTGTATAGTTGCAAACAGAATAAAAGTGCTAAAAATAAATGGTAGCAAGTGAAAACTCTCAAAGAGAGAAAGCCCAATCCTCTATGTGGCAAGAGGACAAGCTCAAATGATGTGTAACTTATATGTAGAAAATGTTCCCGAGGGCGGCATGGATATTGTTAGGCATAGAGATTTATTGAACAACACGTTGAATATCTTGTCAAGTTTTAATCTTCTTTGGACGTAGCCATTGTTAGGTATAGCTAAATAAATAAACTAAAACCCCTTATGATGGATCATGTGACCAAGTAAATGACTGCACAAGAATTATTAAGACATAAAGTCCCACCATAGCATTACACTCTAAGGTCCCCGATACTAATACCCTCATAATGTAGCTTCATGACTCGGTCTCAGGTTTACATGTCCTCCCAAGTCTCCCTCAATTCATTACACTACGGTGTTCTCCTATGAGCCCATATAGGTGAAGTGTTGTGCAGTCGACGTTCGCACAACACCATCATAGAATCACATAAAAAGATAAACACTAGACAAAATACCAACACATGTCATATATAAATCATTGTCAATTCATCATATGCCCTCAGGAACATGCGGGAACTACTCACAACGTGCAAACACGATAATATTCAGTGGCATAAGTGGTACAACACAATCTGAAAATATAACTTCACCTCCAAATAATGACAAATACTCAATCACAAACATGAATAGTAGCACAAGACAAGTATCTAGGGTATAGCAACTCTCAAACTACGAGGGGAACGGAGTGGATCACGGAGATGATGATGGAGATGGTGCTGGTATTGGTGATGGTGATGATGTAGAGGCCTCCTCCCACGCCAAGGAGGAGAGGTGATGACGATGACGATGATTCCCCCTTCTCCGGAGCTCCGGAGCAGCAGGATCTGACCCCCCGAAGGGAATCAGGAGTTTCGCCGCCGCCACGGCCTCGAATGGACTTGGGAAAATTAGGGCGTTTTTGGGCGAGACGAAGGTGTTGTTAAAAAGCCCCGAGCGAGGAAGTGCCCGAGGCTCAAGTTGGTGGGCCCCACGCGGCCAAGGAATCTGGCCGTGTGGGCCCCCCTCTTTTGGGCCTCGTGGCTTCTTTCTTTGATCTTCTTCCCTCTGTGATTCTCCCGATGAAAAACCAGCTGTGCAATTTTCCTTTTTCTATTTGGGTCCCTGTAGCTCCTGAAACATTAAAAACAAGAAAAAGGAGGTTTTCTGCCTCCCAGAAATTAAATACCAAAAATAGGGACTTTGTATGAAAGTCCCATAAATCATCTAAAACATGTAAAAACAATGATATAACAATGCCAATAACATTCTAATATGATAATAAAGTTGTATAAATGATGATATAAAATGCACGTATCAACTCCCCCAAGCTTAAACCTTTATAGATTACATGCATCAATGGACTTATGGTTGATATATAAATACGAGCATTGTATCATCGTCATATTCAATTGCAAGGTAAGATTAATGAACTAAAACTCATACACATGAGGGCAACATAAGTAGAAGCTCTAGCAATCACCCCTTACTTTTGAAAGCAAATAACCATTGTATGTTGGACAATTGAATCATACTATTTTTCACATGCTTTTGCTCTTTATGGCAAGCATTATAATATTTTATACTTTGCTGAAATTTAAAGACAAGATAAACTCTCATTGGATAACAAGTTCAAAGAAGACAAATGAAAAGATGGATATAAAATTGTTTTCAATCTTGCTTCACTAGTAACTAGTGCAAACTTTAGTCATGGATATCTCAATCAAGTTCCTATGCTCTAAACAACCTTTATCTTACACTTTCCATGGCTAACTGATTTTCAGGTGCCTTCCTTTTCATTCACTTTCAAGAGCATAAGTATTGAAATATCCATGATCATTAATTTGCTCAAAAGATACTAGATTCTAACAAGAGTGTTTCATATCTTTTCATTAACCCTTCTTAACTTTTTATCCTACAAGACTATATCTCAACCTTAAACTATTAATTTTCAAGTCATATTGACTCATTCTCTTTACTTATTTTATAATGGATAATTCTACAATTGTCCAACACACTCAAGTTAATTAAATTCAAGGCAAGATGTGACTGAAACCTCTAAATATGCCACGCTCATTTGCATGAGTGTTACCCATAAATCTCCAAACAAGAGAATCATGGATGACACCATACTTTAATATTCATTGATAAACCACAAGATATGGATACATGATAATGCTCCATGAGCTCACACACGCCTAAGAGAGATTGATAATAAACGATAAAAGCAAAACACACCATGACTAGATAGATATGATAAACTGAAAAGATAAAGACTAGGTTGAACTCCCCCAAGCTTGACGTTCAGCTAGAGCCTCCTTTGCTGCGGCCTCTTCTTTCTCATATTCCTCCTCCCATTCAGCCATCTTCCATGGGAAAGGCCTCCATCACGGAAAGATGTAGGTGGATCATTATACCTGAGGGTGGCAGCTGCTGCAATCTTCTTGAAGCGTTCTTCATACTCGCAGTTCTAGTTCTCTACATCCCACATAAGCATTGGAACTTCTCCAACTTCTCGATGACGTCCTTGTACCTTTCTTCCCGATCTTCGAGCCTCTCCTTGTACTTTCAACCTTCTTCTCCAGCTCCAGGTTCATGAAGTGATGAGCATCAAGGCTGCGTTCAACAACAGTGCATACTTGAAGGTCTTCTCCTCCAGATCATCCAGTCTTTCCTCCACCATGTCGGTGGTATTGGGAGCCTTCACCTCCTCCACGAGCAGCACACCCTCCTTGAAGGACAAGGACTTCGGCGGTGCCATCACAGAGTTAAGGTAGCGGTTCACAACACTTCCTTTGGGGAAGCTCTCCCCCTCATGGTTGGATCCGGCGTAAGAAATGGCTAAACCATGACAGACAGAAACAACAAAAGCAAAGATCGCTCGAGGACGCTCGGTGCGAGATTAGATCGGCGAAAGGAGGTAAATATTGATGGTTTTTTAGGTCAAGACGAAGCGTTGGAGCCGAAAACGAGACAAAAAGGGACTCCGAGGGGCAAAAGGAGTGGGCCCACGCGGCCAAGAATCTGGCCGCGTGGGACCCCTCTTTCCTTCCTCGGGTCTCCGTTCCTTCCAGTTTTCTTGTCCCACACGTTAATTTCCATAAAAAATACTTCCGTAAAAAAATACGCAATTCCGAGAAACTTTCCAACACTAAAGTTACCTTTTATTGATTTAGGGTTTCTGAAACTGCTTGATTCCTCTCGATTACCTCCTCCGGTGTCTGTAAGTTCAACTATTCCACCATTCCTATGAATCTCTTTCCCGCAATATAATGCTTAAGGCGTTGTACATTAACTACATGAGGTTTACCTTTCATGTCACCGTGAAGACGGATAGCTCCTGATCGGTACACCTCCTGTATCACTAATGGTCCCTGCCACTTTGAAGCTAACTTCCCTGCAGAAAACTTGAAACGAGAGTTGTATAAAAAAACTTGATCACCTACTTTGAATTCTTTTCTCTTAATTTTCTTGTCATGCAAAATCTTATCTTTTTCTTTAAACATTTTAGCATTTTTATAAGCCTCATTCCTCCATTCATCTAGTAAGTTTAATTCAAGAATTCTCTTCTCTCCCGCAGTTTAATATCAAAGTTCAATTGTTTAATAGCTCATCTAGCATTATGTTCTAATTCAACAGGTAAATGACAAGCTTTTCCATAAACCATTTTATAAGGAGACATTCCCATAGGATTTTTAAAAGCAGTTCTATAAGCCCATAATGCATCATTAATTTTAAGTGGCCAATCAGATCTAGACTTATTAACCGTCTTTTCCAAAATGAGTTTAATTTCCCTATTACTTAATTCAAATTGTCCACTTGTTTGCGGGTGATAAGGGGATGCAATTCTATGGTTAACATCATATTTTGCCAATGTTTTCCTAAGGATACCATGCAAGAAATGAGAACCACCATCAGTAACTAAAAACCTAGGAACACCAAACCTGGGGAAAATGATGTCCATGAGCATCTTCATTGTTGTGACATGATCTGCACTTTTGGTTGGAATTGCTTCCACCCACTTTGTAACATAATCCACTGCAACCAAAATATGAGTATGATTTGTCTTTGAAGCTGGGAAAGGTCCCATAAAGTCGAAATCACACACATCAAATGGCTCAAGTGGTAAAGAATAATTCATAGGCATTTCATTTCTCCTACCAATATTTCCTACTCTTTGACATTTATCACAAGATTTAACATATTCAGCACAATCCTTAAATAAAGTAGGCCAATAAAAACCAGATTGTAATACCTTTGCACCTGTACGATCTCCTGCATGATGCCCTCCATAGGGACTGTCATGACAATCTCTTATAATAGCCTGTTGTTCATGCTCAGGTACACAACGTCTAATAATACCATCCACACTTTTCTTATAAAGGAAAGGATCATCCCAAAAATAATGTCTAAGATCATAAAAGAATTTATTTCTTTGTTGATAAGTGAAGTGTGGAGGTTGCATAATAAATAAAATTCAGTTTCTTATCAACACGTTGGCCCAAAACAGCCCAACTGCATAATCCCTAGCATCACACATAATTTCAAAAGGCAATTTCCAATCAGGAGGTTGAATAATAGGAGCACTTATTAAAGCATTCTTCAAAATATTAAAAGACTCAATACAATCATCATTAAAATAGAAAGGCACATCCTTTTGCAAAAGATTGGTTAGAGGTTTTGATATTTTGAAGAAATCTTTAATAAACCTACGGTAAAAACCTGCATGCCCAAGAAAACTTCTTATACCTTTGATGTCCTTTGGGTATGGTAGCTTTTCAATAACTTCTATCTTCGATGGGTCAACTTCTATTCCTCTTCCAGAAATCCGGTGTCCAAGGACAATACCTTCAGTAACCATGAAGTGACACTTCTCCCAATTAAGAACTAAGTGTTGGTCTTCACATCGCTGCAAAACTTTGTTAAGGTTGAACAAGCAATTATCGAATGAAGTACCATACACAGAAAAATCATCCATAAAAACTTCCATAATCTTTTCGATATAATCAACAAATGTAGCATTCATGCATCTTTGAAAAGTAGCAGGAGCATTACATAAACCAAAGGGCATTCTCCTATAAGCAAATGTACCATATGGGCAACTAAAAGTGGTCTTTTCTTGATCATCCTTATGGACAGGAACTTGTGAGAACCTGAATAACCATCTAAATAGCAAAAGTGAGAGTGTTTAGATAACCTTTCTAACATTTGATCAATAAATGGCAATGGGTAATGAGCTTTACGAGTTGCTTTATTTAACTTCCTGAAATCAATACACATTCTATAACCAACAACAGTATGTTGAGCCACAAGTTCATCCTCATCATTTGGAACAACAATCATTCCACCCTTTTTAGGAACACAATGAACAGGACTAACCCACTTACTATCAACTATGGGATAAATGATACCAGATTCAATAAGTCTTATTACCTCTTTTCTTGCCACTTCTTTCATTTTTGGATGGAGACGGCGTTGATAATCAACAACAGGTTTTGCATCCTCCTCCAAATTAATTTTATGCATACATTGTGGCGCCCCGACCCGACTGTTATACAGTGATGCTATGTGTCACCGGTTAAGCGATACAACCGGAGGTTACGGGTTTACCAATCCCCGGCCAAAACCTTTGGCAGGTGTTGCTCGGAATGGATCATCGGCAACACAACACCCCGATTGATGCCTTAACACAGGCACAACCCTCAATGTATAATAGAGAGATCAAGACTTGTGGAACAACTGGCACATCGCAGACTCTACGACACAAAAACATATAGTTCAACTCTTATTATAGAGAAAGATAGCAAATGACAACCAGAGGTCACAGACCCAACATTACAACACGCGGAAGCAAATTAAGTTGTTCTAAACAACAAGATCCAGATATGGCCTAAGGGGCCTACAAATAAACATCCAGCGCCAGCTGCTCCGGGATGTCCCAAGCTGCCGCCTGGGAACCCCAGACTACTCGTCGACGTCCACAAAGAACCCACCTTCGAGGTCGGTGAAGTCCTCCTCTGAAACAAAAGCAAAAACGTTGAGTTCGACGAACTCGCAAGATTAGGAGCTAATATATGCTCGATGATTAGCTTTCAAGGTTTTATGGCTCTTTTGCATAAAGCTGATTTTATTTAAATAAACAATAAATCCATGGCATCGACTAATCAGAAGTTTTACAAAGAGGGGTAAGTAGTAACTCTTTTCTCTTGAGTCACATTTCTCATCATCACCCATCATCACCCTCATAGTACCTGTTCATCAAAGGCACCTCCCCGAATCACCCTCGAGGAAGCTCACCTTACAATCGTGAGTGGTACCTCTAGTACCCAGTTTTTAATCATTCCGTTAAAGTTATTCTATGATCTCTGAATCCGTCACCAAGTCGTCCATAACCGCGGACACGGCTTTTCGAAAAGATTTATCCCTGCAGGGGTGTACAATGTGAAAGTCGCCAGGTTCCGCGAGGGACCTCCCAGCTTCTTATCCATGCGTACCGTCCGGCTCATTGCCTACACATAGCTCTCTTCCGGGGAAAGCCGGCTGAGTGGGAGCGGTTACCACCTTTACCTTGTTAAGGACTAACCCAGGATCATCAGTGAGGACGGGACAAGTTCAGTGCTCCCAGCACCCTGCCCCGTGGCCACTCATTTTCCTAAACGCCACAAACCTCATATCTGTCTCAGCCGCCATCTCAACGCACACGCAAATGGAAGCTCAAACTAGAGGACCCTGGCTAGTCCCGCCCAAGTTAGTCGGTCGACGAGGGCTCCATATACCCCACGCATGGTTGCACGCTCAACTTGGCTCGTAGGCGAGAACTCGCATCTAGGCGGCGAGAACGAGACAACCCACCACATCCCATGTGGCCTCTCATCCCCACCTTTAAGCATTTTATTATCCGTCACCACAATTCTCCACCGTCCTTCTCATCTCAGCACCTGTTACCAACATGAAGTAACCATAGTACTGCTATGCACTTAACTAAGCATGGCTAAGCATCAACATAGCATAGTAATTATCTCGGCCAACAATACAATCCTATGGTTAAATAGGAGGGAAACAGGTGTATAGCATAGGGAACTTAATGCAACTATAGGATACTCTACTCCAAGTAAAGTTGACATTTGGAACCGCATGCAATATTATAGTGGAGAAAATACTTGCGGAAAATAGGATAAGATATGCTCAGAGGGGGGAATTACGCTTGCCTTGTTCAGGGTACTGGTAGTACGGATCCTCGGGGTATTGTGGAGTAACCCCGGTTCCTTGATCTATCGGGGCCACAAACAACGAAAGAAACAAATCAATCACCAAACATGTTTCACAATGCAATGCACAACCACATGATGACATGACATGTTTATGCAATGATAGCATCATTTAGTTCATCTAGCAAGATTAAATGGAGAGCCAAATAATTAGGGCAATTATTCGGAAGCAACCCCATATTTCGCTTTATGACCACATTGCTCATACATCTATTACATTACTAAGAAGTGGCTCAAATATGCATGAACATGGCATGAATGGATAGGGTTTGTTCTCCCGATCAATTTGGTACCTCATTTGCAAATTTCCGAGTACCGATGAATAGTTAGTGAATTATATAATTAAATGAATTTAATTCTTTTATTCAAATTAGGAGTAACATCAATTAAATATTTGTGATCATGAGGTGAGATTAGCATGGTTTGATAACATTGGAACTGCTGATCAATTTGATACCTCATTTGTAAATTTTGGATCAATATTTAAATAGTTATCAATTGTTTTATTTTAAGAAAGAAAAAGAAAACTGTTTTTACTGTTCAGGCCGGTCCACAGCCCGGTTGGGCCGGGTGAGAGGCCGGCCTGGCTCCAGAGGAGCCCGGCATCCAGCCCGGCTGAGGCCGGTTCAAAAACCGGCCATGTTACAGAGGGCTCCGGTCTCTTGGCCAGTTGGGCCGGCCCAGCAGCCGGGCACGGGCCCGAGCCAGACGGCATACAGCCCGGCTGCGCCGTCTCCACGGCCGGGCAATGCGCGTCGACGGCGACGGGGTACGGCGACAGCGAGGGCTACGGTGAGGCTACGGCCAGAGGGGGAGAGGGGAAAGGGTGCGCACGGCACGGGGTGCTCACCACGAGGGCGTTGGTGCCGACGGCGTGGCAGGGGACGGCGTGACGGCGGAGTAATCCCGCGGCGGAGATGCGGCGGTGGCGGAGAGGAAAATGGGCGGCGGCGGCGATTCCTTGCCTCTCCGGACGATTGCTTCGGCGGGGAGGAGGAGGAGAGCACGGCGAAGCAGGTGGTGGCGCTCGATCTGCGCGGGAGCTCCTCAAACGCCGGCTACGAGCACGGCGATCATGGCGGCCATGGCGGCTCGCGGGAGCTCGGGGAAGGAGAGAAAAAGGGGAAACGGGGAAGAGAATCGAGGGAGGGAGCAGGTGTGGCTCGGGTTGTTCGGCGTCCTGCAGCTGGAGGCAGCGAGAGGGGGCCCCAGGCGCACGGCGAGCACGGCGACATGGTGCGGCAGGGATGATGGTTTTCTGAAAAACCCCCTAGAACTTTTGGGGCATTCACGGATAGGTCCTTTTCCATACTGGTTTCAAATAACAGCAGGAGTATTTGATTTAATTGGACACTGAAAATACTTACAAAAAATATGCCAAAAATTTGGAGAGGCTCCCCTTAACCTGTAGATGCTCCACAATATTTGGTGTGGTCAAATAAAATGTTTTTGACAACATTTGCTCATAGTGGTGGATTATGGCATTTTGCTCAATTTCCAAATGTTGCTACTTTAATATTTGGAGCAAGTGCAAAATTGACATTGTGAACTCTTAGAACTTCCTTGACAAATATAAGAAGTCCAAGTATTTTTGTTTTGCAACTTTGGGTGCCACATTTGTTGTGAGATTTGTTGGAACAAGTTGAGAATTTGTTTTCCCAATGTTGCCAAAACAAATTAGTGTTGTTTAGCAATTTCAAATGGAGGCAAAGATGCATGCATGGAATGCCAAAGTGAAAATTTTACCCATAATTTGCATTACCAAAAGTGGGCTGTTACATACATAGAGCTAGGCTTATACCTTTAAGATCATCAAGAGAGTATCCAATGGCTGGTCGGTGAGCTTTCAGTACATCAAGTAATTTCTCTTCTTCTTCAGTTGAAAGGTTAGCACTAATAATAACAGGATATATGTTCTTCTCATCCAAGTATGCATATTTAAGATTTTTGGCAAAGGTTTTAATTCAAAACTAGGATCCTTTAGGTGGTGGTAGTACTCCTAAATTATCAGGTGGGATATGCAATTGTAATTGTGGGGGTTGTTGCCATAATATTTGCTCTAAAACATCTTTTCTTCATCATTAAATGACTCATCTTGATTAAGCATATAACGTTCTACCACGTCTGATGAAGCTACAGCTATATGAGCAAGAGTTTCAATTATATCTTCAGAAATTGGCTCTTTCTCTGAATGTTTATCAACAAATTTAGAAAAGTTGAATTCAAGTTTTCTCAGCACACTTAATAAACACTTTCTCTTTAGGCAAATTAATTTCAGCACCAACAGTGTGTAAGAAAGGTCTACCAAAAATGATAGGACAAAATGAATCTTGAGGCAACCAAGCACAATAAAATCAGCAGGATATTTTATTTTGCCAACCAATACTTCAACATCTCTAACAATTCCAAATGGACTAATATAATCTTTATTAGCAAGTTGAATTGTCATACATGTCTCTTCCATAATGATAGGATCAATATCAGGCTTGATTTCAAGATAAAGAGAATATGGAATGACACTAATACTTGCTCCAATATCACATAGACCATGATAACTTGAAGTCCCAATAGAGCATGATATAACAGGCTTACCAACCTTGGCCGAATTGCCTTTAATAACTTTAGTAGCATCTTCACATAAATAAACATCAACAGGATCTTCTTCATTTAATTGTTTGATAATAGAAATTTGACTGTTGACTTCCACCTGTTCATAAGGCTGAGAACATCTTCTTTACTCTTAGTAACAGCAATAAGTAAATTTTCCTTAACTTGGTTTGGATATGGAGGTGGTTCAACATACTCCTCAATTGTCACAGATGACACTGGTTCTACCTGTTTAATAACTTTAGGAACAACAATAGATTGTTTAACAGGTTCAACATAAACTTCAAACCCACTTTTAGGAATACCAATATGATCAGCAAAAGATTTAGCTATCTCAATTATAACATAAGGATCAAGACCAAAATTATCACTCAGTTCTTAAACAAAGAGAAGTAGAGAAGTTCTCTACACATGAATATCATAATCCAAATAGGGCTCATTACCTTTATCAAGATCCCAATGACAAGTATTCTCAGCGATAGTCTCCAATAAATTCCATGCTTCTTCTTCAGTATTATTTGTAAAACTTCCACCAGATGAATTATCCAGAAATTCCTTGTCTTTCCTTGGTAGCCTCACATAAAAGTTTATCAATATAATTTTCCTTGTAAGATCATGACAAGGATTCTTGCGAAGGAGTTCCTTTAACCTCCCCCAAGCTTGAGTAATACTCTCTCCCAGATGTGGCCAGAAATTAAATATATAGCAGCGGTTCTCATAAGCTTCTTTAGGAGTAAAATATTTAAGAAAGAAAACCTTCCTCAAAATACTCCATTCAATAGTGATTTCTTCATCCAAAGACCTGAACCAAATACGAGCATTACCAGATAAAGACAAATATAATAGCTTCCTTTTTACCTGATCCTCAGAAATACCAGGAAGCCTAAATAAACCGCATATGTCTTCAATTGTCTCCACGTGTTCACGTGCAGACTTAGTTCCATCCCTTGTAAATGGATTTTTCATAACTCTTTTAACATGACCAATGGGAATTTTAAATCCCACTTTAGGTACCTCAGACACAGTAGTTTCAACCACTTTAGGAGCAGTGGCATAAGCACTTTCATATAAAGCAAGGTGCAGCGAGGCACGATTCATAAATGCCATAGTAACAATGAGATAAAACAGTAAATAAAATTCAGCTTTCAAGTTTCCTTACCAAACTTCTTACCAATAGCGCTACGCTCCCCGGCAACGGCGCCAGAAAAGTATCTTGATGACTCCCAAGTGCAGGAGATCAATTGTAGTACCTTTCGATTAGAAAAGGTTGTCGAACCCACGAGGAGCTGAAGGTATTGGTTAGCAAGAATGATAAATAAAACAATAAAAGTTGCAAGTGTTTTTGGAATTTTTGGTTGTATAGTTGCAAGAGAATAAATGCTGAAATAAATGTAGCAAGTAAAACTCTCAAAGAGAGAAAGCCCAATCCTCTATGTGGCAAGAGGACAAGCTCAAGTGATGTGTAACTTATATGTGGAAAACGTTCCCGAGGGCGGCATGGATATTGCTAGGCATAGAGATTTATTAAACAACACGTTGAATATCTTGTCAAGTTTTAATCTTCTTTGGACGGAGCCATTGTTAGGTATAGCTAAATAAATAAACTAAACCCCTTATGATGGATCATGTGGCCAAGTAAATGACTGCACAAGAATTATTAAGACATAAAGTCCCACCATAGCATTACACTCTAAGGTCCCCGATACTAATACCCTCATAATGTAACTTCATGACTCGGTCTCAGGTTTACATGTCCTCCCAAGTCTCCCTCAATTCATTACACTACGGTGTTCTCCTATGAGCCCATATAGGTGAAGTGTTGTGCAGTCGACGTTCGCACAACACCATCATAGAATCACATAAAAAGATAAACACTAGACAAAATACCAACACATGTCATATATAAATCATTGCCAATTCATCCTATGCCCTCAGGAACATGCGGGAACTACTCACAACGTGCAAACATGATATATTCAGTGGCATAAGTGGTACAACACAATCTGAAAATATAACTTCACCTCCAAATAATGACAAGTACTCAATCACAAACATGAATAGTAGCACAAGACAAGTATCTAGGGTATATCAACTCTCAAACTACGAGGGGAACGGAGTGGATCACGGAGATGATGATGGAGATGGTGCTGGTCTTGGTGATGGTGATGATGTAGAGGCATCCTCCCATGCTAAGGAGGAGAGGTGATGACGATGACGATGATTTCCTCCTTCTCCGGAGCTCCAGAGCTGCAGGATCTGATCCCCTCGGAGGGAATTAGGAGTTTCGCCGCCGCCGCGGCCTCGGATGGACTTGGGAAAATTAGTGCGTCCCTTTTTGGCGAGACGAAGGTGTTGTTAAAAAGCCCCGAGCGAGGAAGTGCCTGAGGCTCAAGTTGGTGGGCCCCACGCGGCTAAGGAATCTGGCCGCGTGGGCCCCCCTCTTTTGGGCCTCGTGGCCTTCTTCGCATTTTATCCAGTCTGACCGTTCGCGACGTTTCAGCTGTTCACGACGCTACCTCTACGACTGCGGGGATGTTAGTGATATATTCCATGTACACGTATTTGGTAGTTTAGGATTTGTAATCCGTCTCCTACCTTATCTCTAGGAGAGGCGTCTTGCCCTGTATGTCTTGCACCCATTATATACTCGCCCATTAGGCTCAATACAATATCCATCATATTCCGCCAATCTCATAATTCTACACTAACTATACATGTTTTATGCAGAAACAACTAACATTTCACGTAATATGTTGTAGATACCTAAACTAGATTAATAACAATTTTGACGACTGGGACCCGAGTCAGTAATTACGTGCCAAGTTGCATGTTACCTAAAAAGATTAGGATATTTTTGAGAAGTTCGGAAATTTGACCAATTTTGAGGCGAATCTTACATAATCTTAGTTAGATACCATCGTGGATAGGTATTGCTTGTAATGACCGACCCATGAGCCTCAATCGTCAGAATTGCTATTAATTTGTTAACTTATGATTTGGATCTATGTGCAAAAACATGTACAGTTGGTAGTCTATGTAACAAAGTCAACTATAGTTGGTAGCTAGTTTGTGCGGTTTCCTTGAAGTATGTTTGTCGCCTACAGGGTCATAAGCTTCTCCTCAAGACAAAAGGTTTTCAGAGTTGCTAGAGAACAAATTACAGAGAAGGGCCCAAATAACAGATTAAGGTGATTGATGACCTGTGCATTTTATCATTTTATTTGACTGGTAACGGTGCAGTTGAGATTCATACAGTTGAGGCGATTTTCAACTACAGTTGAGATTCGTCGAGCCAATATCACTCGACTGCATTAGCCCACTGGAGGTGCTTTTCACTTGAGGGCGAACATTCCAAGATGCTTGCGATATAATGACACCGACCTCCTATGTGCGCCCCTGACAGGGGATAAGGGGAGGGTGGTGGCCATAATATGTTGGCTGGCAATGTTGGACTCCGGGAAAGGACCAAGGGAAGATGACGATGTTGAGCGCGATGATCGACCTGCTACCTAAAGTAACTGCTCTCCAGTGCTGATGCTTTGTCTGAGTTTCATTTTGCTGCGAAACATAGGATCCAGTTGAAGCTGGAAGGTTGTTTGCAGCTCTACGTGCTGCTGTAAAAAATTGTTGGCCTATGCCTTTCTTATAACTTTAGTTTCCCCGTTAGCAATAGGCTGCGGTTTGGACTTGATTCCTTTGCACCAGCATGCTGTCAGAACTTGGAAAGAACAGAACTACTCAAAAATCAGCGTGCACGTGTCCGTCATCTCTATCCAAGATAACTCGTGAAACTGAACATTATGCTTGTGCACTCCATAACTGAATCCCAATCGAAGAAGCTGATAATTTCTGCTGATCGAGGACTATTTTGTTTCGTTTGGCAAAGATGGTAGCAGTGACTGACCGACCAATAGGGCAACAATTTGTCCAGCCTGCATCTGGCACTATATCCGTAGAAGTACTCCTGGCTGTAAGCAGAGCGTTGATTCCTGTGTCCGCTGCTTAACTGATGGCTCCTCTTCCTCTTCAAGGCCTGTCAAATTCTACTATATATAAAAGGGGAAGAAACCGCAGCCTCTCATTCGTCCACGTCGCCGGAAACCGCTGGCCGTCCGATCGGCGCGACGGACGGCCGTGATCAGCCCACGTCGCCCACAATCCCGCGCCGCACTGTTCATCGCCATTTTTGGCCAATCGGGGCGCGACACGCGTACCGGTCACCGGCCGGTTCCAGCCGGCGACCGCCGTTTTTGCGAACCCCCCCGCCTCCCCCCGCGGAAGGACCAATCGGCAATTTGCGGAAACCTCAGGGACTTCCTCGTAAAATCGCCGTGAGCCCCCCTTCCTCTCCTTTTCTCTCTCGCGAACGCCGCGTCGCCGGCGGCCGCCGCCGCGCTTCCTCGCCGTTCCACTGCACCCCGGCAAGATCGACGACTACGGCGAGCTGCGCCGTCGTCGCCACCACCTCCTCGCCATGCGCCGCTTCCCGGGAGGCCACCAGCTCGCAGAAATCGCCGCCGCCGTGCACGGCCATCTCCGCCGCGTCCCGCACGTCTCCGGCGCCGCGACGGTGACCAAAACGGGGCGGCGCCGCCGTCCCCCGCCTCCCCGCTTCGTTGCGCATCGACCACGCGGACGCGCGCGTCCCGGAGCCCGCCGGACCGTCGCCGACGAGCTCGACGCCGCCGCGGGCGGAGCGGCCAGATCCAACCCCTGTGACGTCAGCGTGACGTCACAGGGGCCCACATGTCAGTTTTTTTTTGCAACAAAATTTTTGGAAAAAAAATCCATTTTTGGCAAAAAAATAATCCAAAATAATTCCAAATAATTCGAGTGAAAAATACTTATGACAAGGAAAAAAGAAAAAAAACTCCAACAATTTGTGCTCACCAAAATTTGGATAAATTTGTTACACAAACCACATGCGTATTAGGGCATTTAAATCTAAACTTCAATTTTGAATCTTCCAAAATTTCAACATTAATCTAAATTTCAATTTTGAACCTCCCAAAATTTAACATTCTTCCGAATCTAATAATTTTACAACAGTGCTAACAATTCAAAACGTTAGACTTCCCCAATTTGATCAATTTAAAATACACACATTTTCCCAAACTCAGCCTTTTAAAAGATTCCACTAAATTATAAATTTGAACATTTACTGAAGTGCACACTTTCACTAATGAATTACAACCACATTGAAACATTCTAATTCAAAATCCAAATTTCAGTACTTAAAAAAATTATAAATCTTTCACATCTGACCACTGTACCAACGTCATCATTAGTGAAATCTTAATAACTTTCCAAAATGCACAAATTTTTAAACCTAAACATTTTCAAACTATAAAACTAACTACTTATTACAAATAAAAAACGTTCAAGAACTTCAAATTTTCCGACATTTGGAAAAAAAAACCGTACTACAGCATTTCAATCTAAATTTCAAATTTAAACCCTCCACAAATTTAAAAAAAAAAAAATTCAAAACCAACCACTTTACGAACGTGAAGTAAATTCAGACATTAGTACATTTCTAATTTAACCAACTTTTAAACTCTGAACATTTCAAAAGTGTAATTCCCTTCCGACCTACAACATTTTTCAAATTTAAAAACATTTCAAAAGTGCGACTAACTTCCAACCTACACCAATTTTCAAATTTAAACTATCGAAAAATTCAAAAAAAAAAACACGGGCGCGGCGGAGTCCGCGCCTAATCCCCTAGTTTTGTCTTAAAGTCAGGTCCACATAAGCTTAGCTAAGTTTATAAAAAATACATCAATATTTACAATACCAAATCAACACAAACTTATACATTACAATGAGATTTATAGTGTATTTTATTTTGGTATTATCTATGCTGAGAATTTTTTCTTTATGATTGGTCAAAACTATAAAGGTTTGACTTACAACAAAAAGATTAAGTCTCATAAACAGGAAATATAAGATATTGTTCTATTTGCAGCGGTGCCCAAGAACCTGAGTGGACAAGCAAGCAGCGCCTGGAGCGTCTGATGACCAGCATCAGGGATCAGCGGGTCGGGCCGGTAAAATTCGGGGCCCTGTGCGAAAATCTAAAACGGGGCCCTATCTCACATAAAAATTTGAACTAATAAATAATTTTAATGTATGTGACAGAATATTTGACATAACAATTAAGGACGGTACTACTAGCTCTTCAACTAGATATTTCAAAATGTCAAAATGTTTTATCTCTTGAACCGCAACTTGAAATTTAGATCCGTTTTCACGGTTGTCTTTGTCGCTACGAAATCTTTAAAACTAGATCTCATATTGATATATTTTGGCAACTTCTTTTTTACCTCTAGTTGTCAGATTATATTCACTTGATCACCGGGCATAGTCAAGTTGTTTAACAGGTTAAAATCAAAAGATTTCTCAAATTTTTTAAACTTTGCTCCTCACCAATGTAATGTTTTCGATGGTAATGACATATTTTACGTGTTTAAAGTGGATCAATCTAGACATGTACATCATGGTTACGACAGAAAAGTATGTAAATGTTATATGGTAGCTACGTATTATTTGGATGGTAATCGTTAACGATTAGTATGGTAACTAACTAACTAACTACAGTATTATAGCCGGCAACTAAAAGACAGAAAAAAAAGTTCGTCAAAATATATTAAGATGGGATCTTATTTTAAAGTACTCGCTGAGACAAACCTAACGGTGAAGACGGATTGCTAAATAGATTAACGATTTAAGAGATAATTTATTTAGAATTTTCGGTTTAAGAAAAGATTCTCTGCATGCATGCGTTGTCCCGGGCACGTCCCATTATTAGATTAATCAAACAATTAAATTACATTCTAATATATGACTCTACTGAATACGACATAATCATATGTATATAACTCAAAGTTGCATAACGTTTATTTGAACATCATCATTCTTTTTGTGTTTAAAAAAAATGAAATCATCAATCATATCCTTATAATCAATCTTCTCCAACACATCACCCTCAAAGGCTATTGTGACCAAATCGTTGAGTTTTTCTTGTGTCATTGTAGTACGTGTATAGGATTTCAATAGCTTTAACTTGGAAAAGTTTTGTTCTGCCAATGCAACCGTCACGAAAATGGTCAACAAAACTCGATATGCAATACTTGCATTGGGAAAACAATCATGCCGCTTTATAAGGGCAGCTTCAAAACGACCATCCAAAGACTTCAGACTATCGTAATCCAAAACGCAATGTTTCTGAGGTAAATAGAAACCAAAAAAAACCTGGTATCCTTGTATTGATCAAATTAACATCAATATGTTCTTCCTCTACCTTTATATTGTTTCTCGACCCGGATCAGTAAAACACATAATTAAGCTCAAACCAAGAGAACGTGCTTTGCGGGCTTGTTCAGTACGTTGGCACTCTCCAAGCACTAGCAGCGAATGTAACCAACTCCTTGCATCATACTGTCGACGTTTGGTTCTAATAAAAACTAGGCGATCAGAGATCGAATTTCCTCAAATTAGATCTGGCGTTAACTAGAGATCCAGCCAAAAAGGCGAACAGTTGGATTAAATTACTTGTGGAGCACAGAAACAGATCTGATTACATCGAAGAGATATATGTGTAGAAATAAAGTTAGCTCACAGAACGGGAGAAAACTTTAACTTGGGCGAACAAAAGTCAAGAACATGTGAACGTGCAGCCCATGCATGGAGCCAAGTTTCACCAACCGAGGAGTATGCATCTGAGATCTGAATCTATACTACTATTAAAAGAGCAAACTTGTGTTGATACATTGAATCTCAGCCCTTCAATATTTGGCCAACGGTCTAGATCGCTCCAATGTTTGACAACTCAACACAAATCTACTTTTACCCGTTTTACCCTCCCACCAAATCACATAATACTGCTAATGCCATCGTACCGGTTCGTTCTATTACGTTTCGTGATAATTACGAGATTTGCCACCGCTAAAAGAAATAAACGCACGCGATGCTAGCACTCTGATCGGTCAAAGAGTTTTTTTTGGATCGTTAGAAAAAAAGACACCGTCCTTCGATTCGTGTACGAGGAAAGGAAACGCAGGTCCCGATGGAAAATATAAATTCAGATCGAAATCAAAAAAACTTAGGTCCGATGGAAAATAGGAATTCAGATCGGAATCAATTACGAGCTTCCCACCACACCAGCCTCCAAGTGCGCCGACGAGCTCGCGAGCTCCTTGCCGTCCTAACCCTCCCAGGCTCCCACGGCCAGCCACAAATCTTCAGTTTTTGTTCGACCTGGAGCAGCTCCGTCCATGATGAAAAGCAGCTGTCGTCAATCGCTTCTACATCCAGGACCTAGGTTGTCCCCGGCGGCGCCGAGCGCAAGGAGTAGCTCACGATTTTCCTTTTTCCATCAACAGTACGTTGCGGTCCTCCTCGCTCAAGTTGGCCTGCATCATGATTCACGTGTGCACATATCCGGCGATGTACTGGTAAGATTTCTAGGTACCATATATTATGTACTGGTGATTAACCTGATAATCTCACACTTCGTGTTGCTTTTGTCTGATCCACTGCTGCCTTTAAGTTGTTGCATGCTGTTTTCCCGAGCTTCCGTAGTGCTGAGCGACGGTGGAAGAGTGGAAGGAGCTCTCCATGACTCCATGCCTCTATCGATCTTGTTTCTGATTCGGGAATCGGGAATTTGCGATAGTAGTGCTCATTTTGACCGGTCAATATTGAGTTCGTGCGGTGCTTGCTGGTTGCCTTTTCATGGTCGCGTACAGGCTATTGCACCAGTGAGTACAGACTAGCACTACCTGCACTACTAGCTGGCTCATTTGGATTGATCTAATTGTTAGCTAGGTTATATTTTCACATAGTAGCATAGCTCGGTTGGATTCGCAAAGAAAAAACATATCTAGGTTGTATTTTCATCATTTGTCACATGCATGAGAAGTCTCAGTCCGTAGATTTTTCTTAATTAGTTTTGTCCAATGTTCGTTCATTTGTTCTATTGCACTGTATAAGTAACATATATTTTCATGTTCGTCGAGCAAATTTCACGCGCTTTTAGTCATGCTTTGTGCCTCGGGATTTTACGCCAAGACAGGCTAAGGTTATATGGGTCGTCCGACTTTTGGGTGCAAAATATAGTACCATATTGTGAGTTATCTGTGCTGATATTGACTTGCACAAAAAAAACTTATCCCCGTAGACCTTGATACGGTTTTTTTCTTATAAATTGTTCCCTTTAATTGTGTAGATGTGCGTATATAGCGTCTAGATTTGGACCGGCTGCAGCTTCCAGATCAGCGCTGTGAATGCCCGCAGCATAGTCGTAGGTAGATCCGATCGTTTGCACCAATCCATGTACATGACCATGCCTGCAGAGAAAACAAATATGCCTGACGTTACGGCTACCAATCCGGGTTAAACTAAACTGTGCACTGACCCAGTGCAACTGACGAAAATGCCTGACACGATCGACTCAGAATAATGCAGAGCACGCGCTTCCCACGACGTCCACCTTCCCGTGGATCCCGTCCGCCTCCATGTTTTCTTACATGGATAGGCCTCTTTAGTCGGAACACAGCTGACGATCGATCCATCCTTCACAACCACATGAATTCCTTCTTGTCTTTGTGGTTCCGTGCCTAGTACACATAAAATCCTGGCTTTTGTCCGGTGGATGCCGATTCCCTCATTCCTCTCTACATTCTATATAAGCCCTGCACACTTGCTCACTTCGTGGACACCACCTTCTTCCCTCCAAGCGGGTTAGCTAGCAATGGCGTCGGCCGCCGGTAGCAGCGGAGGCAATGCCAGCCTCGCCGACCCGCTTCTGGGTAGTGCCAAGAAGCTGGTCGGCCTCAAGGGCAAGCACTGGGAGGCAGCTGACAAGGAGGCGCGGCGAGCCGCCAAGGAGAGTGGCGGCGAGGACGGCAGGCTGCTGCTGTTCCGCACGTACAAGGTCAAGGGCGCTCTCCTGCACCCGTACAGGTATGACAATTTGGCTCCAGCCTACAGGCTTAACTGAATTCTGCTCCCAGTTCGCAAATTTAGTTTGATCGCCATGGCCTGTGTGCATTGACACGGCCTGCCTGCCGAGCGTTGACTTACATTTTCCACTCCTGCAGGGCGCTGATCTTCATACGCTTAGTTGCGGTCATCCTGTTCTTCATATGGCGCATCAAGCACAACAATTCTGACATCATGTGGTTTTGGACAATGTCTGTCGTTGGGGATGCATGGTTTGGGTTCTCCTGGCTGCTCAACCAGCTCCCAAAGTTTAACCCTGTCAAAACAATACCTGATCTTGTCGCCCTTAGGCGACAATACGATCTCCCGGATGGCACATCTAGCCTCCCCGGCATTGATGTCTTTGTCACCACTGCCGACCCAATTGATGAGCCAATACTATACACCATGAACTGTGTCCTCTCTATCCTTGCTTCCGACTATCCTGTTGATAGGTGCGCCTGCTATCTCTCAGATGATAGCGGAGCACTGATGCTATATGAGGCATTGGTTGAGACCGCAAAGTTTGCTACTTTGTGGGTCCCGTTCTGTCGAAAACATTCGATCGAGCCAAGAGCCCCTGAGAGCTACTTTGAAGTAGAGGCTCCGTTGTACACTGGAAGAGCACCCGGGGAATTCACGAATGATCATAGCAGTGTACGCAAGGAGTATGATGAGTTCAAAGAGCGCCTAGACTCACTATCTAGTGCCATTTCCAAGCGTTCTGATGTTTACAATAGCATGAAGACCGATGCAGGAAATGCAAAGGCCACCTGGATGGCAAATGGGACGCAATGGCCGGGAGCGTGGATTGACACAACAGAAACCCATAGGAAAGGACATCATGCCGGGATTGTCAAGGTAATCTAAATATAACAGTTCATCCAATTAATTGTTCCTTGTTGATATCTTAACTTATGAGCATACTTCGGTAACCTGTCTAGGAGACTTTTGACTTATGAATATGTCGATAATGTAACAGGTTGTGTTGGACCATCCGACCCGTGGGCATAATCTTGGTTCACAGGCATCCACACAGCCTCAACTTCACCAACACTGATGCGCGCATCCCGATGCTTGTTTATATCTCTCGTGGAAAAAACCCGAGCTATGACCACAATAAGAAAGCTGGTGCCTTGAATGCCCAATTGCGTGCCTCCGGAATACTCTCCAATGCACAATTCATCATCAACTTCGACTGCGACCACTACATCAACGACTCTGAAGCTCTACGTGCAGCTATCTGCTTCATGCTGGACCAACGGGAAGGTGATAATACTGCCTTCGTTCAGTTCCCTCAACGCTTCGACAATGTTGATCCGTCCGACCGGTACGGAAATCACAACCGTGTCTTCTTTGATGGCACAATGCTTGCCCTCAATGGTCTCCAGGGGCCATCTTACCTCGGTACTGGTTGCATGTTCCGTCGCATAGCACTCTATGGCATTGATCCACCTCACTGGAGACAGGAGGAAACAGTTGACGCTAATAGGTTTGGTAGCTCCATACCCTTCCTAGATTCCGTGTCAAAAGCCATAAACCAAGAAAGGTCTACCATACCACCAGCCCTCACTGAAACATTTCTCACTGAGATGGAAACAGTTGTGTCAGCTTCACATGATAAAGACACCGGGTGGGGCAAGGGTGTTGGGTACATATATGACATAGCTACAGAAGATATAGTGACTGGCTTCCGCATCCATGGTCAAGGTTGGCGCTCCATGTACTGTACAATGGAGCGTGACGCCTTCTGTGGCATTGCACCAATCAACTTAACCGAGCGCCTCCACCAAATTGTGCGTTGGTCCGGTGGATCTTTAGAGATGTTCTTCTCACGCAATAACCCACTCATTGGTGGTGGTCGGCTCCAAATCCTTCAGCGAGTCTCCTACCTCAACATGACAGTCTACCCAGCCACATCACTTTTCATCCTACTATATGCTCTCAGCCCAGTGATGTGGCTTATCCCTGATGAACTATACATTCAGAGGCCATTCACCAAATATGTTGTGTATCTTCTCGTTATCATCCTGATGATTCATATAATTGGCTGGCTCGAGATAAAATGGGCTGGGATCACATGGTTGGATTACTGGAGGAACGAACAGTTCTTCATGATTGGGTCAACGAGTGCATACCCAACGGCAGTGCTGCACATGGTGGTAAATCTCCTCACAAAGAAGGGCATACACTTCAGAGTTACTTCGAAACAAACAGCTGCTGACACCAATGACAAATTTGCCGACTTGTATGACATGCGTTGGGTGCCAATGTTAATCCCGACAGTAGTAGTCTTGATTGCCAATGTTGGTGCCATCGGGGTAGCCATGGGTAAAACAGCAGTGTACATGGGAGTATGGACAATTGCACAGAAGACACATGCTGCACTGGGTCTGCTGTTCAATGTGTGGATCATGGTGCTGCTCTATCCATTTGCATTGGCGATCATGGGACGGTGGGCAAAGAGACCAGTCATCCTAATCGTCTTGTTGCCGGTTGCCTTTTTACTAGTTTGCCTCGTATATGTTTCTGTACATATCTTACTTGGTAGTTTCAATGCATTTTAGCTAGATGATATAGTTGAAATCATTGTATTGTTTAGCTTCTGTAGTAAGATGGGAACCAATTATGTTCCTTGTATCAAATAAACAGCTGTAATGTTTCTACGCTGTAAAAATTGATAGAGAATGGCTGTAAATCTAGACCTTCACGGCTAATGTTACACGTATTTGCTTTGAAGTAGATTTCATTAACCTGCTAACCCGATGACTTTGATGTGACTGAAAATACAAGAGTCCAGCCAATTATCAACTATATCACTTCATACAACATCAACCTACATGCTCTTTTATTTTTTGCAGGACACCCTACATACTCTTACATACCAGGCAAGTGAAATTGTCCATATAAACCAATTTATTAGAAGGCAGCCAGGTGTTCTGGATCACACAATCTTTGAGTCACAAATCCGGAAAACACAGATGCCTTCTTTTCAATTAACCACTACGAATGCCAAAATGCAACATTCACACTAACTTGATCTTAAAAGTGAGCTTCTGATCACGACCAGATGTTAGTAGTTGTTGTCTATTAGAGCTCCTCAACTGAAAACTTCAGAGTTCAGACAAGCACCGATAACAAGAAAGAGTAAACACACTACACCAGGATATCTAGCAGACTAGCACCAGACAATCAGACTAGCAACGGAGTAACTAAGATGAGGTGTATAGCTCTCCACAAATGCCTCCCGAGTTTCTGCAAGAATGACAGTATAGCACACGCAGACTGCGTCTCACTGGCATTTGACCGAACACTTGAGGAGAACCTCACGGAACAAGAAAAATCATACCGCAAAGTCGCAAGCCAACGATAAATCGAATCAAACAACTTGAGATGCAGTACAAACGAAAGCTTACCTGTGAGACTATGACCGAGGAAGATGACGGAGCCGGGGAATCGGACAGCGGCGACGACTTTGACGGAGACGAACGCCGGAATCGCCTGCTGAGTCGGTAGCAAAATAAGCCCAAGCGACGTTTCTTTTTAACAGTAGGTCTAACCGCCTAAGCAATGTTATGCGAGCAGCTACAGTCGGCCCAGCAATCACATGAAACTCCGGAGAGGCCGGACGTTAGTGGGCTTGTTCATAGATCAACATTCAACAGAGACACGCTCGCGGGACGCTAGGGAGGGAACGGGGTAAAATCCTATGCGCCGCCCCGCGGGATCTGGCAATCCTATTCATCGATCAGGTCGACAATAGGGAGCCGTCGCACACCTCACATGGGCCTGGCCCAGTTGGTGCAAGGAGAGGCGCGACGGCGGCCGGCGCAGAAGGAGACGGCGGCGCGGCGAGGGGAGGCCAGGTCGAGACGTCGCCGACGACACCGGCGCGGACGCGCGGCGGAAAAGGCGACGTCGAGGAAGAAAATTGCAAGCCGAGCCGGCGATGGCGTGGCTAGGCGGCCGACGAGGAGAAACTTAACGAGAGGGCGGTGCGGGTGCAGGTGAGGTGGGGGAGCTCGCCGGGTTTGGGGGATTTAGAGGGAAGGTTGGGGCGGCATCGAACCGGCGGAGGGCGGCGGTTGGAGGAGGGCAGGGAGCCGAGGCGGTGCCCGGCGCAGGTGACGGCAGCAGGCGGCCTGCCGACGGTACGTGGCGGCGGGGTGGAGCAACGACGTGTTGAGAATATAGGCAATTGTTAGATTAAATTAATCCAATAATAATCATGAACATGGCATAAACAGTGCTAATGACATACTGAAATTTGATGATAAAACTACGTACTAGACAAATAGTAGAAACATCTACACATATGACTAGTACTGCAAACATGGAAATAATCAGGAGAGGGATAAACATGTTATACCCTCCAGTAGGCCAGTTGACCGCAGCAGCAGCGGAAGCAGTGGCGTCGTCGGCGATCCTCTTGTCAGCAGCAGCTTGCTCCTTGTCGGCGTCAGTGGCCATGACGATGAAGGCGGCGCGGACGTAGAGGAAGTAATCGAACTGGAGCGACCAGTCGCGTACGATACGCTCCCCAAAAACCTAATCGCCCCTCTCCCGTACAGGATTTGGAGAGGCGGGGTTTCGGAGACCTGCTCTCCCGTCGGCCATGTATGCGGTGGACGGGATGGGTTCATCGATGACAGCAACAGTAGAGAGGAACTATGGTGGCGGCGCGAGCGGATGCGATCTTTCTGGTGTGTCTACTGGAGAGGAGCGACCTCTCTCATATAGGCACACACAGGTGGAAGGCGCACGTAGTTAACGCGCAACGGACGTACTTAAGAGCACTTAAGACAAACGTTTCATCTCACATTCATTTCCATTAACGCAATTACCGTTGCCGCTCACATTTTCCTGCGTGGTAAAAAGATAAGCTCGGCTCGGCGAGATTCCGCAACCCGCGACGTGCGGCGGAGGAGGAGCGCACGTGTGGAACGTCTCATTTCTCTTCACAGCCAACACCACATAATACATGGTAGAGAAGAGCTCACCTTATAATCTGGTGTACATCTCTCTAAACTAGCCATGTAGGACTAAAATCCACGTACCACACTCCATGGCAGCATGGTCTTTAGCGATTTTTTCTGGAATTATTAGATGGGCCTAAAGCCCACCCTAATTTTAGGAAATATTTCAGCACGACGCGGTGTGGAGAGGGAGGAAGAAGGTCGAGCTGCGGCGAGGGGAGGAAAAAGGTGAGGAACCGTGCGACGCGTGCTTGGCGTAGCATCGCACACCCCACCTGCGCCATATTGGGCCGGCCTATCTGGGCTGCTGGCTGGTCTCCTCGCATGGAATTTGCATAGCCTTCCATTTTCTCTTTGCTATTATATTCAGCCGGTTTGCTTCCTTCGAATTTCTTTTAAAAACATACAAGTATGAAACTATTTAAAAAATGTGTACACGAAAATTATGCACGTCCATGAGTAGGTTCCATTTCTATACTCAGTTTTGAGTTTCGTCGGTTATAACTTCCTAATTTTGAATAGATGTTCCAAACATTTTTATCTGAATTTTATCAAATTCCTCGCACTCGGTTGACCGTTTGATATATCCTTTAACGAGTAGGTTTAAATCCACATTTCGCATAACTTTCATGTTGTTAATTTTCCGTTTCAACGATAATATAACAAGATAATCTTATACTATAAGTTTGAACATGTTTACACTCCTTAGAGTACACATCTTCTGCAACACGTGTCGCCTCGCTGCGGTTAACTCCGTCATCGTCGCACCGCGGACGACCCACGATATTGTCATCGCGTCGTTGTCCAGAATAAATCCGTGAACAAAAAATGTTTTTATACGATTTTAAAAAACGAGCACAAAATAAATGTGAACAGAAAATATTTTTGATTTTAAAAATAAACCAAAAAGGAAGATGAATGAAATTGATTTTTGAACGATTTTAAAAGTGAACAGAAAAAGTCTATAAACGAATTTTTTTGAACGATTTTTAAAATTGAACAAAAACTCTATGAATGGAAATTATTTTTGAACAATTTTATAAATGAACAGAAAATGACGTTAAACAAATCTATTTTTGAACGATTTTAAAAGTGAACAGAATGGTGGGTGAACGAATTTATTTTTGAACAATTTTAAAAAGTGAACAGAAAAAATTCAATGTACGAAAAATTATTTTGAACAAATTTCATAAATGAACGGAAAATGTCGTTGACCGAAGTTATTTTTGAACGATTTTAAAGGTGAACAGAAAAAGTCGGAGCGAATTTATATTTGAACGGTTTTAAAAAGTGAACAAAATAATGAACGAAAATTATTTTTGAACTTTAAAAGTGAGCAAAAACTCTATTAACAAAAATTCTTTTGCGGCAACACCTTATCATCGACTTGGTCAATGAATAGGGTTTGCCCGTGATGACCCACAAGTATAGGGGGTGTATCGTCGTATTTCGATAAATAAGAGTGTCGAACTCAACGAGGAGCAGAAGGTGTTGACAAGCAGTTTTGATATGAATTCACTGTAAATACTAGCAGACAAGTTTTTAGAAGTTTTTGATATAGAAGATAAATAAAGTACAAGTAAATAAAATGCAGTAATAATAATTGCAGCGAGTGGCCCAATCCTTTCACAGCAAAGGACAAGCCGGTAGGTTTACTTATGATGACCAAACGTTCTTGAGGACACACGGGAATTACGTCAAGTGCTTTCGCTTCGTATAGTTGATTAATCTTCATTATTTTGATAAGTGTTGTGTGGGTGAACCTATGCTAATGCACCGCCCTTCTAGGACTAATACATACTTGTGATTATACCCCTTGCAAGCATCCGCAAATACAAGAAAGTAATTAAGATAAATCTAACCACAACCTTAAACTCTGAGATCCTGCTATCCCTCATGCATCGATATACCAACGGGGTTTAGGTTTCTGTCACTCCGGCAACCCCACAATTGGCAACCGAATACACAATGCATTCCCCTAGGCCCATAAAGGTGAAGTGTCATGTAGTCGACGTTCACATGACACCACTAGAAGAATAACACCACAACTTAAATATCAAACCATTAAATATTACTCAACATAATTCACTACTAACATCAAGACTTCTCCCATGTCCTCAAGAACTAAACGAACTACTCACAAGACATCATATGGATCATGATCAGAGGTGATATAATGATGAATAACAATCTGGACATAAACCTTAATTCAACGGTTTCACTCAATAGCATCAACCACAAGGAGTAATTAACACCGGGAAAGCTTCCCCTATGAACTAGACAAGATTCAACCCTAGATGTTACAGCGGAACGGAGTGGAGCGGCGGAGATGATGGTGCTGGCGGTGGAGATGATGATGATGATCCCAATGAAGTCCAGCTCGATGACGGTGACGATGGCGACGATTTCCCCCTCCGGGAAGGAATTTCCCCGGCAGATTTCTCCCTGCCGGAGAGCTTTTCTCTCTCTGGTGTTTTCCGCCTCGTGGAGGCGGCGGAATATTTCCTCGACGTCCCCCTAGGCTTAGGGTTTTGGGGATGATGTACGAAAGGGGGCTGGCAGAGGTGGGCCAGGGCTCCTCACCACGTGGCGGCGCGGGGCAAGGTGGGCCGCGCCACCACATGGTGAGGGCCCATGGTGGCCCACCTTGGCCTCCCCTTTTGGCTGCCTCCGGCATCTGACAAAATAGGAACTTCTGGATGTTTTCGAATTATTGATCTTCAGAAATATGGTGTCTTGACGGTCCTTTTTCCAGCAGAAATCTGACTCCGGTGTTTAATTCTCCAATAATCATCAAACATGCAAAATAGGTAGAATAACATAAGTATCATCTCTAAATATGAAATATATCAATGAATAACAGTAAATTATGATATAAAATAGTGATGCAAAATGGACGTATCAACTCCCCCCAAGCTTAGACCTCGCTTGTCCCCAAGCGAAAGCTGAGCTCGGTAAACAAGACCACAGGTTTATGGAGCGAAGTGTCGATAAACAAAATACGGACAAGAAGCATCACATTTATTAATACACAAGTCATTCTAGACAGCAACTTCCTTCATATAACATAACTTGAAACAAGTAAAGGAGTCACAATAAGGTGCATAGAGAAAATCATAATTGGTGATGGCAAACTTTGTTCTTGGTCAGAGAACAATTAACAGATTGTACTTATCTTTCGAGCAGAGTCTTTATACTAGAGCTTATATTGCAGAACTTACATGCTCAATCATAACAATCTCCTTTACAGTCATTGATAACTTTCAAAGTTATATTCATTCAGATAAAAGCTTTGTGCTACACAAGGAAACATAAAAGACATGATTGAAAATATCAACATATAGATGGTTGATCACAACAACTCAAATGCTTGCTTGAGATAGAAGGGAATAGGTTTACTGACTCAACATGAAAGTAAAAGATAGGCCCTTCGCAGAGGGAAGCAGGGATGAAATCATGTGCTAGAGCTTTTAAGTTTTGAAATCATATAGAGAGTATAAAATAATTTTAAGCTATGTATGTCGTTGTCAACGAATGGCAGTGGGCACTCTATCCCCTTGTCAACCAGACTTTCAAGAGCGGCTCCCATGAAGGACGTTATTTCTACCCAAGGGTAGATCATCCTCTCTTCTCTTTTGTTTACACATGCATATTTATAAATTGGTATGACACTCCTCCCAACCTTTGCTTACACAAGCCATGGCTAACCGAATCCTCGGGTGCCTTCCAACAATCACATACCATGGAGGAGTGCCTATTTGATAATGTTTAACACTTTGAAGTTTGCTTTTGATAAATCATTGGCAAAACATGTGAAGAGAATTAACAGTTATAGTTGTAATTAATTGGGACTGGGCACCCCATTTGCCAGCTCTTTTTGCAAAGTTATTGGATAAGCGGATGTATATGCCACTAGTCCATTGGTGAAAGTCTGTCTGACAAGTTAAATAGAGAACAACCCACATACTTCCTCATGAGCTAATAAACAGTGACACAAATGAGAGATAATAGTTTTTGAATAATTAAAGGTAGCACATGAAGTATTTACTTGGAGTGGCAGGAAATACCACATAATAGGTAGTTATGGTGGACACAAATGGCAATGGTTTGGCTCAAGGTTTGGATGTATGAGAAGCATTCCCTCTCAATACAGGTTTTTGGCTAGCAAGGTTGTGTAGCAAGCATAAGAGTTGAGGGATACAAACAAATATACATGTAGTAAGAACAATCATGCAATCTTCCTTGGAAGCACAAATAATTTTAACTTGAGAATACTAAGCTTATGAGCCAACAAGAAAGAAAGATCATGGAATAATTTATCTACATGCACTTCCCTCTCTCTACTTAAGCCTCAAAGTATTGTAACTACTGACCAATGCTAAGTTTGCCAAAACCAAAAAGATTACTTGATGCTCCCAAAGTGTACCAATACTAATGACAAGATTTCAACATGAAAGAAATTGCAAACTAAAATAAAGTATGCAGAAAGTAAATGATGAAACTTCTCATTAATATTCCATAACGGCAACTCACACCAAGGGATACATAGATAACCAACTAAAAGAGAGATACTTCCACACTGCAAACCATCCTATAAGATAACTTCCCTACTCACGATATGACTCTATTGAAAGGTAAAAGGTAAAGATAATGGTGTGATACCGCGGCACTCCCCCAAGCTTGGAACAAGCCAAGGGGATGCCAATACCAATGATGAATTACTCCTTCGGCGGTGGTGGTGAAATATCCTCATCATCAAACTTCCAAGGCAGAGGCTCTCCGTCAACAAATGATGACTTGGTCTCAGGTATCCTGAAACTGGCAGCAGAGCTTATGCGTTTAAACCTGATTTCATACTCACAGTTTTGATTCTGAACATCGTAGAGTTGCGCTTGTAGTTTGTTGGTGGTCTCATGGAGTGAGAAAATGTCCTCCCAGAGCTTTGCGGTCTCCTTCTTGTGTTCAGCCTCAAGTCCAGACACCATCCTGTTAAAGATGTCCAATTCACGTTCCGCCATCTTCTTGTATGTAAAGACCTCTTGCTCCAGCTTCTCCATCCTGTCTTCCAGGCTTCCTTCCCCTTAGGACCTTGAACGTCTTCCACTTGCAACTCCCCATCCTTGAGCAGCGACTCCTTCGGATGCATCTTCAACTCGTTCATGTACGGGTTGACGACGTTCGCGAAGAAGCTGTCCTTGGAGGGCTCAGACGAAGACATGGCGGCTCTAGATCCACGGATGAAATCTGGCAGAAACAGATCGAAACAAAAACACGACGAAAAGGCGATATACGGACCTCGGGGGTTCCGGGGATTATATAGCAAAAAGTTTCGCAACAAAAGGAAGGTACAGGAGAAAACCTGGTCGGAGAGGGCTCCGAGGCGCCCTCACCACGTGGCGCGGCCAGGGGTGGGCCCGCGCCACGGCATGGTGAGGTGCCCTCGGGCACCTTCTCCTACCCGGTTTGGTCTCTTATTTTTCCATATTTAATATAAACAACAAAATATCTATTGGAAGTTAAACGCGAACTTTTTCTTACCAAAACTGTTACCTATTCGAAAACAGACTCTGCAGTCCCCTGAATTTGCTTTTCAATGAAAACTTCCGGAGTCACCACTTGAATAGTATCAACATCTTCATCATAAGGATCTCCAGAAATATAATGTTTGAGTCTTTGTCCATTCACCACTTGTGTAGAGTTGTCTTTAAGTGAAGCAATCTTTATTGCACCTGAACGATATACCTCCACAATAACAAAAGGTCCTTCCCATTTTGAGAGTAATTTTCCTGCAAAAAATCTGAGACGAGACCTATACAATAGAACTTTCTCACCAACATTAAACTCTCTTTAATAATTCTCCTATCATGCCATTTCTTAACTTTCTCTTTAAAAAGTCTAGCATTTTCATAAGCTCACTTCTCCATTCATCTAAAGAACTCAAATGAAGCAACCTCTTTTCACCAGCAAGTTTAAAGTCTCTATTAAGTTCTCTCACTGCCCAATAAGCTTTGTGTTCTAATTCTAGAGGCAAGTGACAAGCTTTACCATAAACCATTTTATAAGGAGACATACCCATAGGGTTTTTATAAGCAGTTCTATAAGCCCATAAAGCATCATTTAACTTACTAGCCCAATTCTTTCTAGATTTATTAACAGTCTTTTGCAAGATAGATTTAATCTCTCTATTTGATAATTCTACTTGCCCACTAGTTTGGGGATGATAAGCTGAAGCAATTCTATGATTAACACCATATTTAGCAAGGGTCTTTCTAAAACCACCATGAATAAAATGAGAACCTCCATCAGTCATAAGATATCTAGGCACACCAAACCTAGGAAAAATAACATCTTGAAGCATTTTTAAAGAGGTCTCACCATCAGCACTTTTGTAGGTATAGCTTCTACCCATTTAGTAACATAATCAACAGCAACAAGTATATGAGTATTACCTTCTGAAGGAGGAAAAGGACCCATAAAGTCGAATCCCCAACAGTCAAATGGTTCAATAACAAGAGAATAACTCATAGGCATTTCATTACGTCTAGAGATATTACCAACTCTTTGACATTCATCACAAGATAAAATAAACTTTCTTGCATCTTTAAAGAGGGTAGGCCAATAAAAACCTGATTGTAGAACCTTTTGTGCGTTCTATCTCCAGCATGATGTCCTCCATAAGCACTACCATGGCACTTTCTCAATATTCTCGTTGTTCATGTTCTGGAACACATCTTCGCATAATGCCATCTACTCCTTCTTTATATAAATGTGGGTCATCCCAAAAATAATGCCTCAAGTCATAAAAGAATTTCCTTCTTTGCTGAGCTGAAAAGGTTGGAGGCAAGTACTTGGAAACAATAAAGTTAGCATAATCAGCATACCAAGGACTATCTCGCGAACTTACCCTTATTGCAGCCAACTGTTCATTTGGAAAACTATCATTAACAGGAATAGGATCATAAGCAATGTTTTCCAATCTAGACAAATTATCAGCAACAGGATTTTCAGCACCTTTCCTATCTACAATATGTAAATCAAACTCTTGCAAAAGAAGCACCCATCTAATAAGCCTAGGCTTAGCATCTTTCTTTTCCATAAGGTACCTAATAGCAGCATGATCAGTATGAATAATGACTTTTGAATCAACAATATAAGGTCTAAATTTGTCACAAGCAAATACTACAGCTAGGAACTCTTTTTCAGTAGTTGCATAATTCTTTTGAGCAGAATCAAGAGTCTTACTAGCATAATGAATAACATTCAACTTCTTATCTATCCGCTGTCCAAGAACAGCACCAACAGCAAAATCACTAGCATCACACATAATTTCAAAAGGTAACGTCCAATCAGGTGGTTGAACAATAGGAGCAGTAATTAAAGCCTTCTTCAGAGTTTCAAAAGCTTCCTTACAATCATCATCAAAAACAAAAGGTACATCTTTTTGGAGAAGATTAGTAAGGGCTTTGAAATTTTAGAGAAATCTTTAATAAACCTCCTATAGAAACCAGCATGACCAAGAATACTACGAATACCTTTGACATCTCTGGGGCAAGGCATTTTCTCTATTGCCTCAACTTTAGCTCGATCAACTTCAATGCCTCTTTCAGAGATTTTATGTCCAAGAACAATTCCTTCATTGACCATAAAGTGGCATTTCTCCCAATTAAGAACAAGATTAGTTTCTTCACATCTCTGCAAAACTTTATCAAGATTGTGCAAACAATTATCAAAAGAAGTTCCATAGACGGAAAAATCGTCCATGAAGACTTCCACAATTTCCTCACAAAAACCATGAAAAATAGCAGACATGCATCTTTGAAAAGTAGCAGGAGCATTACACAAACCAAAAGGCATACGTCTATAAGCATAGTTCCATAAGGACAAGTAAAAGTAGTTTTCTCTTGATCTTGCTTTCTCACAGCAATTTGAGAAAACCCAGAATAACCATCAAGGAAACAAAAATGAGTCTTCTTAGACAACCTCTCTAACATTTGATCAATAAAAGGTAAAGGATAATGATCCTTCTTAGTAACTTTGTTAACCTTTCTAAAATCAATGCACATTCTATAACCAACTACTACTCTTTGAGGAATAAGTTCATCATTTTCATTAGGCACAACAGTAATTCCTCCTTTCTTAGGAACACAATGCACAGGACTTACCCATCTACTATCAGCAATAGGATAAATAATACCAGCTTCAAGAAGTTTCAATACCTCATTTCTTACCACTTCCTTCATCTTGGGTATTAAACGACGTTGATGTTCAACAACTGGCTTTGCATCAGGTTCCATATTAATAGCATGTTGACAAATAGCAGGGAGATCCCTTTCAAATCATCAAGAGTATAGCCCATAGCTCCACGGTGTTTCTTCAATACCTCCAATAACCTTTCCTCTTCTACCTGAAAGTTTAGAACTAATAATAACAGGATATATTTTCTTATCATCAATATAAGCATATTTAAGATTATCAGGTAAAGGTTTTAAATCAAAAACGGATCCTCCTTTGGTGGTAGAGTGGTACCCAAATCTTCCACCGGTAAGTTATGTTTAAGTATAGGTTGACGAAGGAATATTTCGTCAAGCTCATTCCTTTCTTCCATAAAGACCTCACTTTCGTGGTCCTCCATATGTTGCTGCAAAGCATTGTTAGGAGCAAGAGCAATAGAGGCAAGCTGAGCAACTTTAAAATCTTCATTAGGCAATTCGGTTTCATAAGGAACTTTAGCAAATTTAGAGAAATTGAACTCATAAGATTCACCAGCAAATTTAGTAAAGATTTTCTCTTTCTTACAATCTATAACAGCACCACAAGTATTCAGAAAGGTCTACCAAAAATGATAGGACAAGTCTTACTAGCAGCTGAACCAAGTACTAGAAAATCAGCAGGATATTTAGTCTTACCACATAAAACTTCCACATCTCTAACAATACCAATTGGAGAGATAGTTTCTCTATTAGCAAGCTGAATAACCACATCAATTTCCTCAAGTTCACAAGAACCAATTTCATGCATAATTTCCCTGTAAAGCTCATAAGGAATGCACTTGAACTTGCACCAATATCACATAAACCATAATAGCAATGATCACCTATCCTAACAGAAAGCACAGGAACACTAGTTTTCCTAGAGCTTTTAGGATGTGAAACAATATTAGAAGCATCTTCACAAAAGATAATATGACCATCTTCTATATTTTGGTGACAAGGTCCTTAACCATTGCTACAGCAGGTTCAACAGTTATTTGTTCATCAGGTTCTATAGCTTTCTTTGTACTTTTGTTAACAACGCTAGCTATAATAGAGTGTTCCTTTATTTTAGCAGGAAAAGGAACTTTTTCAATATAAGGTTCAGGAATAATGTGATCAACGTGTTAACTTCAATATCTAGTCACAGGAGAAACATTTTATCTTTATAAGGTTCATGATAATTCTTAAAACCCTCCTTAGGCATACCGAAATAGGAGGCAAAAGCTTTATAAAAATTTGCAACAACTTGAGAGTCAAGGCCATAAGCAGTACTAACATTTCGAAAATCATCAGTATTCATGAAAGTTTTAATGCATTCGAAATCATATTTTATACCTGACTCTCTACCTTTGTCGTTCTCCCATCCTTCAGTGTTCTCCTGAATCCGATCAAGAAGGTCCCATTTAAACTCTTCTTTATTACGAGTGAATGATCCAGAACAAGCAGTATCCAATAGAGTTTTATCCTGAAAGGAAGCCTTGCATAGAAGTTATCAATAACAACGTTACCAGGAAGCTCATGAATGGGGCATTTGAGCATTAATGACTTCAATCTCCCCCACGCTTGGGCAATACTTCTCCATCATGAGGCCAAAAATTATATATGAGGTTCCGGTCTTTTGAATCTCACTTGGAGGATAGAATTTAGAATAAAAGAGAGGTACAATTTCCTCCCAACCAAGAGAACGCCCATTCTTCAACAGTTTATACCAATGTGCAGCTTACCAGACAGCGATAAGAGAATAGTTTCTTCTTAACTTCATCCATTGAAATACCTGCACACTTGAATAACTCGCATAATTCATGTAAAAATAATAAATGATCACCAGGATGGACAGTTCCATCCCCTTCATAGCGGTTATTCGTAACACGTTCAACAATTTTCATAGGTATTTTGAATGGGATTACTGCTCAGGTGGCGCCTCCTCTACTACCTTAGCAGTGGTAGTGGTTTTCCCAAATAGGAATTCAAGAGAAGATCTCTCCATAATGAAATATAGAGCAAGCAAAAATAAAAACAGCACGTACAGTAGAAGTTTTCCTTACCAATTCCACTTACCAATAGCGCTTCACTCCCCGGCAACGGCGCCGAAAAATAATCTTGATGACCCACTGATGGTCCCGAAGAGCAAGGCCTTGATACCTACAAAAGTAAACATGATTAGGTTGAGACTCCAAGTGCAGAGTGTATAGTAAGTGGAAGACAGTTTTCCCCACGAGGGGTGACTCGAGGGTTTAATATCGAACTCTCGAGGAATCTGAAGTGGTAGATTTATCTTCTTATCCTTCTTTTGGTTACCTACAAAACAAGGTTAGATATTTTGGTCCTCAACCTCACCTGTGGTTGTCAAGCACAAGGTGTAAGAATGATATCAGGATAGTTATGCAATGCAGACAAGAAATAAATATGCAATGATGGTGGATGCAATGGTAAATGATATTTTTGGGTTTTTGAATGATGTATGCAATATGAAAACTATTTTTGTATTTTCGGATTTAATGATGGCTGAAAATAGAAAAGTGGTATATGGTGTTGGAAAGGTGTTTCTTATGATTAAAAATGGACTGGGGTTCATGGTTTCACAAATGCACTCTCTCTTTATAAAGTGGTAGACAATGGAATACACACAGTTAACATATGAGATTGCAACACAGGGTTTGATAACAAGTTACTTAGATATATGGGCATCACGTCCTAACATAGAGATCTTTTGGTTATTAACCTCACTTATACTCCACCAAGATGCGAACTAAATCATAACACCTCAGTAATTAAGTAGAACATCCTACAATGGTCATAGAGTGTAGATGAAAATCTGAATATAATAGGTGTACACTTTGGAAAGATGTATATGTGAGTAGGGGTAAAGCATGCATAAGTTTCATCCAACTTCAAAACTCTTCTACTTAAGTTAATGATTGCAATAAGGTATTCACTGGTGTCAAGCTCTCATTGCCCCTATCATAGCATCTTGAATGATTAAGGTTAAAGTGAAAGCAAATATGAGTAGTGTGCTTGATAAAGAATGGGTTGAATGTCTCATGCCCCTTGAATACAAGTACTTACACCATGTGTTACTCAACTTGGGAAACAAAGCAAGTTCAATTAAATATCATTGTAAGCATAATAGTATCATCAAGAGCGTCAACTGGGGTACCTCTTGTCCCAATATGGAACAGCTCATATCAAAATGACAAGACAAACAAACAAAATGAACAATCTCAACACCCTTTTTATTTACCATTTGGAATAGTTTTTTATTGCAAGGTGTATCACAGAAGGTTCACCATAGTATGTAAGTAAATTTCCACCATGAATGATGCATAGCTTAGATTAGCGGCCCAGGCGTCTCTCTAACCATTTACACAAACTCATTTAAACTCACTCTATTTCCTCATTTATTTCAACATGATAAGCATCCATAGACAAAAGCACATGATATCAACTAAATGAGATGAAGAGCGTGTTGAAAGCTTGCCATGTGACAACACATATGGGCTAACTTCCAACCCAAAACATTCATCAAGCCACAAACATCATAATCTTAATCACAATGGGTCAAGTTTTATTATGCAAATAAAAGAACATTGTGCATCAAGTTCGTGAGAGCTATATAACCAACTTTTTTCCATTGCAATCAATAACATAAACATTTTCATTCAGAGGTAAGATAACACAAACAACATGTTAAACATACTCGGAATAGCATAAAGCCAATAGGTAGATATGGTGGACTCACTGGAATAACTTTGGTTGAAGGTGTTGGAAACAAGTTTTTCTTGTTGGAATGTTTGGGCTAGCAAAAGGGAGAAAGTTGACCATCTAGATGCATGCATGAGTGTCCATAAAACTAACTAATCCATGTTAAACCAAGTAAAATAACAATTAGCACCAAAATATGAATAAGTGATAGCTCTACAAAAAGGATTTGCAAACTATTACTCATAAACAAGCTCATGAATCATGCAACTATATGTATCATTAAAAATCAAATCAAACATCCCTTTTCCCAATCTTATAAAAGCATCCAACATATTTCAACCCATATTTCCAGTAGCTCTCTCATATATAATGATAGTGTGGTGGTCTCTCAAGACTCAAACAAAAACAAAAAACGACGCTCCAAGTTTATGCGATAAAGTGTTTCGATCGAAAAACAGAAGTTGGACGTGTGCAAACCGAGAGTGTGTAGGTCCAGCGGGGTTGTCTTCACATCCCCAAGCTTATGGTCTTCACCATCCTTGGATAGCTCTTGGTGCATCTCCTCCAATCCCTGTGAAAAAACTTCAAAACACCGTTTCTCCCATTCTTTTCTGTGGGGTGCATTAATAGTGATAAACAAATAGGTTCCTTGCTGCATATAATCCTTGAACAAAAATTCATATGAGATGTCCAGAAATTGTATAATTTTGTATGCCTACTCATAAACTCAATTGGATAAAAAAGATTCAACTTAAAAGCTCAAAGCATGCATCAAACAAAATGGGACAGAATCTGTCCAGAAAAACAGCAGCAGCAAAACGTATTTTTCTACCCTACCAAACTTTCTCGAAAAATTCCGAAAACATTCATGCATACAGAGGATGAAAAGTTGCAACTACAGTTCAAATATGAGCTCATTCGGAGTTACAGAATAAGAATTAAAAATCATACCGTGCACTGACTAGTGCAGGAATAAAATCTCCGAACGCTATAAGCAACTTTTTCAAACCAAAAAGGGTAAAATTTGGCACTTTATTGAAAACTCCAGAACCTAAACTAAAAACAAAGTCTCTTGGTACAGCAAGAGGACACAAAGAAAATCACACATAAAAATAACCGGGTTGCCTCCCGTAAAGCGCTTTCTTTATAGCCATATAGCTAGGCTTCTTACTTGTTGTTTTATTGTGGACGAAGCTCATGAGGGAGCTTGAACTTTGGTGGTTCCCTCTTCCTTGGAAAGTGTTCCATGCACTTCTTGTGTGGAAACTGAAACTTTGCATTCCCTTCTTTTGAATCAATGATAGCACCTGTGGTACGAAGAAAAGGTCTTCCAAGAATAATAGGACTAGAGGTTTTATCCCCATGTCCATGATTAGAAAATCCACAGGCACAAAAGTCATATGTAACTCTACCATAACATCACTTATTTTCCCAAAGCATGTTTAATAGAGTCATCAGCAAGTGCTAGTTCAATAGAGCATTTTTCAAGATTTTTCAATTCAAGCACTTCATATAGTTCTTTAGATAAAACAGAGACACTAGATCCTAGATCAAGTATGGCATGGTGTGTCTCTTTTCCAATAGTTACTAGTACCTTAGGTATCCACATATCCCCAAGCTTAGGTGGTATCATAGCCTCTTGGTTGTACCTAGCAATCTTTTCTTTCAAGACATGATTAGCAATATAAGAACCAAAACCTGCTTGGTTAGTGTTGATGGAAGGATCACTTGCAAATTTTTGTAAGATAGATATTAATTCATGCAAGCTACAATTTTCTAAGTCAAGCAAAGGATCCTTGACTTCATTAAGCATTTTAACTTCCTCAACTTCAACCTCTTTCATTACCCCAATAGATTCTTTAGCAACTCTCTCTTGCTCATGAATGTGTTCCCAAGACTTATTGATAACCTCTTGGCAATATTTTATTGTTTCCTCATGTTTTTGGGCTGTAATGATGCTCTTTAATGATGAAACTTCCTTAGTAAGCTGATCTACCCTTTCAAACAAAGCATCTTGTTTTTCAAACTTAGAGATAAATTCCTTATTAAGCTCTTTTTGGTTAGATATAAAAGATCTAATGGTGTTTTCCAAGTCACTAGAAACATTACCACTAGAAGCATATTTATTTGGCACATATGGGGTTTATTATAAGAGTTATAATTGTTGTTACCATACCCATTATTACCATAGTTCCTAATGAAGTTGACATCAATATTTTCAGAATTGTTTCCAACTAGTTCTTGCAAAGGAACATTTTCAACACTAGGTTTATTAAGCAAAGCAAGAATAGTATCCATTTTAGATGACAAATCATTAGTTTCTTCAATAGAGTTCACTTTCTTAGAAGGATTAGGTGCCCTATCAGTATGCCATTGACTATAGTTTTGTAAAATGCTTTCCAATATATTTTAGCTTCTACTATAGTCTTACTCATAAAAGCACCTCCAGCAGCAGAATCAAGTATGTTTCTAGACATGTAGTTTAAACCATTGTAGAAAGAGTGTAATATGGTCCATTCATTAACTCCATGTGAGGGACAAGTTCTAAGCATAAGTTTTATCCTATCCCAAGCCATAGCAACATGTTCATTTTCATTTTGCCTAAAAGAAAGGATGTTGTTTCTATTTTGCAAAATTTTAACAGGGGGATAATATTTCTTAATGAAAGCTTCTTTTAGATCATCCCAAGAATTAATACTACCAGATGGCAAGGAATGCAACCACTCTTTAGCTTTTCCTCTAAGTGAAAAAGGAAATAACTTCAGTTTTAGGATATCACTTTCCACATTTTTAAACTTTTGCATGTCACATATTTCAACAAAGTCATGAAGGTGCATAGAGGCATCCTCCATAGCACTACCACCAAATTGTTCCCTAGTTATCAAGTTCAACAAACTAGGACTTACTTCATAACTCTCAGCATTTATCTTAGGTGTGGCAATAACTCTCGTGATAAATTGATCATTAGGAGTGTTTGTGTAGTCACACAACTTAGTTCTTTCTCCCATTTTAGCAAGTTTTTTTTGGTATTTTTAATTTTTTATGCAAAACTGAAATAAATATGATATGATATGCGATGACACTAACAAAACAAATAAATTGCTTTGTAAGTAAAGATGGATAAGATGGTGCTCACGTAGGCACGGGCGAACGCAGCGCCCCTGCAGCCCGGGCGCTTGCCCGGGCTTCGACGCCGCCCGCCTCCTGCGTGAGAACGTCATCAGCCTAGCGAATCCCGATCAGCCTAGGGCATAACTGCTCACGTGTCATCGTGTGTGCCAAAAAAGAAAAACAATACTCCTCAGTGTGTATGGCCTGGTGGGCATTGGGCTAGGCCTCGCATTGTCGCATGCACAGCATGGCAGCAGGCGCAGCACTCGATGAAATCTAGTAATCGACCAACCACCTATTTATTAGCTGCATGCACCTCACACTCTAATCCATACAATTATATTTTGAGTCAAATAATTTCTATACGAAATATGTGCCAGTCGACGAGTAGATTCCATTTTCATACTCGGTTTCGAGTTTCGTCGCATGTAACTTGTCGATCTCGTACCGATGTTTTCCCTTTATTTTTGTGAAATCCGTCGCAGTTAGTCGACTGTTTGAAATTTCTTTAACGAGTAGGTTTATCTCGCCGTTTCCCACAATTTTGGTGTTGTAACTTTTCTATTTCAAAATATTTATACGAGTAGGTATTGTATTGTAAGTATGTACATGTTTTACACTCTCCTTGGTGTATTTGTGTTTTTTAACCTCCTCGTTGTCTTCGTTTAAGCTCCGTCACTCGCTGTCACGAACCCGCCGTGTTCATGGTAACATATAAGTGTTCAACTCAACGAATTGTCATTTTTTTCCTAAAATGGGAAGTGGATGTAGAGGGTTTTCAAAAGCATGGTATGATAAATATGATGGGAAAGAATATGGCGAGTCTCATGATAAAACAAGCCTTGCTGTTTCTATTATTATCTTTTTAAGCCACTTGAAAGTGCACGGGGTTTCAGCGATCGTCAGTCTTTTGGTAATTCTTGTTAATTTCAATCATGTCTAATTTTAGGGCTTTTAGCGCATATGCGAATTTTAATATGTTGTGAACTTGTGAACATGGATATTATATTATATTCCAATTTCCACATTAAAATTATTTTAAACACAATATTTGCTCCATATTTCATACATTTGTCCGAGATTTTTTTTACTTGCACTATGGCGCGCCCAGGCTTCACCAAATTGCTGGGTCCGCCACTGCACGTAGGTGCAACCTTCCAAGCTTAGGTGTTGCACAAGTTGGTGACGTTGACTTTGTTGTGAGATGAATGCGATGATGCACACCCTTGGATAAATCTCTCAGCTACTATTCCCCGCAACGGCGCCAGAAAACGTCTTGATGGTCCCAAAGAGCAAGGCCTTGATACCTGCAAAAGTAAACGGGATTAGGTTGAGACTCCAAGTGCAGAGTGTATAGTAAGTGGAAGACAGTTTTCCCCACGAGGGGTGACTCGAGGGTTTAATATCAAACTCTCAGGGAATCTGAAGTGGTAGATTTATCTTCTTATCCTTCTTTTGGTTACCTACAAAACAAGGTTAGATGTTTTGGTCCTCAACCTCACCTGTGGTTGTCAAGCACAAGGTGTAAGAATGATATCAGGATAGTTATGCAATGCAAATAAGAAATAAATATGCAATGATGGTGGATGCAATGGTAAATGATATTTTTGGGTTTTTGAATGATGTATGCAAGATGAAAAGTATTTTTGTATTTTCGGATTTAATGATGGCTGAAAATAGAAAAGTGGTATATGGTGTTGGAAAGGTGTTTCTTATGATTAAAAATGGACTGGGGTTCATGGTTTCACAAATGCACTCTCACTTTATAAAGTGGTAGACAATGGAACACACACAGTTAACTTATGAGATTGCAACACAGGGTTTGATAACAAGTTACTTAGATATATGGGCATCACGTCCTAACATAGAGATCTTTTGGTTATTAACTTCTCTTATACTCCAGCAAGATGCGAACTAAATCATAACACCTCAGTAATTAAGATAACTCAGAGTATAGCATTAAGTATCATGACATGAAGTGAAAATAAGAACATGCTAGATCTAGTCATGGAGTAGTGGCAATGGTCACGCCCACATCCCCGGTAGCATGGTATTTTAGTTCATCCCTAGTGAGGCAACAAAGTAAGGTAAAGATACCAAAGTGGATCGCAGAACTTTCTCTCACGTTCACTGCACTAGCCACCCCCCGTTACTCCAACTAATGCACACGTTCCCCCACACACGCTCTCATAAACATGCTTGATCAAAACAAGTAGACAAGAACGGGTACATAATATGCATCTATACTCATAACTGAAACAAACATTGCAATCTCAAACATATATTAACTCATAAAGATCCACCACAAAGGTATTACAACGGTGAACGTAATCATGTTCAGCAGCTCATACGGTGCTAATTAGTGAAGCTCAAGAGAGGAGAGATACATAAGTTACTTCCACAAACCCATAGTCCAGAGGTGGACTACTCCCTCTTCATCATGGAGACGGTGGAGAAGTCGATGGAGAGGATGGAGACCACGCCGGCAGCGCCCCGCCGGAGTTTTCTCCCTCCAATCTGCAGCTCCTGATCTCTGTTTCGGTGTTTCTGTGTTTGTGCGGCGCTCCTTCCAGAGAACATCGGGGACCTTTTATATAGTCATTTTTAGGTCAAGACGATGTCGGTGGAGAAGAGATCGAAGGCAACGGAGCCACGAGGCCCAAATGGGTGGGTCCCACGCGGCTACAGTACTAGGTCGCGTGGGCCCCCCTCGAGCCTCCGTTTGCTCGCTTCCTTTGCCCACAGATCTTCTTCCTTCCAAATATTGACGCCCGTAAATTTCCAGGTGATTTCGTTGACGTTTGGGTCCCTGAAACATTAAAATAAGAAAACGGGGTTTTCTGCCTATGCAGGGTTAATTCCATAAAAATAGGAAATAAATGAATATTCCCAAAAATCATTATAAAACATTGATATAACCCTTATATGATGCAAATATGATTGGAATATAAGAAATTAAAGTGCAAAGTTCATGTATGCATTTTACATGCATCACCCACAAGTATAGGGGTGTATCGTAGTACTTTCGATAAATAAAAGTGTCGAACCCAACGAGGAGCAGAAGGTGTTGACAAGCAGTTTTGATATGGAATTCACTGTAAATACTAGCAGACAAGTTTTTAGGGGTTTTTGATATAGCAGATAAATAAAGTACAAGTAAATAAAACGCCGTAATAATAATTGCATCGAGTGGCCCAATCCTTTCTACAGCAAAGGACAAACCGTAGGTTTACTTATGATGACCAAACGTTCTTGAGGACACACGGGAATTACGTCAACTACTTTCGCTTCATATAGTTGATTAATCTTCATTGTTTTGATAAGTGGTGTGTGGGTGAACCTATGCTAATGCACCGCCCTTCCTAGGACTAATACATACTTGTGATTATACCCCTTGCAAGCATCCGCAAATAGAAAGTAATTAAGATAAATCTAACCACAACCTTAAACTCTGAGATCCTGCTATCCCTCATGCATCGATATACCAACGTGGGTTTAGTTTTTTGTCACTCCGGCAACCCCACAATTGGCAACCGAATACACAATGCATTCCCCTAGGCCCATAAAGGTGAAGTGTCATGTAGTCGACGTTCACATGACACCACTAGAAGAATAACACCACAACTTAAATATCAAACCATTAAATATTACTCAACATAATTCACTACTAACATCAAGACTTCTCCCATGTCCTGAAGAACTAAACGAACTACTCACAAGACATCATATGGCTCATGATCAGAGGTGATATAATGAGGAATAACAATCTGGACATAAACCTTAATTCAACGATTTCACTAAATAGCATCAACCACAAGGAGTAATTAACACCGGGAAAGCTTCCCCTATGAACTAGACAAGATTCAACCCTAGATGTTACAGCGGAATGGAGTGGAGCGGCGGAGATGATGGTGCTGGCGGTGGAGATGATGATGATGATCCCAATGAAGTCCAGCTCGATGATGGTGACGATGGCGATGATTTCCCTCCTCCGGGAAGGAATTTCCTCGGCAGATTTCTCCCTGCCGGAGAGCTTTTCTCTCTCTGGTGTTTTCCACCTCGTGGAGGCGGCGGAATATTTCCTCGACGTCCCCCTAGGCTTAGGGTTTCTGGGGATGATGTACGCGAAGGGGGGCTGGCAGAGGTGGGCCAGGGGCTCCTCACCACGTGGCGGCGCGGTGGCAAGGTGGGCCGTGCCACCACATGGTGAGGGATCATGGTGGCCCACCTTGGCCTCCCCTTTTGGCTGCCTCCGGCATATGACAAAATAGGAACTTCTGGATGTTTTCCACGAATTATTGATCTTTAGAAATATGGTGTCTTGACGGTCCTTTTCGAGCGGAAATCTGACTCCGGTGTTTAATTCTCCAATAATCATCAAACATGCAAAATAGGTAGAATAACATAAGTATCATCTCTAAATATGAAATATATCAATGAATAACAGTAAATTATGATATAAAAAGGTGATGCAAAATGGACGTATCAGCCCGCTGATGACGTGAATACATCCGTTCGTTGAGAGACCTCAAGAGAAAGGTATGATGTAGTGCAGCAGCAAGTTTTCCCTCAGTACGAAACCAAGGTTATCAAATCCAGAAGGATTAAGAGCAATTCAGAAGGTTGTCAATGGCTCCAAAAAAGTGCGTGTTGAAGGGTGTCAAAGACTAGGGCGCAACACTCCCCATCAGTACCAGATATGTGGATTGTTTGACGTGGAACCTGCACACAAGACAATCAAACTACTTTGCCCCAACGAAACAGGAAGGTTGCCAATCTCCCCGACTTGCTGAAAATAGAGGATTAAACGTATGGTGTGGAAAACAATGTTTAATTGCAGAAAGTAAAAGAGAACAATGATTGCAATTGGTGGTTTTATCATTGTAAAAGAATGGACAGGGATCCACAGTTCACTAGTGGTGTCTCCATAAATATAACTAACATAGTGGTAAACAAATTACAGTTAGGCAATTGACAAATAGTGAGCGCATGACAATGCATTAATATGACAAGATGATTATTATGAGATTTAATTGGGCATTACGACAAAATGCATAGACCGTTATCCAACTGCATATATGACTAATAATCCACCGCCAGGTTAACATCCGTGTCCCCCGGATGTATTAAGTTGCAAACAATAGATTATTGCATTAAGTAATGTGCATAATGTAAACAACACAGATGACCGTAGATATAGCATTGTTATGTTATCCCTAGTGCAACAACACATCCACAACCTTAGACGTTGCTGTCACTCGCCCAGATTACTGGAGGCATGAACCCACTATCTAGCATAAATACCCCATCTTAGAGTTAAAAGCATCTACTTGGCCAAAGCATCTACTAATACCGGAGAGCATGCAAGAACATAAATAACATATAAAGATAGATCGATAATCAACTTGATCATAGTACCAATATTCATCGGATCCCAGCAAACACAACATGTAGTGTATTGCAAACATATGATCTTGATCATGTTAGGCAGCTCACAAGATCTAATCATGATAGCACAAAGTGGAGAGACAACTATCTAGCTACTGTTATGGACCCGTAGTTCAAGGGTGAACTACTCACGCATCACTCCGAAGGCAGGCATGGCGATGTAGAGCCCTCCGGTGATGATTCCCCTCTCCGGCAGGGTGTCGAGAAGAGCTCCAGAACCCTCCCGAGCTAGCGTTGACAACGGTGGTGGCTCCGGAACTTCTCTTGGAATATGGCTTGGTTGTTTAGGGTTTTCTATACGGGAGGAATAAGTAGGCGAAAGGGCGGCGGCTGCGGGTACTCAAGGGGCCCACGCCACCCTAGGGCATGGCCAGAGGTGGGCCCGCGCCCAGGCATGGCGTGACCGCCTCGTGGCTCGCCTCCTTCTCCCTTTGGACTTCGTGAAATATTGGGGTACGTTGATTTTCGTCCAATTCCGATAATATTTCCTTAACAACTTTTCTGGAATACGAAAACAACAGAAAACATGAACTGGCACTGTGGCATCTTGTTAATAGGTTAGTAATACGTCTCAAACGTATCTATAATTTTTTATGTTCCATACTTGTTTTGTATCAATGACACGTGTTTTATTTGCATTATATATCACTATTATGCATTTTCTGTAACTAACGTATTAACAAGATGCCACAGTGCCAGTTTCTGATTATTATGTATGTGCATTGCAGAAAAGGTCCAAACAATGGAAGTGCTCAGTAAAATCTGGAAAAATTCCAGTAATTCTAAAATGTCAGAAAACACCGTGAGCGAAAAGTACAAGTCCAGGGGAGGCCCAGAAGACCCCGGACGACACTAGGGCACAGACTAGAAGAATCTGGCATGACCCGCGCCGAGGGGTGGGGTGGCCGCATCGGGCAACGCCTCGCGCCGCCCTTTGGACTATATTGCCCCCGGCATAAAAACCCTAACCCCGAAGGATTTCTCCAGAAAAGTTCCGTAGCTCCGCCGCCATCAAAAACCCTAATTCGGGGGACAAAAGTGTCTGTTTCGGCACCTTGCTGGGAAGGGGATTTTGAAAGTGCATGTGTTGCCCCATGCGTGGTTTTGGTAATTAATGACAATCCTTATGGACTAATGTTTGCATTGAGATATACTCGTAGATCTTGTCCATAGGAAATGATTGGAGTTCATGTGTTGGACTCTAGAAGATGACATGATGACCAATTCTCTATTCAAGGATTTATATGAAGAATGGTCATGTGTAGAGTTGAGCTTATTGCAAGTAAGGCTTGGAAAAGAAGATTGAATGAACAATCATGTTTAACCCCAAGCCATCATACATATCAAGAGAAGAAGATGAAGCGCAAGCTCAGTATGATACATCTCGAAGATATCATTTGATTGAAGCTTGCAAAGGAGACATGAAGACAGAGCTTAGCGAGGCCCTCCCATAATGGAGTATGGGGGAGCATTTGGAGAAGTCTTCATCAAGCATGTGCTAGCAAGCACAATCAAGAAAGGTGTTCCAACTTGAGAGAGTCAAGATCGTCATCATCGAGCTCAAGTGGAATGTGCAAGGCAAAGGTATGATCTTGATAGGTTTTCTATTTTACCGGTCTCATGTTGTTAGTGGGAGACTGGGTTTTTAGGATAGACGGCGTACTATCAAGAGGGGCTCTCAAGTGAGTAACTTGATCGCATCTTTGTGGAGAGCACAAACCTTTGCATACTTGGCTTTTCATCCTTCTTGGTTCTTATATGGATTTTCTCCTTGATGGGGTTTGGTGCTTGTCGTGATCTTCATGATAAGCCCAAGTTCTTCGAAAACGGATTTCATTTGGAAAACTTGTTGCGTTTTCGTGTTGGAAATATTACCGGTCCACCTTCGAGTTAGGGTTCACACCTCCCCATGTGTGGTATCCCCTCTATATTTGTGACCCTTTTGTGGGTTAGCACTCGTCGTTACCTTTCCAAAAAAATTGGTTTCACCTGTTTTGGAGTTCAAACGAGAAAGTTATCGCTTTTCAGGCTTTGCTGTTTTGTTGCTGCTGTTCAGGACGGAGTTTCCGGTCCCCAGGACTGGAGTCTCCGGACTCAGGATTTTTCCTCGAAGAGGCATAGTTCTTGTTCAGCCCCTGGTGGGGGCCGGAGTTTCCGGCCCAAGGGGCCGGAGTATCCGCCCCGGACCGGAGTTTCCGGTCCCAGGGGGCCGGAGTTTCTGCCTGTGTTTCTCTCGTCTGTTTGTGGTTCACCTCCTGGTGGGGGCCAGAGTTTCCGCCCCCAAGGGGCCGGAGTTTCTGCCCCAGGTCGGAGTATCCGGTCCAAGTGACCGGATACTCCGGTGCAAAACTGGCTGCAACGGCTCTTTTTCTGGGAGGGGTATAAATACCCCTCCACCTACCTCCAGCCAGCCAGCTCTGCCCAGCACGAATTGCTTTCTCTCTCCTTCATTGTTGCAAGCTCATTTCTTTGATATCTCCCAATCCCTCCGCCCAAACTCTTTGATCTTTGGAAGATTGAAGGAGAAGACCTAGATCTACATTTCCACCAATCAATCTCTCCTCTAAGTGAGGGGAACCTAGTGGATCTAGTTCTTGGAGTTCTTGTGTGGTTCTCCTCTTTGTTCTTCCTCTCTTATTCCCCCATAAGCATTTGTTGCTTTGTTGGAATTTGAGAGTGGAGGATTTGAGCACTTGTGCTCTTGCCTTTTGCATTTGGTGCATCAGTGTGCTCTCCACGAGGATTCATGGAAGTTGAAATCTTGTGAACTTGTTACTCTTGGGTCCTTGGACCCTAGACGCCTTTGTGGTGGTTGGACACTTGTGTGGTCACTTGAAGCCGTTCGGGAGCCCCCAATCCCATTGTGGGTTGTGCCTCGGATTGTTGTTGAAAGCCGTTCGGGAGCCCCCAAACCCATTGTGGGTTGTGCCCCGGATTGTTGTTGAAAGGCTCCGGATTCCGCCTCGAAGGAATACCGATAGTGGAAGGTGAACCAAACCTTTGTGGTGCAGTTCATCGGAGAAGAAGGTGAAACCTTTGTGGTTGTTGAACCATTGTGTTGGTTCACACCTCTCCAACGATAACAAGGAGGAACTCGGGAATACATCCTCGTCTCCGCGCGCCTCGGTTATTTCCATACCCGAGCTCTTTACTTATGCAATTTACATTGTGATAGCCTTCGTGCTTGAAGTATCCTATATTGCTATCACTTTGTTGCTTGTCTTGCTTAGCATAAGTTGTTGGTGCACATAGGTGAGCCTAGTTTCATTAAGTTGTCGGCTTGTTAATTTAAATACCTAGTTTTATTCCGCAATTAGCAAGCCTAAACCGGAAAAGTTTTAATCACCTATTCACCCCCCTCTAGGCGACATCATTGTCCTTTCAGATTTGCCCCCGGAGCCATCTCCATCGATGCCGCCGCCTCCATCGACGCCGCCTCCATCATCGCCGTTGCTACCTCCCATGATGAGGAGGGAGTAGTTCTTCATCGAGGCCGAGGGCTCTACCGGTAGCTATTTGGTTTATCTCTCCCATGGTGTGATCTATATGTGATCATGAGCTTTGTAATATAGTTGAATCCATAGATGCTACTCTTAATTATCTTATGAATATGCTACTCAAGTAGTTTTATTAATGTAAACTCCGGAGTCACTTTTGTCCCACGGTGTGAAGTTGACAGTGCGCGTGCCGTGTGTGACTCTTTGGATTAAAGATTATCGGAATACTAGCCATGAGTTGTTCTTTTTGTTGGATGTCTCTTTGTTATTGTGGCGTTTGTTTAGTACTAATTTGGGGCGCTCATAGTGACATCGCGGGGTGCCCTAGAGGTGGAATACAAACTTGAGGCGTGGTTTTTATAGCCCTATGTAGTGGATAGGTCTTCGTTATCCAACGGGAGAGTAGTTCGGGGTAGCATAGTGAAGAGGAAGTATTTATGTATTCAATTATATTATTATTGTTGAGAGTGTCCACTAGTGAAAGTATGATCACTAGGCCTTATTTCGAAGCATTAAAACACTGTTTACTCTTATTTCTGCTAGATGTTTGCTTGATGTTTATTTCATATTGCAATTACCACTTATAATTATCCATACCACTTGTATTTTAATATCTCTTCGCCGAACTAGTGTACCTATACATCTGACAAGTGTATTAGGTATGTTGGGGACACAAGAGACTTCTTGTATCTTAATTTCAGGGTTGCTTGAGAGAGATATCTTTGACCTCTACCTCTTTGAGTTCGATAAACCTTGGGTTATTAACTTAAGGGAAACTCATATATATCGATTAGTCCCAGAAAATGTATAAAAATTCTTTAAAGCGTATATAAAACATGTAGCAATTGGTATAATATCAACATGGAACATCAAAACTTATAGATACGTTCGAGACGTATCACCCGCCCCGCGGCGATGCGCTGTGGGGACGTCGCGTGAAGGTCCCGAATAATGGGCTGGCCCATTATGCAAGATTTCGTCCGCATTTTTTTCTCTGTTTCGTTTTCCTTTCTTTTTTCTGTTGTTTTCTCTCTATTTGTTTCGTTTTCTCGGAGAAACTTTCAGATTTTCAAAAAATATTTTAGAATCAGGATTTGTTCACATAAAAATGGATTCAAAATTTGTTCAATTTTTCAGATTTGTTTATATTCAAAATTTGTTCAAATTTCATATTTGTTCGTATTCGAAATCTGTTCATATTTAAAATCCATTCAGATTCAAAAAAAAATCACATTTGAAGTTCTTTTAGATTCGAAATCCGTCTGGCTTCAAAATTTATTCACATTCTAAATTTGAAATCCGTGCGGAGTCAAAATCTGTTCAGATTCAAAATATGTTCACATTCAAAATTTGTTTAGATTCGAAATCCGTTCGGATTTGAATTTTTTTTCACATTAAAATTTGTTCAGATTTGAAATCCGTGCGGATTCGAAATCCGCTCAGATTCAAAATTTGTTCACATTCAAAATTTGTTCAAATTTGAAACTTGTGCATCTTTGAGAAAAGATTCAGATTTGAAAAACCTGTAGATTTCAAATTTGTTCGGATTTAAGAATTTTCAAATGAAATAGAATTTAAAAACACAAAAAGAAGAAAAACTGTTATTTTGTTTTGGGCTGCTCCAAACTAACCCATGAGAAATCTGCTTCAGGCGACGGACCTGCGATGCGTCGCATCAGGGTGTTCTACATGACCTCCCGCCTAGGTCGGTGTCTAGAGTAGCTGCTCAAAAACTTTGGGCCGGCCAAGATGCGCGTGTTGGCAGTTTTTTGTTTACTTAATGGACGCGCGTGTGATACGTCCATTTTGCATCACTATTTTATATCATGATTTACTGCTATTCATTGATATAATTCATATTTGGATATGACACTTATGTTTATTTTATCTTATTTTGCATGTTTGATGATTATTGGAGAATTAACTGCCGGAGTCAGGATTCAGCTAGAAAAAGCATCGTCAAGACACCCTATTTATGAAGATCGACAATTAACGAAAAATATACAGACGTTCCTATTTTATCAGATGCCGGAGGTAGCCAAAAGGGAGGCTGAGATGGGCCACGAGGGGCCCACACCACCCCACGGCACGGGCCCATCCCAGCCGCGCCGTGGCATGGTGAGGGCACCCTGCCCCACCTCTGGCGCTCCCCCTTCGCGTACTTCATACCCCAGAAACTCTAAGCCACGGAGAGCCATCGAGAAAATATTCCGCCGCCTCCACGAGGCCGAAACAACAGAGAGAGAAAAAGCTCTCCGGCAGGGAGAAATCTTCTGGGGAAATTCCCTCCCGGAGGGGGAAATCATCGCCATCGTCATCACGCTAGACTTCATCGGATCATCATCATCTCCACCGCCGACACCATCATCTCCACCGCCCCACTTCGCTCCGCTGTAACATCTAGGGTTATACTTTGTATAGCTCATAGGGGAAACTTTCCCGGTGTTGATTACTCCTTGTGGTTGATGCTATTAAGTTTTATCAGTGAATTAAAGTATATGTCCAGATTGTTATTCATCATTATATCACCTCTGATCATGATCCATATGATGTCATGTGAGTAGTTCGTTTAGTTCTTGAGCACATGGGAGAAGTCTTGATGTTAGTAGTGAAATTATGTTGAGTAATATTTAATGGTTTGATATTTAAGTTGTGGTGTTATTCTTCTAGTGGTGTCATGTGAACGTCAACTACATGACACTTCATCTTTATGGGCCTAGGGGAATGCATTGTGTATTCGCCTACTAATTGTGGGGTTGCCAGAGTGACATAAACCTAAACCTTCGTTAGTAAACCGGTGCATGAGGGATCGTAGGATCTCAAAATTTAAGTCTGTGGTTAGATTTATCTTAAATACTTTCTTGTAACGCGGATACTTGCAAGGGGTTTAATCACAAGTGTGTATTAGTCCAAGTTAGGGCGGTACATTAGCATAGGTTCACCCACACAACATTTATCAAAACAATAAAAATTAATCAACTGTATGAAGCGAAAGCGCTTGACGAAATTCCCATATGTCCTCAAGAACATATTGCCATCATAAGTAAACAAACCGACTTGTCCTTTGTGCTGAAAAGGATTGGGCCACTGGCTGCAATTATTATTACTGTCTTTTATTTACTCGTATTTTATTTATCTGGTATATCAAAAACCTCTAAAAAATTGTCTGCTAGTATTTACAGTGATTCATTGATCGAAACTACTTGTCAACACCTTCTGCTTCTCGTTGGGTTCGACACTCTTATTTATCAAATGTACTACGATACACCCCCTATACTTGTGGATCATCGGCGTGCCAGATAGAGCAAATCCTAGAAAAAATAACGTAAGGAAAAGTTAATTTAAACCATGAACCGGTAGAGTTTGGACGAATGAAACACCGAACTCCAAATTCCTATCATTTGTACACTGAACTTAGCAATCCCTGCCAAAAATGAACCTTGGAGATGTTTGTCAAAAAACAAAGAAAATTATAAATTTCTATTGTGGCTGATAAAATTGGCCCACATGTCATATCCACTTACTTCCCCAATTCATAGTTTTTTTTTACTTTGGAGGCTGGCCGTACTTGAGCACCACCACCGCCCCTGCCACGTTCACAAGCATCCCACATCTCGACGCATCTGTCTCCTTTACAACGGCATGCCCATGATCCCCTGAGCCTTCTTGGTTTCTTCATCGCGTCTACCATCTTCCTGTCCTCATGCATCTTTTCTCTCGGCTCCCTCTCCATCCGCTTCTCATCCTCTTCCGTTGCCGTGTGCCCCTTCTTGGTCTCCTCTTTCACCCACTCCTCCTTCGGCTTCGCGCCAACAGTTACTCCATTGTACAACTCTAGGGCTGGTGCTGGCGTGGGAGGTGTGGGCCTTGCTGGCAGAACATCGGACGACTTCCTAAGCAGTGATGGCCTACAGTTATGGAAAGATACAAGAGGCAGCACAGTCGCTTAGCGGGCTCAAGGAGTGCCGCCGACGGCTTCTGGGGCGGCGCGGTGGACGGCCTCTGTCATCGATGGATTTTAGAGTTAGTGAGAAGAATTGACGATAGAAATAAATATAGTATGTAGGCCAGTCCATTCAGTGAGACGGTGCATATTCCCAGCCGGTATGTTCTGCTGACCGCCGACATTTCAAAAGAGTCCACAGGATGAGTGTGCGCTGCAGCCAGCATGAGCTGTGGTACGCCGCCTCCGTGAATCTCATACACCCAACGAATCCGACCAGCCAATAAATCCAAATTCCCGCCGATCGAAATACGGTGGCCCGGCACACCCAAGAACAAGGGGCACGACGGCACGATCTCATCATATCTCGCGTGCCAAAAATAAAACAGTTGCTATAGTGCTGCACTATTTGTCCAACCTCCAACTGAAGGGCCATCAGGCCCAGATGTGATGTGACGCCCGATCTGCTCATGCCACTCTAATGAAGACAACAGCCAGCCATCATCGCATGGAGAACGAGCGAGGGTAAGACAAGCCAAGAACATCATCGGTCGATACTGCTTCTTATATACAGTAAAAAGAAATCGATCTGCGGCAGATCAGATGCGCCATCTATTTCAAGTATCAGGGTGTGCCACTGTGCTTTCTTTAACGGGGAGAAGAAAAAAATAGTTCCAGTTTTGAGTGCAACTACCGGCGTGGCCTGTACATGCAAATTCCCAAGTCGTAATGATAGATCCAATTCAATCACCGACGATCCTGATCAATATTTACATAGGCTAATGCAGAAATAATTGCATGATAGCTAGACAGCACGATCCTGATAAATATTTATGTGCTGATCTGTGCGGCAAGAAAATGTTTTTTTCTACAGTCCAACTAACACAAATACGACCTAAATAAACAAAATACTATACCCGATGGCTGATGAGGGCCATAATGCACGAGGAGTTAATTGCACTGACGGTCACACATCTGAAAAACAGGATTTTTTGGTCACACAACTGAACAAATGGGTGCACGCATGTCACAAACGGGCCACGTCATCCCGTTTTGGACTGTAATTTTTCAGAAAACCCCTAATATTACAAAATGGTCCTTCTAATATTACAAAATGGTCCTTATAATATTACAAATGGTGACGTGGCCCGTTTGTGACCTGCGTGCACCCATTTGTTCAGTTGTGTGACAAAAAAATCTCGTTTTTCAGATGTGTGACTTAAGTGTACATACGCGACGAGATGTGTGACCGTCAGTGCAATTAACTCATGCACGAGTGCCTTCCAGCCGAAAGAACGTCCTCGCGCGCGTTGTGATATGCGCACCAGAAATAATCTAGCGCATGTTCTTCCATCTTAGGATATACGCCGGTCGACTTGTATATCTACAAGTACACACTGTATACCACACTACAATTCAGTGGAGAGTTGGGAAGGTGCCATATCCATATCATAATTAGAAAAAGGGCAAAAATAATTGCGTGATAGGCTGCGAGTAGTGACTCATAACTCGAGAGCTCCACTCCAAAGTCAGCCCGAGCTTAGGCGATCCTTTTATCCTATCCATATCAGGACTTCAATTTCCCCATATAGCCATCCGTTCATTAACGTACGTCATATATCTCAGTTTGTATAATCTTGTGTAAATAGCGACACAAGTACAGTCTGAACACACTAAACACCCTATTTGTCGAAGGGCAGAAATAACTGCATGATAGCTAGGTTGCGAGTATAGTGACTCATAACTCGAAATCTCCGAAGTCAGCCCGAGCTTAGGTGATCCTTTTATCATATCCCAATCAGGCCATCAATATCCCCATCTAGCCATCCGTTCTTTCACGTACGTCATATATCTTAGTTTTTATAATCATGTGTAGTTAAGCGACACAAGTACAGAGTCTAAACAATCAACCACCCCAGGAGGGGGGGCACCCACTGTCGTCGTGCACCACGGAATGTCATGCCTCATCCGGGATGTATATCTACACCAACCTCTCCATACTCTCTATGTCCACGTGTTGTTAATCCCAATGTATGTGTGGACTAGTGTGTGGAAAAAAAATCTCCTTCCGATTTTTTTTGGTAGAGAGATTTATCTTTAGTTGGAACTTCTGTACATAACACTCTTTTCTATCTAATCGGAAGTCAGAACGACTGCCATTTTTTTTTTTAAATGTATGGAAATTCTTTTCGGAGCAACGAGTATATGGGAATCGGATAAGATCAATTTTCTAATAATGAATAGTCGTCGGTCTTGAGGTGCCTAGCTCAAAGCTGGTCGTGTAATATATATGTTAATGCAACATCGTTTTTGTGTAATGCTTATTATTAGGGCTCGAGTACGTAACATGATTTTAGTATCAAAAAAATTAGTACTTCATAATATTTATTTGTTTGGTACATATTTTGCAAATTGTATCAGTTATTATATAATGGAACCTACGACCCGGAGGTATGGATATCAAAGAGAAAATATCGTATTTTGAGGAGTTGGTGTGTTCGTATAGCTTCAATGCGTTGATCCAAATTATTAGAAAATATCATACTTTAGTCTTCCGGGTGAAATGGGAGGGTAGACCAATAAATGTGGTCCAATTTCCTTGGTTAGCACATTCAACTACATTTTTTTGAAACAAAATGGGCAATTAGTTTCATTTTATTTAAAAAAATAGGAGAGAGCAGACCGGTTAATTAACGGGACCGGCCAAAAAAGGGTACAAACACCCTCGTCGACTGTCACGGAGGGCACACACGGTGGCTACCAAACGCAAACTGCGCGCGCGCACACACACACCGCTAGCAGGGCCGGTTCTAAATATTTTTGTGCCCTAGTACAAGGTCGATCGAAGAAGAGGCAAAGTCGTGTGTCGCGAAGACGAACATGCGACTCGAACTCGATCAAGATGCGAAGAGGAACAAGTATTCTCATGCAGTCGTGCGTTTCCTCGATTCGTCTCCCAGCGATGAGCGATGGATACAAAAGGCCCAGCCTAACTTTTTTAAAGATGTGTAGTAATCGAATTATGAAGGAATATAAATTTTTGTGACCCCCTCTGGCCTGGGCCCTAGGCGGTCGCACCTCCTAGCTAGGCCTAGAGCCGGCCCTGACCGCTAGAGACGAGGGCCGTCATCGAGGCAGCCCACCGACGTCATCGTCGTCACTCACTCCTCGCGAGCGACTCCGACTTCCTCGAAGATGCGACCACCAAAGAAGACCTCATCGTAGTGGCCTCGTAAAACCTGCACCGGCCTATGCTAAACAGATGACCCCTCACGTCAAGGTTAGCGGCTCCGATTCTGAAGAGGAGCTCCGAAGAGGAGATAGGCAGGATCCACACCGACGAAGGTCGTTACCGCCACACTGCCCCCACGCACGTCATCGTTGCCACACACACCGGTCACAGCTCCGACTACATATACAACTACATATGCAACACCAGGGCCGTCTCCAGAAATTGGAGGCCCCCGGTGCAGAGTTCAGTATGAGGCCCTAAGGTCCTTTTTGTTTCTTCTAAAATATCCAAAATAGTCCATTTTTGTATCTGTTTTTTTTTTCTGAAATGAAATTTCGTGTTATACTTGTAATCAATACTACCACTTTCAAGAACTATGAAAGCCAATACATCAAGTATTTCTAAGCTGATTTATAAAAGACATGGTTTGCCAGTATATACACAAAAGATGATACACATGCACACATAAGCTGAAAATAACAAAATTAATAGATGCACTTGTATATACTGTATACGGTATACTCGTCAATGTCATAAATTAATTATTAAAATGAGAGAAAAAGGTAGACATTAAATAAGGCTTGGTCTTTTAGGAGTAACACTAGACACTACGGCTAAGACTGGGAGCCTGCATTTGATCGATGGTGAGTCAGTAATTGCGCAGCCGAGCTGAACCCTGGCATTGGTCGCTTGGCTTGGTGCGGCGTGCCAGCCTCGCGGCTCGGGACCCGATCGGGATTGAAGCGAACAGAGAAGAAAGGAATCAGACAACTGATGTGCACTGCAGATTTGCTTCTAAACTAGAAACGAGGGCAACTGTAACTGAAAAACAAAGCCCAACTAGAGAAGGAACGAGTGAACTAAGCCCAATTTGGGGCCCATGGAAATCGGGGGCCCTGTGCAAGCGCACAGTTCGCACGTGCCCCTCGACGGCCCTGTGCAACACATGTCTACATAATAATAGAACTAGACCGAGATGTCACCACCGTTATCGTCAGTGTTACTATATGATTGATCTCTCACTCATGCAACATGCCGCTTATCACCCCATGCTTGTGTTGGAAAGAGTGGTAAATGAAGAAAAACAACAACTCTATAGGCAATGGATTCCTATCAATATACATTCGATCCTGACAATTTACGTTATGCAATTTTAAAGTTTTGCAACAAAGTTTTAATGCATCTATAATTAGCATTACGACATTTTTATTTGAAAGAACAATTAACTTTTCGTCAAGCAAGCAGCCGACACTTTCCCCTCTCCCTGACACTGTTTGAGAGAGGCAATAAAGGAGGCGACCACCGTTCTTGGTCCTCCCTGGCGAATCCGTCGCTCCCCTTCACCTCTGGTTGCTGTCTCGGCGCCGTGAGGTGGAGGGGAGCTCCGTGATCTCGTCGTGTGTGGATAGTTAGGTTTAGGTTTTCGTTTCCCGGGCGGCGGACGGTGGCGTTGGCATCGTGGTTAGGGTGTTTTTTCTCCCCCTCTTTCCCGTTCCGGCGTCCGCGCCGGGGAGGTCGTGGAGATGGTTTGGTGCCTGGGCTTGACCGGCGAGGCGGCGGCGGTGGTTAAGCTGTGGGATTTTGTCCTGGATCTTCTTCTCCGTTTCGCTCACGCGAGCTCAGGCGCGGGCGGTGAAGATTCCAGGGGCTTGTACAGGAGCGTCTTCAGCTCGGGCTCGGATCCAGCGCAGGGAGGATGGATCGATGGCGTCAGATCCGGTGCGGGGTCGTCGTTTCCTCGGCGTCCGGTGCTGGTTCTTGGGGAGGATGCACCATGGCTGATGTTCGTTCAACGGGTCAAGCTCCGGCGTGCCACGGCGTTCGATCCTTGCGGTCTTCTACATGTGTGGGGGTGCTCCCCTTCCCAGGTTTGGCGGCAGCCTTGTTTCCTCTTCTCCGGCGGCGTCGCCGGCGGTGCGAAGCGGCGGCAGGGTCAGTGGTGGTTCAGCTTTTTTGCTGTTGTGTTGGTGTTCTGGCTCCGGCTGTGTAGGCCGTGTATTACGTTGTATTGTATTGCTCTTCTGATGAATATACACGGGTCGCGCTCAAAAAAAAAAAAACTTTTCGTCAGCTCTTCGTGGTTTGACAACTCAAAACTTATCGAATAGTGGTACAACTAACTCGATAAACATACAGAACATATGCGGACTACGGGTACTCGGCAATCTCCAAGATGACAACATGTTTCCGGTCACTCGTGACCAGAGGAAACATGTGGCATACGTTTTACCGGGCATCACTCTATTTGCCGAGTGTCAACTGATGCACGTCGTACATTTCACATTTACCGAGTGCGGTGGAAACGACTGACATTCACCCGTGTTTACAAGTGACCGATAAATTACACTCAACCGCCTCCAAAGAACTCGACAACGTGGCCGTTTGATATGTTATCGTGTTATAATCCACTGGTACTATCACTAGTGGAGATATTTTGTGCAATGCACGTGAAACACGATGAATTTTCTTGTATCGTCATTTCGGGCAAAAGATAGTCCACGGTCACACACACTCGGAGCGTGGGGCTTGAACGGAGCGGCCGACGTCCAGCTTGGATCCCGATGCCCGGCATATTTACTTGTCTATGATGGGAGCACTCTAGTGGAGATTACCCTGTCCAGGGTCGGGCACCTCGATCGATCGGCTCCTGCTTCTCGTTTTAGTTCAGCATTCTAGCAAAGCTAGGCGGTGAATATTTACGAGCTCTACAATTGCTATGCTTTGGTTTGGTGCGAATGTCAACCGCGCGCAAAACTCGCCGATTCGCACCGTTGCTCCTGAAGCCGAAGACCACCACCACCAGCAGGCCGGATTGATCCCACCCATCGGGCGCTGCTGCTGCTGGAGCTAATAAACAAGAGCTGCATGCCTTAATGGCGTGGCAATAATTTATCGTCCCGGAGCACGTTGATCTGATAGCTGCAGCCCAGCCGATCCACCCTGTACAGAGCCGTATTCTTTTTTTTTTTTTTGCATTTTCCATACTAGTATTCATAGAAAGAGAACAAATACAAGCCCAAATACACGAGGAAAAAGAGGAAGGAAACAAAGGCAACACTGCCGTGACTTGCCGTCAACCGCGACGAGGGATCCCAGCCAGCACGAGCTCCACCATCGGCGAAGAACACGGCAGCTCGGAAACCTGCACCTTGGCGCGGCGGAGCTTCTAGCCCGAAGGCGTCTGAGAGCCACTGCAAGCACCAGCTCCACAGAGCTGGATCCACTGTCGATGAACGCTCGTCGGCCGGGGCCACAGACCCCGAACTCCATCCGCACCGCCCCGGCCGCTGAATGGCTCGTCGACGATCCCACGACGCAGCCGACAGTCGAGTGTACTGCGCACTCCCACTCCCGTACCATATAGTAGCGTGTTCTGCCACTGTTAGTCAGGTACGATCAGTGGCTAGCTCCATTAACTGAAGCTAGCATATATATAGGCACAATCGGCAGCTAGCTCGGCATAGCTAGGAACTCGAAAGCCACACATGGGTTCTCTGGCGGCAGGGAACGGCGCTTCCGGCCACGCGAGCAATGGAGGCGGCGTCGGAGACCAGGAGCTGGCACTGGAGATCGACGACGGTGCCGGCAATGGACACAAGGCCGGCCCCGTCGTCGACCGGCCGGCGCCAGTTCCGCTGGCGAACGACAAGGCCAAGAGGAAGATCAGCCCCAAGGACAAGTACTGGGTGGCAGCCGACGAGGGAGACATGGCCGCGGCCATGCAGGACGGCGGCGAGGACGGCCGGCAGTTAAATTTAGGGTTTTCGTAGGGCAATGTCTCTCCACGCTTTCCTTTATATAGCGATCAGCACATACAAGTTACATACGTACAATACGTGTACAACATGCTAGACCTATTTAACACTCCCCCTCAATCTGAACTTCTACTCTGTACAAGGTTTAGATTGGTACTAAAACGGTCTAGCATCTGTCGAGTGGCTGATTTGGTGAACACATCAGCCAGCTGATCATTGGAAGATATAAACCTGACCTCAAGAGCTCCAGAGGCAACACACTCACGTACAAAGTGGAAATCTATCTCAATATGCTTTGTGCGTGCATGGAAAACTGGGTTAGCAGTCAGGTACGTGGCTCCTAAATTATCACACCATAGAACGGGAACTCGCTGCTGTGGGACACCAAGCTCCTTAAGTAGTGACTCTACCCAGATGGCTTCAGCAGCTCCGTTAGCCAAGGCTTTATACTCGGCCTCGGTACTAGATCTCGACACTGTCGGCTGTTTCTTCGAACTCCACGAAATGAGGTTTGGTCCAACAAAGATAGCAAAACCTCCTGTGGATCGGCGATCGTCAGGGCACCCTGCCCAATCTGCATCAGTAAAGATACTAATGCTAGTGGAGACAGCCTTCCGGAATTTCAATCCTGTATGTATTGTTCCCTTCACATAGCGCAAGATACGCTTGACTGCTTCCCAATGAGTATCAGTGGGCTGCGAAAGAAACTGGCATACCTTGTTTACTGCAAACGAAATGTCCGGACGAGTGAGCGTTAAATACTGCAGTCCACCAACAACACTACGGTACCGGAAGGCATCAGCGGTACTCAGTGTTCGTCCAGACGCGCGAGCAAGCTGATCCGAGGTGGATAACGGCGTGGAAGTGGGCTTACAAGTCTCCATACTCACACGGTGCAAAAGATCCAAAGCATATTTCCGTTGAGTTAAGGTCAGCCCCCCTGAATTGAAGGACGCTTCCAAGCCGAGAAAATATGCCAACGGCCCAAGGTCCTTGATAGGAAAACTGGCTGCAAGAGAGCGAACGAGACCATCAACAGCGCCCTGAGAGGATCCAGCAATGACTATATCATCCACATAGACGAGCATATAAATCTGAACATCATGCTGGGCGAAGAAGAACAGAGACGTGTCAGCCTTGGAGGAGACAAAACCCAGCTCGAGAAGACGAGCACTGAGACGAGCATACCACGCCCTAGGAGACTGTTTGAGACCATAGAGAGCCCGCTGCAGCTTGCACACATGTGAGGGATACCTAGCGTCCTCAAAACCCCGCGGCTGCTGCATATAAACCTCCTCAGACAGATAACCATGGAGGAAAGCATTGCTGACATCAATCTGCCGAAGACTCCATCCTCGAGACACTGCAAGAGAGAGCACCAGACGAACGGTGGCCGGCTTGACAACCGGACTGAAAGTGTCTCCATAGTCGATGCCAAGCTGCTGTGTGAAACCGCGAGCAACAAGACGCGCCTTATACTTATCAACAGAACCATCCGGGAGATGCTTGGTCTTGAAAATCCACTTACTCCCCACAATGTTGACACCGGGCGGACGGGGCACAAGAACCCAAGTCTTGGTGTGATGGAGAGCCGCAAGTTCATCAAGCATCGCTGTACGCCAAGCCGTCTCACGGAGAGCATCGTGATGAGAGACGGGCATCGCCAGAAACGCGCGACGGCGAGGGTCGTAGCGGATTGTCCCATCAGTAGGCACGAGCGGACGCCGTGTATGATCGCGAGTGCGTGTGACCATCGGTGCGCAGGAACAGCCGGGGGCGTCGTGGTCGAGGGCGTCTCGACGGAAGGCGACGCGGGCTGATCATCTGGCACCGAAGCGGAGACTGGTGGCGTGGCAGGAGAGCCAATCGAAGATGGGCCGGGCGAGGTGCACGGCGAGTGGGCCAATGACGGGCCAGGCGAGCGTGGCGCGGAGGGCATGCATGCGCCACGCACGTCGATCACCGGCGCGGAGTGTACGTCAGTCGCCGGTGGGCACCTATCATCACACGCGGCCGGAGTGTCCTGCACGGGAGAAGAACTGCCTGGAACAGGCGGATTAGTAGACAAATAGGACAGGTCATATTTACGCATATTGTCACCCGTAGCCGGTTCATCGGAAGGGAATGAAAGCACATCGGCTAGGAGAGAGACATCGACTGTGACGCCGGGAGTGGAATATGGAAACACAGACTCGTCGAAAACGACATCACGAGATATGTATATACGCCCCGTGGAGCGATCCAAGCATTTATATCCCTTGTGCATCGGACTGTATCCTAAGAAAACACACATAGTGGAACGAAAAGCAAGCTTATGAGCGTTATATTTGCGCAAGCTTGGCCAGCACGCACAACCGAACGTGCGGAGAAATGTGTAATCGGGCTTCTCCTTGAGAAGACGGAACAAAGGTGTATCCTGTTGAATAACAGGTGTGGGCATGCGATTTATGAGGTAGCACGCAGCAAGAAAAGCTTCATCCCAAAAACGCAATGGAAGCGAGGAATGAGCAAGCAAAGCAAGACCTGTTTCGACGAGGTGACGGTGTTTGCGTTCAGCAATACCGTTTTGCTGAGAAGTATGTGGACACGACACGCGGTGAGATATCCCAGTGCGTTGGAAATAACGGTGCAACTTATGGTACTCGCCCCCCCAATCCGACTGAACGGCTATGATTTTAGTGTGAAGAAGACGCTCAACATGAGCCTGAAAAGCGTAAAACACTTGCTCAACGTCAGACTTGTGCTTAAGGAGATATATCCAACAAAAACGAGAATAATCATCGACAAAGCTAACATAATACTTATAACCTCCAGAAGAGGCAATAGCAGGCCCCCAAACATCAGAATGGATCAACTCAAGAGGCATAGTAGAAACACGATGGGATAAATTATATGGCAATTGTCGACTCTTAGCACGCTGACACGCATCACAAACGGAAGTCTGACTCTCAGAAGAACACACTAAATCATTACTTCTAACAATGTTTTGAACTATATTATTGGAGGGATGACCGAGACGCTGATGCCACTGGAACGGGGTGGTCTTGACGCTGGAACACGCTTGGCGAGTGGAGGAGGACGCGGCACGACTAAGCGGGATGGGATACAGGCCGCCATGGCTTCTACCTTGAAGAAGAATTTTCTTCGTGACCTTGTCCTTAACAAGGAAAAAGAAGCGATGAAATTCCACAAAAACATCATTGTCAGAGACAAGACGATAAACAGAAAGAAGGTGTTGATTAATATGTGGAACATGAAGGATATTTCGTAAACGAAGAGATGAACCGGCTAAATTTGAATGACCAATATGTGAAATAGACAGACCTGCACCATTGGCCACTTGCACTTGGTCCTTCCCGCTGTAGCGCTCGTGGAAGTGGAGACGCTCGAGATCACTCGTCAGGTGGTCCGTTGCACCGGAGTCCATGACCCAGTGCGGCGGCTCATGCGCGGAGGAGGATGTAGACGCGGAGTTGGCGGCGCGGTTGTCTTGATCATAGCCGGCTTGGCCGTACCGACGACAGTTGTCAGCCTCATGCCCCCAGTTTTTGCAGAGTTGACACTTGGGGCGCCAACGCCGGTTGCGACCGTTGCCGCCACCGTTTCCTCCGCCATTGCGGCTGTTTCCATTGCCGCCGGTGCGGCCTTGACCGCCACCACCCTGGCTTTGGCCACCTTGGCCATAGCCGGCATGGCCGTAGCCGCCGTTTCCTGGCTGAACAGCCGAACGGCCGCCGCTAGGGCGACCTGCATCATATGCGCGCCCCGGATTGGTGCTGTAGGCCGGGCGCGACGCGGCGTTGGCCGAGGAGGTCCAGTCCTCGGTCTCAGACTGCTGCTGCTGCAGCGCCTCGTAGTGCAGGACGCTGGAGTAGAACGCGGTGAGGGTGATCGGGGTGTTCACGAAGTTCATCGAGGCGGCTATGGGGTTAAACGCCGAACCGAGCCCGGTCAGCATGTAGTCGATGACCTCGTCATCGCGAAGTGGAGAGCCGGTGGCGGCCATGGCGTCGGCAAGCGCCTTCACCTTCTGCATATACTCGCCTGCGGGCTTGTCTCCCTTCCTCAACGCCTGAATCTGGCGCCGGAGATTACGAACACCGGCGCTATTCTGCGCGCCGAACATGGCATGCACGGCCGCCCATGCCGCAGCAGCCGTTGTGCAGCCGATCAACTAGGCTGAAATCTCCACGTGCATCGATCCGAGGAGATGCCCGAGAACCTTCTGATCGAGGGTCCACCACTGCCCATACTCGGGGTTGGACACGGTCCGAGCGGCGTCGCCGGTGCCTTGCGTCACGGTCGGCTCAGGCGCCTTGGCCGAGCCATCAAGGAAACCGTGGAGGCGAACTCCAGCGAAGATGGGGAGGGTGAGAGCCCTCCATAGCATGAAGTTGCTGCGATCTAAGGCGATCGCGATAGGCGGAATCGTTGGGACGGCCGCCGTTGCCGAAGGTGGGGGCGATGATTGGAGTGGGCATCGCGCAAGACTCCGATGAGGAATTGGAGAGGGCCAGGGCGGAGCTGAACGTCATCGCGGCGGCGGCGCGGGAGGTGTGGCGGCTGCGGAGAGGAAAGTGGCGGCGGCAGCTAGGGTAGGCTCTGATACCAAGTTAAATTTAGGGTTTTCCGTGGGGCAATGCCTCTCCACGCCTTCCTTTATATAGCGATCAGCACATACAAGTTACATACGTACAATACGTGTACAGCACTGCTGTACCGGCGGCCCCTGCTGTACCGGAATTACAAGGTCAAGGGCATCCTCCTGCATCCCTACAAGTGCGTTTTATCTGAGACACCCAGCATTTCACGCGTTTTGTTTTTGAACTTCCCGTTCCTTATCGAGTTTAACCATGATCGGTCGAACGCCGGCCTAAATGCGGCGGTTGAGCGGCTGATCATACCAGACGAAATAATACTAGGTCTGGGGGGAGTCGCACTCTGAAGTGGCACTGAGCTGCCAGTACTAAAATCCACGCTACACGCCAACACACTAAAATCTATTTTGCTGAAACACACAAGATGACAAATTTATAGTTTAATTTTGGTGGCGTAGAGCCTGGAGATGCCAGTACTTTTAGTTACTAACCACTCAGCCCATGCTTAATTCTCAAGGCAATGTATGTTTGTAGAACAATCTATATCGATTTGGAGTTAAATAAAAAAGGACTGCTGTGCCTCAGCAACAACATCATTACATAAGTAATTGTCAGTAAATTCTTGATTGTTGTGAAAATTCTTATCACAATGCAAATTAATGACCATGCTAAATATATTTATGGTATGTTCACCAAAAGGCATGAGAAAACTAAATTATTAGAAGAAAGGTAATCGCTAAAATTAAGGTTTTTTCTTCAAATAACGGCATGGCCTCTTTGTGCCCTCTTTGGGCGCTGGGTGCCCGTGAGGTGATGAGTGTGTGTGTGTGTGAGGGGCCATATTTTTCTAAGTGAATAAAAAAGTACTCCATTGCGTTTCTCATGATGGGAAATTCAAACAAAAACATTTGTATATGTTTTTTTTTGCAAATGTATATGTTTCTTTTTTGTATATGTTTCAATAGAAATCTTTAACATGCTCTTTTGGTGAATGTGCCTTTTGTGCCAAAAGCGTGTCGTGGGCTACATAGCCGGTGGCTGGTCCTAACCTAGGTGTTCTTTTACCAAACAAGCTCCCTCGTCGACTTCATATAACGAAACCGCCATTGTCTTACAAACAGGAACAAGAATAAAAAAAACAACAAATGAAGGAAATAAGGCTGGATGGAAACAACAACAATTGTTGCGCTATCCACCGCACAACAGTAACTAGTTTTTCGTACCACACAACCCACAACTTTACACATCTATCAAACTCACACTTTTTATCAGGCATAACGGGTTGCAAATGAGACCAGACATATCATCACCCAAACCATTTCCAGTTCATCAAGAAATGCGCTAAGCCGAGTGTTTGTTGTCCACCAATGCACGATTCAACATATAATTCCTGTATTTAAGTTGTATTGATGCATTTCTTACTCTCAACAATAATGATTAGGAACGATTTTGTCTGTCTCGATTTGTTTTGTGAAAAACATAAAAACTTGTGCACAAATCAGCTTCAGAAGTAAAAACCAATCTAGAAAAATAATCAAAACCGCATGGCGGACGCCCCGCTACCGGCACATGTTCTTTGGATCCAAAAAAGAATCTTTCGGTAGCTGATTTTCTTGAATCATTTCATAAGTAGGAGCGTGCTTGTTGATAAAAAGCACTCCTACCAGCAAGAGCAAGAAATAGAAATGTAAGACTCACACATAAGCGGATTGTGCACCTCGGCTCGGGGTTTATCGTGCGTGGTTGTTGCTAGTGCTAAGCTGCCGGCCATTTGCCTAAGTGCGTTTGATCGATCATGTAGTCTACTGTTTTTTTTTTTTTTTTTTTGCGTGGATGTTGTCTACTGCTTGCAAAGCTTATTTCGCGTGCTCATCGTCCACTTATACAGGTTGTGACACGAATTATCCCTCGATTTTCGTATGCGTGAGAATTATGGGACGCTGTAACGCAAGTTAAAGATTCGCAAAAAAAAAAAAAAACGCAAGTTCAAAGAAAAAACAGTTTTTTTATTGCCAACGAAGCACATCTGCATCTATTGTTAAATTTACATCGGCCCTCAAGGCCCAACAGGCTGGAAGCCCGAGCCCATGTGGACATGGCCACAGCCGTTGCTGTCCGCGGCGGCGGCAAACCCCACTCTCCCCTCCCCGTCCAAATACACGACACGGCGACGGCGGCGGTGGGGCGATGTGCGACGTAGCTCTGCCTGCCGCTGCCATGCGTTGGCGAAGTCACTTCTCTACCCCTCGCCTTACTGCACGGCAACCCTTGCCTGGCTCGCCGCGCTGCCACGGCTGGCCGGATGGCGTCGATCCTGGCGTCGATCCGCCGCTTCCTCTCGGGACGAGCTCCCATCGCCCTTTCTCCTTTGCGCCTCCCGGCTCCCGTTGTTTTATCGGTGCCTCCCATCTAGGTCTTCCAATACGTGAGTGTTACGAACCCTGCGTCAACATTGAAAATGTGCTGCGCTAGCTTCTTTTCTTTTCTTTTCGTTTCTTATGGATAAAAATGCGATGCGCTAGCTGTCCCGTCGAAATCTGAGGATGTAGATTGAAGATTCAACTCTTGGAGTTGAATAGTTTAACGTGAATGCAACGGTAATGTGCGAGACTACTTAAACTAGCAATCTGTGACAGTAGCGACCGCAATGGTAAATCTATTATTAATGTCACCTGTCAGGGATCTATCTTCAACGGGCTTGTTTTAGCAATCTCGGGTAAATCTGAGCTTAGGCGGAACGATACTATTATTGATCCAGGACTTCCATTTTAGTTTACTACTCCATAGCAGCTAGTATCGATGTCTGCCATAGTACTATATCAGATCTAGTTCAGACACTGTTTATAGAAGGTTGACCGCCTGGACATGCTTATCATCGAAATACTTTTGTAACTATAGTTCTAGAGTTCTTTGCTAACATGTTGTAGTGACAATGAGTGTTAAGGTGGATATTTCTTCGTAATTTTTGCATTTCATTTTGGCATTGGTCACACTTAGCAGTAATCGAACAGTTACATTGCAAGATTCTAAGTTTGCTAAGATTCAGTATAGGGTAGTATTTCCTAAAGCTACCTATATCTGTAAGCTGATCTTGTAATTCATATTCTTCATTTGTGCATAACAGGTTGCTGAGCTTGATCAGATTGGTTTCTATTGTCCTCTTTTTCGCTTGGCGTGTCAGGCACCCGTACACTGATGGCATGTGGCTCTGGTGGATATCGATGGTTGGGGATCTTTGGTTTGGTGTCACTTGGTTGCTAAACCAGGTTGCCAAACTCAACCCTATCAAGCGTGTCCCAAACCTTGAAGTCTTGAAACAGCAGTTTGATCTACAGACGGCAACTCCAACCTCCCTATTCTTGATGTGTTCATTAACACCGTCGATCCCGTAAATGAGCCTATGATATACACCATGAACTCCATCTTATCCATTCTTGCCGCAGACTATCCTGTTGACAAGCATGCCTGCTACCTCTTAGATGATGGTGGGTCAATAATCCATTACGATGGGTTGCTTGAGACTGCAAAATTTGCTGCATCATGGGTTCCCTTTTGCCGCAAACACTCCATTGAGCCAAGAGCCCCTGAGAGCTATTTTTCTGTAAAGACGCGCCCATACACTGGAAATGCACCACAAGAGTTTGGTAATGACAACAAACACATGTGTAGAGAGTATGATGAGTTCAAGGAGTGCTTAGATGCACTTTTTACTGTAGTTCCCAAGCGGTCAGATGTATATAACGATGCTGATGCCAAAGAAGGTGCAAAGCCAACTTATATGGCCGATGGGACACAGTGGCCAGGCACTTGGATTGAGCCAACTGAGAACCATAAGAAAGGACAACATGATGGAATAGTTAAGGTACAAATGTCACCCATTTTTTGAACTTTCCAGAACTTATTTTCCGATTCATACATGTTTAACCTGAGAAATAGTGCTAATTTATTTCGAACTGCAATGCATGTTCAATAGGTTATGTTGGAACATCCAAGCCATGAACCAGAACTTGGTCTACCAGCAAGCACCAACAATCCTCTAGACTTCAGTGCTGTTGATGTACGCCTCCCGATGCTCGTTTACATCTCCCGTGAGAAGCGGCCAGACTGTGATCATCAAAAAAAGGCAGGGGCCATGAACGTACAGTTACGGGTCTCTGCCCTCCTGACCAATGCACCCTTCATCATCAACTTTGATTGCGACCACTACGTCAACAACTCAAAAGCCTTCCGTGCTGGCATATGTTTCATGCTTGACCGTCGTGAAGGTGACAATACTGCCTTTGTCCAGTTTCCCCAGCGCTTTGACGATGTTGATCCCACAGACAGGTACTGCAATCACAACCGTGTCTTCTTTGACGCCACCTTACTCGGTCTCAATGGCATCCAAGGGCCCTCTTATGTCGGTACCGGTTGCATGTTTCGCCGTTTCTCACTTTATGGTACTGACCCACCTCGCTGGAGATCTGACGATGTCAAGAATGTGGACAGCTCCAAAAAGTTTGGTAGTTCCCTGTCCTTCATCAGCTCAATGCCTCCATCCGCAAACCAAGAGCGCTCCATCATGTCGCCACCGGCACTTGAAGAGTCTGTCATGGCGGAGTTAGCTGATGTTATGAAATGTGCATATGAAGACGGAACTGAATTTGGCAAGGAAGTTGGCTGGGTGTACAACATTGCAACAGAGGATGTGGTGACCGGCTTCCGGCTGCATCGGAATGGGTGGCGGTCGATGTACTGCCGCATGGAGCCAGATGCGTTTGCGGGCACCGCACCCATCAACCTCACCGAGCGCCTGTACCAGATCTTGCGCTGGTCAGGGGGCTCTCTTGAGATGTTCTTCTCCCACAACTGCCCACTCCTGGCTGGTCGCCGTCTCCACCCTATGCAAAGAATTGCTTAGGCCAACATGACAGCCTACCCAGTTTCATCCATTTTTCTTGTGTTCTATCTCCTCTTCCCGGTGATATGGATCTTCCGTGGACAATTCTACATACAAAAGCCATTTCCCACATATGTTCTATACCTCGTCATCGTCATAGTCATGACCGAATTGATCGGCATGATTGAGATCAAGTGGGCTGGGCTCACACTGCTGGACTGGATCCGCAACGAGCAGTTCTACATTGTTGGTGCAACAGCTGTGTACCCTACAGCCGTGCTGCACATGGTGCTGAAGTTGTTTGGCTTGAAGGGTGTTTCATTCAAGCTGACGGCGAAACAAGTAGCAAGCGACACCAGTGACAAGTTTGCTGAACTGTACGCTGTGCAGTGGGCCCCTTTGCTGATCCCGACAATGGTGGTGATAGCGGTAAATGTTTGTGCCATTGGCGCTTCGATAGGCAAGGCGATCTACGGAGGCTGGTCACTCATGCAGATGGCAGATGCAGGGCTTGGGCTGGTGTTCAACGTGTGGATCCTGGTGCTGATCTACCCGTTCGCACTGGGCATCATGGGAAGGTGGAGCAAGAGACCGTATATCCTGTTCATTATGTTTATCATTGCTTTCATTGTAATCGCTGGGGTGGATATTGCCATCCAGTCCATGCGCACCGGGATGGTTAGGTTCCACAGGTTTCACTTCAGAAGTTCTGGCGGCGCCACTTTTCCCACAAGCTGGGGTTTGTAAGTTGTAAGGCCCTGTCGACTCCATTGTTGTTTAGCGGTGCCAGTTCCCCCCTTTGTTGGGGTTTCTTTTTCTTTCTGGGAGTTTTGCATGGTGTGAATCATATAGGCTGTACAAGTGTGGATATATGTACAGTTAAAAAAAAGTGTGGAAATATGTAAAAATTGGCCGAAGATGTGGGGAAGCAACACCTGTAGCATATCGAGTATAATGTCGATGATGCCTGGGATTAATTCTAAATGCTTGTAGCTAAATTTTGGCATGTTTCCAGCAAGACATCAAGATTTCTACTCCACCTTAAAAAGTGCTACGGAGTGATTTATCATTTTCTCATGCCGGCCTTCTGGCTACCCTCGCATCCACTGATCTCCAGATAAACTCTGCTTAGTTTGAGAGCAGAAAGGGCGTGGCCAGGGTTATTTTGGGCGCAAAATATTCGGCCGGTACTGTGTCTGAATATGCGTCAGCACGAGTTACATGTTGGTCGGCCGATATCATCTGCTGACTCCGGCAGGTCATCAACGAAAACATCGAAGGAACTACCTTTTTATTTTTATTTTTTGAATTTATCGAAGGAACTACCTGACAATTGATTCTTATGCCCTGTGGTGTCTCGTGTGGAGTTCAGGGGATTTCTGTAAATGCATGAACAATACATACATGTTATGTCGACAGTGACCGTACATGGGCTGATCCTCTTGCCGGACATCAAATCTAAGGGCATCTCCAGCCGTCAACCCCTCCCCAGGACTGAAAAACGGCGCTAATTCAGGCTCGGCGGCGTCAAACGGTGCTAAATCAAAACCTAGGGTGGGCATTTTACCAGCCGTAGCCCACCCAAAAGAAGAAAAAAAGTCAAAAACAAAAACGAGCTCCATCGCTGTCGCCGGCAATCCACCTCCACGCTGCATCCCTCCACTCCACCGGCGTCAGCTCTCGAAGGCCTGGAGGTGGGCCGCGACCGCACGGCCTGGAGGTGGGCCTGCCGCGACGGCCGGAGGTGGGCCGCGACCGCACGGCGCCGGACGGCCACGGGCAGGAGGTGGCCACGGGGAGACGGGGAGGAGGTGGCCAGGGCGCGACGGCCACCGGTGGACATGCGCTGCTCGTCGCCCCTCGCCCGCCCTGCCGACGGCCGCGTTTTGATCCGACAAGAAGCACGGCCGCGAACTCGAGGAGGGCGGTGGCACGGGCTCGGCGGCGCCAGCGGGCATTGGATGCGGAGGCCGAGCAGAGGAGGGCGGTGGCGCGGGCTAGACGGCGTCCTGCTGCTCGCGCCCGTGGCATCCCGGTGAGCTCGAGCCATGGCGAGATGCGGAGATGCGCGAGCAGGCCAGGGGCGCAAGCAGGCCAGGGGCGGTGAGCCGGGCGGCGGCCGCGGCGGAGGGAGGGCAGAGGAGCTGGCCGGCGCGTGCGGTGAACAAGGCCGGTGGGTGGGTGGGTGGGTGGGGAAAGAGGAGAAGTGGAGGAGCACGTGGTGGGCCTGTGACAAAAAGAGAGGAGAGAGCGATTATGTGGCTGACTGTGGCCCTTTGCATGCAAAAAGACCCCAAGCCAAACCCAGCTTTCTGGGTTTGGCCTGGGTACGCCGACCCTAAAACGGCGCTTTTCTGGTCCCTGGGGTGTCAAGATGGCAATATTCCCCGTGGGGACGGGTACCCATGTGGATTTACCCATCATGGAGCGGGGATGAGGGACAAATTCTCCCCGTGGGTATTGTCTGGCAGATACCCGTTAGTCTCGCGGGGCGGGGATGGGGATAAAATCACCCCCATGGGGACTCCATGGATACCCAATAAATGTGCCACGTGTACTAGATATGCACAATCTATAGGTTAAAACCTATAGATTCCACACAATTATTTTTCTCCACCTCTTCCAGCAACCATAGCCTCTCTAATCTCACCTCTCCAAGTATATATTAAGATCTCCATGGATACCCGACGGATACCGGGTACCCGCTATTGACAGGGATGGGGGCCGTATTGTCCCCGCGAAGCTTCATGGGGCTCACGGGTATGGGGATTGACGGGTATCGGGGCGGGGATGGTGAAGTCATCCCCGTCCCCGTTGCCACCTTGACTGGGGGGCATCCGAATCTAAGAACCGAATCTAAAACACGTCCTGGAGCTCTTGGGGAGACGGCTGGAGATGCCCTAAGTTCCGGAATTACGGCGATGAAAGCGAGCTGGACTAGTTCATGTTCGAAGACCCATAATGCAGTTCACTTCTTTTCTTTTTTTAACATCTCGCACTAGCACCTACTCAAATGTCTGACTTCAAAATTACGGATGGGGTGAATGGGCCGAATGTTTTACTGATCCAAAGGGCAACTGCTACGGCCTCCATGGTCTTGAAAATGAAGATGGGCCAGCTAGACCCAAGCGGCAGAGGAAGGCTGTTGCTGCTGGTCTCTCAAATTTAACCCACCGCTACCTGCGACTGCGACTACCCACCGAGTCCGTCCAGCGCCGCCGCCCCCCTCTGTCCCAAACATTGAACCCGAGTCTCCGGCGATGGCTCAGAAGCTCGCCGCCAAGAGGTCAGCACAGCCGCCGCCGCCTCCTTCTCCTCCGGCTGCCTCTTCTGAGGAGACCGACTCTGGCTCGGGATCCGAAGAGTCGGAGGACGAAGCTGTGTCGCCTACCCCCGCACCCAACATGCCACCTGCGCCGCCGCAAAAGGGCGATGAGTCCGAGACCTCTGACGAGGAGGAAGAGGGGGATGATGAAGAGGAAGAGGAGGATGACGAGGTTCCCACCCGCGCGGCCCCGACCACCACCCCCAAGAACCAGACTCCGCCGCCGCAGCAGAGCGAGGACTCGGACAGTTCCGAGGAGGAGGAAGAGGAGGAGGAGGAGCCCACCCAAGCTGCCCCTACCTCCGCTCCGAAGAAACAACCTCCGCCGCCGCCGCAGAGCGAGGACTCCGACACTTCCGAGGAGGAGGAAGAGGAGGAAGAGGAGCAGCCCACCCAAGCCGCCCCTCCCTCCGCTCTGAAGAAACAACCTCCGCCGCCGCAGCAGAGCGAGGACTCTGACAGTTCCGAGGAGGAGGAAGAGGAGGAGGAGCAGCCCACCCAAGCTGCCCCTCCCTCCGCTCCGAAGAAACAACCTCCGCCGCCGCCGCAGAACAACGAGGAATCGGATGCCTCAGACGAGGAGGGGGAGGAGGGTGAGTCCTCCGAGTCCGACGAGGAGGCCCCGCCACCGAAGCCTTCTCCGAAGAGGCAGGCGGAGGGCATACAGCCCCCGCCTGCCAAGAAGGCGCGCGCGGCTTTCCACCGCATCTGGTCCACCGACGATGAGGTCCGTATCCTGGAGGCCCTCGGCGCTCACCAAAAGCAGCATGGCGCGCTTCCACAGCCTGACGCGCTCATCAGCGCCCTCGCTGGAAAGCTCGACAACCATGCCTACGGCAGCAAGGAGCTCCAGTCGAAGCTTCAATCTCTAAGGAAACGGTATGTCACTCTCACCAAGAGGAGCAAGCTCCCGAGCAAGGCACACGACTGCCGACTGTTGGATCTCTCCAAGATCGTCTGGGGCAGCGACAAGACCACCACCTCTGCTGCTGCGAAGACAGCGAGCAGCCATGAGCTGAAGAGTTTTGAGGAGATGTGTGAGCTGTATCCGCACCTAGCAGAGGAGGTGAAGAAGCTGGAAGCCGCGCACCCGGGCATGTTCAAGAGGGTATTCGGGAAGATGCTCGATGACAAGGCGCGTGCGATGAACGAGAAGATCAAGAAGCACAGGGTAGTGCAGATGAAGGTGGAGCTGCGCCGCAGCGAACTAACCAAGGAGGCGACCAAGATGATCTTGGAACTGGTCGACTGATGGGAGTGGGATGAGCTTCCCTGAAGCGTATGGATAATCAGCTGAAATCAGTGCTGAACGAGAGCATGTTGGAATTGCAAATTGTGTCGCCTGGCAGTGTTAGAACACTGTTATGTCGACAAGAGCATATGCTAAATATTCATTCAAATTGTAGCATCTTGACGGTGTAAGAACCTTTTTTTGTGTGTGATGATTGATGAGAGCATGCTGGAATTGCACATTGTGGCCATTTTGGTGCTGTAAGGATGTCTAAGAGTGCAAATTGTGGCCAGTTTAGACTGATCAAGCATTAGGCTCTGACAGTAAAAACCACCACACATTCTCTATTACTCCGATGTTGCATTTAGTATGACACTCTATGGCCATTTCCTTGTTAGAGGCAGACGAAACCACACATTTCCTGTTAACAACGTATGCGTAAAATGTTCAGAGTTTTGTGTAGGTCCCAAGGTTTTGGCTATGTTTGGGCAATTATCAACAGTATTATGTGCTTCTGATGCCTTTTGTTACTATGCTTCGCGTTAAATCTGCAGATATATGACAGAACCCTGATAAGATAATTCTGTTTATTTTACTTGTGTGGTACCTTGCAGTTTATTTTAAGTGTTAGGTTACTTAAGTAGTAAGCATGCAGTACTTTTGTGTTCGTTCTGCTGACTATGTATCCTAATTATGGCTATGCTTCAAGCACAGGTAAAAAAATAAGAAGCTTGGTTTGAAAGATCAAGTAAGCCACCAAGGATATCAAAGAAGAGACAGTCGGATAATTTTATTGCTCGGAAGAGGCGTGTTCAAGCACAGGTTTTTCTCTTTCACTTTATTGCAGTTATGTCACTTCTTATAGGAATATAACTGCTGCTCTATTATGACAACAAATAGTGAGTTCAGTGAACGAATTTCACAGTGAATTATATTTGTAGATGAACAACATATTCGCTGAGGATTATTCTAGTATGTATTCACCTAACTTAAGCTGTCCACAAATACACTGTAATTTTCTATGCATGCTATAACTTTTATCAGCACAGGCAACTCAGTACATATGCAAATCCCACTCATGCCACCACACACACCCACAAGTGCATACTGCACACACCCGCAAGGTGCCAACTCCCATCCTCAGATATTTGAGCTGTGGAAGTAAGGCACCTGAGACATGATTGTTTTGGCTGGTCACCCGGACAGAAGTATATTGTTTAATTCACACAAAAGCTTTCTCTGAAGTGGTTGTGAACCAAATGCCAGGGTAAAGATTTCCACTATTTACCCGGATAGAAGAAACCCAGCTTAGAGTTCTGCCATGTGATGTCACAGCTGTATGATCACAAAGGGGTTGAAGTTGGAGTCTGGAGATTGTATGAGTCACAGTAGATGTAATTGTGCAAGTGGAAATACGTAGGAGTAATATATGAGCAGAAAAAGATTAATATATATTCCTGGGAAAGGCCATCTTTTGGCACACAACTGCTATGTGTGCGGTATTCTGTAAGTCTACACACAAGGGTTTTACCTCCTGGAGAGGTTTCGTTCAGAAAATATCCCATGGAGAGGCAAAGGGTCCACTAATTTCGTTAGTCCATATTGCCAGTTTAAGCATTTGACTTGACTTCTCTTCTGGCAGTTATTAATTTTGGTCAAAGGAACTATTGGAGCTTCTCCTAGTTGGTAGGAAATGACAACTACACTTGTTAATCTGTTCAACTCTCTTCTTGTAATTCTATTGGATACTTTGTTTCTCTTAGCATCATATAGCTTTCTTTCTGTGGGTGCGACTTAGTTAAGTAAGGATGACTCCAACGGGGCGACGCATCGAGTCCGCGCGCATCCGTTCGTGTCCGCGAGGGCCAAAAACACGGCCCAACGGGGCGACGCAAACGGACCGCGGTCCATTTTTTGGTCCGCCGCGACGCATCCCTGGCCCAAATTTGGGCCACCGATGCGTCGGCCCCGGACGCGAAATGGAGCTCTTTTGTGTCCTCCCCTGGTCCGCTTTTGGAGGCAAAATCCATAGTCCAGACCTACCCCATGGCCGCCGCCGCCTCCAGGATCGCCAAGGCCGCCGCCAAAACCGCCGCCGCCGCCGCCGCCGAGAGCTTAGAGCTGGCCGACGACGCCGCCGGGCTTGCTCCCCGGCTGAAGAAAGTGAAGAAGGAGCTCACGGAGGAGCAGAGGGTCAGGGAGACGGCCAAGCGGGGCCAACGGAGGAGGAGGCTGAAGTAGGACAAGCTCGACGCCGCCGCCAGGGCCGCCGCCGAGGAAAAGGGCGACGACGACAACGCCGACCTCGTGACCAAGACCGCGACAGCTGCCCTCCTCCTCATTGGACTTGCCCCGTCCGCGGCGGCGGTTGGGGTAGCGACTGCGGCGGCGGTCGGGGTTTCCTCTACCGCAGCCAGCTCCAACGCTTCCACGGCCGGACCTCCAAGGTCGAAACCGCTCGCGACCGCGCCATCTCCTGCGCACGGGTTCGTCCCTGGAACCATGCCGCCGCGGGTTTCTCCTACCTCCGACGAGTCGGGCGAGGTACCTGCCCTCGTTCTCAACCCGCATGCCACACCGTTGGTCGCACAGTCGCCCGCGCCGCAGACTGCGGAGGCGCGTGCAGCTGCCCCGCCAGTGGTCGCCCCCGCGCGTAACCTGTTCGGCACTGTGCCCACGCCATCGCCAGGTGACCCCAGGTACTACGAGGAGGACGATGACCCCTACTACGGGGAGGACGTCCTCCAGGACATGGTCTGCGACAACACCCAGTACGACGGCGACGACTACAATGCCGGGGATGATGAGACTCTACCGACCGGCCCCGATGTGATCAACATCGATAATGAGCCGGTCTTCAACGAGCTCGATGCCGCCGCCGCGGCCATGAGGAAGAAGGTCAGCCAAAGAGGCGCCTCGTTCACCGCCGCTGAAGACATTCTCATTTGCGAGTCGTGGATCGAGGTTGGAACCAACCAAATCGTCGGGGCCGAGCAAAAAGGGTCGGCATTTTGGGGCCGGTTCACCAAGCGCTACAACGAGGGCCAAATCCTTCCGCCCCGGAACATTCTGACGCACCGGACCGAGTGTTCAATCTCTAAGAGGTGGAACCACATTCAAGAGCAAATGAGCAAGTTTTGCGGCGCCGTGGAGCACATCGAAAGCCGGCCGCCGCAAAGTGGCTCGGACCCGTGCGGCGGAGGTCGAGATCAGGGGCAAGGAGGCCGAGGCAAGGACCAAGGAGGCCGACGTGAAGGCCAGGGAGGTGGAGCTCAAGGCCAAAGACCTTGAACTCGCCCTACGCGCCGAGGAGGCCAGGATCATGGACATGGACATCTCCACCTTCACCCCTAGGAAGAAGGCCTACTACGAGAAGAAGCAAAGGCAGTACATGGATCAGGTTTGATCTATTCTCGGTCCCTTCTACATATTTGTGTTGAACTATGGCCAACATGGCCGAAAAAACATGGTCGGTGGCCGAAATTTGTAATATTTTGGGCACACCTGGGGACATGACCGATGGCCGCAACTTGTAATGTTTTGGGGGCGTGGAAACTATGGCCACCATGCCCGAAAATGATCAAAATGATCAAAAACCCTGGCCGGGCGGACTCAATGCGTCGGCCCGTTGGGGGCAGTGGCCGGAAAGGGTCGGACGTGGGCCGGACATGGGTCCTTTTGGCGACGCAAACTGACCAAACGCGGACCAAACGCGCTGTCGGGGGTTACCCCGGGTAGGCTAAAGATGAGGTAAAGACATGTAAGGTTAAGGCTGTAAGCCGTCCGAGGTAGCAATTAAGCAAAGACGCAGGAGGCGTCATCCGACGTAAGGTGAACGTCGGAGGAATCATCCGAGGTATAGCCTCCGAGGTATGAACCTTGGGGCAGTCAGCTAGTTACCACAAGGACAAGGTGTATCTACCGAGGTATAGGATCCGGAGTATCCCGAGCCAAGATGAAGCGTGGCCCGACGTATAAGTGACCGGCCAGCCGAGGTTAGCAGCAAGTATCGAGGCATGTCAGAGGAGTCACGGGCGCCGCAGAGCCCGTAGCCCCAAACGTCAGAGGACGGCGAGGTCCGTCCACGGGTTTCCCGGAAGCTCGGGGCCTAGGAGCTGACTCGGCTATTTCGGGAAAGGTCTACAGGTTAGACCTCGGCAGGCTACTGAAGTATGACCGGAAGAGGAAAGCTAGGCCTGGCTGGCCTGACAGTTCGGGCGTTGAGCTGGCAGGAGGCAGAGGCTTGTCTTCTACCTTTTGGCCATGCCATTGTCAGTTGTAGGCAGGGGTAAAAATGTACTTCGGCCTGTGTATATATGCGACATCTCTACCTCCAGGGAGGAGGACGGCGAAACCCTAGCTCATTTCCACCTTCATAGTTTCATCTTCCATCTAGAGCTCTCACTTGAGCAGCATCATACAGCTCGAGGAGCACCTTGTACCCGAGAACTACACTGATATATTGAGAGAGGAAAGGCAGGAGTAGGGGTTTTACTTCCTCACGAAGGCCCCGAACCTGGGTACATCGTGGTGTCTTTTGTGTTCTTGTTCATGTTGTTGTGGTTTCTTGCGTGTTCTTGCTTGTGCACATCTTGAGTGCATAAACCCTCCCCGGATTCCCCCAACGACCGTTCGGCCACAACTAAGCCATACCCATGGCATCTGCCGTGATCCCACCACGACAGTTGGCGCCCACCGTGGGGCAGATTGAGGCGTTGGGTGGAGTTTCCATCCGACGGCTCCTCTGAGTGTGTTCTTTCTGGCCTTGTTGCCAACATCGGCGAGTTTGCCTTTGTGAGTGACAATGCGGGTTGCTTCGCCGGCAAGCCTTTCCCCACCGATGGTTTCCTCATGATGCTCGGCAGCTTCCCCACTTACGTTGCTGTCAAGGTGGTTCGCGAGTACCCGAGCAGGTGCTCGTGGACGACGAAACTCCACTCCTGGCGGCTTTGGGCCAACGTGTTACTCGCCCTCCGAGGTGTGTGGAGGTGATGGTGGCTGGTACCCAGCCCGCAGCTAGCAAGGCGGATGCTGGCAAAGTCGCGCTAGCCGAGGTGGAGGCGACACCAACTGCGCTGCCTGAGAAATCAGGTCGGGCGGCAAAGTTTCCGTACGAGAAACCTAGTCAGAATGAGCAGTTGGGCATGCCAAGGGAAGAGTTTCCCTTAGAATCTATCGTTGATAGGTTAGCTCGGCCACTCGCAGTAGATGCAAGTGTGGAGCATACAGTGGCCGGGTTAGAGGCAGAGCGCCAGAGAGTTATGAGAGAAGCTCGGTTACTGGCCGAGGCTAGGCAGCAGTTTGATATGGAGCAAAAGGAGTACAATGCTGCACATGGTATAGAGGATGGTTTTACTCCGGTTGTGCGGCGTAAGAAAGCTGCTCTGTTCAACCGAGGCAAGGACCTCTATGAGGAGATGGTTAGGGCTGCAGTCTCGAGCTCGACTAAGGCAACAAGTAGCAGGTCGGCTACTGTAGGCCGGTGTATAGTTCACCAGCCAAGAACCTTAGAGCACCGAAGCAGTAAGGGCCGGGCTATCGGAGTTGACCGGAGATGCATGGCGTGAGCAGCAGAAGCGGCTCAATGAGTTAGTGCATGTGGCCAGCAAGCAAAATGAAGCCCTCCGCAAGGCCGGGCTTGGCGGTTCACAGGCAGTCCATTCGATTAGGCCAGTTAGCCAGGGTCCAAGGGCAAGCCTCGTCTCCACACGTCGGAGGAGCCGAACGTGCCCGGAGTGTCACTTCAGGTCGGAACAAGGAGATGCAGCTGCAAGTGTACGACCCGGTGTTAGCTGGAAAGCAAAAGGTCGGTGACGCTAGCCGAGCCAATGGAGACCTCGGCCCAGGTGATGCAAGCCGAGCTAAAGGCCGTTCAGCTCAGGGAAATCAGAACGGTGGGCAAGCAGCGTCGGCTGGCCGAGGTAAACCACCTCAGCCCCCGAGGCATCAGCAGCAACCCCGGCCGCAGGAGCAGTATCAGCAAGAGCCGGAGTATGTTCCGCAGCCGAAGAGCGTCGGTCGAGGTGGCGACCGATATGATGATGGGTATTCAGCCATGGAGCGGGCTGGATTCTATAGAGTGGATGGTGCATTGGGAGAGCGTATCGGAGCTCGGACGTTGCCTACAGGTGACGCGCGATACAAGCTAGATCGGATTTACAAGTCCGAGAGGTTGGAAGAGGAAGGTCCTCCTGGTCCGGCGTGTTTTGGACCTCGGATCATGAAGGAACCACCTCCACCAGTGTCTCAGTTTCAGTTGGGTCGGAGTACCAGGCCGTACAATGGGAGCACCAAGCCGCAAGATTGGCTAGCTGATTATGTTTCAGCAGTATACATTGCGGGGGGCAATCGCCGATGGGCGGTCCGGTATCTCCCGCACATGTTGGAAGGTCCTGCTCGGATCTGGCTGAACAATTTGCCGGAGAATAGCATCAATTGCTGGCTGGATTTAGAGGAGGCATTCAATAGTAATTTCGCCAGCACTTACAAGAGGCCAAACCGACCTCAGCTTTTGCAGGCGTGCAAGCAGGAGGACAATGAGACTGACCAAGAATTCTTAACTCGGTGGAGCAATGTTCGGAACTCCTGTGAAGGAGTTATCGAAGCACAGGCTATAGCGTGGTTCGCTGATGGATGTCGGTATGGTAGCATGTTGTGGCAGAGGCTCCAGAGAGATATGCCAAAGACTCTGGCCGAGACGATTCGGATAGCCGATTCCTATGCCCTTGGTGATCCGATGCAGCCTCTGATGGATGGGAATGCCCGGAACAGGAGGAATCCGATGAACAATCGCAACAACGGACCGTGGTTTGATAACCGTCAAGAGTTCGGGCAAAAGAGGAGAGAACCAGATTTCCAAGTCAATGCTGTAAACCCAAGTCAGTCCGGACCTGGAGGCGCCCAGAAACCGAAGACTGAGGGTCAGGCATGGACTCCGAACCAGAACCAGAGTCAGGGCGGTGGTGCGAAGCAGTGGCAGGAGGCCGACCACCTGTGACTTACGAGTCATTGGTGAATGGGCCATGTATCTATCATGGCAGGAATGGCAAAACACCCAACCATACCACTCTGCAGTGTAGTTTTCATCACCGAACCGCTGCGGAAGGGGCAAAAGCTGGGACAAACCGGAGTGGGCCACCGAACCAATGGCGTAGACCTCAATATCCGAACGCGCAGCAGCAGCATAAGCCGACCATAGCGGCGCAGAATCAGAGCTTAACCGGAGCAAATTCAACCCCGGTGCATGCGACCCAAAACCAGAAGATGGTGCAGGCGAAACCGGTGAATGCAGTGAGTGCCCAGGGCAACAACAACAACGGTGGTGCCGGTCATAGCCAAACGTGGTCCTTTGAGAATCAAAGGTATGAGAACCCCGGTAATGATTATAGGGAAGTACATCAGAGTTACGTGGTGTTTGTGACTGAGTCAACTGATAAGAAGAGTATGCTGAGGCGTGCCAAGGAGGTGAATGCAGTAACTCCAGCAGTGGTGAAATACATTAATTGGTCCGAGCAAGAGATCACTTGGAGCAGGCAAGATACACCTCGGATCATGCCGAGCCCTGGAAACTATGCACTGGTGGTGGATCCGACGTTCTGTGGGCCGACCAACAATGTGAGATTCACCCGAGTCTTGGTGGACAATGGGAGTGCCATAAATATCATGTACCGAGACACCATGGTCAAGCTGAGATACTCACCGAACCAGTTGCAGCCTAGCAGCTGTACGTTTCACGGTATTGTGCCCGGGGTCTCTTGTGCACCTATGGGAAAGGTTTGGTCGACGTGGGTTTTGGTACCCGAGATAATAGCCGAGTTGAAAGTCTTGAGTTCGAGGTTGTGGACTTGCAGAGCCCTTACCATGCCTTGCTGGGAAGGCCAGCCTTGGCCAAGTTCATGATCTCCACTCATGTGGCCTACCTGAAGATGAAAATGCCGGGGCCCAAGTGAATAATAACCATTTCAGGTGACTACAAGAAGGCTATGCAATGTGCCTCGGTGGGATCCAGTTTAGCCGAGTCCTTGGTGATCGCGGCGGAGAAGAAGCAACTTCAGAAGGTGGTGGCAATGGCGCAGTCTACTCAGCTCGGCATGTCCGGACTAATTACTCCGGACATGAGCGCTTCATTCGAGTGCCCAAGGAGACCAAGAAAATCCCGCTGTTGTCTTTTATCGATGCATATTCTGGTTTTCACCAGATTCCACTGAACACTGATGATCAAATAAAGACTGCCTTTATTACCCCGTATGGGGCGTATTGCTATCGTGTCATGTGTTTCGGTTTGAGAAATGCCGGGGCAACTTATCAAAGGTGTATGCAGAAGTGCTTACACTCTCAAATGGGCAAGAATGTGCAAGTGTATGTCGATGACATTGTTATCAAAACTAAAAAGAAGCATACTCTCATCGAAGACCTCGAAGAGACATTTGCAAACTTAAGAAAGTATCGGTTGAAACTTAACCCGGACAAGTGCACCTTTGGTGTCCCGGCTGGAAAATTGCTCGGTTTCCTCGTATCAAGCCGAGGTATAGAGGTTAACCCGGCTAAGATCCGAGCGATCGAAAGAATGAAGTTGCCGAACTGTTTAAAAGATGTGCAGAAGTTCACGGGATGCCTTGCGTCTTTAAGTCGGTTTGTAAGTCGGCTAGGAGAAAAAGCCTTACCATTGTATCAACTTATGAAGAAAAGTACCAGTTTCACTTGGACCCCGCAGGCGGACGCGGCGTTCAATGAGCTGAAGAAGATGTTGTCCACTGCTCCGGTGTTGGCGTCCCCTTTGCAGAATGAACCGATGTTGATATACATTGCGGCTACAAACCGGGTCGTAAGTGTTGCAGTGGTGGTGGAGCGAGACGAAGGAGGCAAATCGGTGCAGAGACCAATCTACTACCTGAGCGAGGTGATATCCACGTCGAAGCAAAACTACCCCACTACCAGAAGATGACGTACGGAGTATACCTGGCGGTTAAGAAACTGAAGCATTATTTCCAAGAGCATCCCATGACGGTGGTATGTGATGCTCCAATCTCGGAGATCATCGGATGCAAGGACGCAACTGGGCGAGTTGCCAAATGGGCGATCGAGGTATCTCCATATACTCCGCATTATGAAAGGCGAGATGCAATCAAGTCGCAGGCGCTACCGGACTTTTTATGCGATTGGGCCGAGATGCAATATGAGCCGCCCTTGCCGGACTATAATTATTGGAAGATGCACTTTGATGGGTCCAAGACCAAGGTCGGATTAGGTGCTGGCATAGTCCTAACCTCGCCGAAGCAAGACCAGTTGAAGTATGTGCTGCAAATCCATTTCTCGGCGTCGAACAACGTGGCGGAGTATGAGGCCCTGATCCATGGGCTCAAGGTGGCAAAGGAGATAGGCGTCCGGCGTATAGAATGCTTCGGCGATTCAGCTTTGGTGGTGCATCAATCCACGGCACTTGGGATGCATTGGATGCGAACATGGAGTTGTATCGGTTTCATGTGCAAAAGGTGTCTGGGTTCTTCGAAGGATGTGAGTACAAGCACATACCTCGGGGAGAATGAAGCCGCCGACGTATTGTCTAAGCTCGGTTCATCCAAAGAACCGGTGCCACCGGGGATAGCACTGAACCATTTGAGAACTCCTTCAATCAAGCCCTCGCCTGACTCTGAGTCAATTTTCTTACCGCCAAGTTCGGAGTCTGAGCCCATTCCTATGGAGGTAGACGTCGGATGCGTTTGGCCGGACTCGGGGACTGCTTCGCAGTATCCGAGGAATGATAGAGCCTTTCCTATGGAGATAGATGGTGGGAACTTCGGGTCTGACCCGGGGACTTCGCACCAACACTCGGGGACTGGCCGAGCAATGGTGGAGGAAATCATGAAGGAGATCATGGCGACCGAACCAATGGAGATAGATGAGAGGCTTTTTCCTCTGCATCCAGTGCCGGAATGGGCGGAGCAGATCATGAACTTCATAGCCGATGGAAGTTTGCCAAGTGATACAACCGAGGCAAGGAGAATCCAGAGGAGAGCTAAGGGATACACCATCATCAACAAGGAGCTATACAAGAGAAGTGTGACCGAGGTGTTGCAAAGGTGTGTCGAACCAGCTGAAGGCAAGGAGATGCTTTTAGAGATCCACCAAGGAGAATGTGGACATCATTGCAGCACAAGAGCTCTGGTGGCCAAGGTGTTCCGGCACGGGTTCTATTGGCCCACCGCCAATGCCGATGCAGAAGATATAGTTCGGAAATGTGAAGGGTGCCAAAGGTTCGCCAAGCAGCAGCACATGCCAGCTTCGGCGCTCAAACCATTCCTATCACGTGGCCCTTTGCAGTTTGGTGTCTGGACATGGTGGGAGAATTCAAGCCAGCCCGAGGCAATATGACTCACATACTGGTGATGGTGGACAAATTCACTAAGTGGATCGAGGTGAAGCCAATCCGAAAGGTGGATGGTCATACGGCAGTGACCTTTTTGAAGGAAATAATCCTGAGATATGGATATCCTCATAGTATCATTACAGACAACGGCACGAACTTTGCTGTCGGAGAGTTTGCTCGGTTCTGCATGAGTAAGGGAATTCGACTTGATGTAGCCTCGGTGGCTCATCCACAGGCTAATGGGCAAGTAGAAAGGTCAAATGCATTGGTATTGGCCGGAATCAAAGCTCGGCTAATAGAACCACTGTTGAAAACACCGGGGTGTTGGATCGATGAGATACCAGCAGTTCTGTGGGGTCTAAGGACCACACCGAACAGATCAACTGGCTATACGCCATTTTTCATGGTCTATGGGGCCGAGGCAATGCTGCCAACCGACATTGAATATGATGCGCCCAGAGTGGCAATGTACACAGAAGCCGAGGCTAAAGAAGCTCGGGAAGATGCTGTAGATTTGCTTGAGGAAGCAAGAGAATTGGCCTTATCTCGGTCAGCAATATATCAGCAGGGTCTCCGACGCTATCAAAGCCGGCATGTAAAACCCCGAAAGTTTAATGAAGGAGACCTAGTGCTGAGGCTTGTCAGCGCAGCAAAGGTCGGCACAAGTTGTCACCTCCATGGGAGGGACCATACATTGTGAGCCGAGCTCTGCACAATGATTCATACTATCTTATAGATGCACAGGAACCAAGGGGAGATGGGCTGGATAGACCCGATTTGGAGCTTCAGCGTCCATGGAATGTAGCTCTACTCCGACCCTTCTACTGTTGAAGGAAGTATGTATGTACCTCGGCTGATCTTTAAATAAAACTCGGCACCTCGAGAGTGAGCTCGGGGACTGCCTCGCTCTTATGATTGCATGTTTCTTTTTTGTACTCTTTCTTCGTTCGTATGCCGAGCTATTTTGAACCTCGTCTCAAACTTCAAGTACTGTATGCTATGTAACTAATCTTGTGACTCGACTGACGAACGCCAGCATGGCAGTCAAGAGCAAAGACGAAAGAACATGGGAAACATGAAAATGAACTCGGGGACTCGGTCCAAAAAGACAGTTCGGCATATGTCGTTTACTAACCCCTGTTTTTACTTCTTTTTTATGTCGGATGACTTTGAAACATACCTCGGAATTTACCAAGTACTGTATGCTATGAACAACAATCTTGTGACTCGACTGTCGAACGCCAGAATGGCAGACAAGAGCAAAGAATGCCAAATATAGTAAACACGAAAGTAAACTCGAGCAATCATTCAAAAGGATTCGACATAAAGCTTAGAAAAGCATGGTTCGATGAGCATAATAGTAATAGAGGTAGCAAAGGAACTACTTAAGTTTGATTACATCTGCGTCCCGGCATACCGGGGATTTAATGAAGTTTTTTGGCCAAGCATAAGTTCAGGTCGAGGCATCAGGAATTACGTCGGCAACAGCCGAGGCAGCAGGGATTTCGTCCGGAGCCGAGGTAGCCTGGGAAGTGCTGGCAACGTCGGCAGTAACCTCGGCGTCAGGTTGTGGAGAAGCCTCGGTTTCTGCTTCGCGGGTTTCACCGTCGTCACCTTGCTCGGCCTCGACGTCGGATTCTGTTTCGTATTCCTCGTCTTCTGGCTCGTAATCCTCGGCGTCGGAGTAGGTGTCTCCTTCGCTCAAGTTCTTGTGTTGGCATATCCAGCGAAGAAGGCAGCCATCTTTTCGCGGCGCTTGATGAGAATTGGGTCCGAGGACCAGGGCGAGCCTCGGCGAAGAGTGTCCATCTTTTCGAGGTCGATCTTCTCGCACCAAGTCATGATGAATTTGAGAGCGGCATCAGCTCCAGCGCGAGCTGAAGATGAACGCCACTCTCGGAGTCTTTGTTCGGCTTCACGAAGCTTGGCGGCGAGCTCGGGTAGTATTGGGAGCATCGGCAAGAGGCCATAAGGCTCGGAAAGCAGACAGACCTGCGTCGAGGAGTTCGGACCCAATGGTTTGCAAGGGATGGATCCGAGCTTTGATGGCCACGATGTGGTCCTCAACGGTCCAGTCGGGGTTCGTCTCGTTACGCCTCTTCCTGTGCTGAGCAGTGATATTGCGGGCCGAGATTTGGGTGTAGGTGAAGTGCTCTGCAGAAGGATAGCCTGTTAATAATGAAAGAAACAGTTCGGCAAAGAGCCAGTAACGTTGAGGACAAAGCAAGGATAAGGGGGGCAAGAAGCTTACTGTCCATTTCTTGGTTGATGCGTTCCAGCGTCGGGAGGAGCTGGTTAACCGAAGCTTGAAGGGCTTCATAAGCCTCGGTGGCCGAGGTGGCGCGGGCCTCGGCTAACTGGAGCGCATTCTCATGTTCCTTGGCGGCATCCTCCCGAAGTTTCTTCTCTGTTTCAACAACACTGGCCTTTTCCGCCTGCAGCTGCTCTTTTTCAGACGTCCGCAGCTCAGTGATGCGCTTCAGTTCCTTTACCAGACGAGCTACCTCGGCTTTCTCTTGCGCTAGCTGGTCATCCGAAGTTTTCTTCGCTGCAAGGACGGCCTTGTGCTCGTCGTGGAGTTTCTTGTGGTCAAACAGGAGGGTATGGAAGATATCCGTGCGAACGTTCATAGCATTCTGCAAGGAAGAAAAATATAGCTCGGTTAGAAAGGCTATACCTCGACAAGAGTCTCGGGGACTCGGAGTCAACTCTTTGGGAAAATGTTGCCGGGGTATGCCTCGACAGGAGTCTCGGGGACTCGTACCCGAGGTGCATGCTAAAGTGAGATAAAAATGGATTGGATACGTCGGATGAAAATGGAGAGTTAAGATTCAAGCCAAACAATTTTAACTCCGGCGGAGCGTCAATAGTTTACCTCGAATCTCGGGGACTGGAGATGGTGGATATTAGAGGAGATACTGCATGAAAGTAAAGAAAGTGGAACTTACGTTGACAGCTCGAGTAGCAAGCAAAGCAGAAGTTTGCATTTCAAGCATGCGTCGGGCGCAGGCGCTGCTCCCCGCAGGATGCTCGTCCCCTTGGGCGGTCAAGGAGGCAGAAGAGACCTCGTCCATGTCTGCAGAATTCCAGTCTGCATTGTAGTGTTCCAAGGAGCCGAGGCTCTGGTCACTATCAGTGCGCAGAGGAGGAAATCCCCACGGTCCGCCCTGCTCGATGCCCCTAACCGAGGCCTCCAAGGCCAAAGTAGCCTCGGAGCTTGAAGCAGGCCGGTTATCCAATATAAGAGATGCCCTCCGAGCATATTCTTCGGCCGGAGGGGCAGTCTCATCAATGGGTGCGGCGAATGGAGGAATTCGGCGTGTCACCGGGGGAGGAGACCTCGGTTGCATCCTTGAGGGAGAAGAATAGTCAGGGTGCCAGACCCAGATGTTGGTTTGGGGGTGACCTTAGACTTCACCGTCTCTTTTTCTTTCTCCTTGCCCTTCTCCAACGGCAAGGTAGTCTGGCGAACTGGTTTTTGGGGCTGCTGCTTGGGCTGTTGCTTCTGCTGTTGCTGCTGTTGGTTGCGGGCAGTCTGGCTGCGGGGGGAGAGTCGAGGCTCCGGCAAGGCGGTAGCCGGAGTTCTGGCGCGATTGGCATCCGTTTGAGGACGCGGAGAAGTCTGACCCGGGTGGGGGCAGATTTCCCCAAGGCCGGGCCAGACCTCGGTGGAGATCCTGGGCGAGAGTTCGTCGGGGTGGTCGTGGCTTCAGAGGCACCAACGGGTGCAGTCATGGAGGATACCTCCTGATCCACGTCTATGGGGGCACTGCAACGAAAAGAGGAAGGTCAAGTGTTAATACCGAGATAATATGTTTAAACAACAAACATTGTTGGCTATAGAAGCAAAGCATTACCCATCCGAGGTAGGAAACCTCTTGCCCCCCCGGGCATGAGGAGGAAGTCCGGACTTCTTCAGCCGGCGTCTCTTGACCGGAGCCTCAGTGGGTCCGGAGGCTCCAGTGGCGGATGGTTCGGCGGCCGAAGTTGCGGCACCAGCGCGTTTCCGGCTGGTTGCTGGAGTAAAGTTCGGAAGGTGAGGAAGGCGGAGAGAGGTACCGCGTTTATTGGTTCCATGACGAGGAACCCCTCCTCGTCATCCGAAATCTCTTGAACTGAAGCTTGTGCTTGAGGCTTACCCGCGGTGGTGATGCGGGCCGAGGCAATGGGCATATAATCCTCGTCGTCAGGGTCCACGTTGGATGGTGGGTCCTCGACAGGGAGATCCTTGCCGAAGTGGTCCGCAGGATGGACTCCATCCTCGGCGGTCTGGCGGGCGAACAGCTGTATGGCAGACATATGAAAAGGAGTTAGGAAGAAAAATTGTCAAGGTGAACGTCGGTAGCAAGACCTCGGTGGTAAAGAAGTATCGAAGAAAACGTCGGAATAGCGTACCTGTTTCGCTGGATTGGTCCGGTAGTGGGGTTCCCTTCCCCATGTCCAAGCGTCGAGATCTTGGACTTGGTGATAGCTCGGACTCGCCGAGCTACCGCGGCGTTGTCCAGTGCAACGTGCGTATGACGGGTGGGGTCATAAAGACCGCTCATGTGGCAGATCTTGTGAGACCTCGCCTGAAGAGGGGAGACCCTGCGCTTCACGAATGTGCAGGCCAGGTCGTCGGCCGTCAGGACTTTCCCGTCGTTCCCGGGGTCCTCCGGGTCCTGCCATTTCGCAATATACCCATGGATGGCTTGAGTTCGCCGGTGTGAGGGGGAGTGTAGTCCCAGTTGAGCTGTTCTGTAGGAGGGCTGAGGTTAAACGCCGGCAGGTTGAGGAGGTCCTCTTCGCCGGAGTTCTTCACGTAAAACCACGTCCGGAGCCACTTGCGAACGGTGTCCGGAGTAGTGATACGTGGGAAGATGGAGTTTCGGCGAGGAGCTATGGTGGCAGCTCCGCAGGCGGTTAATTGCTTGGGCAGATCCTTGTTCTTTGGATCCGGGATCACTTGCCGCTTGAGTTGGAAGTAGCGAGAAAAGAGGTCTACCGTGGCTTCGAGGCCGAGGTATCCCTCAGAGAAGGAAACAATGCAAGAGAGGTGGTGATGGCGTTGGCGGGGAGATGATGAACCTGGAGTCCGAACTTGTCGAGAAGCTCCGGAAGAAGTTACTAACGGGCAGTCCGAAGCCGCGCTGAAAGTGCGCGACGAAGACCACCCGTTCCCCTTGCTGACTTGAGGCTCGAGTTCGCCCTCTGGCAGGCGACACTCTACCCCGGCGGGAATCCGCCGAGTCGCCCTGAGCCACTGGATTTCGTCCGGAGTTACATCCGAACCTTCCCAGCCGGCTCGTTCTCCGACCTCCAGTTCGAGGTCTGGAACCTCGGTTTGTTCCGAAGTCTCAGGAGGAGACATCTCGGCAGAGTCAATCTGCAGAGAATGCGCAGAAGTTTAGCAAAGGAAAAAGGGAATCTGGAATCTAGTACAATATTTGGCTAACTCAGGAGGAGTTTGGTGGCTATCTTATGTGCATAGAGGCATATCTATGCTAGGCGAACATCTATCCGAGGCATGAAACCATTTCTACCCAAAAGAGTATGCGAGTAAGATCTGCCGGAGGGGTAAATAGAGTTTTATTCAAGAACATATGAAGAACCAAACGCGAAGAGGAAGAAACCTAGAGCAATGCCTAGGGTATCAAGAAAGGGAGTACATACCGTGAAAACGAGGTGCTGAGGAGCGGCGCCGGTGACGCGGTCGCAGCGGCGAGGAAGGAACTGCTCGTCGGCGGCGGCGGGAACGCGTTTCTTCTCAACGGAAGCGGCGGCGCTGGTTGCGATGGAGGCGAGACGGCGAGTGAATGAGGAAGAAGAGGGAAGCACTGCCCTGGGCCCGTATTTATAACCGCGGGCGGTAACTGCGCACTACCGCGCGGTTATCGGAGCGGCGAGTGGGATCGTTTGTGCACAAATGCCCACGTGGCACGAAGATAGCGGTGGACAAGCAGGCCACAGGATCGGTTGCAGGAGGCAAACCGTCGTGCGGCGCGGTTACTGGAGCGTGAAGCGGCGCAAGCGGGAAACCTCCGCTGACGTGGGCCGCGTGGTGGAAAGCACTCGAGTGCTTTGACTATCGTGGACCAGGAAGTGACGGATGGGACACGTGAACAGTGTTCTCTGACCGAAGTCAGTAAAGATGCAGAAATCGAGGGGTTGACGTCCGAGATCTCGGCGGATACTTCGGAAAAGCAGTATGGCCCGAGGAACAGACCGATGGATTTCTCGGAGTATTGGTTCGGTAACCTGCAAAACATTGTAGCGCATGTGGTTCGGGTTGAACCTGATGCGGCCTTTCATCCGAGGCTGCAAGACCACATCAGCTTCGGGGACTACTGTCGGGGGGTTACCCCCGGGTAGGCTAAAGATGAGGTAAAGACATGTAAGGTTAAGGCTGTAAGCCGTCCGAGGTAGCAATTAAGCAAAGACGCAGGAGGCGTCATCCGACGTAAGGTGAACGTCGGAGGAATCATCCGAGGTATAGCCTCCGAGGTATGAACCTTGGGGCAGTCAGCTAGTTACCACAAGGACAAGGTGTTATCTACCGAGGTATAGGATCCAGAGTATCCCGAGTGAAAGGGCAAGTCCCTAATTGTATTTTGGTTAAGATGACACCCGATTTAGGGAGGACTAATATTATCTATAAGTGTATACTCAGGTTTTAGTCCGCCGTTGTTGATGTTGGTCATTGGATGGAGACCCCTCATTTTTGGATGATCAAGTGCCGGTGGTTTGTTTTATGTTCTCTCTTTACTTCTTTGAGTCGATAGGATCACCGCACTATTAAGAGGGGTAACTTCTTGTTCTCTTTGGGGATGAACTCTTAATCACATACCATACATCCCAGTTCCAATACCCATCCTATTCATACACAAAATAAGAGAGAAAGATATACGATTCATTTGGAATATTGATCATTTGCAGAAAATGACTATCCGGTATAGAATCCGGAATATTCCGGACCTGGCACCGGATTGACCCGGAAAGAATTACGGGTGAGTACCGGGTGGATTCCGGGTGAACTCGTGGCGAGTCCAGTAGCCTCTGGCTAAGCCCGGAATCCGTCCGGTACTAGACCCGGAAAATTCCGGAATCCATACCGGATTGCCCAGTTTTCTGTGTAACGGTCAGATTCCTAAATGCCTAGTATATAAGCCTACCTCTTCTTCTTCAAGAGGTAAGTCAACCAGCTCCAAACACGAAAAAGGCAAAGCTCTCTCTCTTCCATTGTTGTTGACCACAAAAGCTTCAAGATCTCTCTAGCCCTCCAACCAAACTCAAATCCCTTTTGGGAAAACCAAGAGGAGGTCTAGATCTTCGATTCCACCGAGCCAAAAGTGATTCCCCTTGAGTTCATCAAGTTGCTTGTTACTCTTGGGTTTGTTGGGAAACCCTAGGCGGCTAGGGTCGCCCGGAAGCTTCCGGGTTGTGGATTGTGCTTCGGGAAAGTTTGTAAAGGTTCGGAGGTCACCTCAAGATCTACCAATAGTGGATTGAGCTCTTTCTTCGTGGAAGAGGCTCAAGGAGAAGAAGGTGAGCCTTCGTGGCGTCGGGTAACCTTCGTGGTATCCCGCACCTCTCCAACGTGACGTACTTCTCTCCCAAGAGAAGGAACACGGGTTACATCTTCGTCTCCGCGTGCCTCGGTTATTTCTATCCGAGCTCTTTCATTATTGTTATTACTCTTGTGATAGCCTTCGTGCTTGAAGTATTGAATTGCATCATATAGGTTGTTTCACCTAGTTGTTAGGCACACTTCATTTATCCGCATAGCCTAAAACTTGTGAAAAGAAAAGTAAAATTTGTAGAAACCTATTCACCCCCCTCTAGGTTACCATCTCTATCCTTTCAATTGGTATCAGAGCCAAGGACTCTTTTTAAGGGCTTCACCGCCTAAAGAGTGAGATGGGTGATCTTACGGAGGACGAAAAGCGATGGGCCGCTCGCGAAGCTTCCATCATGGAAACCATGAACAATCGCATGAACGAGAAATTTGAGTCACTTGTGGCTACCGAGGTTGAGAAGAGATTGGCCGCCTTATCTCCTCTTTCCGACATTAGCGATAGTGTCGACAAGAGGCCTAAGGAAGGCACTGCTCTTAAGCCTAAGGAGAACCCCTTGTATAACTCTGTTGGAAATACCTACACTCCACCACCTATCACATTGCCGCATATGATACCCGGAGGTCCACCTCCCATATATGATGGAACTCACTTTTCCTTTTGGAAATCTTCTATGGAATCTTATCTTCGCAGCATGTGCGAGGAGCTTTGGGACATTGTGGAGCAAGGCTATCTACCTGAGGATCCAAGTAGCTTGTCGCCTCATGAGCGGGTGCTTCGGCAACTCAACTCCACGGCCCGTGACAAGATTCGTGTTGCTCTTCCTAAGGGCCTCTACAATCAAGTTCATCGCATTGAATCCGCCAAAGATTTATGGGATAGAATCATCATTCTTCAAGAAGGAACATCCCTCACTCAAAAGACCAACTATGAGTGTGCCAAGAGGGAGATGGATTTGTTTGTGATCATGGATGGTGAGAATCTCAAGGATGCCTACTCAAGACTTGATGTTCTTCGTGTGAGAATCCAAGGTCTTGGTTGTGAGAAGTACAATGATGGGTTCGATGTGAATGATGAGTTCATCAAGAACAAGATTATTCAAATTGTTGCTCCCGACGACAAGCAAATGGCTCTCATCATGCAATTCTTGGACACCAAGAAGGATATGTCTCCGGATGACCTAGTCTCATTTTTCACCGCAAACCAAAGTATGGTGGAGCAAGGAAATCGAACGAAGCAACTCGTCCGTGCCATGAACTCTCCCAACCTTGCATTGAAGGCCAAGGGAATTCGTGTGTTTGAAGAGGAACAAGATGAAGAACATGATGAACAAGTAGAGATGACTTCAACGAGTGAGCTAGATGTGGATCTTGCTTTCTTCACAAAGAAGTGGGGCAAATCTTTCATGAAGAACTCGAAGGATCCAAAAAGGAATTGTTACAATTGTGATCAACCGGGGCACTTCTCCGATAAGTGCCCATACGAGAAGAGAGAAGACAAGCCCAAGTATGACAAAGGAGCAAGAAAGAAGCTCATTCCGAATCCCTCAACAAGAGAAGAGAAGCCAAGGCCTTTGTTGGTGCCGAGTACATGTCCGATGATGAAACGGAAGAGGAGGATGCTCAAGTTGGAGTAGCCGGTTTGGCTCACGCCGAACCCGGCTCTCTATTCACGTACGACTACACCAAGGACTACGCTCCTACCACCAAGATCCTTCCCAAGTGTCTCATGGCAAGGGTAGTAAAGGAGGATGAGAGTGCTCAAGATGAAGAGGCCGAGTTGACATGTGCCGAACCCGGCTCTCTACTCTCGTACGATTACACCAAGGACTATGTCCCCTCCTCCAACATGACCCTTCCCATGTGCCTCATGGCAAAGGGAGCTAAGGTGCTTACTCCTTCCAAACCTTCCTTACTTGATGCTTGTCCACCTTTATCTTCGCTTGAAGTGGATAATAATGATGAGGATGGAAGTGCTAAAATGATTGTGTTGCATAGAGTTATGTGCTCTCTACGTGGTGAAGCTCGAGCTCAATTCGAGTACTTAATGGATACCGTCACTTCACGGGACGATACCATTGAGGAACTTGAATCCCATATTGAAGATGGGAGACGAAGATTCAATCTTCTTAAGCAAGAGCTCACTAATGAGAAGCATAACTCTTTTACTCTCTCGCAACAAATTGAAACCTATGAACTTGACAAAGTTAAAGATGTTGATTCTATTGATAGAGCACTTGAGATGTCTCAAGTCCTTGATGCATCTAAGAAAAAGCTTGAGGTTGCTCATGCCTCTCTTACTAAGGACCTTGAACACCTTGAGAAAGCTCACAAGCTTATCAAGGATGAATTCATGAATCTTGAGGAGAAGTATGATCAACTTCGGGCTACTTATGACAAGTCTCTTGGCTCTTCAAGTGCTCCCATTAATGTTGAAAATATTTCTTGTGCTTCTAACCCCTTGAATGGTCAAGCCTCACGTGTTGAGGAAAATAAGAAGTTGAAGGAACAACTTGAGAAGGAGCGTCTCGTAGTCACTCAAGGTGAGAAGAGTCTCAATGAGATTCTTGCTCAACAAAAGATGAGAGCTCCACACCAAGGCCTTGGGTACAACCCAAGGAACAACAACAAGAAGAATGCCAATCCTCCCAAGAAGGTGAACTTTGTGCAAGAAGGGCACAAGGAGGTTGACAAAGTCAAAAAGGTTGTGGTGGAAGGGAATGCCACGAGGGGCAATCCTAACCATCACTTTGCGGGAAAATCTAACCCATCCTATGTGCTATGTAAGAGCACGAAAGGGGATGTGTATGCTAAATTTATTGGTCCCCGCAATGCTTTTAGGTGGTATTCTATTTGGGTACCCAAGTCTCTTGTTGCTAACACCAAGGGACCCATTCCTCAATGGGTTCCTAAATCCAAGAATTAATTGTGTGTAGGGATATGCCTCCGGTGGCCCAAAATGGGTGTTTGATAGTGGATGCACCCATCATATGACCGGAGGAAAGGAGTTGCTTGATCAATTCATTGAAGATGTCAATCGCACCTCCTACATCACATTTGGGGATAATTCAAAGGGAAAGGTATTGGGTTATGGTAAGGTGGCAATCACGAAAGACATGTCTCTCGAGAATGTCATGCTTGTTGAATCCCTTGGTTACAACTTGCTTTCCATTAACAATCTTGCAAACATTGGTTATGATTCTTATTTTACTCGTCATAAGGTGATGGTCTTTAGGAGTGATAATCTCGAATTGGTCTTTGTTGGACATGTTGAGGGCGGCCTTTATGTGGCCGATTTCTCGCAAGAGAGCCCTCCTCTCTCAATGTGTCTAATGGCCAAGGTTGACAAGGGTTGGCTTTGGCATCGCCGGCTAGGCCATGTCAACATGAGAAATCTTAAACAACTCCTAAAAGATGATCATGTTATTGGACTAACCGATGTTGACTTTGAAAGAGATCGTGTGTGTAGTGCATGTATTGCCGGGAAGCAAAAGGGAAAGGCTCACCCCTCCAAGAGCATCGTCACCACCTATAGGCCTTTGGAGCTCCTTCACTTGGATCTCTTTGGGCCTTCCAACTATGACACTCTTGGCGGGAAGAAGTTTGGTCTTGTGATTGTGGATGACTACTCAAGGTACACTTGGGTATTCCTTCTCAAGTCCAAGGATGAGACCCAAAAATGCTTCATCGACTTTGCCAAACAAGCTCAACGCCAATATGATGAGAAGATCAAGGCTATTCGAACCGACAATGGTACCGAATTCAAGAACTACACCATGCAAGACTTTGTTGAGTGGGAAGGCATCAAGCACCAATTCTCCTCACCATACACTCCCCAACAAAATGGTGTTGTGGAGAGGAAGAACCGGACAATCATCGAGATGGCAAGAACTATGTTGAATGAATTCAAGTCACCCTACAACTTTTGGGGTGAAGCCGTTGCCACCGCGGTTCATGCAACGAACCGGCTCTTTCTCCACCCCTTCCACAACAAGACCGCCTACGAGCTTATCACCGGGAACAAGCCCAACCTCATGTACTTCAAAGTCTTTGGGTGCAAGTGCTTCGTCAAGAACAAGAAAGAGAGACTCGGTAAATTCGAATCTAGAAGCATTGATGGTATTTTTGTTGGATATGCATCGAATTCCCACGCCTATAGATTCTACAATAGTTCCACGGGAAAAATTGAAGAATCTTGTGATGTGGATTTCGATGAGAATAACGGCTCCCAAAAGGAGCAATTTGTTTCAAGTGATGTAGGTGATGGTGATCCTTCACAAGTCATAAAGGCAATGGGCATTGGTCATATCTTGCCCTATGAGGCTCATCAAGCTCAAGATCAAGCTAGTAATGGAGGAGGATCAAGCCCAAGCTTCATGGAAGGTGACTCAACTCAAGTGGAGCCTAGCTCAACAAGTGGAACCTAGCTCAACTCAAGAAGAGTCAACCTCATCTCAAGACATACCACCACCCACACCACAAGTTGAACAAGCATTTCAAGAGGAGAATCATGTCCAAGAACAAACTCCAAGCCGTCAACCTCTTGACCTTTTTCAAGAAGAAGAACAAGTTGAACCTATCCCTCAAGATCAAGGTCAAGTGGATCCACAAGAACTAGAACGCCTAAAGGGCGAATTTGTTGATTATAAGGGCATTACACGAAGCATTAAAGCTACAAGAAAAGCAAGCGGGATGCAAGTCAACAAGATACTTGGAAGCATTTCAAAGGGAGTACTCACTCGTAGAAAGCTAAATCACTTAGCCAATTTTAGCAAGCATCACTCGTTTATCTCTCGTTTTGAACCTCTTAAGGTATGCGAGGCCTTGCAAGATCCGGATTGGATAATGGCTATGCAAGAAGAACTTGAGTGCTTCACCCGCAATGAAGTATGGTCTCTCGTGGAGAAGCCAAAGGATCATAGGATCAATGTCATTGGGACCAAGTGGGTGTTCAAGAACAAGCAAGACGAGAATGGAGTTGTCATTCGCAACAAGGCAAGGTTAGTGGCGCAAGGGTATGCTCAAATAGAAGGTATGGATTTTGATGACACCTTTGCGCCCGTGGCTCGCCTTGAAGCTATTCGTCTCTTACTTGCTTTTGCCTCTTTTCATGAATTTAAACTTTATCAAATGGATGTGAAGAGTGCATTTCTTAATGGTCCCTTGAAAGAGGAGGCATATGTTGCTCAACCCCCGGGTTTCGAGGACCCCAATTTCCCTAACCGTGTGTATAAACTCCATAAGGCGCTCTACGGTCTCAAGCAAGCTCCACGTGCTTGGTATGAGCACCTTAGGGATTTTTTACTCAAGGATGGGTTTGAGATTGGGAAAGTCGACTCCACCCTTTTCACGAAGCGTTTCAAAGGGGGTGGCATTTTCATATGCCAAATCTATGTTGATGATATCATTTTTGGTGGTTCCTTTGAACGCCATAACAAATCTTTTTCCGAGTTGATGACTAGGAAATTCGAGATGTCCATGATGGGGGAGTTGAAGTACTTTCTTGGTTTTAAAGTAAGGCAACTTGAAGAAGGAACCTTCATCTCTCAAGAACAATATGTGAAGGACATGCTCAAGAAGTTCAGTATGGTCAATGCTTCAATTGCAAAGATGCCCATGGCCACTAATGGACAACTAGGGGCATGTAAGAAGGAGAAGGATGTGGATATAAAGGTATACCGTTCTATGATTGGCTCGTTGCTTTACCTTTGTGCATCTAGACCGGATATTATGTTTAGTGTTGGAATGTGTGCTCGTTTTCAATCCGCTCCGAAGGAGAGCCACCTTGTGGCGGTCAAACGGATCTTAAGGTACCTTGTTCACACTCCAAGTCTCGGGCTTTGGTATCCAAAGGGGTCTACCTTCGTTCTCCATGGCTATTCGGATTCCGATTGGGCCGGTGACAAGGTTGATCGGAAGTCTACCTCCGGGGCTTGCCAATTTATTGGCCGGTCATTGGTGAGTTGGTCATCCAAGAAACAAAACTCCATCTCCCTATCCACCGCCGAAGCCGAATACATCGCCGCGGCATCTTGTTGTGCTCAATTGTTATGGATGAGGCAAACCTTGAAAGACTATGGTGTGTCTCTTGGTCCGGTGCCTCTTCTATGTGACAATGAAAGCGCAATAAAGATCGCCAATAACCCCGTCCAACATTGCCGCACCAAACACATTGACATTCGCCATCACTTCCTACGTGATCATGTCGCAAGTGGTAACATTAACCTCACTTATGTGGGAACAAATGACCAATTGGCGGACATTTTTACGAAACCTTTGGATGAAGCCCGATTCGTTAAGTTGAGAGGTGAACTTGGTATTCTTGATCTTAACAACTTGGATTGACTTACTTACACTTTTTTCCTATACTAGTCATGTTATCTTGTCTAGGTGTGCCGCACATATAGGGATAGCATCTTACCATGTCTTGGCATGATGCATACCTATGTGTGCTATATCATAAAGATCTAATGTCAAAAGAATCCAAGCATCTATCTTTGCGGTGTCAATGACATTTGTGCTCTAACATAGGGGGAGAAATCCCCCGACATCTTGCCTCTCATATTTGGTGGTTTCTCTCTCGTTTTTGGTTTCGCTTCTTCCTTGTTCGAATCATGTGCCTTGTTGCTAGTTGGTTTTGCTTGTTCGCCCAAGGATCATGCCTAGAACACGTTATCATCTTATCTTGTGTCTCTGCTGCTTATCTAGTCTATCTCTTCACTCTATGCACAAGTCAACTTGAAATCTTTGTTTGGAGGAGTTTCTGGTGGCCGGTACAGAACCCAGAAATTTCCGGACCTGGCACCGGCCTCATCCGGAATGAATTACGGGTTAGAACCGGGCGGTTTCGGGCGAGTCCAGTACCTTCTGGCTAAGCCCGGAATCATCCCGGAATTAACCCGGAATTGTTTCCGGATGAACCCGGTACCAGACCCGGAATTTTCCGGGATCTATACCGGACGGGTCGTTTTCCGGCCCGTTATGTTCTAGGTCGGGGGTGTCTTCCTCCTTTGACCCATTCTTTTCCCCCCCGACCTAGGGCTTCCCTGCCGCCGCCACCACCATCTCCTCCACCTCCGGGTGGATCTCCACCGCTCGGAGCTCCGTGTTGGGCTTCCCCCTCGCTCTCTTCCTCGTTTGGAGGCTCTCCACCGAAGGGATTCGTCTCCCGTTGGCCGTGGAGGTCGTTCGAGCTCCTCTCTCCGGACCTCCTCCATTGTGTGCTTCTCAGCCGTCCTTGGTTTAGTGGCACTATGTCTTCGGGTACTCTCTCTTCTTCCTCTCCCTCACCTTGCAAGTTCTCCTCTCTTTGCTCCAATTTTATGAGGATTTGTTTTGTTTAGGGATAGCTTTTGTCTTTGAAGGTCAACCACGTCATTCCATGGCCTTCACTCTTGTGACTGTGTTGAATAGATGTTTTGAGTTCACAAATCAGCCTTTGCCGAACTTGCGGTACCATCCGGTACCAGACCCGGAATTTTCCGGACCTGGTACCGGGTTTTGTACCGGCCGAGCCCGGATTTTTCCGGACCTGGCACCGGGTTCGTTACAGGCAGGGTTTTTGACACATCTTTTCAGGACAGCCTTGTGTTCCTCCACTCCTATGACTTGTGCACTTACCCCTATGCTCGCAACCTTGTTCTATTTCACAGGTGACAGCAGTGACCGCATTGAGTCTCGTGAGCATCGCCGCAAGGGCCCTAGAAGGACTGCTAAGGTTCCACTGCCTGATTCGTGTACTGCCCGTGGTCGTGCCCCTCGCACTAAGACCACCCCTGCTGTTGTCCGTCGTCCTGCTGTTGTCCGCCCTTCCGTGGCTGCTCCCGAGATAGAAGAAAGTGATGATCCATCTGTTGAGGCTGCTGAATCTGATGGTGATGATTCTGTTGAGGAAGTTGTGCCAACCGATGACTTGAGAACTTGTTCTATTGGTGATTGGCGCAAGTATAGGACGGAGAATCCTTACCGGTTTGACCCAAGGACCAATAATGAAGATCTTCGTTTTTGGACTGTCACTCAACAACGCCAATGGGAACAAGTGTACATGACTTTCAGTGCGAAGAAGTCTTGGGTGCCGTCCAGATCCCTCAACTTGGAATGGTTCACTCTCCATGAGAATGATTTCCCTTACATCCGTCAAACACTAGAGAAGATGAATCTTTGGAAGCTTGTTTGCCTCAACACCAACTACTACATACCGGAGCTTGTTCAGCAGTTCTATTGCACTCTTTTTTCATGGGGATGTGGAGCGCACCATGACTTGGATGAGTGGTGTCAAGGTATCCAGCAACATTCATGAGTTTGGCAAGGCCTTGGGAATCAAACCAGGTGGATATTGTGTGCACAAAGATGATACCTTTTCAAAGGAGGATCTTGCCTTTTGTTTCCCCGCTCAGAAAAAATGCACTCTTGATACCTCCACTCAAATGTATGTGCTCTACCATCAGTTGGCTGATTTGTTTCGTGACACCATCGTGAGCAAGGCGGGAGATCTCTCCAAGATTCGTGGGTACATGACCAATCTTATGTACTACACCAAGCCTGGCAAGCAAAGGAAGATTGATGTGATGGACTTCATATATGAGGAGATTCGCCTTGGTGTGATTGATAGGAGAGTTCCAGCTTATTCAGCCTATGTTCATCGCTTCATCAGGCATGCGCTGAATGATTCTGTGTACAAGAGGGTTGCCCATGGTCTTCCCATTCAAAGGCATGAAATGCATGCAATCTCCCTACTAGATGGTCCTCTTCCTCCAGGTTTTCCTCCTCCTGAGATACGCTCAACGCATCAGCATGATCCTTCAGTTTCAGCTCCTGGTGCCAGCTCTTCCACTCGTCCACCCTCAAAGAAGACTAAGAAGGGCATCACCAAGTTTTTCACTACCATGTTCTCTGTCTGCCGTGATGCTCGCACTTTTAGCCATAATGCCCAAGAGCTTGCCAAGGAGAATCGCCGCATTCAGAACGCCGACAGGAGGGCTGCTGGCCACAGGTTGTGGATGATGACTCGTTAGCTCCCACTCAGTTTGTGGATGTTCCCATGCCAGACTTTTCAGCTGAGGAGTTCTTCTATGGTTTTGCTCCTGCTCATGTTGATGAAGATGAAGATGAAGATGGTGATGATGAGGAGCCCAAGGAGTAGTCGTTGGACGCTAGTGTCTCTGTCTTTTCCTCCCCTTTTTGGTGTTTCGATGCCAAAGGGGGAGAAGAAGTAGAGCTCCTTATTAGGTTGTGCGGGTTCCTAGGGGGTTCGCTTTCGTTGTCACAAGCCTTCGTTGTTGGATTTGCTTCTTATTGGCTTGTGATGTTTTTTTGTATCGTTTGAGACTATGTCCTATCGTGTGTGTTTGACTTGGTTGGACAAGTTTGCTAGTGGTCATGGATATCTATGTTTCTATGTTTGCTTATCTATTTGTTTATCCTATCTTAGATTATCCATGCTTAATGCCTTGTTTATCATGCATATCTTGTCTATGTCACACACACCGAGCTAGTGAGTATTCACATGTTTTACTTATCTTCTCACTCTCTAGCTCGTGTTGCAAAGTTTGTCTCACTCACTTTGCATCATCTCTTGTCGCTCCTAAATATATAGGGGAGCTCTCCATATTTTAATTGTGTATGCACTTTGCATTCAAAAGCAAAGTTCAACCAAGTGCATACATTTAGGGGGAGCCTCCTTTATATCTTTTGGAACCCGTCAAGAGTATATCTTGTCTATTTATTTTGAGCTCTAATTCGGTTGTCATCTTTAACCAAAAAGGGGGAGATTGAAAGGGCAAGTCCCTAATTGTATTTTGGTTAAGATGACACCCGATTTAGGGAGGACTAATATTATCTATAAGTGTATACTCAGGTTTTAGTCCGCCGTTGTTGATGATGGTCATTGGATGGAGACCCCTCATTTTTGGATGATCAAGTGCCGGTGGTTTGTTTTATGTTCTCTCTTTACTTCTTTGAGTCGATAGGATCACCGCACTATTAAGAGGGGTAACTTCTTGTTCTCTTTGGGGATGAACTCTTAATCACATACCATACATCCCAGTTCCAATACCCATCCTATTCATACACAAAATAAGAGAGAAAGATATACGATTCATTTGGAATATTGATCATTTTGCAGAAAATGACTATCCGGTATAGAATCCGGAATATTCCGGACCTGGCACCGGATTGACCCGGAAAGAATTACGGGTGAGTACCGGGTGGATTCCGGGTGAACTCGTGGCGAGTCCAGTAGCCTCTGGCTAAGCCCGGAATCCGTCCGGTACCAGACCCGGAATTAGTTCCGGATGAATCCGGTACCAGACCCGGAAAATTCCGGAATCCATACCGGATTGCCCAGTTTTCTGTGTAACGGTCAGATTCCTAAATGCCTAGTATATAAGCCTACCTCTTCTTCTTCAAGAGGTAAGTCAACCAGCTCCAAACACGAAAAAGGCAAAGCTCTCTCTCTTCCATTGTTGTTGACCACAAAAGCTTCAAGATCTCTCTAGCCCTCCAACCAAACTCAAATCCCTTTTGGGAAAACCAAGAGGAGGTCTAGATCTTCGATTCCACCGAGCCAAAAGTGATTCCCTCTTGAGTTCATCAAGTTGCTTGTTACTCTTGGGTTTGTTGGGAAACCCTAGGCGGCTAGGGTCGCCCGAAGCTTCCGGGTTGTGGATTGTGCTTCGGGAAAGTTTGTAAAGGTTCGGAGGTCACCTCAAGATCTACCAATAGTGGATTGAGCTCTTTCTTCGTGGAAGAGGCTCAAGGAGAAGAAGGTGAGCCTTCGTGGCGTCGGGTAACCTTCGTGGTATCCCGCACCTCTCCAACGTGACGTACTTCTCTCCCAAGAGAAGGAACACGGGTTACATCTTCGTCTCCGCGTGCCTCGGTTATTTCTATCCGAGCTCTTTCATTATTGTTACTACTCTTGTGATAGCCTTCGTGCTTGAAGTATTGAATTGCATCATATAGGTTGTTTCACCTAGTTGTTAGGCACACTTCATTTATCCGCATAGCCTAAAACTTGTGAAAAGAAAAGTAAAATTTGTAGAAACCTATTCACCCCCCTCTAGGTTACCATCTCTATCCTTTCACCGAGCCAAGATGAAGCGTGGCCCGACGTATAAGTGACCGGCCAGCCGAGGTTAGCAGCAAGTATCGAGGCATGTCAGAGGAGTCACGGGCGCCGCAGAGCCCGTAGCCCCAAACGTCAGAGGACGGCGAGGTCCGTCCACGGGTTTCCCGGAAGCTCGGGGGCCTAGGAGCTGACTCGGCTATTTCGGGAAAGGTCTACAGGCTAGACCTCGGCAGGCTACTGAAGTATGACCGGAAGAGGAAAGCTAGGCCTGGCTGGCCTGACAGTTCGGCGGTTGAGCTGGCAGGAGGCAGAGGCTTGTCTTCTACCTTTTGGCCATGCCATTGTCAGTTGTAGGCAGGGGTAAAAATGTACTTCGGCCTGTGTATATATGCGGCATCTCTACCTCCAGGGAGGAGGACGGCGAAACCCTAGCTCATTTCCCCTTCATAGTTTCATCTTCCATCTAGAGCTCTCACTTGAGCAGCATCATACAGCTCGAGGAACACCTTGTACCCGAGAACTACACTGATATATTGAGAGAGGAAAGGCAGGAGTAGGGGTTTTACTTCCTCACAAAGGCCCCGAACCTGGGTACATCGTGGTGTCTTTTGTGTTCTTGGCTTTCTTGGCTTCTTGTTCATGTTGTTGTGGTTTCTTGTGTGTTCTTGCTTGTGCACATCTTGAGTGCATAAACCCTCCCCGGATTCCCCCAACGACCGTTCGGCCCCAACTAAGCCATACCCATGGCATCTGCCGTGATCCCACCACGACACGCGCGTCCGTTTGCGTCGCCCCGTTGGAGTCATCCTAAGGCCATCATATCTTCCCACTCCCAGATATTAGTGTCTTCTCTTATGTATCCGAAGAAACTAAAAAAACGGAAGTTCAAGGACCTATTGGATTTATATTAGCCAGTAGCCTATTCTTAAGAAATGAGCATGTAAATGGAGAGGGATTCATTTTACCTGCTCTAAATTAAGCATAACTGTAACTATAATTCCGTTGTCCGTTTAGTTGCACCAAAGTATGGGATCTGCTTTGCATCGGGCTCCAATCTACTCCCTCTGTTCCTAAATATAAGATGTTTTAGCCTTTGTCCACATTCACATCACATACCATGAGGTCACGGGTTCAAGTCCTGGAAACAGCCTCTTGCAGAAATGCAGGGAAAGGCTGCGTACTAAAGACCCAAAGTGGTCGGACCCTTCCCCGGACCCTGCGCAAGCGGGAGCTACTGCACCGGGGCTGCCCCCACATTCACATCACATGCATACAAATGTATCTAGACATGTTTCATGTGGATGTTCACTCATTTTAGTATGCATCTAGACAACATGTGTAATACCTAAAACATCTTATATTTAGGAACAGAGGGAGCAGAATGTTTTTTTATTTCTCCTAGTACTAGTAGTTACCGCAAGATTAGCTAATACTGTATCATCTATGGCTAAAGATAATAAGAAGCCACTGTTTCTAAAATTTGAGAAAGTTTTTCTGGTAGGTGCTAGGGTTCTACCGGTTCTAGGGCGAAGGTTGTAGGGGTGGAAGGGAGGTTGTCGAGGGGAAGAACGAACACGGCGGTGAGATGGCGCCGTGGCGGCTCGAGGGGAGGCGGCGGCTAGGGTTGGGAATCCGACTCCTGAGGGAGTCGGAGCAACAAATATGTTTATTGCTTGCTTTTCACGGAGTGTTTACAACCGTTTATATAACGAAATTGAGATAACTTGTGGGCCAAGCCCCTAACTAAACCTGCCCATTGGGCCTCCTTCGGGTATAGGTGACCCCGGTAATATCTCTCCCCGCCTGCGCAAACAGCTCGTCCTCGAGCTGGTAGTCTGGATAGTGTTGGCTGAACTCGTCACGCTGCTCCCAAGTGGCCTCCTCCTCCGGAAGGCCCTCCCACTGAACCAACAAGTACCACAGTCCGCGACAGAGTTGAGCCTGCAACACCTTCGCCGGACTCGGAAGAAGACACCCGTCTGCGGTTGGAGGAAGTGCTGGCGTCGCCGCCGGCGGCTCCCCACGGTAGGGCTTCAGCAGCCCCACATGAAAGACGTCGTGGATGCGAGCCCCGGCCGGAAGCTGAAGGCGATAGGCCAGTGTCCCGACGTGCTCCAGGATGGTGAATGGCCCGGCGTAGCGAGGACCCAGCTTGCGCTTTGCTCATGGGTCCAGGGACTTAGTAGTGCGGTGAAGAAGGCGCAGCCATACCCAATCGCCCATCGCGTACTCCGCCTCGCGATGGTGGCCGTCGTAGTAGTGCTTGGCCAGCTGCTGGGCCTGAAGGAGGCGTTGCCGCACTTCCGCAAGCATCTCATCGCGGCTACGAAGAAGCTCTCCCGCCGCTTCCGTCCGAGCTGTGGCCGGGTCAACCAGCAGGATGGATGGGGGCGGACGGCCGTAGACCACCTCAAATGGCGTGGCGCGCAGGGCGGAGTGATAGGAGGTGTTGTAGCAGTACTCCGCCCATGCGAGCAAATCCACCCATGCGCAAGGACGATCACCTGTGACACAACGCAAATACATGGCAATCACCTTGTTGACCACCTCCGATTGGCCGTCCGTCTGAGGGTGGAAAGCCGTGTTGAACCGCAGCTTCACCCCCGCCATCCGGAAGAGGTCGCGCCAAACATGCCCTATGAACACGGGGTCCCGATCGCTGACAATCGACGAGGGAAACCCGTGGAGGCGGACGATGCCGTCGAAGAAGGCACGGGCCACGGACGCGGCAGTGTAGGGATGGCCGAGCGCGATGAAGTGAGCATACTTGGAGAAGCGGTCGACCACCGTGAGGATGACGGACTTGCCGCCCACCTTGGGGAGGCCCTCGATGAAGTCCATGGAGATATCGGCCCAGACCTGAGTAGGCACCTCCAACGGCTGCAACAGACCCGCCGGCCGCAGCGTCTCCGTCTTGTTACGCTAGCACGTCTGTGGGGACCCCGGACTAGCTGTCTGAAATACCCTTGTGCCTACAACATCAGCGATCCCATGATCAGTCTGTCGCTGAGCACAATCAAACTGGTATCAAAAGAACATCCATAAATACCGAATAAAATTTACTTACTTGATTGAAGTCATAACTTCAACAGACACTTGCAGCGGAAATCATCAAACAGCGTGGAGCCCAAGTCATTAGCCATAACCCCACAGGCAGCTGACTAGGAAGCGCACTAGTTCGCAAAGACGTCATCGGTCTCTCGGTCTCCAGCATACTTCTTCTTGAACTCTGGACATGGGAATATCCAGGGACACAGCCATGAGTACATTTACGTACTCGCAAAACTACCCCCGATATGAGCATGCAATAGCATCATTTTTATTATAACAAAACCCTTTATTTTGAGAAGACATCTTTATATCTTTGTTTAAAAGAAACGAAGGCTTTTAGAACTTTTCCCATAAATCTGTCTTTGTAAGAAGTTTCTTTTAAAACTTTCTCCCGTAAATACATCTTTGTTGAAAAAGGTAAGAAGTCTCTTTTATAAACATTTTCCTGGAAAATCACCCTTTGTTTATTTCTCCAAAACTCCTCCTTTTCCGACCAAAACCATTCCTAGACAAATCATTTTTCCAACAACCTTATACCAACCCTTTGGTATAGTTGCATAAAACATTTCCCACTTTCAGGACACCAAACTTTGCACTTCTCGATCATAGCCCCTCAGGGTCCTCCACTTTTCCAACAACCTCATACCGACTCGTCGGTATAGTGCTCACATACAACATCTCCATTTTCCTTTCAAATCTTAAAACATTTCCAAAACTTGCACATGGTCAGAGGACAGCCTCCCAACTGTCCATATCCGAGGACTCGGCTATTCGAATAGTTTTATTACCCTCTGCAGAGGTAGCACGCTTTTAACCCACATCCATCCGGTAACTCATCGTGTCAGCCACGTCCCGCCATACAAGGTGTATGCGAAGTTGAGCCACCGACCATAGCCTCTCCTTTGCTCATGCTAGTATAGGATCCTACCCATATGATAATTCCCATCGACACTCAGTCCGGTCCCCGTCGGCAACCCAAGTGTGAGGACTCATATGTTTTTCCCGACGACCACATTTATGAAGTCTTCAATCCTCCTCCTTATCTTTCCATAGAGTTTGAGCGAGGACCCAGGTCAGGGGAGTTCACAAACCATCCCCTCACGCATAACGGAGTCATCTCCGTCGATGAGGTATCCCATACTAATAAGAGCAAATTATATGACTAAGCCCCGTTCCCATATGGGGGTAAACGTGGTCGCACAGATTATTGGCTGGTCGTCATAGTACAAAGACACAATGTGCATTTTTCATAAACACCTCCATTCTCCAGTTCTCCACTTCCATACCGACATCTCGGTATTCCATATCCACACAAGTATTTTCAAAGGAGTTTTGAGTAAACAATATTTTTCCCATCCTATAGTTTGAAAAAGAATTTCCATCTAATATCTCCATATAGGGTGTCCAAATAATATACTTGTATTTTTGAAACAAAGGGTTTTCAAAATCATAGCTTTAGTGGCAAACACCACATAAGTCACTTATGCTCTTTATAAGTAAAACATGTGAACCAAAATAGATGTATATAGATGCAAGCTCAGAGAGTAGCATGCCTGATTTCAGCATGATGTTCCTGGACTTCTCCTCATTGATCAAAGAAATAAACTCTCATCGTTCTCCGATAAATCCTTTCCAAATACCACCCCGGTAGCGTTTATCTCTAGCGTCGCAACATGAAAATAAAACAACACGCAATAAGCAAACCAAACCACAAGTGGTATACAAACAAGTAATCAACCACAACATATCACTAATTTAATCAAGCAACAAACTAAGATCTACATTTACAAGGGCATTATACTCACAGGAATATAACACCACAAACATGCTAAAACAAGAGGGCACAAAGACATCCTCAAATAGAGGTAATTAACAATCACTTTTCTTTAATCAGGAAATACTTCAGACAAAAGTTAAACTACCAATTAATCTTGGTAATTCAAAACATCTCACCAAGTTAAGGTGGAGACATTAACAAGATATTTAAGCTAGTACTCAACTCAAGACCATCAAGTTCATCAAACCATGCAAACATATTACCCATACCAATTTGCCTAACAAATTCCACTAACAGTACTAACATAATATAACCTGCTAAACAATAATAACATGCAAGCAATAGTACCACAACAATCCTTGACCAGCAAGGCATTCATATTAATCACACACAAATAATCTAACATCAAAACAAACTATCATAGCAATTCCTAATTACTAGGAAAAGACTATATAGGGAATAAAACCCTAACAATTACATGACTAACAAGTAGTTCCCCTAACATGCTAGTAAAACAAGGAAACATGTCATAACAGTGGATTACCACCACACACATGCTAGGAAACACATTTGTAATAATAAAGTTATAACACAACAACTAATAAAGTCCTAATAAAAATAGGCAGAAAATGCCTAAAACTTATAATTAGCACCACAGTCAATCAATGACTCCTAAATTCAAACCAATTTAGGGATATGTTCTCCTATACATATAGAAGACATGCCAATTGGATTTACTCCAAAATTCATCTCACAAAAATCTACAAAAATCACCAAAGTGCTACTGGTGTGTTTTTAAGAATGAATAAAACTTCTGTTTTATACTTCCTCTACATACAAGGCCAACAGATCTGGAAAGGTAGCATCTCAACCTATCCAGAGAATTTTAGTTTGCAATTTTTGGATCTATAAAACTCTAGATATTTAATAATTAGTGGAAAAGATACTTTTTACAAGTTTTAGTATAGACAATAATTAAAAATATAATTTGGCAAGCCACCAGCTCTGCATGTTTAAGAAAACTCATAGGAACACAACAAAATTTGAATCAATCAACTTGCTATCACAGATTTACCACAATCGAATTAAAGCTACACTTGAATTTAAACAGGAAATAAAATTATCTATTAGATCTACTGAAAAAAAAACGGATGGGCCAGATCTGGCCCGGATCTGGCCGTGCGGCACAGATCACGGCCCAACTAGCGGCCCACACGCACGAACGGGTACGGCGTCGTCATCTCCTTCCTCGACACGCACCGCGGCAGAGCGAGGCACGCAGGGAGCGAGGCGAGGACGGCGCGGCGACTCCGGCGAACCTGAGAAGAAACGGAGGTGCCCATTAGGTAGAACAGAGGAAGGGGATCACAGGGATGCAGAAATGGCGGCGAATGGTGGACGAGGTTGCTCGAGAGCTTGCTGGAAAGGTGGCGGCCGGAGCTTCGGCTGTGGCCGGAGAAGAATGGACGGTGCGGTCGATTCGCGGCTTCCCGGCTTGATTCCTGCGGCGAGGGTGAAGAGGACGTCGAGGCGGAGCTCGCGGGGCTCTTCGATCTGGACGGGGCGGCCTCAGTCGCCGGCGATGCACGACGGCAGCCAGGTCTAGGGTTCGGCCGGGGCATCAAGGAAATAGAAGAGAGGGAGAGCAGGGGGGCGAGTGAGTGCAGGAGGGAGAGCAGAGCGCCAGGGGGGCCTCCTTATCCTCCTCCGAGCGGCAGGAGAGCGAGAGGGGGGGGGTCCGGGCGGCGAGCGACGTCGACGAACGACACGGCGACGCGGCGCCACTGTTGCGACAGGAAGAGGATCAAGATCTTGCAGAAAACCCCCTAGACTTCTTTTCCCAATTACAACTAGGTCCTTTTCTTAATTTCTTTTATTTCTTTTAAAACCAGAAGCTTTTCAGGGATTTTATTGAGGCACTAAAACCTTTTAGAAAAATTTGTAAAAATTTGAGTAGGCTCCCTTGTCAAGTAGAAGCTCCACAAAAATTGGTTTTACAAAATAAAATGTTTTGAACAACTTTTGTTCATAGGCTTTAAATATGGCATTTTTGGATAAAATCAACTTGATATTCTTTTTGCAATTCAAAAGCAATTGAGAAAATATTGTTTTGAACTTTTGGAACTCCCTTGATAAATATATTAGCTTTTGTATTTGTGTTTGTCAGAAACAAACACATTTGAATTGAATCAAAAGAATAAAATAGGATTTCATAATTTAAATAAAATTTAGTGAATACTATATAATTTTGAGAAGGAAGGGGGTATGAGAATGAGATGGTCATCTATGTACCTCATCCCTGGAATTAATTTCATAAAGAAAATATTTTCTTGAGAGAATTAGAGAGTGAGGTAGATAGATTAATATATTAAGATCATTTCACCCAACTTATGATCCTAATTCAATTTGTTGAGTAATTTTGGGAGTTTTGCTTTATTTAAGTCACATTCCAAATTTGTTTCCAAGTGTGTTTGTAATTTACTACCCTAGCACACTTGGTTAATTTTTACACCCAAGCAACAACACAACAAGATCACAACAATCACAAGGATGATGCATTCAAGACAAACAAGTCACATACACAAAAAGGAGCAACCACACATACCGGTCACACAAGGTCAAACAGAGCAATGGGTAGTAAAACACAATCATCAGTGAAATATTTCAAAAGTTTTTGTTGGTTCTGAAATTTGGGTCTTGTGAAACTAAGTTTTTCTTAGTTTCGAAATTTGGGATGTGACAGCTCTTCCCCCCTTAAAAATAAATCTCGTCCTCGAGATTTGCCCGGTGGTAACAGGGGAGCACGAAGGCACGGGTTTTGGTTGGCGATACTTCTGAGGTTGTTGCTTCTTCAGTGAGGTTGCCGTGTGAGATCTTGACAACTTGATGATGCGAGGCTTTCTTTGTCGATAAACTTCTGTGCTGAGTTCAGATCCTTGATGATGGGGTTGTCTTGACGATTGACTCGGATGGACAGTCTTGGTTGGTTGCTTCCAGATACTACAAGGCTAAGGCGCAAGGATCTAATTATTACTATGTTCCTGTATACCTATTGCAGGTCTTCCCCCCTTAAAAAGGGGTCTTGAATCGGCCTTGTTGAAAGTCACAGCTGGAGTTGACTTGGAGGCATCATTCTTCTTGAGTAGCCTGACGATCGTCGTCTTGGTGTCACTCCTCGGTGCTTGGAGTTGTTGCAGATATCACTTCCAGATATTTTCTCCTTACGAGGGTCGCAGATGGGGATGCGTTGTTTTCAGGATGCGTCAAGTCTGGGTACTTGACTCTCTCCGGGATCTAGTTAGTAGAGGGATATTATAAACTTCTAAGGGCGTCTGGACTTGCTTGGTGGTTGATGTTGCCAACAGCAGGTGCTTCCGTTGTTTGATTCTTCTTAGTGACTTCCGGTAGATCTTCTTCACGCTTTTCTTCCTTCGGCTTGGCGGGAAAAAGGCTGGCCATGAAGGACTTCTTTGGTTCTGGGTCTTCACAAGTAAGTTAGAGTGCACCCGAATAGTTAAGGTTTCCGGGAAAACTTTCTGGTTGAGGGGCTTAAGTTAGTTTTCAAGGGAGTTGGGTGTTATACTCTGAACACCAAACTTTTTAAACCTAAGATCCGAAACAACTAACTTTACATAGGCCTCTAATTCTCGAGTCTTCCAAATTCCATTCCAATATCTCTGGTAAGGCCACTACTATCAATAGTTAATTGAATCATGGTCTTTTGCCCAAGCTAAAGTTATTAATCCACCATCATCTTCCTCGGGCATAAACTCTTTATCACAGTATAGTTCAATCTATCGGGTACCCATCAAACCCTTTTGGCATATTCTCCCCATTATATTCGATCACAAAAATCGTAGTGGTCCACCAATTATTTCTTGATTAATTTATTCCCCAGATAGGCATATCTCAAATTATCTGACTCCTTCAGATTGCCATCTTCCCACGATCATATCATCAAAGCTAAATAAAGCATCCAACAATCATGTGATCATACCATCAAAATTTTGACCCACTTTCTAACCAAATTCAGATTTCATTTCAACACTTTCGGGCCTTGATCTCTTAATCAAAGATAAACGATCTTTCTAAGAATAATCCAAACAGAGCGTGACAAGCTCTGAAAACTACTGTCACCTAGAATGTCTTGCTACTAGACCAAATCATATTGATTCCTAGAATCCGATAAACATTCACTTATCCTCCACCAATTATTTCTTGCATACAACGATCTACTCATCTGCTAAATCATCTTTGACCACTCCCTATAATTCCATAAGAATTTAGTACAAGGGTCACTTGCCTAAGAATCACCCTAAACATTCCAACACCGGAGTATTCTTCTTAATTTACTTGCTTCTAACCAATCCAAACATCATTTTATCAGCAAGTGATTCCTAAAAATCCAATAACTTTCACCTTTATTTCTAAACCTTGAATCAAGGGTCACGTCTCCTAGTTCCAGATAACCACCAATGGTTGGGGACCACAACTGGTTAGCCCCAGAGTATTAATCAATTATATCATCTGTTCAATCCCAATTAATTTATCGATCCACTCCAAGTTTTCACTCCTTTTATAAACCCCAAATTTTTGATATTACCAACAGCATCCACCAAATTTTGATCTCGTCAAGATACTTTTGGCTAACAACTTTCAATTCAACACCCTTATATCTTCCTACAGCCTCCTTTCTAACAACTAGTTTTGAGTCGGTCTCTGGCACCTCTTAATGGTCCCTAGAAAAAGTTAGTGAGGAACCTTCGCACCAGTTGTTTTTCAAAAGGGGGGGGGTACTTGGAGAAACACTATAAATCTCCATGTGACTTTCTCACTTGGAACTTGAGTACCTCCTAAGGTATACTCTTGGTTTAAGAAAATTATTATTGTTTTTGATTTAAGTTCCAACATCCTTTGTCTCACCCTGCGGTGAAGACATCCACTAGTTCCAGCAAAGCTTTCCATTAGTTAGTTGTGTAAGAATGTGGGTGTCCTTTATGACATCGAATTGCCTTAGTCATACAAGAAGAATTTGTTAACAAGGTAGCTAGTCTTGTCATCAAACTACTTTTCATATTCCCGAGGCTGAGATGTACTGGTTTATCTGATGTTCCGTTCATTTGTATATGACACTCAATTGTTGGAGCCTACAAAAGTGATTTGTTAACAAGTTCATGAGGCTTGTTACCAAACTACTTCTATATAACACGACATTGGAATGTCACACTATTTCTAGAGAGATTAAGAATAATAGATTCTGATATATGAGTTTCCAAATACTCAAGGATAATCTGGTATATTAATTACTTCATTGCCAACTTAAGAAATCTCTCTTCAAAGTCTCTTTGTCGCAGTTCCTCCTTCTTGTGGTCTCTGAGCTCGAATCTTCATAGCAACTTTCCTACACTCCTTGAGTTCTCCTAGTTACCAACCCTAAATGAATCTCCTGATGTCCTTGTTTCTTGTCAAGGCTTGAAGTCCTAAAAGATTGGTTGGTACTATCATGGACTTAAGTCAGATGTTAGTCTAAAGTTAGATACGATAAGTTAGTGTGGTATTCTTGTAATTTCACAAGTTATTTTTGCGAGGTAAGGCTCGTGTCTTCACGAGGTTGGCGTAAAATTGCAGTTTCCTTCGAGATCTTGACGCACTTGCTCCAGACGGTGCATGAAGGTCATTGTCTGACTTGCCGGTTAAGTCGCAAAATCTCAGGCTATTTGGTTAAAAATCGGGGTCTTTTGTACCTCGCGGAACTGTCAGTTCTTATCGGAAGATGGTTTAGATGAGAGGAGAAATATTTCAGAAAGATTTTTCCTAGGTGGTTTTACATTTGCAACAAAGTGCAACTATGGCGAAGAGGTCAAAAATGGTTTTGATAGGTGGCAAAAGGAATTTTATAAAAAGAGAATTTTGAGGTTACTTATGTTGCCGACAAGGCGTGATTGTGAACACACAAGAAAAACAACACACACACAGAGAACTCACAACAAACAACACATAAGCAGAGTACTCATAAGCAAGGAGCACACAAACAAACAACACACAAGGTACATTTAGTACCAACGGACGTCTAATACTCGTGGTAGTCGGGTGGTACAGCCAAGGTTCCTATCAGGTTTATCCTATGGTCTCGGTTAGACATGGTTGGTGAAGTTTTCACTCTGTCGCCTTAGGCTCTAGCGGGAGGAATTGAGATTATCGAAGTTGCAACTTGAGTAGAATTGTTGATGTTGAGTTGAGGTCTTCGAAGGTCTCTTGCTTGGTTGACTTCGAAAATCTTGGTATTTGCAGATCAATCACCTCGATTTGGAATGTTGAGCACTTGTGATGGAAGCTTCTGCTTGTAGGTGCTAGCTAATTAGGTCTCACTTGGGTTCATCGTCAAGTATTTTGAACAGGCAAGAGGGATTAGAGAATTCCTTGGAAAATCTTAAATAGAGTGATAAGACTCAGAAATATTTGAGAAGGTGAGAAGAGTGGAAGTTATTTTTGGACTTCCTTAGATAAAAGTATGTTTTTGGTAACAATATATTTTTAACAAAATATTTCTTTACTAACTAACGTCCATGCTAACTAAGGTCTGTTACAGTCAGGATGGCTCTGATACCAAGTCTGTGGGGACCCCGGACTAGCTGTCCGAAATACCCTTGTGCCTACAACATCAGCGATCCCATGATCAGTCTGTCGCTGAGCACAATCAAACTGGTATCAAAAGAACATCCATAAATACCGAATAAAATTTACTTACTTGATTGAAGTCATAACTTCAACAGACACTTGCAGCGGAAATCATCAAACAGCGTGGAGCCCAAGTCATTAGCCATAACCCCACAGGCAGCTGACTGGGAAGCGCCCTAGTTCGCAAAGACGTCATCGGTCTCTCGGTCTCCAGCATACTTCTTCTTGAACTCTGGACATGGGAATATCCAGGGACACAGCCATGAGTACATTTACGTACTCGCAAAACTACCCCCGATATGAGCATGCAATAGCATCATTTTTATTATAACAAAACCCTTTATTTTGAGAAGACATCTTTATATCTTTGTTTAAAAGAAACGAAGGCTTTTAGAACTTTTCCCATAAATCTGTCTTTGTAAGAAGTTTCTTTTAAAACTTTCTCCCGTAAATACATCTTTGTTGAAAAAGGTAAGAAGTCTCTTTTATAAACATTTTCCTGGAAAATCACCCTTTGTTTATTTCTCCAAAACTCCTCCTTTTCCGACCAAAACCATTCCTAGACAAATCATTTTTCCAACAACCTTATACCAACCCTTTGGTATAGTTGCATAAAACATTTCCCACTTTCAGGACACAAAACTTTGCACTTCTCGATCATAGCCCCTCAGGGTCCTCCACTTTTCCAACAACCTCATACCGACTCGTCGGTATAGTGCTCACATACAACATCTCCATTTTCCTTTCAAATCTTAAAACATTTCCAAAACTTGCACATGGTCAGAGGACAGCCTCCCAACTGTCCATATCCGAGGACTCGGCTATTCGAATAGTTTTATTACCCTCTGCAGAGGTAGCACGCTTTTAACCCACATCCATCCGGTAACTCATCGTGTCAGCCACGTCCCGCCATACAAGGTGTATGCGAAGTTGAGCCACCGACCATAGCCTCTCCTTTGCTCATGCTAGTATAGGATCCTACCCATATGATAATTCCCATCGACACTCAGTCCGGTCCCCGTCGGCAACCCCAAGTGTGAGGACTCATATGTTTTTCCCGGCGACCACATTTATGAAGTCTTCAATCCTCCTCCTTATCTTTCCATAGAGTTTGAGCGAGGACCCAGGTCAGGGGAGTTCACAAACCATCCCCTCACGCATAACGGAGTCATCTCCGTCGATGAGGTATCCCATACTAATAAGAGCAAATTATATGACTAAGCCCCGTTCCCATATGGGGGTAAACGTGGTCGCACAGATTATTGGCTGGTCGTCATAGTACAAAGACACAATGTGCATTTTTCATAAACACCTCCATTCTCCAGTTCTCCACTTCCATACCGACATCTCGGTATTCCATATCCACACAAGTATTTTCAAAGGAGTTTTGAGTAAACAATATTTTTCCCATCCTATAGTTTGAAAAAGAATTTCCATCTAATATCTCCATATAGGGTGTCCAAATAATATACTTGTATTTTTAAAACAAAGGGTTTTCAAAATCATAGCTTTAGTGGCAAACACCACATAAGTCACTTATGCTCTTTATAAGTAAAACATGTGAACCAAAATAGATGTATATAGATGCAAGCTCAGAGAGTAGCTTGCCTGATTTCAGCATGATGTTCCTGGACTTCTCCTCATTGATCAAAGAAATAAACTCTCATCGTTCTCCGATAAATCCTTTCCAAATACCACCCCGGTAGCGTTTATCTCTAGCGTCGCAACATGAAAATAAAACAACACGCAATAAGCAAACCAAACCACAAGTGGTATACAAACAAGTAATCAACCACAACATATCACTAATTTAATCAAGCAACAAACTAAGATCTACATTTACAAGGGCATTATACTCACAGGAATATAACACCACAAACATGCTAAAACAAGAGGGCACAAAGACATCCTCAAATAGAGGTAATTAACAATCACTTTTCTTTAATCAGGAAATACTTCAGACAAAAGTTAAACTACCAATTAATCTTGGTAATTCAAAACATCTCACCAAGTTAAGGTGGAGACATTAACAAGATATTTAAGCTAGTACTCAACTCAAGACCATCAAGTTCATCAAACCATGCAAACATATTACCCATACCAATTTGCCTAACAAATTCCACTAACAGTACTAACATAATATAACCTGCTAAACAATAATAACATGCAAGCAATAGTACCACAACAATCCTTGACCAGCAAGGCATTCATATTAATCACACACAAATAATCTAACATCAAAACAAACTATCATAGCAATTCCTAATTACTAGGAAAAGACTATATAGGGAATAAAACCCTAACAATTACATGACTAACAAGTAGTTCCCCTAACATGCTAGTAAAACAAGGAAACATGTCATAACAGTGGATTACCACCACACACATGCTAGGAAACACATTTGTAATAATAAAGTTATAACACAACAACTAATAAAGTCCTAATAAAAATAGGCAGAAAATGCCTAAAACTTATAATTAGCACCACAGTCAATCAATGACTCCTAAATTCAAACCAATTTAGGGATATGTTCTCCTATACATATAGAAGACATGCCAATTGGATTTACTCCAAAATTCATCTCACAAAAATCTACAAAAATCACCAAAGTGCTACTGGTGTGTTTTTAAGAATGAATAAAACTTCTGTTTTAGACTTCCTCTACATACAAGGCCAACAGATCTGGAAAGGTAGCATCTCAACCTATCCAGAGAATTTTAGTTTGCAATTTTTGGATCTATAAAACTCTAGATATTTAATAATTAGTGGAAAAGATACTTTTTACAAGTTTTAGTATAGACAATAATTAAAAATATAATTTGGCAAGCCACCAGCTCTGCATGTTTAAGAAAACTCATAGGAACACAACAAAATTTGAATCAATCAACTTGCTATCACAGATTTACCACAATCGAATTAAAGCTACACTTGAATTTAAACAGGAAATAAAATTATCTATTAGATCTACTGAAAAAAAAACGGATGGGCCAGATCTGGCCCGGATCTGGCCGTGCGGCACAGATCACGGCCCAACTAGCGGCCCACACGCACGAACGGGTACGGCGTCGTCATCTCCTTCCTCGACACGCACCGCGGCAGAGCGAGGCACGCAGGGAGCGAGGCGAGGACGGCGCGGCGACTCCGGCGAACCTGAGAAGAAACGGAGGTGCCCATTAGGTAGAACAGAGGAAGGGGATCACAGGGATGCAGAAATGGCGGCGAATGGTGGACGAGGTTGCTCGAGAGCTTGCTGGAAAGGTGGCGGCCGGAGCTTCGGCTGTGGCCGGAGAAGAATGGACGGTGCGGTCGATTCGCGGCTTCCCGGCTTGATTCCTGCGGCGAGGGTGAAGAGGACGTCGAGGCGGAGCTCGCGGGGCTCTTCGATCTGGACGGGGCGGCCTCAGTCGCCGGCGATGCACGACGGCAGCCAGGTCTAGGGTTCGGCCGGGGCATCAAGGAAATAGAAGAGAGGGAGAGCAGGGGGGCGAGTGAGTGCAGGAGGGAGAGCAGAGCGCCAGGGGGGCCTCCTTATCCTCCTCCGAGCGGCAGGAGAGCGAGAGGGGGGTCCGGGCGGCGAGCGACGTCGACGAACGACACGGCGACGCGGCGCCACTGTTGCGACAGGAAGAGGATCAAGATCTTGCAGAAAACCCCCTAGACTTCTTTTCCCAATTACAACTAGGTCCTTTTCTTAATTTCTTTTATTTCTTTTAAAACCAGAAGCTTTTCAGGGATTTTATTGAGGCACTAAAACCTTTTAGAAAAATTTGTAAAAATTTGAGTAGGCTCCCCTTGTCAAGTAGAAGCTCCACAAAAATTGGTTTTACAAAATAAAATGTTTTGAACAACTTTTGTTCATAGGCTTTAAATATGGCATTTTTGGATAAAATCAACTTGATATTCTTTTTGCAATTCAAAAGCAATTGAGAAAATATTGTTTTGAACTTTTGGAACTCCCTTGATAAATATATTAGCTTTTGTATTTGTGTTTGTCAGAAACAAACACATTTGAATTGAATCAAAAGAATAAAATAGGATTTCATAATTTAAATAAAATTTAGTGAATACTATATAATTTTGAGAAGGAAGGGGGTATGAGAATGAGATGGTCATCTATGTACCTCATCCCTGGAATTAATTTCATAAAGAAAATATTTTCTTGAGAGAATTAGAGAGTGAGGTAGATAGATTAATATATTAAGATCATTTCACCCAACTTATGATCCTAATTCAATTTGTTGAGTAATTTTGGGAGTTTTGCTTTATTTAAGTCACATTCCAAATTTGTTTCCAAGTGTGTTTGTAATTTACTACCCTAGCACACTTGGTTAATTTTTACACCCAAGCAACAACACAACAAGATCACAACAATCACAAGGATGATGCATTCAAGACAAACAAGTCACATACACAAAAAGGAGCAACCACACATACCAGTCACACAAGGTCAAACAGAGCAATGGGTAGTAAAACACAATCATCAGTGAAATATTTCAAAAGTTTTTGTTGGTTCTGAAATTTGGGTCTTGTGAAACTAAGTTTTTCTTAGTTTCGAAATTTGGGATGTGACAACGTCACACACGACCGCACCCAGTTTCGGACCAGGGCTCGATCACCCGGAATGTAGAAGTCGGCGTAGAGACGATGGAGGGTCTTCTGCACACCCTCGTGACCTGCCGAGTGTGCCATCAGCAACACCTGGTGACGGAGGTCGTCGTGGTCCGACACAAAGACCCGACGCCCATGCAGGAGCAAGCCGTCAGCCAGGCGCCACGGCTCCTCCAAGTCGCCAGCAGCAAGCCGCTGCCGAAAGAGCTGAGCGTCCGGTGCGGCTGCGGTGGCCCGTCGGATGTCGGCGAAGAGGGCGAACGTGGGCCCCGAGCGGATGCAGAGCGCCGCCCCCTCAGCATCTCCGATGGCTGCGTCGTGGGGGGCATCGCGGCGAGACAGGGCGTCGGCCACGGTTTTAAGGTGGCCCGGACGGTACTCGACGGTGAAGTCGAAGCCAAAGAGCTTGCTGAGCCACTGGTGCTGCGGCACCGTCGACAGCCTCTGGTCCAATAAGAACTTGAGGCTGTAGTGATCTGTGCGAATCCGGAACGACCGGCCCCAAAGATAGGGCCGCCAGTGGCGCACCGCCTGCACCAAGCCAATGAGCTCCTGCTCGTAAGCGGCGAGCTTAAGATGGCGCGCTGCGAAGGGCCTGCTGAAGAAGGCGAGTGGCCCGTCGCCCTAATGAAGGACCGCACCAAACCCCACACCGGAGGCGTCGCAGTCGACGATGAACGGGCGGTCGAAGTCCGGCATCTGAAGAACGGGTCCCGTCGTGAGGGCCCCCTTCAGAGCCTCGAACGCCGCCGTGGCCTCGTCATCCCAAGCAAAGGCGTCGCGACGCAGCAGCCGCGTGAGTGGGGCCGCGATGAGGCGGAACTCCCGGATAAATTTCCGGTAGTACCCCGCGAGCCCGAGGAAACCGCGGAGGGCCCGCGGCGAGTGCGGCGTCAGCCAAGCCGCGACGGCCGCCACCTTGTCGGCATCCATAGCCACCCCCTCGGCCGAGATGACGTGGCCGAGGTAGGCGACCGAAGATGTCCCGAACGAGCACTTCGAGCGCTTAAGGTGAAGACGATGCGCTCGAAGCTCGTTAAAGACGATGGCGATGTGTTGAAGGTGCTCCGCCCACGAGGTGCTGTAGATAAGAATGTCATCAAAGAAAACGAGCACAAACCTTCGCAGGTACGGCCGGAGGACGTCGTTCATTAGGGCCTGAAAGGTCGTCGGGACGTTGGAGAGGCCAAAAGGCATCACCAAAAACTCGAAGTGGCCATGATGAGTCCGAAACGCCGTCTTGGCGACATCATCCGGATGCATCCGCACCTGGTGGTAGCCCGACCATAAGTCGAGCTTGGTGAAGAAGCGCGCCCCATGGAGCTCGTCGAAGAGCTCGTCGACCACCGGAATAGGAAACTTGTCCTTGAGCGTCATGGCATTAAGGGCGCGGTAGTCGATGCAGAAGCGCTACGTGCCGTCCGACTTGCGGACGAGGAGCACCGGCGCCGAGAATGGCGACGTAGAGATGCAGATGATGCCCGCGATGATCATGAGCGCGCACTGACGCTCCAGCTCGTCCTTCTGCAGCTGGGGGTAGCGGTAGGGCCGCACTGCCACCGGCGCCATGTCCGGCAAAAGATGGATGCGGTGATCATACACCCGGACGGGCGGAAGGCCCTGAGGCTCGTCGAAGAGGTCGCCGTGCTGCTGCAGGAGGTGATCTAACAGTGGGCGCTCGGACTCGGTGGAGGTCGCGGCAAGCTGCAGCTGCGGTTTCGCCAGAGAGGCGCCCCCGATGCCCTCCCATCGGATACGGTGACCCAGACGCCAGAAGGTCATCGTCAAGGTGTCGAAATCCCAGAGGATGGGACCGAGGGTCCGCAAGAAGTCGACGCCGAGAATGAAGTCGAAGCAGCCCAAGTCGATGCCAGCGCATGTGATGAAGTGCTCGTCGCCGATGGTGATTGGGACGTCTCGCGCCAGCCCGTGACACCGTAGGCGGTCGCCGTTCGCCACCACGACCTGAAGGTGCTCCCCGCCCGTCGGTTTGAAGTGCTAAGCGGCGCATCGTAGCCTCGGGCAGGAAGTTATGCGTGGAACCCGTGTTCAGGAGGGCCACCAGACGCTGGCCGTGAATCATCACCGGCAAGAGCATAGTGCGCTCGTCACGGATACTAGCAAGCGCATGGAGCGAGACCACGAATGCTGTCGCAGTCGTGGTTGCGGGGACGGTCTCCGCAGCTGCGGGTGGTGGCAACTCGCCGAGCCCTTTGGCGGGTGTGTCCTCGATGTAGTCGACCGTCTCCAAGTAGAAGAGGCGCGGGCAGATGTGGCCCGGCACGTAAGGCTCGTCGCAGTTAAAGCAAAGGCCCTGGCGACGGTGCTCGAGCTGCTCGGCCGGGGTGAGCCGACGGAACGTCCGTGTGGCAGCCGGAGCGGGGGCAGCCGTGGTGGGCGGGGTCTGCCGGTCGGGCACAGGTGCGGCCGAAAGTGACCTGGCGGGCTGGCGGCCCCATCGTCCCGGTGGTGCCTGCTGTAACGCCTGTGCGCGACGCTCCACGTCCACCCGGATGTGATCCGGAAGACCACCAACGGAGAGCTCGGCCCGCTGCTGCCCCGTCACGCCAGGCGCGTGGCATGCGAGGGCCTGGAAACGGTCGGCGAAGTCCTGTACCGTGGAGGTGAAGGGGAGGCGGCCGAGCTCAGCCAGTCGGCTCCCGCGGATCGGTGGTCCGAAACGCAGGAGGCATAGCTCGTGAAAACGCTCCCAAGGGGGCATGCCGCCCTCGTCCTGCTCGAGGGCGTAGTACCACGTCTGTGCGGCGCCCCGGAGGTGATAAGAGGCGAGCCAGGTGCGGTCCGACGCGAGGGTGCGCTGCCCGCGGAAGAACTGCTCGCACTGGTTGAGCCAGTTGAGAGGGTCCTCTGTACCGTCGTAGGTGGCGAAGTCGATCTTGGCGAACCGTGGTGGCGGCTGTGTAGGGCCGCCCTGGCCGGAGGGCTCGACGCGACCCGTGTGTAGGACCACGAAACTCGACGTGGCGCTGGACGTGAGGGTGGGCGCTGGTGGTTCGCCGGCCGTAGTGTAGACCGGCGATGGCGACGACCCGGACAGCCATGCCGGTAGTGGTGATGGCGACGATGGAAAGCGGACCTGGTGGATGGGGACGCCGCCCGGTAGGGGTGAAACCGGCCCGACGCTGGGTGGCGGCTGCCACGGCAGGGCGGACGTGGGCGGCGGCTGTAGCGGCGGCCCTAGGAAGGCCACGGTGGAGGACCACGGCATGGCCGGCGGACCGGAGAGGGCGCCCGGCGGCGGTTGTGGCGGCCCATAGGGCCCGATCAAGTACTGGCGGATGCCCTGGACCGCGGTGACGAGGTCGTTGAGGACCCCGCTCATCTCCGCGGGGGTGTAGACGGCGGCGACCGACGAGGACGCGGACGCCGGCATGGTGGCGGCGGCCACCGGGAAGGTCGGCGCGGAGGAGGTGATGGCGGCGGTGGTAGCGGGCATCGTGGCGGATGTGGTGGCCGAAGAAGACATGGTCGAACAAGAGCAATCTGATACCAAGGTGGTAGGTGCTAGGGTTCTACCGGTTCTAGGGCGAACGTTGTAGGGGTGGAAGGGAGGTTGTCGAGGGGAAGAACGAACACGGCGGCGAGATGGCGCCGTGGCGGCTCGAGGGGAGGCGGCGGCTAGGGTTGGGAATCCGACTCCTGACGGAGTCGGAGCAACAAATATGTTTATTGCTTGCTTTTCACGGAGTGTTTACAACTATTTATATATCGAAATTGAGATAACTTGTGGGCCAAGCCCCTAACTAAACCTGCCCATTGGGCCTCCTCCGGGTAAGGTGACCCCGGTCATAACATTTTCTTTGATCTTGTTCTTAATGATTACAATTATCAGCGATGATTGAATTTTGGTCCTAAAATAGAGTTGAATAGCTCCTCAAAACAGTGGGTATCACATTGAGTCCTCTATTGCCTTCAGAACAACAGTCCTTACGCACCATCGTGCCAACCTTGAAATCCTAGCCAGCAGTTCCACGTGTACTACCCCCAAACTGAAGTCCGAATGAGCACTCTAAGTATGCATCTTTTTCATATCTCTTTGAATTAAATGATCACATGGTTCAACGTACCACAGAACAACCTCGGGGATTTTATTATGAAAACTTCAGCCTAAAATGATGAAATTATTCAGGGTGAATCAAGAACGCATAATTATTTAATTTTACATATAATTTAGTGTAATGGTTCTCAGGTTAGGGTTATTTAGCCACTTAAGGATTTGAAAATCATTACAAAGTCATCCAGATGTTAAACAAAATATAGTTTTCTTTCTCCATTTGTTAAAGATTCGAAAAGCTGGTGTACTGAGATGTTTAAGTTATCGTGCATGCAAGTCTATAACCCGGAACTGACTCACACATACATATACATGTTTTGGGTCCATGTACTAAAAGTGAGGTGCAGTCAGACTCTTGCTGTTTAAATTTAGTATTATCCTAGCTTTTCTTTTTGAGAGGTAACAACGGGGACACACAGCACATTCACCCCACACCATATGTAAGGATGAGATCGGAGACGTCAAAGTCCTCTGGAGCACGGGACATGTGCTGTACCACTGGACGAACACGTGTGCGTACCTGGTCTATACCCTTAAAACATGTGCAAGGGACACTTTTATTGAGACACCCAAGCTGACCCCGGGGGTCAAACTCGGGCAGGTAGAGCGCAATCCCGGGCTCCAACCACTCGCTCTAGGCACAGTCTTCTAGGATTGTCGTAGCTATGTTGTGCTATTGGTCTAGGATTGTCATAACAGGAGCACCTAAGTGATGCAGATTCTAGTGTATGAGCTAGAGCTCAGTATTTTTACTATGCCTTGATTAAGAAATGGGGAAATTCGGTCAACTCTTCTCTGACCCTGCAATGTTTAAATAGATAAATAGAATGACATAAAAGCTGAGCATACTAGCAATGTTTGAATAGTGAATGACAACTTCAGTCACTTATAGCACTATTCAAACATATAAATTCCTTGCCCTCATAAATTTGCAGGATTCTCTGGTTACAAAGTTTAAAACCGTGAACTGCCTGAAGTACCAGTTTGTCTGGAAAGTTGTCTTGCTGTTTGCGTCTGAGAATTCTGGCTTGAAGACAGATCTGAGAAGAAGTTTACAACATTAGGCTTTCATCAAGAACTGTTAACGATCGTCTAGGCAATTGGCGAAGCAAAACACCTAGCGCTTAATCGTGGTACGTGTGCCCTTAGGCGAGATAGGCACTAGGCAGAGGCGAAATTAGGAATTAACGCCTAGCGCTTTTTTGAACTTTGATAGGTCCTAGAAACAGTGGGTATCATGTTGAATTTTCTATTGCCTTGAGAACAGCTCATCCATGCACCAGCAGGCCGATCTTGAAATCCTAGTTGAACTCTTTCCATGTGTCCTACCTCCTAATTCAAGTCCGAATTAGCATCCTAATGTATGCATCCTTTACATATCTCTGTTAATTAAATGATCACATGGCTTAGTGTACCGCAGAACAACGTCAAAATTGCTAGCTTTCTCATTTAACTTGACTTTCCTTTTGCGAAGCAATGGATATGCTTATGTCAAATAGCATAACCCAAATATTACAATGATCACCTTTTTCCCAGACTTGTGCTCACGAAAAAGCAGACACCCGTCGTGAAAAATAGTTATTAAATTTGGTCAAAGGACTTCTTTCCCAGCTCCCAGTTCTTCTCCTAGTTGGTAGAAAATGACAACTGCACTTGTTTAAAAAAAATTATACTACTTCTTGTACTGCTATTGAATAATTTGTTCCTTTTAGCATCATATAATTGCCTTACATAACAGGAGGACCTAAATTATGCAGATTCTAGTGTATGGGGTAGAGCTCAGTTTTTCTACTATGCCCTGAGTACATAAAATGGGGAAATTCGGAATATTAAATGTAACGACACTCTTGTTTTGGTATTTCTTATTCAACTCTGCTGTGAGCAGTGAGCCTGCAGTGTTTAAATAGATACATAGAACGACATATAAGCTGAGCATACTTGTTTCTACATATGTACAAATTACATTCACTCATAGCACTATTCAAACATATAAATGCCCTGCTGTCGTAAACTGCAGGGTTCTCTGGTTACAAAATTTAAAGCTGTGAACTGCCTGAAGTAGCAGAATGTGTCTGGGAAGTTGTCGTGCTGTTTTGCGTCTGGGAAGTCTGGCTTGAAGACAGATCTGAGAAGAAGTTTATGACGTTGGGGCTTTCACCAAGAACTGTCAATGATCTTGGAACTGGAGGCATGTTCACATCAAGGAACCCCTCTAGGATTTGGACGATCTGGCCTGTCGTTGGTCTAGTGCTTTCATCATCTTGGATGCACCAACAAGCAACCTTGCAAGCTCTTGTGAGCTCGTCAGGATTCGCATCTCCTTTCAGCCTGGGATCCAGCAAGGTCTGTACATCCCCTTCATGGAGCTTGCTTGCAGCCAAGGTGGGGAAGAAAGTGTCATCTCCATGATCAGCATTCCTCCTGCCCGATATGATTTCAAAGAGCATCATGCCGTAGCTGAATACATCTGCCTTGGCTGTTATGGGCACGCCACTGATCCATTCAGGTGCAAGGTAACCCCTTGTTCCTCTCATCGTCGTCAAAACACGGCTGAAGTCTCGGCCTAAGAGCTTTGCTAGACCAAAATCGGCCACTTTTGGTACAAAGGACTCATCCAAGAGTATGTTATCTGGCTTGACATCGCAGTGTATGATGCAATCCCTACATTTCTCATGCAGGTAGTTTAAGCCTCTTGCTGTTCCAAGTGCAATTTGGTATCTGGTAGCCCAGCTCAATGCGGTTGTCTCACCAGGGAATAGTTGCACTTCGAGGGAGCCCTTTGGCATGAACTCATACACAAGCAGCCTCCTTGATCCTTCAGAACAGAAACCAAGAAGGCGGACCAAATTAACATGCTGGGTTGTCCCAATCGTGCTTACCTCGGCACGGAATTGCTTCTCCCCTTGATGGAACCCGTCAAGCCTCTTCACAGCAATGGAGGTTGAATCTGGGAGCTTCCCTTTGAACACCGAGCCGAAGGCACCTCCCCCGAGCTTCTCTGAGAAGTTGCTGGTGACATGCTGCAGATCACTGTACCTGAAGGCAATTAGTGTGCCCCCAGAAGTCTTGGATACCCGAAGAGTCCTGTCTCGGCGACGTTTCTGAAATAGGAAGAAGAACACAATACCAAGAACTATCAGAACTGCTGCAGCTCCACCAACAACTCCACCAATGATTGCTGTCTTGCTCTTTTTTGGGTCTGGCAGCTCGGATGCTGCAAGCCTGAGGAAGAGTGTGCCTACTCCATTTCCGGTGTATTCATCTTGGAGGTTCACCAGGTCTCCAGGCCAGACAAAGCAGCCACTTGAATTGTAAGTGTAAGCATTACACGCACAGTTCTTCAGACAAGCCAGCTCACACTCTTCAGGGCTCGTGCCCGCTGCACTCTGAGCATTATCAGGTAGCCTCACGCCTGCCATGGAATAGAACTTATCTGGCTTAGCCTGTCCGGAGCTGGAGTTGGTCTGGCACTGCAATGGCACGTTCCTCTTGCACCCACCACTGTAATCCTGAAGATCCCAATCACTCTGAACCTTCTGGCTGTACCCTTTGATGCAGGTGCAGAAGGGCAGGGCATTGTTGTTGCAGCTTCCATATGCCCCACAGATCTTATACACCTCACACTGCGACCGTGGCTGCGACCAGAACAAGTTCCACTGCTGTGCGGTGTCCAGCCATGTCCACTGCTTGATCTGTCCGTTCACGTCCATGATGAACCGGGAGATGACTGAATCATCCTTCATCGAGTAGAAGAAGTAGCTTTCTGTGGCGTTGTTGACAAACTGGAAGTTGTAGTTGTAACCGGCCGTCATCTCTGGCACGAGGCTAAAGATATTGCCGTTCCAGGGGCCACTGGTCCAGAAGGTTATGGATTTATTCCACTGGATGAAGTACTGTGTTGTGCCGTTGGGGTCTAGCTCCAGAGAGAACAAGCCAGGGGATGGGTCTGCGTTGTTCTTCCAAGGAACAAGCCTCTGGCTCAGGCCCGTGGTCTTGTTCAGCCCGAGCTTGCCCCCGGGAAGCCAGGTGTTTGTCTGGTGGTCGATGCTTCGCCAGTAAATTATGGATGAATTGGAGGCATCAGTGAGGTCGAGGCTACCGCTGTCCCTGATGATGGCCACGGTGGAGTTAGAGGTTGTTCTTACGTTGGTCGACCATAGCAGCTGGTTCTTGGCTTGATCAAGGAGGACGAGGTTGCCGTCGCTGGCGATTCCCAAGGAGGCAGTGGTCGGGTCGGACACCGGCACGTCGGTGGTTGCCGTCCACACGGTGGTCAGTATCGGTATGTTGCTGTACCATATGGCTATGTAGTAGTTGCCGGAGCTGGGAGATGCGGTGTTGCTTTGAGTTGGGGAGTAGAAGCCCAAGGCGAATTTGTTGCCCTGGGACACGATCTTCTGAGTCCCGGTCAAGGGTGTGGTGGAGTTGATGGTGTCGACGGCCGTGCAGAGAAGGATTTGGCCGAATAAGAGGAGGAAGAAGAAAAGAGCCATGGATGGGAGCTCGGAAGAATAGCCAGGGCTCGAAGGAGGAAGGGAGCCTGGATTTCTGGAGTAGCCTGTGGTGGTGGCGTTGGTGGGATAGTTATGAGGTTTTTAGGTTGGCCAGCATCAAGGCTAGTTCAAGGAAGAAGCCTTCTTTGACCTGGTAGTGCAGTTAGACGGGTTGACTGGTACAGGCCCAGCGGTCGTGTGGTGCTGAAATGAACAAAACTCCTGTGTTGAAAATTGAGGCACATGATTAGCGGTGTTTTCTCTCTCGATTGATTTATGTTATGTCTATTCGATTCAACTCTACAAGCAGTCGAATAATTAGTGGAGTATATGTTATGTTCATTGATTCAAATTAGTGAACAGAAATGCCAAGCTCTGACTGGTATGATGCCGACTGTTGCTAGAAGGTGGGAAAAAGAATGGTGTGAAGCCAGATTAATGTTTTCCTGCGGCAGAAGCTCCAGGGGGCAGCGTGGACTTGAAATAGTTTAACGAAGGCCGTTCGTTCAGCCGTCGCAATTTTTTTTAAATCTTCATTGTCATCTTGCGATTATATTAGTCCAATTTGTAACCTGGACCAGATGGTCTCATCCGGAAGATGAGCAGAACTTGTTTAGTGTGGCTGCTGTTCTTCTCGCGGGAGAACTTCCAGAACCGGTCGCTGTTAAAAGGTTAGCTCAGCTGGTCGTGGTGAATACCAGAATTTTAGAATTGTCTTCTGTTTGATTTAATGCGTCAGTTCAAGGATGCGATTTGTCAAGGCCGTGTTAATAAGGGGTGGGCAAATAAACCGAGAACCGAAAACCGATCCCGAATAAACCGAGACCGAATCCAAATAAACCGAAGACCGAAAACTCGGATCTATGTACGGTTCTTAGTTGTGAAAACCCGAATTTTCTTCGGTTGTATTGGTTTCAACCATCGGTTGACCGAAGTACCAAAAGCACCGATATGCTATCCACATGGTAGCAAATAGTAGCGAGGCCCAACAACCATGTGGCCCAAACGTCCTTTGCAGCACCCATCGTACATAGCACACACATGGTACCTGATACAAGAAAAATAGATCGGACTGTCCCCAACCTGGCCACGCCTACAACGCCAAGCGAGGATAACACTGATTTCCCCATTCCTAACCTAGCCGCCAGGACATTATCTCTCCTGATCTCGTCCCCTGCCGGCGGTGTAGGCGGCCCGGCAGGCCGGCGGCCAGCGACTTATCTCTGTTCTTCATTCTTGTCTTTCATGTCCCCTTGACTTCCATCTAGCTATCTCCTCTATCATCACGTTCGGGATTATTTTTGGTGAACTCACGTCCTCACTAGAAGCTTATTTTTGCCATGCGAGATGTTCTTGCCTGTAGGGATCTCATTTCGCTCGTATCATTCTTCCATCGCTCAAGTTTCTTTTCCTATCTGGCTATCTCATCTCGTCTGTTGGCAAACAAGATCGGTCTTGTTCGGTCAAACCGAGGACCGAACCGAAACTCTCGGTGCACCGATGCCTCGGTTAGCTGATCCTCAAATGACCGATCGGTCATTGATTTCTGAAGACCGAAATTTCCAATAACCCGAGGAACCGAACCGATTGGTTCGGTCTAACCGAACGCCCAGGCCTAGTGTTAATTATACAGGTAAATGCAGTACAGTCTTTCTAAAGGTGTAAATGACGTCTCTGGTTTGTTTTTCTCCCCTTTTCCCCAATTGATCGTGTTTTGACCCAGTCCACATATGAAGGGGTAATCTGGTTATATTGAGCGAAGATTTGGGGCAAAATTGCTGTTGGAGAAATAATTGCCGTGTTGGACGACCAACTGACTAATCTCAATCTTTTTTTGAAGGATTCCTCAGTTGAATCGTCATCATCTTTCAAGTAGTGTCCTGTCCCGTCAGTCATTCTAGAACTTCTTTTTCCTGACTAAGTCATTCGACAGCTATAGGTATTATACGTCCCTTTCATCGGTTAGATGATGGAAACTGTTCGTCAAATTTAATACAGAGGTGATTTGTGGTAAACCAAGTGTAGGATTTGTCAGGGCATTCGACAGCGCGCTAAAATTTGAGTCCTGATAGGGGAAGTGATTCCTTAGCCGCCCCTTGGGCATTATTGACAAAATCTATCTTCAAACCGACGAGCTTAAGGTCGAGTTATTGGGTTCAACTGTAATTGGACCCAACAAACTTTAAATGTCAAGATCGACATGTTACGCAACGAACTTTAGTTGTACCCGCATGAGCTAAGCTAAGTATGAGAGGAATAATCCACCAAATTTGTGGCTGGATATATATACCCCAGAGTTTCTTATTCCTTTCATTGTGGACGATGTAACTATTGTTTTAAGTTAATAAGAGCATCTCCACCGGGGCCTCTAAATGTGTGTCCAGCACCCCCAATTGGGCCTCCTTTGGGGTGTCGGACATGTGTCCGGTCAACATTTAGAGGCCGCCCACAGCGGTACTCCCTAAAGGCTCACCCCCCAAACGCCCCGAAATTAGAGCGAATTGTCAAACACCTTGCGGGCGCACGAACCGCCGCCGGTTCGCCGCCACGACGCTCCGCATTACGACGCTTCGTGTGGATTGCAACCGCCGCCGCGTCAATTCGGATTGCGTTCGCACCGCTTGGCACCAATATAAAAATCCTCGCGGCCGCACATCGATCTCATTCTTTTCGCCCACAACTCGCTCGCCATGTCGTCACCTGAGAAGAAGCCGGTGCTGCCCGATCAGGAGGAGAAGAAGGAGGCGGTGCTACCCGATCAGGAGGAGGAGAAGGAGGCGGTCCTGGTGGTCGATTAGGAGGAGGAGAAGGAAGCGGCCGTGCTGGTCGACGATCAGCATGCCGTGGTCGCCGCCGAACAACATCAGGAAGAGGACGCGACGGAACAGGGCGGCGAGCCCACAACTCCATCCCCGGCACGCCCTGCTTTCTCTCCCTGGGAACTTTGGTCGCCGTGGCCGTCCGTGCGGTAGGGGCATATGCAGGGCCGGCCGTTCCCCAGCCCCAGAACCGGAGTGGCAGCCGGGAACTCCTGACGCGGCGCCGGCGGACGACGTGCCTGGGACACCGCCGCCTAAGGATGAGTCTGATGACGACGAGTAATCATATGTAATATAGTACGTGCATGCATTAATAAAGGTTGAAAATAAATAGGTTCTAACTTGTACAACACAAGTTCATATTCGGCTACAAAGTTTAAATTCAAATTAAACTTTAAAACATATCACTCTTGCGCTGCCCCCGCCGGCTGATTCGCTTTGATAGCCCATGCGTGCGCCACGAGGTCATTGTGCAGTCGGTTATGCGTAGCTTCGTCGCGAATTTCCCGAATTACGGCAACAAATTCACGATACGCCGTCGGCACGCCCGGCTATGGATTAGCCATTGGCCCCTGGAAATCGAACTGCTCGCCGACCTGTTGCCTCCTTGTAGGACGCTCGTCCTCAATGATCATGTTGTGCATGATGATACAAGCATTCATGATAGCATCCATTTCGTCTGGCGACCATGAGAGACAAGGGTAGCGGACAACAGCCCACCTGTCCTGCAGCACACCAAAAGCCCGCTCCACATCTTTGCAAACAGCCTCTTATCTCTTTGCAAAATGGCAATGTGACTCGCCGACAGGGTTGCGGATTGTCTTCACAAATGTAGCCCAACTGGGATAGATACCGTCAGCAAGATAGTACCCCTTGATGTACTCATGGCCGCCGGTCATATAGTTGCATGGTGGAGCTAGGCCATCGACAACTTTCTTGAACACAATGGAATTGTAGAGCACGTTGATGTCATTGGCGGCACCGACGGTGCCGAAGTAGGCATGCCATATCCAAAATTCATGATCGGCCATGGCTTCAAGTATAACACTGCACTTCCCGTGATGCCCTGACTTGTACATCCCTTGCCACTGATAGGGGCAGTTCTTCCAGTTCCAGTGCATGCAATCTATGCTTCCAAGCATCCCTGGAAATCCTCTTGCTGCGCCTTGTGCCAAAATACGCGCCGTGTCTTCCTCATTTGGTGTTCTCCGATAGTGCTCGCCGAACACCTTCACAACTGCCCTACAGAATCTGTAGGTGGCTTCGACGGCTGTGGACTCCGACATACGGAGGTAGTCATTCAGAGCATCCGCGGTAGCCCGTACGCAAGGCACCGTATGGCCGCCGTGCATTTCTGAATAGACGAGAACCCAATCAAGCCGGTGCAGTCTCTCTTCAGCTCAAAGTAGTCGTCGTAGTCCCGAATGCCGTGCAAGATCTTCCAAAACAACTTCCTGCTCATCCTATAGCGCCGGCGAAATTCATGAGGCAAGTTCGTCGGGTTCTCGGCAAAGTAGTCCTGGAACAATAGAGTGTGCCCAGTTGCTCTGTTGCGGTTCTTGTTGGGCCGCCGCCCCTTCGATGATCCTCCAAATTTTGGCGTCGCGTCTTCCTCGACTGCGGCATCTAGAAGTACGGCCATCATTATCTCATTCTCCTCTGCGTCGGCCGCAAGAGCGGCATCCTCTGCCATCATTTCAAAAAACATGACCTCGTCGTCGCTGTCCATTGCCTGTTTGACGAATTCAGCCTATCGTTGAACAGCCTGCGTGCGGGGCAGGAGGGAAGAGGAGGCGTACCCAGGCTCGGACTAGATGCGCCGGCGCTTGACGAGGTCGGAGACCAGCGGTGCGAGACGGTCCCTAGCGCCACGCCAAGGTCCCCTAGGTGCGAATCAAGCTGGCGGCGACGAGAGTGGCGGCGATGGTGTGAATCGCCGGCGAGAGGAACAAAGGAGAGGCTGTGAGGGCGAATGATTCAGGGCAGCGGTGCGTCGTGTGTATGACGGGCGGGCCATCTCTGTCAAGGCCATGCCCGAGGCGATGTCCAGCACCCCCAGGAGGGCCTCCAAACTTGGAGGCCCTCCTGGGGTGCCGGACACAAAATCGCTCGGGGCGAGGCTTTGGGGGGTGCCGCTGGTGGGCGTTTTTGGTGTTCGGCCCCCCAAAGGGCCTTTGGGGGGTCCTTTAGAGGCCCCCGGTGGAGATGCTCTAAAGCTAGCCATGATGACCTTCCCCTAAAAACAATACCCGGAGTATACGTTCCCGGTAAAACAACGCTATAAACACATTTGAACATGTTAAAAAATTGGATAGAAACAAAGTAGTCTTAACATTCTCTATGCTCACAAACTAGTCTCATGAAAAACCGACAAGACGAATGCCAAAGCCCGATACACGCAGACACCACGAAAGAGCGACGCGGGGGCGGCCCAAAACACAGCGCCGCCAGCAGCCTCTCCGTCGGCACTCTCCCACCGCCGCTGCCGCCGGCCTGTGCCGCGGTGGCGGCGGACCCGTCTCTCCCAAAAGGGGACGGGGCGGTGCAGCGCGCGAAGGTGGAGGTCGTCGGGTGTGGGGCCTTGGCATCCGGAGGCGTGGAGCTCGGGCGGCGGCCCAGAACCTCACCGGCGTGCGAGCGCGTCGCGGCGGAGGTGCTTGCAGCCTCCATGGCGAGGTTGTGGTGAAGAGGAGAGAGGCAGCGGCGGGCCCAGATCTGGGCCGAACGGGCCTCGATCTGGGTCGCCCGGGCCACGTCCGACGAGGGTGGCGGTCGTTCCGGCTTCTCCTTCCTCGTCCTAGCCGCCTCGTTTGGTGGTGCGGTTCTCCCTTGACCGCAGGCGGCTCCCTTCCGCGGAGCTCGTCAGGCCGGCGGAGTTAGGGCTCCCCGGTCCTTTCCCTAACCTCCATTGGTGGGTTAGGTGTGGTGACGGCCCGATCTGGGCCTTGCGAGGTCCTTGGTCGTCCGGAGCTGTCGGAGCCCTGATGTGGGCGACGCCTCTGCTGGTTTCCGGAGTAGGTCCCGGAGGCGGCGCGTGGTGGCAGCATGGTTCGGGCTGCAGCTACTCTCGTGGTTGTGGTTCTCCCTCCGATCTTCGTTGTCGTGCTCGTGAAGGTGTTGACACGCTGGGGATGGTGCAACCGTCCTGGTGTTGCTGATCCAGCGTCACGGGTGACGTCTGGATTTGGGTCTGGCCGGGCTTGGCCAACCAGCTTTGCGTTCAACCTGCGGATGTAACTAGTTGGGGCTAGATCTTAGTGCGTCTTGGGTCAGGGGTGCGGTAGTGATTTCTGCTCTGTCCACTCCGCGTCCTCGTGATGGCGACCGGATTTTTGATCGGCATGGATCTCGGCGAAAGTTGCGCATGGCTCTGGCCATTGCATGTGACGGCGTCACCTTCTTGTGTCGTTCCCTTGTTGAAGGCGTCCCAATGTTGATCCTCTGGTCTAAATTGATGGAATCCGTTCCCCTGCCTCAAACTACTCCTCCTGAGAGCGTCGCTTTGGGAAAGCTTCTCTTATAGAGTCTTGTGGATCACCCTCTGTGCTCTCTCTGGTGTCGCAACCCTCTCGCAACGTCAGCCTGCCTACTTTTACACGGTCATGCTTCGGTTGCTGGCGGCCTTCCTAGCGCCTTGGGGAACTTTTGTTAGGACGGTATCAGGCCATAGCCACTGTCGGTGTTCTTATCGCAACGCTAGTGGAAGATGTTGGGTTTTTCGTCTGGACCTAGCCTGAGCCCTAGGGGTGGTGTTTTGGGATCTGGGTGAAAGCTTTGTAGGACCTCGGTCTCTGCTGACAATGTTGACGCATTCTCATGCCATGCACCTTCTTGGAGGCGTCGTCGCAAGATCCCCCCTCCGTTGGATCCTCAAGTTCTGACATCTTCCTGGCCCCGCGCTGATTTCCCCTTGGGCTGCAGTTTTGGTGCGGTGGAGGTTTATCGTGGACATGGTCATGGTCGCTCCGGTGCAACAGAAGAAAAGGCTCCTTCAATCTCACTTAAGCTGGCGCTCTGGCTTGGCGTTTTTTTTGTTGTCTTTTGTTGTGCGTTTCGGTGTGCGCTTTGCGCACGTGTGTGTTGTAACTCGTTGTAACTCTTAGCCGGTTGTTGGCTTCGTTAATTCAAAGTCGGGCTCAGCTTGAGCCTTCCATCTAAAAAATGACAAGACAAAATTCGTGATACAAAACCTTTTCATGCAACATTTTTTTGTCATTTTTCAAATGCCATATAATATCAGATTTCACGGAACTTGATGTTCACGCCTAGAATGTCGAGATGTATATGCCAAAAAAAAAGGAAATATCTTTAAAAAAACAATTTGCGAATACTCTCATGTGCCACCAAAGTGAATATTCCCAGCAATACCTACCATTTTTGTGCTTTCATTTCTCTCACTTCCTCATTTTTTAGCTACATGTTACTCTCTCGCAATTCTCTCGCAACCATGGTGTGCAGGGGCGTGCCGCCGCCGGCGGCCGCCTGATCTCCTCCGTCCAGCGCCCTCTGCAACCGCCGAGACCAGATCCGGCACCCCCACGGCACCCTCTCTCCAGCCATCAGCTCAGCATGTAGGGGCTTCGTCTTGACGCCGCGGCCCTCCTGGAGTTTTTGCATTCGTCCTCATGCTAGGGACGGCGGTTCCCTGGCCTCGTCGTCACCCAACGCCTCTGCTCGCGCCTCCGTGTTCGCCGCTGCCATCCTCGCCTCCCGCAAGGCTGACCCCACCATTCATGGGTGGATGATGTTGAAGTGCTCACCCACAAGGTCACGACGGCGTCTACTCCGGCTCCGCCGCTCGCCGCCCCAGCGTCCCTCGCCGGCGCCTCCTCGGGACCGCTGCTGATGTGCTCCCAACCAGGCGCTGCTGCATCGACGGACACCTTGCTCCTGCCGGCAGGAGCCGGCCTCATCTCAACGACCTCCACGGGTCCCACGGACTGGGGCTTCGGGATGCCGCGCGCCTCCGCGACCTGCCGAGCCCCTGCGCTGCTCCAGCGCTGCCGTCCGCCGTCGCTGTGCTGCGGGGCACGTCCGGCTCGTCCTCCTCCGCTGGACTGGACCATGCTCTGGAGTCGCCATCGCCAGCCTCCTCATGCCTTGCTGCGTCCAGGCCGGTGATGGAGGTGATAGAGTCGCTGCCTAGGCTGCAGCGTGTGTTGGCGCCCGTGGCCGACGCGTCCTCCGTCCAGCTGTTGGCGAATTCCCAGCTCCGGCCCACAACTTTGACGTCCACCTCCGCTGTGGACCTGCCCGCTCAAGATTCGCCGCCACCTCCGCTGCCCGACATCGTCGACAAGCCCGGTCACAAGCCCACTGAAGAGCTGGGGTGTCGCCTGTGCTTGCCCCTATGCTGCACTCAGTGGTGGTTCTGGCTGCTGCCAACGATGCCGCTCTTGATGTCGAGCGGTCGAGGGAAGGTCTCGAGCGCAGCCTCGCTTTCAAGCGGTGGGCTCGAGGAAGGTGCTTTCGTTGCCTCGAGCGTGTCCATCATGTCGGCACTTGCCGCGGTCCCTTCAGATGCATTTGTTGTCGTCTCCCTGGTCATCGGGAGAGGTTCTGCCGTCCTTTTTTTCCGGTTGCTCGCCATCGCTCTCCGAGTGCGTGCGCTTGCTCTCCGGTCAGTGGCGTCTGTCACCGTCGAAGCCGATTCCCGTCCGTTCAACCTTGTTCTCTGCTAACCAGGAATTGCGCGGAGGTCACGGATCGCTCGTCGCTACGTGTGTCAGTGCCGCCAAGATCCCCATCTGGATGTTGCAAGGATTTAGTTGCTAACGCTTTTTTGGGTTCTTCATTGGAGTCTGAGTTTGCGTTGATGCGCATGGAGCTACTACAAAAAGGTTGAGATGCTTCGGATTGAGCTTCGTGACACTCTGGCCAAGCTTCACTTTGCATCGGTCGTGTCTTTACCGTCTGAGCTTCAGGTTGACTCCGTCGATGAGGGGACTGATTGCTTTGGAGATTTTTCTCCTCATGCTCTGCTTGCATCGCCGTCCGTCATTGAGAGTGTTGTCATCACCGAGATGTCTGAGCTACAGGAGACCTGTGGAGAATCAGCCATCGTTGCGCCATCACCACATACGTCTGAACCCTGCCAGTTGTCTGCTTCTGTGGATAGTGGATGTTTGATTGCTCCCATCACTTCCTCTTCTTTGAGTGACCAGGTTACCGAGACTCGTGTGCTGGCTCCTAGATCGAAGGTTCTGTTCAGCAAAGATGTTTGCGACTTGCTTCTTGCTTTGGAGGCGGCTCGCCCTGGATATGGCAAGGAGATTGTTCGTGTCTTGATGGATAGCTTCAGATGCTGAAATCATGAAGGTGGAGAAGTCTCTCAGGAAGAGGAGCAAGAAGCTTGGCATTGTAGGGAAAGGGTCCATTTTTACATGATTGTTGAGCCCATTTGGGGTTGTTGTGTCGTCTGTTCGTGGTTGTGATAGGTTGGGCGAGTTTGTTGTGGTCGGGTTGCTTCTGGTTGTGGCCTGCTATAGCTGTTGTTCTTTGTGTTTGTGTGGTGGTGTGGTGTTCATTTTCGTTGTATGGTTTTCGCCCGGTTTCTTCCATTAATAAACCGGGCACCTTTTTCTTAATTAGTATAAAGCAAAGCTTTTGCCTTCGTTTAAAAAAAACTCTCTCGCAATTATAACACATTGTTTTAACAAGGCAAAAGCTTTGTCTTATCTATTGATATAGTTAAAGCAAGATGAAGAACAAGGCCTAAAAGTTAAAATGGATTAAAGAAAGGGGTGGGAACTGCAGCAAAGTCACCCTCATCCTTCCCAATAAACTCTATAATGTTATTTGTGCAAGATGTGTGGCACCTGCTAGGATCCACTTTTTTCCTTCGTCATTGATCTGTAGATGTCATGAATGAGTTGTTGTTGAAAATCTCGCACTTCGCTCCTTCCAAAGGTTCCACGGTGTTGTTGGGGATTTGCTCATGGAATTCCAGTATTAAAAAGTAGTGTGGCGGCTAGAGCCCATATGCAGAATCAAAGAAGGGCATGGGAGCCAAGTCGTTGCCTCCGTCCAAATGCGTTTGGAGAACCGACATTCATAGATGATATGTCGAGAAGTTTTGGGCATGCATTTGCAGAGCTGGCAGACGGGCCGATGGAGCCATACACGAACTTCCAGCCAAAACCAGGCATAAACTGGTATTTTAGCGGGTCCCAAACCTTCCACACTAATTTCTCGAAAGAACATATCATGTGGAACAACCAGACCGTAAAACGGAGCGCCAACTCAGGACTGACACGCATAACCACGTGTCATGCCAACGAAAATCATGACAAGCGAAAAAAGTCGGAGGAGCAAAATCGTAATCCACGGCTCCTGTAGGTGGCACGTTCTGCTTCTTAAACGGGAAAGAGAAAAAAAAAAGTCTTGTGTCCTACTCTTCTGACCCAAAATTAATGGAAATATAAATCGAGGAGTAACCTAGAAACCGTAGCCGACTGCGCCATTAACGTGGTCAGACCAGCCTCATGCACGACCCGATTGATAACGCATGTACGCCCCAATGTGTATGAAGGGTATGTCCGATCATGTCCGGCATCCCTGAGGGGCCTCCAAATTTGAGGGCCATTTCTCACTAGTGGAAACAGGGCCACTGGTCCCGGGTCGTAAGGGCCTCTAGTACCGGGTGTCCACCCGGGACTAGCAAGGCGACACTAGAGCCCCCCCTCTAGTACCGGGTCCGTTACGACCCGGAACAATAGGCTCCCACGTGGCCGCGGAGGCGCGGGCGTGGTGGAGGACCTCTAGTCTCGATTGGCCATACGACCCGGGACCAAGGACCTCACATGTGGCAACCTGTAATTTTTTGTTTTTCCTCCCAATTTAATATTGAAATGGTGCAAAAAATATGTGTTTAATTAATTAAAAACAGAAACTACATATAACATATCAAAATGTTCATAAATAAAAATATGTTCACGTCTATCCGGTTACATGGAGGTGCTCATAATCGGGACTAGAGCTCGTGTATTCGATTACACATGTGTGGAGATCATAACCGGGACTAGAGCCCGTCTATTCAATTACACGTACGGAGATCATAACCGGGACTAGAGCCTGTCTATTCGGTTACACGAGAGATCATAACCGGGACTTCACCGCTATTCTCCATTGTATGTTCCTTTTGAAGGTATGACATCGCTGAGCAGAAACCCCGCAAGTTCCTCTGCAAGTGCTTGAAAGAGCTTCTTTAGTGGTAGTTTCTTCCGCATTGAATCCTTCACGTATAAGAAAGAGATCAATACGAATATCAATCATGAGTAACAAAAAATATGAATGACACTGAAGACAATTGCTGGTAATAAAATAAAATTATGAATATATTTGTTCACGTACGTCCACATGTGTCAACGTATTTGCGTTTCGCTCAGTGACCGCACGATGAATCCACTCGCAAACGAAATATCCACAGAAACTGGTCCCCTGTGGTTGCCTCTCGATGTGCTTTACGAGAATAGAATTCAATCAAATCATAGTCAACATATAGTGGTATTGAAAACTATAAATAAAGAGATGCGCGAACCTAGCTAGACCGTACTACCTACCTGTGGGTGAATAAAAGTCAGCTCTTCTGCAAATGAACCCTTTGTCCTCGCTTTGAATTGTTTCCAAACCCTTCCCGGCCAAAAAAAGAATAAATGAGTTATTAGTTGCTTGATATCTATGAAATCAATAAGAGAGAATGATATAGTGCGGTAATGTTTGAAATTACCTTTGGAGCGTATCTATAATGCTTTTGTAGCTCTCCTCAGGCCAGTCCAATGAGTCATAGACTTGAACTCTTGATCTATCAACTTCAATGACTAGCAGAATGTAATGTTCGCTGAGCATTATTATATACACGTCAGTAACTCATCAGTTACACTTAATTTGTTCAAGCGAGTAACACTCTCTTACCAGAAGTAGTAAGGAAACATTATTTGCACCTTGAAATGTTGCTTCGTTAGGGCCTTTAGCAAGTTCTTCTCCATGTCCTTCACGTGGTTTTGTAGTGTCCTTGCATTAACTCGTACTGGGTTAACGAACCCAAAGCCATAGATGCCCTTTCTTAAACATTCATCACTCTTCATTCTGCGTAATACCGTAGTGAGCATAGTTAGCGATGGCAATGACCGAGCTGAGAGCTAAAGACTTTATATTTTTTGGAAAAAATGAATTGAATCACTTACAGACAGTAGGCACCGACGAGAGCCAAGTCGAGGGCGTCAAGGTTGTATAAGTACCAGAGTTCTTCGAGCTGAATTGTGAACATGTCTTCACCCGTGAAATGATTTTTTGTAACTTTCACAGAGATAAAAAATTCATCAAATTCCTTTGTGGTTTTCATGTACCAACTATGGAGTTGTCGCAGACATGTCGGTAGAAACTTTATCTGATCACCTCGCAGCAGGGACCTCCCCCATTTCCATTTCCATGAATCATCTACATCTGACGGAAGGAGATTTTTGTTGTCCAGTTGAGCAAGAGTAATACCAGCATCTGCAGCAAAGTCCTTCTTGAAGGATAAACTAGGAATTAGGTCCATCGCGGAGCCATGACCAGTGGGTATAACTACGAGCGGGGCTATCGACTTGTTTGCCTGTTGTTCGAGCTGGGCAACGTCTCTTTTCCCTCTGGCACTACTACTTCCCGTCTTGGGAGAGCTACTACTTTTACTCAGAGCTCGTAAATAGTTATCTAGCTTATTTTTTCTCATATTGCGATGGTTCCGTGAGGAATCCAGTAGCCCACTTTTTTTCCTTTGCAGTAAATATTTGCTTTTCCTCGGGCTGTTTCGGTGCAAGCTGTCTTTTTGTGTCTGCATCCACCCACGCATCCAATTTCTCTTTAGTCATGTCACAAGCTCTGAGGTCGTCAAGGCTTTTCGGTACTTTTGGGAGGGCGAACGTCGGGGGTCTCGCCGGAATCCCATGGACGACGAAGTGGCGCCCTTCCTATGTCGGGGCTCAGGAGTCGGCTCATGCGGAGTGGGCTGATGTGGCGGAGTCGGCTGACTCGGCGGCGGAGACAACTGATGCGGAGACGACTGATGGTTGTCGTCCCCATGGTCGTCATTAGGTGGTGAATCGTGAATTGGCACATACGATGGTGGCCTTGGCGCCCAGCCTACAAATTTGATGTATTTCTTCCGTCCCTGGTCCTTTAAAAAGGGACGCGCCCGTGTGGATAGAGACACTCCACTCCACTCCGGTCCCCGCGTCCCTCCGGCCATGTCTCGCTGGTTCCGCTCCCCGAAGTTCGAGGCCGGCGAGTCCTCCGGCCATCGTCGTAGCCAGAGCCGTGGCTCCGCTTCTCCATCGCCGGTGGCATTTGGCCTTCCACCGCAGGGCGGGCGGGGGTCGCGCCACCGCTGCGTGCCACCCGCGCACCCGCCGCACCATCTCGCACCACCACCACCGTCGGAGGGAGGAAGATCCAGCGCCAGCGCTACGTGCCGGAGTCGGAGTGCCAGTGCACTGGGACAACGTGGCCACGCTGGAGTGGTTTGACGTCCACCTCCCCGAGTGCTGGCACTTGAACCCGCAGAGGATTCCGGTGCCGGCGGTCCCGCTCCCTGGGAGGAACCTGGACAGGGAGATCGCGCGCCGGAGCCGCCTCCTCCCGTCGGAGCTCCTCAACGACCCCGCCTACGGGCCGGCGTCCCCCAACTGTGAGGTGTGATACGTCTCCAACGTATCTATAATTTCTTATGTTCCATGCTTGTATTATATCAATTGCTACATGTTTTATTCACACTTCATGGCATTTTTATACATTTTATGGGACTAACCTATTAACAAGATGCCACAGTGCCAATTCCTGTTTTCTGCTGTTTTTGGTTTCAGAAAAGCTGTTCTGCAAATATCCTCGGAATTGGACGAAACAAAATGCCACGTTCCTATTTTCCTGACACGTTCACGAAGTCTGAAGGAGAGACGAAGAGGGGCATCAAGGTGCCGTCCCCACCCCACGGCGCGGGTGGGCCCCCTGGCGCGCCGCCAGGTGGGGAGTGCTAGCGCTAAGTTGACGAGGGAATATCTCCCCGGCAACAGCGCCAGAAACTATGCTTGATGCGTGTAACGTTACACGTCAGTTGGGAACCCCAAGAGGAAGGTATGATGAGTGCAGCAGCAAGTTTTCCCTCAGTATGAAACCAAGGTTTATCGAACCAGTAGGAAAACGAGGTTGCTTCGAAGGTGTTGGTGAAGGAGTGTAGTGCGGCGCAACACCAGGGATTCCGGTGCCAACGTGGAACCTGCACAACACAATCAAATTACTTTGCCCCAACTTAACAGTGAGGTTGTCAATCTCACCGGCTTGCTGAAAACAAAGGGTTAAACGTATCGTATGGAAGATGATGTTTGTTTGCATAAAACAGTAGAGAACAATGATTGCAGTAGATTGTATTTCAGATGTAAAAGAATGGACCGGGGTCCACAGTTCACTAGTGGTGTCTCTCCAATAAGATAACTAACATGCTGGGTAAACAAATTACAGCTGGGCAATTGACAATTGATAAGTGCATATAACATGCATGTGTGAGTTGTGGTGTCTACTATGAGATTCATTTGGGCATTACGACAAAGTACATAGACCGCTATCCAGCATGCATCTATGCCTAAATAGTCCACTTCCGGTTAACATCCGTACCCCTTCCAGTATTAAGTTGCAAGCAACAGACAATTGCATTAAGTAATGTGCGTAATGTAAACAATACATTCATCCTTGAATAAAGCATTGCTGTTTTACCCCTAGTGGCAACAACACATCTACAACCTTAGAACTTGCTGTCACTATCCCAGGTTAAATAGAGGTTGAACCCAACTATCATGCATAAATACCCCCTCTTGGAGTCACAAGTATTCACTTGGCCAAGGCTTCAACAAGTAACGGAGAGCATGCAAGATCACAAATGACATAGACATGATAATATAATATTCAGCTCCACATAGGTATCAATATAAGTCAGATCCCAGCAAACACAACATGTAGCATTACAATAAGATGATCTTGATCATGATAGGCAGCTCACAAGATCTAAACATGATGGCACAAGTGGAGAAGACAACCATCTAGCTACTGCTATGGACCCATAGTCCAAGGATGAACTACTCACGCATCACTCCGGAGGCGGGCATGGCGATGTAGAGCCCTCCGGTGATGATTCCCCTCTCCGGCAGGGTGCCGGGAAGAGCTTCAGAACCCCCCGAGTTAGGGTTGACGACGGCGGCGGCAGCGAATATGTTCTGGATGAAAGGCTCGGTGTTTTAGGGTTTTCACGTCTCGGGGAATAAATAGGCGAAGGGGCGATGTCGGCGGACCCCCGAGGGGCCCAAACCACCAGGCGGCGCGGTGGGCCCCTGCCGCGCCGCCTATGGTTTGGCCACCTCGTGGCTCTTCGTCTCTCCTTCGGACTCCGTGTACGTGTTGGAAAAATAGGGACTTGGCCTTTTGTTTCGTGCAATTCCGAGAATATTTCCAGAAGTAACTTTCTGAAACCAAAAACAGCAGAAAACAGGGAACTGGCACTGTGGCATCTTGTTAATAGGTTAGTCCCAGAAAATGCATAAAAGTGATATGAAGTGTATATAAAACATGTAGCAAATGGTATAATATAAGCATGGAACAGCAGAAATTATGGATACGTTGGAGACGTATCAAGCATCCCCAAGCTTAGTTCTACTCGTCCTCGAGTAGGTAAAACGATAACAACAAATAATTTCTGAGGAGACATGCTTTCACACAATCTTGATCAATATATTGCAAGGCTCATGTCATGAATGAAGTGACTCAAAGCAATGGTCTATAGTTTGCTAACAAATAGATAAAGAGTAAACAATGAATCATATAAGCAAAAACTTTTCATGAATAGTACTTTCAAGACAAGCATCAAAAAGTTTTGCATAAGAGGTAACTCATAAAGCAATAGATTCAAAGTAAAAGGCATTGAAGCAACACAAAGGATGATTAAGTTTCAGCAATTGCTTTCAACTTGTAACATGTATATCTCATGGATAGTTGTCAACATAAAGCAATATAACAAGTGCAATAAGTAAACATGTAAGAATCAATGCACACAAAGTTGACACAAGTGTTTGCTTCTAAGATAGAAAGGAGTAGGTAAACTGACTCAACATAAAGTAAAAGATAGGCCCTTCGCAGAGGGAAGCAGGGATTAAATCATGTGCTAGAGCTTTTTAAGTTTTCGAAAGCATATAGAGAGCACAAAATAAGTATTTGAGAGGTGTTTGTTGTTGTCAACGAATGGTAGTGGGCACTCTAACCCCCTTGTCAACCAGACTTTCAAGAGCGGCTCCCATGAAGGACGTTATCTCTACCAGCAAGGTAGATCATCCCTCTTCTCTTTTGTTTACACATGTATTTTAGTTTCTTTATAGATGACACTCCTCCCAACCTTTTGCTTACACAAGCCATGGCTAACCGAATCCTCGGGTGCCTTCCAACATTCACATACCATGGAGGAGTGTCTATTTGCAAATTAAGTTGCTTACTGATAAATCAGGGCAAAACATGTGAAGAGAATTATTAATGAAAGTTGTAATTAATTGGGGCTGGGCACCCCGTTGCCAGCTCTTTTTGCAAATTATTGGATAAGCGGATGTATATGCCACTAGTCCATTGGTTGAAAGTCTGTCAGAAGTAAATGACAAGATTGAAAGATAAAACACCACATACTTCCTCATGAGCTATAAAACATTGACACAAATAAGGAGTAATAAAGTTTTGAATAGTTTAAAGGTAGCACATGAAATATTTACTTGGAATGGCAGGAAATACCACATAGTAGGTAGGTATGGTGGACACAAATGGCATGGGTTTTGGCTCAAGTTTTGGATGCACGAGAAGCATTCCCTCTCAGTACAGAGTTTAGGCTAGCAAGGTTGTTTGAAGCAAACACAAGTATAAACCGGTACAGCAAGAATCACATAAAAACATATTGCAAGTATTATAAGACTCTACACTGTCTTCCTTGTTGCTCAAACATTTTACCAGAAAATATCTAGACCTTAGAGAGAACAAATATGCATCCCAAGTCTCAACAAGCTCTACGGTAGTTCTCCACTACTAGGCTTTAACTACATGATGCAAGAGCTTAAACATGATCTAGCAAGAATCACATAAAAACATATTGCAAGTATTATAAGACTCTACACTGTCTTCCTTGTTGCTCAAACATTTTACCAGAAAATATCTAGACCTTAGAGAGAACAAATATGCATCCCAAGTCTCAACAAGCTCTACGGTAGTTCTCCACTACTAGGCTTTAACTACATGATGCAAGAGCTTAAACATGATCTACTTGAGAGCTCAAAACAATTGCAAAGTATCAAATCGAAACAAGACAATGATCTACAAGAATGCATATGTCTTTTCCAATACCAACTACTACATGTAGCATTTTCTTTCTTCCAAACAAACACCAATCAATTTATTTAAACATAAACTCTCCAAATGATAATATAATGCAGCAAGAGAGTATTTATAAACAAGTGCTAACAGCTCGAAGAGATGCATGAAAAACAGGAGCTAAAAGCACTGCAGTAGCTAGTTAAGAATACTCAACAAATATAAGTGAAGAACATGAGTATTCACATGAAAAAGCGGAGCGTGTCTCTCTCCCACACAAGGATTGCTAGGATCCGAATTTATTCAAACAAAACAAAAATAAAAACACACAGACGCTCCAAGTAAAGCGCATAAGATGTGAAAGAATTAAAATATAGTTTCACTAGAGATGACCTGATAAGTTTGTTGATGAAGAAGGGGATGCCTTGGGCATCCCCAAGCTTAGACGCTTGAGTCTCTCTGAATATGGTTGGGATGAACCACGGGGGCATCCCCAAGCTTAGGCTTTTCACTCTTCTTGATCACATAATATCACCCTTCTCGCTTGATCCTTGAAAACTTCCTTCACACCAAACTCAAGACAGTTCTCATTAGAGGGTTAGTGCATAATCAAAAATTCTCATATTCTGTAATGATACAATCAATCCCAAAGCTTCTGGACATTAGCTACAGCCACCAATGCTTTGTGGAGCAAAGAAATCCACACAAACACAGTAAAAGAGCGAATGCAAAACAAAAGGCAGAATCTGTCAAAAACAGAACAGTCTGGAATGACGAATTTTTTCGAGGCACTTAAGTTGCTCAGATGGATCTGGCCTAAAATAATGAAAGTTGCGTACATATCTGGAATATGCGTGATTTTTTCAGAATTTTTTGAATTTTCTACAGGGAGATAAGCTCAAATCCGTGACAGCTAAAAATCTGTCACTGCGCAGAAATCCAAATCTTGCATCAACTTTCAATATAGAACTTTACTTGGCACAACATTGCGATAAAATAAAGATACAAAGGAGTTGCTACAGAAGTAACAAAACTCCTTGACTCAAAGAAAACAAAAATAACAGCAAATAAAAACGATGGGTTGTCTCCCATAAGCGCTTTTCTTTAACGCCTTTCAGCTAGGCGCAGAAAGTGAAAATCAAGTGTCAAAAAGTGGAGGAGCATTGACATCAATACCAAGGGCCATGCGCCTACCTCTCTTACCCTTAGACTTACTCTTTGGTTTGGGGAATACATGGCCGCACCTTGGTGTGGAGGTAAGATTCAGAGTGCCTTTTCCCACATCTATGGTTGCTCCCATTAATTTGAGCAGAGATCTTCCAAGTGTAATTTGTCCTGTCCCTGCACATTCAATAACAAGATAATCAGTGGACACCGTTCTCCCAAGAAAGGTTGTAAACACACCCTCAGCTATCCCCTCGGGAAATATAACAGAGTTATCAGTAAGAATTATTCCTTCTCCTCCTTCAGCAAGTCCCCAAAGATTCAAAGTTTCATAAATGCTTTTAGGCATAAGGCAAAACTCAGACATAATATCACAACGAGCATAAAAGGTTTCACCACAAATAGCAACCTTTACCGTAGGGACCCACATCGAAGGTTCAAAATTTGTTGGAACATAGTCAAAATATTCCCGAATTTGATTATAGCCGTCCTTTAAACAAGATATATGTGTCTCAAGAGTGTTTAATCTAGCATGGATGCTAACAAGGGCCGAATCAAATTTATTAGTTGAGCTAGAAGTTGCAATCAACTTTTTTATGGCATTAAAAGCTTGATCCCCATCACAGTGAAGGAAATCTCCTCCCACAATAGCATCTAAAGCATATCTATAACAAAGGGCTAGACCAAAGTAGAAGCTAGTGAGAAGCAAGCTTAAAGTCATTTTAGGATCAGTTTTACCAAAGGAATCATTAATTCTAGACCAAGCTTCTTTAAAATTCTCCTCACTCCCTTGTTTAAAAGTGAAGATCAATTCCTCAGGTGACATAGCAACAGGCATGGAACAAGACATGATGGTGACAAGAGACAAAACAAAACCGAAATAAACAAGTAACTAATTTTTTTGTGTTTTTGATAAAGAGAGCAAACAAGACTAAATAAAAATAAACTAAGCAAGACAAATAACAAAGTAAAGAGATTGGGTGTGAGAGACTCCCCTTGCAGAAGCAATTCGGTTTTCCCCGGCAACGGCGCCAGAAAACGTGTTGCTAGCGCTAAGTTGACGAGGGAATATCTCCCCGGCAACAGCGCCAGAAACAATGCTTGTACGTCACACGTCAGTTGGGAACCCCAAGAGGAAGGTATGATGAGTGCAGCAGCAAGTTTTCCCTCAGTATGAAACCAAGGTTTATCGAACCAGTAGGAAAACGAGGTTGCTTCGAAGGTGTTGGTGAAGGAGTGTAGTGCGGCGCAACACCAGGGATTCCGGTGCCAACGTGGAACCTGCACAACACAATCAAATTACTTTGCCCCAACTTAACAGTGAGGTTGTCAATCTCACCGGCTTGCTGAAAACAAAGGGTTAAACGTATCGTATGGAAGATGATGTTTGTTTGCATAAAACAGTAGAGAACAATGATTGCAGTAGATTGTATTTCAGATGTAAAAGAATGGACCGGGGTCCACAGTTCACTAGTGGTGTCTCTCCAATAAGATAACTAACATGCTGGGTAAACAAATTACAGCTGGGCAATTGACAATTGATAAGTGCATATAACATGCATGTGTGAGTTGTGGTGTCTACTATGAGATTCATTTGGGCATTACGACAAAGTACATAGACCGCTATCCAGCATGCATCTATGCCTAAATAGTCCACTTTCCGGTTAACATCCGTACCCCTTCCAGTATTAAGTTGCAAGCAACAGACAATTGCATTAAGTAATGTGCGTAATGTAAACAATACATTCATCCTTGAATAAAGCATTGCTGTTTTACCCCTAGTGGCAACAACACATCTACAACCTTAGAACTTGCTGTCACTATCCCAGGTTAAATAGAGGTTGAACCCAACTATCATGCATAAATACCCCTCTTGGAGTCACAAGTATTCACTTGGCCAAGGCTTCAACAAGTAACGGAGAGCATGCAAGATCACAAATGACATAGACATGATAATATAATATTCAGCTCCACATAGGTATCAATATAAGTCAGATCCCAGCAAACACAACATGTAGCATTACAATAAGATGATCTTGATCATGATAGGCAGCTCACAAGATCTAAACATGATGGCACAAGTGGAGAAGACAACCATCTAGCTACTGCTATGGACCCATAGTCCAAGGATGAACTACTCACGCATCACTCCGGAGGCGGGCATGGCGATGTAGAGCCCTCCGGTGATGATTCCCCTCTCCGGCAGGGTGCCGGGAAGAGCTTCAGAACCCCCCGAGTTAGGGTTGACGACGGCGGCGGCAGCGAATATGTTCTGGATGAAAGGCTCGGTGTTTTAGGGTTTTCACGTCTCGGGGAATAAATAGGCGAAGGGGCGATGTCGGCGGACCCCCGAGGGGCCCAAACCACCAGGCGGCGCGGTGGGCCCCTGCCGCGCCGGCCTATGGTTTGGCCACCTCGTGGCTCTTCGTCTCTCCTTCGGACTCCGTGTACGTGTTGGAAAAATAGGGACTTGGCCTTTTGTTTCGTGCAATTCCGAGAATATTTCCAGAAGTAACTTTCTGAAACCAAAAACAGCAGAAAACAGGGAACTGGCACTGTGGCATCTTGTTAATAGGTTAGTCCCAGAAAATGCATAAAAGTGATATGAAGTGTATATAAAACATGTAGCAAATGGTATAATATAAGCATGGAACAACATAAATTATGGATACGTTGGAGACATATCAGGGAGCGAGCCTCGGGCCTCCACCGACATCACCCTTCGCCTATTTATTCCCCTCGAGGCGAAAACCCTAAATACCGAGCCATATTTCCAGAAAACATCCGCTACCGCCGCCGTCAACCCTAACTCGGGAGGGTTCTGAAGCTCTTCCCGGCACCCTGCCGGAGAGGGGAATCATCACCGGAGGGCTCTATATCGCCATGCCTGCCTCCGGAGTGATGTGTGAGTAGTTCATCTTTGGACTATGGGTCCATAGCAGTAACTAGATGGTTGTCTTCTCCTTTTGTGGCATCATGTTTAGATCTTGTGAGCTGCCTATCTTGATCAAGATCATCTTATTGTAATGCTACATGTTGTGTTTGCTGGCATCCGATGAATATTGAATACTATGTCAAGTTGATTATTGATCTATCATATATATGTTGTTTATGATCTTGCATGCTCTCCGTTATTAGAGTAGTCTCTGGCCAAGTTTATGCTTGTAACTCCAAGAGGGAGTATTTATGCTAGATAGTAGGCTCATGCCTCCATTTAATCTGGGACAGTGACAGAATGTTCTAAGGTTGTGGATGTGCTGTTGCTACTAGGGGTAAAACAACAATGCTTTGTCTAAGGATATTTGTATTGTTTACATTATGCACCATACTTAATGCAATTGTCTGTTGCTTGCAACTTAATACTGTAAGGGGTGCGGATGCTAACCTGAAGGTGGACTATTTAGTCACAGATGCATGCTGGATAGCGGTATGTGTACTTTGTCGTAATGTCCAAGTAAATCTCATAGTGATCATCATGACTTGTATATGCATTGTTATGCACCTCTCTATTTTGTCAATTGCCCAGCTGTAATTCGTTTACCCAGCATGTTAGTATTTTATTATGGAGAGACACCACTAGTGAACTGTGGACCCCGGTCCATTCTTTTACATCCGAAATACAACCTACTGCAATCATTGTTCTTTTTCATTCTCTGCAAGCAAACATCATTTTCCACACTATACGCCTAATCCTTTGTTTTCAGCAAGCCGGTGAGATTGACAACCTCACTGTTAAGTTGGGGCAAAGTAGTTTTATTGTGTTGTGCAGGTTCCACCTTGGGACCAGAATCCCTGGTGTTGCGCCACACTACACTCCTTCACCAACAACCTTCAGAACATCGCCGACTTCCTACTGGTCCGATTAAACCTTGGTTTCTTACTGAGGGAAAACTTGCTGATGTACTCATCATACCTTCCTCTTGGGGTTCCCAACGAACGTGTGTCTTTCACGTCATCAAGCCAGTTTTCTGGCGCCGTTGCCGGGGAAGTCGAGTTGTTTCTGCAAGGGGAGTCTCTCACTTCCAATCTCTTTACTTTGTTTTTGTCTTGCTTATTTTATTTTTATTTTGTCTTGTTTGCTTTCTTTATATAAAAACACAAAAAAAATAGTTACTTGTTTTACTTTTTGTATTTCGGCCTAGTCCTTGTTTTGCTAAATGAGTACTCCTGAGAACACCAAGTTGTGTGACTTCACTAGCACAAATAATAATGATTTCATATGCACTCCTATTGCTCCACCTGCTTCTAAAACAGACTTTTATGAAATTAAACATGCTCTATTAAATCTTGTTATGAAAGAGCAATTTTCTGGTGTTAGTACTGATGATGCTGCTGCCCATCTTAATAATTTTGTTGAACTTTGTGAAATGCAAAAGTATAAGTATATTTTTTTGACAGGAAAACAGTAGGGAAAGCCCCTACTGCATTTTTCATTTTATAAATGGGGTAATTACAAATGGGGTGGGAAAAATCCTGCCAAAATTACATGGCGTCAAGCCATTGCTGCATCCCTTCTTTAAGAGAAGGCTTAGCTCTATGAATAGCAAGTGTGAAAATTTCTTTAAAAGAAATACAACAAAAATCGATATCAAGTGTTCCACCCTAAAAAATGATTCTGTTTCTGTGATTCCAGAGACTCCAGCATCCTATTATCAGATATTCAGTAAAGCATGCGTGTCTAGACCTTGTTCTGCCATCCATCAGCATATCATAAAGTGGCATATCATAGTTCCATTCCTGATTTAAACGCCACCAGAAGGTCTGACTAAAATCACACCCAAAGAAGAGGTGTTGCATATACTCCATTGGGGCATCAGAACATAGCACACATGAGGTGTCCTCTAGATAAAATGTTTTCCGATGCAAAAGTTCTCTTGTGTTAAGTCTATCTTGAAGAAGGAGCCAGAAAAAAGAATTTGTGCTTTAATTGTGCACAGGATTTCCAAATCCATTGGAAGGGTGCAGGAGCAGGGATAATATCTGTAAGTGCATTGTATACCCTTTTGACTGAGAATTTAGCAGCACTACTGAGAGTCCATTTATCAATTTCATTCGATCTGTTTATAGCGCTGAGATCCTCCTGCAGATCATGGCTTTGCTGGAAGGCAATGACAGACATTGGCAAGTGGAATTGTTCAAGCAGATGCTCATTGCTCACAAGTAACATTTGTTTCATATCAATATCCTGCTGCTTGGCAAATGAGAACAGGTGAGGGTAAGCAACTTCAGGTGTGATCTCCCTCCATTTATCTTTCCAGAAGCGAACATTTCTGCCATCTTTAGGTGTAACCTTAGCAAGATCTATGTAATTGTCCCATAGGGACAATATATCTTTCCACCAAAAGGATCCACATTTGGCACTGGCTTGTGGTAATTTGCTGTTTTGGTAGTGTGCCTCCCAAATGAGTTTGACCCATGGGACATCCATTCTGTTCATGAATTTATGGAGATGCTTCATTAGAAGAGCTGTGTTCTGTGTTCTCATATTGATTACTCCCAGCCCTCCAGCTTTTTTTGCCTTGCAAACTTGCTCCCATTTGACAAGACAATTTCCTTTTTATGAATATCTTTAGCTCTCCAAAGAAAACCTCTGGCCGACCCTTCAACCAAGTCCAGGAAACGTAGGGGCATCTTAATAGTGCACATAGCAAATAATGGGATGGATGTGATGATTGATTTGATAACAGTGATCCGACCATCATATGATAATAAGTTTGAAATACCACATAGTCTGCGATCAATACGCTCAAGGATACTAATGAAGTGCTCCAGTTTTGGTTTGGTAGTACCCATAGGGAGTCCCAAGTAAGTGAATGGCATGGCTTCAGGTGTACAATGTATGATTTCAGCAAGTTCAGCACATCTCTCAGTAGTAATATTGATAGGGACCAGGGATGATTTAGCATAATTTACTTTCAAACCAGTGATTGCACTGAATGTGGCCAGATATTCTGTAGCGCCAGTTACTGAGCAGGGTCGGCAGGTAGAATGACAAGGGTGTCATCTGCATATTGAATGATGGGATACTGTAGTCCAAAAGAATGGTCAATGGAAGGTTGATTTCACCGTCTTGCCATGCTCTGTTCACCATATATTGGAGTAGCTCGGAGGCCAGCACATATAGTTGAGGTGACAGAGGATCTCCTTGTCGAACACCTCTTTTACAGTGTATTTTTTTCCCAGGGACTCCATTCAGTAAGACAGATGCAGAAGCACTATTGAGAATGCATTTAATCCAGCTTAGCCATAAATCACCGAACCCAAGGCACCTCATAGTCTCTATGATTGAACTGAATTCAACTTTGTCGAAAGCTTTCTCAAAATCAATCTTGAAGATAACAATCTCCTTTTTAGATTGGTGACATAAGTGTAGGTATTCATATGCCCAGCCAAGGCAGTCCTGTATAGTTCTAGTTTTAATGAAACCATATTGATTTTTATGTACCAGTTGAACAATCACCTTCTGGAGTCTGTTAGCCAACATCTTGGTAAGGAATTTCAGTGGCAGACTACTAGTGAGATGGGCCTGTAATCAGTGACATAAATTGGTGAATGAACTTTGGGTATCAATGTGATGTATGCCGTATTAATGCTGTCGATGGTGATTTTCCTATCATAAAAATCTTGGCATAATTGATAGAACTGGCCTTTGACAGTATCCCAGAATTTTTTAAGGAAAGCCCCATTGAAACCATCAGGGCCAGGTGATTTATCAGTTGGCATATGCTTAACAATATCATCCATTTCTTTAATAGTGAATGGGGTTTCAAGCTGATCAAAATCAATGTGGGTAGCAGGCTGGATGAAATTACTGATCAAATGTGTACCAGTAGGGTTCTCTGATATCCCAATTCTGTTTTTGAATGAGGACTAGATATGTGCAGCTTTGATCTCATGGTCAAGTAGAATGATATCATCTTTGGTGTGGATTGATGACATGTAATTGCTTCTGTAGTTCTGGGTGGCGACAGCATGAAAAAATTTAGTGTTCTCTCCTCCCAGTTTGGCCCATTTTATTTTTGCTCTGTTTCTCCAAAAAATTCTCTTGGCTTCTAATAAATTGGCCACGTGGTTTTTCAGAATTCTTCTAAAGTTTTTCTCCTGTAGTGACAAATCTCTTTGTTCTTCAATGCCATCAAGTAAAGCCAACACATAGTTACAAGAGGAGATTATCTGCTCAGCTGTGATAAGTTCTTGCTCCATTTTTTGATTCCATTCCTCATGGATTTCAACCTGGCAGTGATATCCTTTGCAGAGTTACAATTGAAACCTGATTGTTGCCATGCAGACGTGACAACTTCAGATAAACCATCAAATTCCAGCCAATAATCCTCAAATCTGAAAATCTGTGATTTAGGAACATCAGAGCCAATGGATATAAGAATGGGCACATGATCTGAAGCAGAGTTGGTCATGGGAGTAGCAATAGTATTAGGGAAAGTATTGGTCCAACTGGGTGAGGTGAAAATCCAATCAAGTTTCTCCAGAAGGGGTGAATCCTGCATGTTACTCCAGGTATATGCTCTGCCTTTCAGTGGAATTTCCTCAAGATCAAGGTGCTGAATAATAGTATTGAATCTCACCATATTATTAATATCTCCTCCCGGCCTGTTTCTGTTCTCAGGTGATCTCATTAGATTAAAATCGCCAAGCAATATCCAGTACTCCATTAATGAAGTGTCCACATCATGTAGCCAATTAAGGAAGATTTCCCTCTCATCTGAGGCAGTGGGAGCATAAATATTTGTAATATAGAAAACTCTAGCAGAGAGCTTGCATATTAATTGAACTGTCAGTTGGAATTTGCTCATGTGAATGATAGTGCCATTAAACATATTACCATTCCAGAGTGTAATGATACCTCCAGAATTACCAACAGATGGAGAGAAAGCAAACTGGTTAATTCTTTTGGGGCAGAAGTTTCTAATATAACTGTGGTCAATGTTTTCTATTTTTGTTTCTTGTAGGCACATAATGTGGCAGTTGCTTTCATCAGCTTTTGCTCTAATTTCATTCCATCTTTGCTGAGAATTAATCCCCCTAATGTTCCAGTCAACAATATACCATGATCTATTCATTAAAAACAGGTTTTGTTGCGAGGGGCTGAGACATCATAAATATCCCAGAGTGGCAGCTCAATTCACAGATGAAAGATGAGTCAATTGCAATCAGAAACCCATGGAAGAGAGCAGTGATAATGACTATAATCACCAATAGGCAGGCACAGACATAGCAGGCAGCAAATATAGTGAAAGCATAGATATAATACCAAATAGCTTGATAAAGGCTAAGTGGATTCACAGGGTTTATCACACACCAGATACATCTCTCAGAGATAATAAAGAGTTCACCACCACAAATATAAATGCAGAGAAACATGATCACCACATGAATTCTGCTTGGCATAATAATATGATAAACAAAAGCCAAAATATCTTGGGGACAATCAGAGGCTGTCTCCACACCCTTAGTTGCTTTCAATGCTATCATTGGTGCTGTCGTAGTTCAGTTCCTCTTCAGTCAGCATCCCAGATGCCATCTGACAGTGGGCTCCTCCAATAATCTGCAGAACAGAGGTAGGTAGATTGGGTGGAGGAGGCGCAGAGGAGTCAATAACATGAGCCTCAAATTCAGCAGTCAGGCTCCTCCTAGAACTTTCTCCTTGCTCAACAATGGCCAGCTTGTTTGAGTCCTTGTCCTTGAAACCACCATTTATCTCAGCAAGCCTAGTACTGCGCCTGACAAGTTCCACAGTTGGGGAAGCATTTGGCTGTCCTCTCTTCTTCCTGATCAGAGGCAGTGCAACAAAATTTGCAATGGAATTGTGAATTACAGAAGCAGAGTCGATTTTGATATTGGTCTGGTTATCAGCAGCTTCAACTTGGCCAACTGCTGCAGCAGGCTGAGTTGCAACAGTAGGAGCTACAACAGGTGCAGCAAAAGCTTGATTAATTTCCTCCATCTGTTGATTTGCTTGGTTGGCTTCTGGCGGCTGTTCATCAATAATGATTTTTTCCACAGCCTCCTCCATCTGCTCATCAGCCACATTACCCTGAGCAGGGCTTGAGGTGGAGTCATCAAGACAGGGTCCTCAACTGCAGCATCAGCATTGTTGGCTGCAACAACCCAACATCCTCTGGCTCCATGCCATCATGATCAGCATGCCACATGGCAAAGTCATCCTGAATAATTGGGACAGGGTGTGGGTTCTGGCCATCAGGTGGGACAGGATCTTCGTCACCAGGTCTGCCCCTAACATCCGGGATGATAAGATGATAGTGGGACAGGACCAAGAATCCCCTGTTCCATGGTAAGATGTGTTCTGTGAAACCACAATGCTAAGGGGGATCTTATCAATGTCATACACCCTCATCTTAATCAGAATTCTAGCCTTATTGCTGTTGTCCCTATTCCAAACTAATAATCTACCATACTGTGCCATGGATGCAACAATGGTGTCAAGGTTCCAGCAATCAATGGGGTAGTTCATAATCATCAACCAAGCATCATGTGTGAAAGTGACTGCTCTATGGTTAATCCCTCTATTGTGTTCAGTTACACGCATGACAGAATCACCAATGAAAAAAGGGCTGAGCATGACGGCAGCATCTCTCTCTATGACATCAGCAAAGCGAACCAGAGCAGCCCCTAAACCACTACGAGAAATCTCTCTAATAGTCCATCTTCTCTGATGCTGGAGGTAGTGATCGATGAGGGTTGCTGTACCTTGGAACTGGTCGGGGTGAGGTTCCGGAGCGAGGCTGATGATCGCCCAGGTGTCGGCAATATGCGGCAATGGACCGCCCACCGTGACATAACCCCGCTGCGGGCGAAGGCCATTGGTCGGGATGAAGCCTGTGCCGGGCGGGAGGTGGGGGATGAAGTCACAGGGGTAGTTGGCCATCGGCGAAGGTGGCGAAGGTGGCGGAGCTTGCGGCAATGTGTCGTCACCGCCGTCGCCGATTGAGCACTGTAGATGGGGAATAGCCGCGCCTCCCTGACTTCCAGTAATATACTGCTAACCTGGGTGTTTTTTCTCCTATAGAGTAGCACTTTCCTTTTCTTTTTCCAACAATTCCGTGCAATGTGCCCGTATCCATAACAAACTCTGCATCTGATTTTGCTTGTACAAGACAAAGATGAATGACCCGAAGCTAAGCAATTGGCGCAGTTAATCTCGTCATTAGCGGTAATAATCCTCCTCTGTTCTGCAGGTGGGCTAGGAGATGGGCTCGTGACATAGTACTCATGATGGGCCGGAGATGGGTCGCGTACGACCATGGCCCAAGTAGATGAGGAATTTGAACATCCGATATTCCCGCCTGATCTTGCTGCGCTGATTGAGGGATCATCTCTGCTAGCACTTACGGTACTATGATCAACATTAGGATTTCCAATAGGCACACGATTGGCACCAGTGAGACAATCCAAGGGATCACTACGGATCTGACGATCAAGACCACGATGAATGGTGTTGTATGCAACACGGATAGGCACTGTAGTGCGATGTCTGTTAACTCTAGTTCTGTGAGTTGGCTGTTTTGATCTAGAACGAGAACACCATTCTGCATCCAATTCAGCATAATAATTTCGTTCCTCTCTGATCCAGTTTGGCCCCCCAAAACCCCACAGATGAAAGAAGCATTCAAATTGCTGGCATGAATAAGATCTCAGATTCTGAATGTAAAAACCCACTGCCTTAGAACTGACCGCAAATTTGAATACCCGATCTCTCAGATTAACAATGCCAATTTCATCAAATGCAACACCCAGACAGGCTGCCAGCGCTAGGCCAGCATTGAGATCATCCAACCGAAAAGAGGCCCGGCCAAATGAGACGACTAGGAAGAAGCGATGAGATCGAGAGACAGGGTTCACCGGAGTGGCGAAGATCTGACGAACCTTGGCCCAGATCCAATGACCCGGGGAGAAATCCAGGCGGTGGGCGATGGATGATGGATCCGCGTAGGGATCCATACCTTCTGCCGCCATGATCGCCGGTGGGACATCGCCTAGAGATCAAAATCGCCATGGGAATCGCCGTGGGAGTCGCCAGAGGTGGGAGTCGCCATCCGCCGCAAAAGTATAAGTATATAGATGGGGATATTATAAAACTGAAATTATTTCCTTTCTCTTTGAGAGGAAGAGCTAAAGAATGGTTGCTATCTTTGCCTAGAAATAGTATTGATTCTTGGACAAAATGCAAAGATGCTTTCATTGGAAAATATTATCCTCCTGCTAAGATTATATCTTTGAGAAGTAGCATTATGAACTTCAAGTAATTTGATAATGAACATGTTGCCCAAGCATGGGAGAGAATGAAATCTTTGGTAAAAAATTGTCCTACCCATGGACTGACTGCTTGGATGATCATCCAAACCTTTTATGCAGGATTAAATTTTTCTTCAAGGAATTTGTTGGATTCGGCTGCTGGAGGGACCTTTATGTCCATTACTTTGGGTGCAGCAACAAAGCTTCTTGATGATATGATGATCAACTACTCCGAATGGCACGCTGAAAGGGCTCCTCAAGGTAAGAAGGTAAATTCTGTTGAAGAAACTTCTTCCTTGAGTGAAAAGATTGATGTCATTATGTCTATGCTTGTGAGTGGTAAATCTCATGTTGGTCCTAATAATGTTCCTTTAGCTTCATTGGTTGCTCAAGAAGAGCATGTTGATGTGAACTTCATTAAAAATAACAATTTCAACAACAATGCTTATAGGAATAATTTTGGTAACAACAACTATAAGCCATATCCTTCTAATAGTGGTAGTGGTTATGGTAATTCTTATGGTAGATCTGGTTTGCCTAGTGAGGAAAGGATGCTACAAATTGAAAGGGCTACTAAGAGTTATATGCAATCACAGTATGAGCAAAATCAATTGTTCACTAAAACTATGAATGAATAATCTGCTATGTTGAAAAACATAGGGCATCAACTTGAGAATGTGAATAGGGAAATTTCTAGTTTGCAAACTAAGCTTTCAAATGCTGAAAACCGAATTTCATCCATGTCTGAATCACAAGCTTCTTTAATTAATAAAATGGATGCTAAACCTGAAGATAATGCTAACAATTTTTTTGCTACAGCCAATGCTAACCAAGTTAAAATTGACAACAATATTAGGATGTTGGCTGAATTGCATACTAGGTGGGAAAGAAAAGCAGAAATTGATAGAAAGAATAGTATAGCTCGAGTTTGTACTATTACCACCACTAGTAATGCTAAAGCATCACATGTTAGTAAACCTCCTACTATCAATGGTAATGTTATTGTGTTGGCAATGTTTCCACTTCCACTACAAAGCGTGCAAAATTGCCTAAAACTGCTGAAACTGTTTTTGATAAAAGTGCTGATTTTTTTTGAAGTATTAGAGGCAATGGTCCCATTACTTTTGATCATAATGATTTTGATTTTGATGGTTGTAGCATTTCTGAAGTTATTATGTTCTTGTAAAAGCTAGCTAGAAGTCCTAATGCTAGTGCTATAAATATGGCTTTTACAAAACATATTACAAATGCTCTCATGAAAGTTAGGGAAGAGAAATTAAAACATGAAGCTTCTATCCCTCGGAAGTTGGAAGATGGTTTGGAGCCCATCATTAAAATGAAAGTGAATGATTTTGATTGTAATGCTTTATGTGATCTTGGTGCAAGTATTTTTGTTATGCCTAAGAAACTTTATGATATGCTTGACTTGCCACTTTTGGAACACTGTTATTTGGATGTTCATCGTGCTGATAACTCTATGAAGAAACCTTTGGGGAGAATTGACAATGTTCATATTATGGTTAACAATAACGTTGTCCCCGTTGATTTTGTTGTTTTGGATATTGAATGCAATGCATCTTGTCCTATTGTTTTGGGAAGACCCTTTCTTCGAACTGTTGGTGCTGTTATTGATATGAAAGAGGGGAAAATTAAGTATCAATTCCCTCTCAAGAAAGGTATGGAACACTTCCCTAGAAAGAGAATGAAGATGCCTTTTGATTCTATTATTAGAACAAATTATGATGTTGATACTCTTCTCTTGAGAACACTTGATTTTCACTTTCTGCGCCTAGCTGAAAGGCGTTAAAGAAAAGCGCTTATGGGAGACAACCCACCTTTTTATTTTTTGTCATTTTATTTTATTCTGAGTCAAGGTGTTGCTTACTTCTGTAACAACTCATTTGTATCTTTATTTTATTGCATTGTTGTGCCAAGTAAAATCTCTAGTTGAAAGTTGATGCTAGATTTGGATTTCTGCGCAGTGACAGATTTTTGCTGTCCACCGTTTTGAGCTGTATTCACTCTAGGAAAATTGAAAAATTCTGAAAAAATTCACGCATGATACTTATATATGTACGCAACTTTCATTAGTTTTTATTTTTCACATCTGATCAAGTTAAGTGCCTCGAAAAAATTCGTCTTTCCAGACTGTTCCGTTTTTGACAGATTCTGCCTTTTATTTTGCATGACCTCTTTTACTATGTTTGATTGCATTTCTTTGCTCCATAAAACATAAGTGGCTGTAGTTAATGTCCAGAAGCATTGGTAATTATTGTGTCACAGTAGAACATGTGAATTTTTGATTATGCACTAACCCTCTAATGAGAATTATTTTGAGTTTGGTGTGGCGGAAGTTTTCAAGGAGCAAGCGAGAAGGATGATATGATGTGATCAAGAAGAGTGAAAAGCCTAAGCTTGGGAATGCCCCCGTGGGTCACCCCAGCAATATTCAAGAAGACTCAAGCGTCTAAGCTTGGGGATGCCCAAGGCATCCCCTTCTTCATCAACAACTTATCAGGTCATCTCTAGTGAAACTATATTTTTATTCTTCCACATCTTATGTATTTTCTTGAAGCGTCTGTGTGCTTTAATTTTCGCTTTGTTGTTTTTATTTTCTGAATAAGTTGGATCCTAGCATTCTTGTGTGGGAGAGACACGCTCCGCTTTTTCATGTGAATACTCATATTCTTCACTTATATCTTTTTGAGTATTCTTATCTAGCTACTGCTATGCTTTTAGCTCCTGTTTTTCTTGCATCTCTTTTAGAGATGTTAATTCTTGTGGAAAGTACTCTCTTTTTTCATTTGAAAATTATTTGGAGAGTTGTTTGGTTGATGTGTTGGTTCAGAAAATGTTGCATGTGGTAGTGGTATAATGAATAACTTGCATAATCTTGTAGATCATTGAACTTTGATAAATTGACTCTTTGCAAACGTTTTGAGATATTTAGATGGTAAAGCTTTCTGGTTAGTTAAGTTAAAATCATTAGTGGATTGTTGTCTTTAAGCTTGTACCGTACTACAAACTCTACTAAAATTGTTGAAGGTGTAGTTGGACTTGATAGCTTTCCATGTCTAAAGGTGATTCGTAATAACTGAGTTGTGCTGAAGGTCGAGGGATCTAGCGGGGTACTTGTACCGCCGTGAATGGCCCTTCTTGGAGTGAATTTTAATCATGCTCTTAATGTTGAACCTGCTAGTTGTTTGCAATAAGCTTGTGAGTTCTTTTTGATTTATGTTAAGCTACGACTTTTGGCACTTCCACCATCCAAGTTTGCAAGCCTCTTCGGTGTTGTGCATTGCCTTCTGCTCACATTGAGAGTTGTGAATACTTCGCCAGTACATCCAAACCCGTGGGAGGACTTTCTCTTGTTCTCCTACACATAAGCCCATACATCTTCCTCAAAACAGCCACCATACCTACCTACCACAGCATTTCCATAGCTGTTCCGAGATATATTGCCACGCAACTTCCATCTTACATTACATGACTTGTTGTCATTTATCATTTTATATTGCTTTGCATGATTCTATACAGCTGATGTGTGGTTTACCCATGTTACGCTAGATCATTGCACATCCTGCTACACTGGCAGATGCATATAGTTTCATACATCATGTTTTATTCATTATGAGTTATTTGTACCAAAAAGTGTGCTGTCATATTAGGATGTTGCCCCTAAAAGTGAAAAGAGTCATGGAGGCCATCGAAAAGAGAAATAGAAAAAGAAAAAAAAAGAGAAAAAGAAAAAAAAGGAATAAAGAAAAAGGGGGCAACATTACTATCCTTTATCCACACTTGTGCTCATGTTTCAGTACCTGCAGTATTCATAGTCATCAATTGTGCTCATGTTTAGCACCTATACTCCATGTGAGAGAGTTTTCATGTCTTACTAGTATAACTATGTGGGGAATTTACACTATAGAACTTGAGTTGTATATTCGAATGATGAGCTTCCTCAAAAAGTGCTCTAGGTCTTCATGAGCAACCAAGTTGGATGCACCCCCTACTAGTTCCATTGAAGAGCTTTCATACACATATAGCTCTATGTGCATCCGTTGCATGGCAATCACTACTCCTTACATAGCTTCGATTATAAGACTTCCTCTTGTCTAATGATCACTTATAGCTTTGTGAGACTTTCTTCCTTTGGCCTTCCAAACCCCCATTAATGTTCTTTTAGCCATAACATCCTGGTGCCAATACCAAATGCTTACGCTCACGGTTGAGTAGGCTTCGAAATAGTTGATTCATGACGTTCATATTTATATTTACTTGACTGAATCCTTCTATGTTATGAAAAATTGCTTGATGCTTGGAATTGAAGGATAGAACTCCTACACCGGATACTTAAAACATCTTTAATGAACCTTGTACTGTTTCATGGCTTTAAAGCAATAGTTCATGCTTGTACGGTTTCATGCTTGATACGTCTCCAACGTATCTATAATTTCTTATGTTCCATGCTTGTATTATACCAATTGCTACAAGTTTTATTCACACTTCATGGCATTTTTATGCATTTTCTGGGACTAACCTATTAACAAGATGCCACAGTGCCAGTTCCTGTTTTTTGCTGTTTTTGGTTTCAGAAAAGCTGTTCTGCAAATATCCTCGGAATTGGACGAAACAAAATGCCATGTTCCTATTTTCCCGACATGTTCACAAAGTCCGAAGGAGAGACGAAGGGGGCACCGAGGCGCCGTCCCACCCCACGGCACGGGTGGGCCCCCTGGCGCGCCGCCAGGTGGGGAGGGAGCCTCGGGTCTCCACCGACATCACCCCTTCGCCTATTTATTCCCCCCGAGGCGAAAACCCTAAATACCGGAGCCATATTTCCAGAAAACATCCGCTGCCAAAGCCGCCGTCAACTCTAACTCGGGAGGGTTCTGAAGCTCTTCCCGGCACCCTGCCGGAGAGGGGAATCATCACCGGAGGGCTCTACATCACCATGCCTGCCTTCGGAGTGATGTGTGAGTAGTTCATCTTTGGACTATGGGTCCATAGCAGTAGCTAGATGGTTGTCTTCTCCTTTTGTGCCATCATGTTTAGATCTTGTGAGCTGCCTATCATGATCAAGATCATCTTATTGTAATGCTACATGTTGTGTTTGCTGGGATCCGATGAATATTGAATACTATGTCAAGTTGATTATTGATCTATCATATATATGTTGTTTATGATCTTGCATGCTCTCCGTTATTATTGTAGGCTATGGCCAAGTTTATGCTTGTAACTCCAAGAGGGAGTATTTATGCTAGACAGTAGGCTCATGCCTCCATTTAATCTGGGACAGTGACAGAAAGTTCTAAGGTTGTGGATGTGCTATTGCTACTAGGGGTAAAACAGCAATGCTTTGTCTAAGGATATTTGTATTGTTTACATTATGCACCATACTTAATGCAATTGTCAGTTGCTTGCAACTTAATACTGGAAGGGGTGCGGATGCTAACCTGAAGGTGGACTATTTAGGCACAGATGCATGCTGGATAGCGGTTTGTGTACTTTGTCGTAATGCCCAAGTAAATCTCATAGTGATCATCATGACCTGTATATGCATTGTTATGCACCTCTCTATTTTGTCAATTGCCCACCTGTAATTCATTAACCCAGCATGTTAGTATTTTATTATGGAGAGACACCACTAGTGAACTGTGGACCCCGGTCCATTCTTTTACATCCGAAATACAATCTACTTCAATCATTGTTCTTTTTCATTCTATGCAAGCAAACATCATTTTCCACACTATACGCCTAATCCTTTGTTTTCAGCAAGCCGGTGAGATTGACAACCTCGATCACTATTAAGTTGGGGCAAAGTAGTTTGATTGTGTTATGCAGGTTCCACGTTGGGACCGGAATCCCTGGTGTTGCGCCACACTACACTCCTTCACCAACAACCTTCAGAACATCGCCGACTTCCTACTGGTCCGATTAAACCTTGGTTTCTTACTGATGAAAAACTTGCTGCTCTACTCATCATACCTTCCTCTTAGGGTTCCCAACGAACATGTGTCTTTCACGTCATCAGAGTGGCTCAAGGCCGAGCACGAGGAGTGCCGCCGCTCCTACTTTGCCCCGGCGCCTCGCACCGTCCCCTCTGCGTACCCAGCGCTGCCCGACGCGCTGTGGTTCGAGGAGGAGGTCCATGAGGACGACAACGACCCGGAGATGCAGGCCGCCTACGAGGCTTCCAACCGCACCCTCGTCGAGGACGAGATCAAGCAGTGGGAGGCCGTGCTGGCCTAGGTCTAGGCTGATGCGGCCGCGGCCCTGATGCCGCAGCCGCCGCCGCCACCGCCGCGTTTCGTCGACCCGGACGAGGTCGAACCGTGGTACTACGCCCTCGAACGCGAGCTGGCGCAGGACCGGCAGGAGCAGGAGCGGCAGGACATTTCGCCGCCGCCTCCTCTGCCTCCCGGCCTCGTGGGCGAGTCGTGGGTCTGGACCGGTGGAAGCTGGTCCCTGGATCGGCCCCAGGAGCAGGAGGAGCTGCCGTGGCCACAGTGGCAGGAGCAGCCACCGCCACCGCCACCGCAGCCACTTCAGGAGCAGGCGCCGCCATCGGAGCACCAGGCACCGCAGGAACAGGAAGTGCCTGCCCACCTCTGGACCCCGCCGACCCTTGTCATCCTCGACGACTAGGCGCGGCGCCGGCGACGATGACCCCTCCCCTCATATGTAATGGCCCTAATGGCCTCCCCCTATGTAATCGCCGTTAGTGGCCTCCCCTAAGTATAATAAAATGGCCCTTAGGCCCTAAAAATGTGTCCTTGATTTGCATTGCCAACTCCGGCGCCAGCCCCGCGGTTAGGGTTAGGGTCCGCCGCCGCTCCTACTTCGCCCCGGCGCCTCGCGCCGTCCCCTCCGCGTACCCAGCGCTAACCGACGCGCTGTGGTTGAGGAGGAGGTCCATGAGGACGACGACAACCTGGAGATGCAGGCCGCCTATGAGGCCTCCAACCGCACCCTCGTCGAGGACAAGATCAAGCAGTGGGAGGCCGTGCTGGCCCAGGTCGAGGCTGATGCGGCCGTGGCCCTGATGCCGCAGCTACCGCCACCGCCGCGTTTCGTCGACCCGGACGAGGTCGAGTCGTGGTACTACGCCCTCGAACGCGAGCTGGCGCAGGACCGGCAGGAGCAGGAGCGGCAGGGCATTTCGCCGCCACCTCCTCTGCCTCCCGGCCTCGTGGGCGAGTCGTGGGTTTGGACCGGCGGAAGCTGGTCGCTGGATCGGCCCCAGGAGCAGGAGGAGCTGCCGTGGCCACAGTGGCAGGAGCAGCCACCGCCACCGCAGCCACCACAGGAGCAGGCGCCGCTACCGGAGCACCAGGCACTGCAGGAACAGGAAGTGCCTGCCCACCTCTGGACCCCGCCGACCCTTGTCATCCTCGACGACAAGGCGCGCGCCGGTGACGATGACCCCTCCCCTCATATGGAATGGCCCTAATGGCCTCCCCCTATGTAATCACCGTTAGTGGCCTCCCCTAAGTATAATGAAATGGCCCTTAGGACCTAAAAATGTGTCCTTGATTTGCATTGCCAACTCCGGCGCCGGCCCTGCGGTTAGGGTTAGGGTCCGCCACCGCCGCGCACTAGATCTAAGAGAGGGGGGACGAGCTCACCTTGGTCGGGGGCGACGATCTTGCTCAGGTACGACGATCTTTTGCTCGGGGCTCGGGAACGATCTTGCTCGGCTGAGGCTCGGGGACGATCTTTGCTCGAGGCTCGGGGACGATCTTGCTCGGGCAACGGCCGCCAGAGCCGGAGCAGGACGGGGACGGCCGGGCCGAAGAAGGAGAGGGCGGCGACGGCCGGGGCGGCGGCGGCGCGGGGACGAAATCCGGCAGCCTGGCGGCGCAGGGGGCGACGTCGTATGGAGCCCGGAGGCGGATCGTCGATTTGGTGGACTTGGGCAAATTTTTGGCCCGAGCCACTCAAATTAGCGCCAAAAAGGCCTCTAGAACCGGGCCGTGGCTCCACCCAGTACTAGAGGGTCTCTAGTACCGGGCCGTGTTAACACCCGGTACTAGAGGTCCCTCAGGGCCGCGAAAATTTGCGCGCCAAGCCCAGTGGACCTATAGTACCGGGTGGTCACACGGCCCGGTACTAGAGGTTGTTTTTAAAAAAATTCTAATTTCATACGTTTTTTATATCTTTTGATTTAGTTGTCCAAATCAAGTAAAATTTGCTTTCATTTTACTATTTTCTGTTTTGGTTTAAAGTGAAGTACCACATGCGCTTGGTTTTAAATTAAGTACTACATACGCTTGATTTAAAATCAATTCAAAAATTTATAAATCAAGTACTACGTGCGCAGTGGATCATTTCACATCACAAAGTTTGATGCTACATCAAAAATTTATAAATCAAGTACTACTATAAATTAAGTACTACATACGCTTGATTTAATTGACAAAGTTTGATGCTCGCGCTTAGAACAAAATTATATAAAAGTTTAATAAATTATTACACATCATGAACAACATCCCTATTTAGTTTCGCTTTTTCTTTTTGTGAGGCCCTTTCTTCTGATCGCTCTGTAACCATGGACAAGGGTCTGCATATAAGTTGAGGCTTGGGTCAGTGGTCACTGCTCGAAGCAGAATATAGGGGGGTTTGTGTTATCGTCTCCACATGGATCAACAAGGTTATGATGGTTCTAAGGGTTGGTAGAAGCTAAACCAAATCTTCAGGTTTTTATGTTTCCAACAGAAAAGTAAAGGTTTTTACTGAAAAAGGTTTAAGAACTAAGGTTCAGAATTTAACTTGCTGCTTCTGGGTTGTCAATCCAGTTGTTGGCAATTATCCAAGCAAGGTTTAGACAGGGAACAAGAATTATTCGAACAGCTTGCAGAGACTAGTCATGCAAGCAAGGGTTTTTAGCAGTTGTAGGCAGGAGAAAAATGCATAACACAAAGATCACTGCTTTCTGGGTTGTTGAGCCAGATCACTAGTGAGTTAACAAGCAAGTGGAGGCTAGGGACAGAATTACAACACTCAGTGTGCAGGGACTAGCCTTACACACACAGATCAAGACACACAGCAGGCAAAACATGAAAATCTTCAGATAAAACAGAGAACTGTGTCACTCAATTCACTGCAGTAACCAAATATCACAAGCTCGACTTGCAGTTGGATGATCTACTAGTTTCACACAGGATTACACAAGAAAGTTGAGAGTTGTTTTTAGCTTTAGCTCACAGAAACCCTAGTCGAAGCAGAGGAAGAAGAGGAGTGGAAGAAGAGTTGCAGATCATGAGCTTCTGGTCACCAAGGCCTTGTACTTCTTCTCCTGATCATCTTGTGCACCTTGTTCTTCTTCTTGTTCTTGCGCTGGTTCTTGGAGTTCTTGGTCTTGGGTTGGTGGTGGAAAGGTGTAATGGAGGCTGAGGGAAAGGTGGAGTGGAGTGGCTGGTGAATGGGTGATTGTGTTGTGCGAGAATGGCGGAGAGAGATGCTCTGTGGTGGTGGTGGTGGTGGCTTTATACACCTTTTCCATTTGTGGTGGAGGTGTGGTACGAGTTGATGGAGAGGGAAGCTTCCTCCTTCTTGCTGCAGCACAGTGCACATGGCATGTTTCTCTCTTTTTCACCTTTTTGCCTTTATGCCTTTTGTGGTTTCCTTGATCTCCAAGTTGATCTTGTTTCCCTTTCTTTGATTCAAACTTATTTGGATTGCTCATTATCTTCTCCTGAGGTCTTGTATTGCTTCACTTGTGCTCTGCTTCGAATGGTGATGAAGACCTTGAGTTAACTGACATAATTGATCTCTGTCAGTTACTGTTCAGTTTCTGGCACAGAGATGTTCTTCAGTTTCTGGCTTGCTTTAAACTTGTTGATCATGGCCATCTTGTATGCTGCATTGATATGATTTGAATGCTGTGTCTTGCCTCACTTCTACATTGGATCTTCTGAAGATTATGTGCCTTTGCGCACTGAACTGTAAAAAGAGTGAAAGCAATGTAAAATGCAGATATTTGCAGTTCTGAGTATGGAAGTAGTGAGGTTTTTGAGGTTTTAGGTCTGTGATTTAAGCATATAAATGATGGTGATCAAACCCCCAGACTTAAACCTTTGCTTGTCCTCAAGTAAAGAGAATTGGATGCAAATGAGAACAAGGAGAATAAGAATAGTGCAAGGTTCTGAAAACTTAGCAGTTCATTCTAATTGGATTCAATGCAGTTCTGTTTACTATTTGAGCAAGTGCTAGTTTGGAAACAAGTTTCAAATAGCAGAATTAAACCATTTCTAAGTTCAAATGCTTGGATTAGTATGATAAAACAATTTGCACAGAAATGGAAAGTAAATGATCCAGAAAATAGCCAAGATGCAGGGATGCATGCTTAGTCAGTGCTTCACCTACTACAGTTTCAGGGAACATAATAGGCTAATGCTGCAATGATGCATGAGTTAGTTAGTGTTAGTAAGACACTTGTTTTATTAGTTAGTGCGTCACAAGCTACCATCCCAGGATCATAGCTGCTAATGCAAAAATTGTTGCTTGAAGATTCAGTTAACCTTTTTCTGGTTAGTGCGTCACAAACCACAATCCCGAGATTGTGGTTGCTAATGCAAAAAATTATTTCCTGTTAACACATTTTCAGTTAGTGTTAGTGCTTCACAAACCACTATCCAGAGATAGTGATTGCTAATGCCAAAAATGCAAATGTGCAGAGATGGAGTTAGTAAATGGCTCTAAAATGGATCATATAATTCAGTTTCATAGCAAATGACATTATCAAGTTTTCCACAAGTATCTATTATATAATTAAAACAATATAATTAAAACACAGGACAATCAACGTCCCGGATTAAACATCGACAATAAACGGTTCAGATCGATCTGGGAAAATATCGCACCGGCAGTCCCGATAAAAAAGAAAGGAAAGAAAAAGTTTCTATGTAGAAGTCCGAAGTACGCACGTCCCGATTAAAAGGAAAAGAAACAGAGCGTTTATTTGTTGCAGTCGCGTACACACGTCGGCTTCCAACTTCGTAGAAGTAACACCAACGCCCGCCGTTGGTGCCCCGCTGCCGCTACACCTGACGACAAGACGACAACCTACAACGCGCCGGCGGCCTGCAGGACCCTGCTATCTCGAGGAGGAACTGTTGTCTTCCTATTGCTCGATCTGGATGTCACGGAGATTGACGCACATCTGGCATCTAGGAATCTTCATGGGCAGGACCCAGCTCGGGGAGGAACTGCAATGTTCCGGACGAATCGTTCCGCAAGCTACGCCGAGAGTCGTTCACATTAGCACGACCAAACTGAGCCCACTTCCTCAAGCCAGGCGAGACACGATCTTTGGGCACGCATGTTCAGGTACGTAATCATCTGCCAGGCATGCACAATGATACTTATAATGTACACATGAATGCTCGGACAGATTGCATTGATTGTGTAAGGTGTACTCACGGTATGACATAATACATAATTAGTAACAAATTGATGCACTAGCCAGAGGCAGGTAGATCTAAGACGTAGATTGATGGAGCCGTTAGATGCGATAGGGAGAGACCGACTGGGGGCCGATCGTGAGTTTGCCGGAGAATTCCGTCAGATCGTTGCAGTTCCACGGATCTCGCTCAGGATCACCAAATCCGTGTGTAGGCCGACGATGAGAACGACGTCGGTGCCTTTCTAGCGATGGGCTCGAAATACTTGCAGTCTCCATTGGAGGAAGCATGTAGAACACCGCCATCCGCTCCGACGCGTTCTGTGCTTTGCTCGGCGTCGTCGAGGAGAACGAAGGTTAGGGGCGTTGGCGATCTGGAGATGGCCAGTGTCCTCGCGTTCGCATAACTTCTAGGCGACAACGGGATATCATGCCTGCGAAGTTATCACTAGGCGAGTCTATATCAAGGTCTTTTAGGTATCCATATGGCTATATTGATCTGGCGAGAGGCGATAGCATCGCATCTGGAGCCCAACGGCGGCTTGAATCGGTGGTGACATGTCAACCAAGAACCAAACACCGGCGTGGCGCCCTAGGCAGTGGAGAATTTTGTAACCCCGCATGCAGCTTCATCAGCTGGGCATGACTGTTTTCTCATGATTCAAGTTGTTTATGTCCTCTCCTCATACACAGGCCCCTTCTCATGCATTTGCATCCAGACGATTCAATGAAGCCTGAAGGCACATATGTAAGAAGTTTTTTTCCTGCGGGTGGTATGCAAGACGAAGTTGCAGATTCATGTGGAGCGGACAGACTATTTATTTCCAGGTAAGAAGTCTCGACAAATGACCTATCAAGAAAAAGAAGCACCACACTTGACTACGTGAGTATACCCATCAGTTATTCGTCTATGAAACGAAGGCATCACATTCGACAGATGCCTATATGCAAATCCACCATGGTGCAACAAGAGGTAATTATTCTTTATTAAGAAATCACATTCGTAGACATAGGATGAAATCAACAAGCATAGCTGAATAGAATAGTAACAAGTCAATCACGTTTAGATCTAACTCTTAGTAGGGAATTTCTCAACTGAATATTGTTGAACGATACACCACGAACAGAAGAGAAGAAGTGGACCAAGTAGGAAAATATGAAGATTTCCATGAAACTCTATATCCGTCCTTCTTTCACCGTCACATACCATGGTATCAACAATAACTTAAGTAGGTCTTGGTTCCCCGGGGCTTGACACTTTCAATCTACTTATATGATGTATAATTACTGGTGAATTAAAAATAATAGTTCATCTTGAGGTCATATATAGTTGAAAGAGATTATATTTCAGAAGTTAAAGTCACAAAATTCTAGCCGCGCAAATGCGCGGGCCAACCAGCTAGTTTGAATAAAGAAATATGTTAATTATGCTTTGAAAAATGGATTTGAACATAGCCTTTGCAAGAGTAATAAGCAGACACAATACATGATTCACAACAGCATGTAGTGCTATTTAATCAGAACAGAGCAAAACCATAAAAATTTCTATAACAGCCATAAAATTGCCAAATTGATCATAAATCTAAAACATGGCATAACAATATTATTCATGCTGTGAATAAGGTATAAAAGCACCTGGTGCTTGCTGCTGCATCTTGCTTCATAATATCATAGCCAAAACTTTCTCCACTTCCTTTTATTCAAATTCTGAAAAACAAAAACAAAAAGAAAAACACAAACAAAAACATAACAAGTAAATGTGAATAACATGCAAATAATGTACAAGGGTACCAGGCTGCCTCCTGATGAGCGCTTGTTTATAGTCATGAGCCTGACTGTAGCTCCTTTACTGGTTCTCAGCTGCAGAGGATGCATTGGGATCATCCTCAGCTTCATCATCATCTGTTTCTTCACTTTCTTCAGTGTTCAACTGCTGTCCTGCTCTGTAATGCTTTAGTCTCTGTCCATTCACCTTGAAAGTACCATCTATTGCACTCTGTACTTCAAAAGCACCATGTCCTAGGTCTCTCTTAATGACACAAGGGCCAAACCATCTTGACTTGAATTTTCCAGAGAACAAATGTAGTTTGGAGTCATAAACCAACACTGTCTGTCCAACACTGAATTCCTTTCTGAGAATGTGCTTGTCATGCCATTTCTTGGTCTTGTCCTTATAGATCTTGGAGCTTTCATAAGCATCATTTCTCAGTTCCTCTAACTCACACATCTGAAGCTTTCTTGCAGTTCCAGCTTTGCCTAAATCCATGTTCAGCTTCCTTATTGCCCACTGTGCTCTGTGTTCTAGCTCAACAGGTAAATGACATGCCTTTCCATAGACAAGCCTGAATGGTGACATACCAATAGGTGTCTTATATCCTGTCCTGTATGCCCACAGGCTATCTGGCAATTTTGTTGACCAATCCCCCTGGACTTGGAAACAACTTTCTCCAGAATTTGTTTCACTTCTCTGTTTGACAGCTCAACTTGTCCATTGGCTTGAGGATGGTAAGGTGTAGTTACTCTGTGGTTTCTCACACCATACTTGTTCAGAAGCTTCTCTAACTGTTCATTGTTGAAGTGAGCTCCACCATCACTGATCACTACTCTTGGTACTCTAAATCTTGGGAAAATGACAGTCTTGAAGAATTTGCAGACTGCTTTTGAATCAACACTAATAGTGGGTATTGCTTCAACCCATTTGGACACATAATCCACTGCAACTAGTATATGCTTGTATCCATTTGATGATGGTAAGGGACCAACAAAATCCACTCCCCATACATCAGATAGCTCTACCTCCAGAATTCCCTTCTGTGGCATTTCATTTCTTCTTGATATTTTTCCAGTTCTCTGGCAGGGATCACATTGTTTGATATAATCATGCACATCTTTGAACAAGTTAGGCAGATAGAATCCAGCTTGCAGGATTTTTGCTTGGGTTTTCATAACTCCAGCATGGCCTCCATACATGCATGCATGGCTTTGGTACATAACATCACTGATTTCTTCAGCTGGCACACATCTTCTCACAATTCCATCTGCACAATGCTTGTACATGAATGGCTCATCCTAGTAATAGCTTTTTGCATCATGCATGAACTTCTTTTTCTGCTGGTAAGACATATCTGCTGGCATAATTTCACAGACAAGATAATTCACAATATTTGCATACCAAGGAGAACTAGCATTTACTGCCATTAGCTACTCACCAGGCATTCTATCTTGTATCTCTCTGCCACCTGGGCAATTGATTCTTGACAGGTGATCTGCTACTGAATTTTCAGATCCCTTTTTATCCTTGATTTCAATATTAAACTCTTGCAGCAAGAGAATCCATCTGATCAGCCTAGGCTTAGCATCCTTTTTGCTCACCAAGTATTTTATTGCTGCATGATCTGTGTAAACAACGCACTTGTACCCAACAAGATAGGGTCTGAATTTATCAAATGCAAACACTACTGCTAGCAATTCCTTCTCAGTGGTTGTGTAATTGATCTGAGCTTCATCTAATGTTCTGCTGGCATAGTAAATCACATGAACTGCTTTCTCTTTTCTCTGATACAGTACTGCTCCTACTGCAAAATCGCTTGCATCACACATCAGTTCAAATGGCACTGTCCAGTCAGGTGGTTGCACTATTGGAGCTGTAACCAGAGCTTCTTTTAGCTTATTGAAAGCTTGCATACATGCTTCATCGAACACGAACTCCACATTATGATTCAGCAAGTGTGTAAGTGGTTTTGCAATGTGAGAAAAATCCTTGATGAACCTTCTGTAGAAACCAGCATGTCCCAAGAAACTCTGTATTCCCTTCACATTTTCAGGAGGAGGTAGTTTAGCAATTACATCTACTTTTGCTTTGTCCACTTCTATTCCTCTGGAAGACACCAAGTGACCAAGCACTATGCCTTCAGTTACCAAGAAGTGACACTTCTCCCAATTTAAGATCAAATTTTGTTCAGAGCATCTGTGTAATACTGATGTCAGATTTTTCAGGCAAGAAATGAAATCTTTTCCATATACTATAAAATCATCCATGAACACTTCCATGATCTTCTCAAGTTGATCAGAGAATATAGACATCATACACCTTTAAAATGTGCCAGGTGCACTGTTGGAGATATGCCCTAGAGATAATAATAATTAAGTTTATTATTTATCTCCATGTTTATTATTAATGTTTGTATCTTTATGCTACAACTGTATTGGGTACTTGTATAGCAAATACAACGTATGCAAGAGGAAAACCTCCGATACACGTGTAGAGATACGAACGGAAAAAGAGTTCATGGTCTTGTCTCCGAGACTAGCCTATCTTGTTGCTCGATGATCATATTTTCCTGATCATGGACTTTGTATAAGTCATTCAACTATAGGAGTGGATTATCGGAATGATAATCGCATTGAACTGACCCACCGTATGATCTTGCTATGAGACAAATCGTCGACGATGAAATAGCGATTGATCATCTATTTAGTTATCATTAGCTAGATCCCTATGCTATGAGAATATCTTGTGACCGCTTATTCGACATTCGAGCTTTGATTTCCATCAAACGTCTTGCAGTAACATGGGACTATGTTAGGTGGCTTTTGGGATTGAACTAGAATATGTATTGGAACAGAGATCGTTCAAGAATGGCACTTACTCCTCCAGACGATGGAGAGATACATCCTTTAGGCCACCTCAAGTATTGTTGTTGTCACCCAATCGTCTGGCCAGACACAAACGTGATTTATCACGGGACAACATATATACGGAATGAGAAAAGAGAATGATATTGGTACGAGAATAATATGTGTTATGGTCAAAGGGTTTGATCACACTAGAGCACATTGTCTCAATCTCGAGATATCATTGGTATTGTGCACATAAGGGATTAAGCGTAATGGTTAACGCACAGGTTCTGTTGTTCATTCACAACACAAGGGTGCCAGTACAAATACCTAACCCACTGCTGGTTATTGTTTGGTAAGCTCCCAAACAATACTTTGTGATTGATGAACCTTTCGGGTCACACGCTTAAGCTGTAGGTCAATCTTTGATCGAGAGTAAAGATGTAGTTTTAGTGGGAATGAGATTGTGTCGGAGTAGTGTAACATCCCAAAAATTATTAACAAGTATTATTAATTCCAAAAATGGGAGCCAACAAAAACTTTTGTTAAATTATAAGTGTTGATCTCTTATTCTTGCTTGTGTTGCTTATTTCTTCTTGTTTGTGTGTTGCTTGCCCTAATTGAAAACATAAAGAAAATAAGAAGATTAAATTAAAAGCAAAACAGGAAAAATAAATGTGGCAAGAGCCACACAAATTCTCCAAGTGAGGATCTCATTTTGTTTCCAACAAAATTTAGTGGAGTGGTATTGCAAACCCTCCCATTTCATTCTTACTACTTATCTCTCTCAAATAGTATTTTCAAATTAGTTTTAAAAATTCAAAAGTAAACAAAGTAAAAATAAATTAAAATGCTTTAATTAAAACACTATAAAAGAAAATGTTTCAAAACATTTTATTATTTTATGCCAATTTTTGTGGAGCTTCTGCACCTTATGGGAAGGCTCCACAAATTTTGCCAAATTTTTATAAATTGATTTAGTGCCTCAAATAAAATCAAGAAATGCTACTGCAATTAAACAGAAGGACTGAAACGTAAATAAGAGAAAGAAGAAGAAGGAAAAGAAGCAGTGCACAGGAGCCAGGGGGTTTTTGCAAAACCATCATCGTCTACCTCCCCCTAGCTCACTGTCGCCGTCGCCGTGGCGCCTTGCTCGACGTCGCCGTTCCCAGGCCCCCCAGGGCCCCCTTGCCCGCGCTCTCCCTCGCCCCCGAGCCACTGCGACCTCTGCGGGCAGAGGAGACCCTCTCCCCTCGCCTTAACGCCGCTGTCCCCCATTCCTCCGCCGTGGACAAACGGACGGCGCCGGCCAAAATTGGCCCAGCTCACCGCACCTCGCCACGCGATCCTCTACGCCGCGAGCCCTAGCTCCATCCCGGACCCCCCAGACACCTCGCACCGGCCTCTCCGCCCCTCTGGAGCTCTCCTGCACCCGACCCACCGTGGACCGACCTCGGCCGATAAATACCCCACCCGCACCGTGCACTCCCTCCACTCCATCCCGACCCCTCTCACTCTCTCCACTCCTCAGTGCACCGCCAGGAGGGCGGAGCCGCGCCCTCGAAGCTCCGGCTGCCCGTGAGCTTCCTCGACGCTCCGCCGCATCCGAAGGTGGCCGCCGACACGGCCGTGCCGTGTTACTGCTCCCCTTCCTCCACTGACCACACCACCTTGATCCCCGTACTCCCCGCACTCACCCGAGCCTTTTGCCCCTCTGTTTTGTGCACAGAGACGCCGCCAGGACACCGCCGGAGACCGCTGCCGTGGCCGTGGAAGTTCAGCGGCTCGCCGTCGACGTTTCACGCCGTCCCAGCAAGTAGGACTCAGCCAGGACGTTCGCCCGAGCCTCCGCCGTCGTCTCGCATCATCACCGAGTCCTCCCGAGCCCTCTAGGTGAGGAACCGTCTACCACCGTGCCGCCGGCGCGGCGGCGCCGCCATTTTATGGTCGCCGCCGTGGCCTTTGAACGTGCGCCGTTGGATCTAGATCCAACGGCCGCGTAACGCTTCATTTAGATGAGCGGCTGACGGGCTGGCCCCACCCGTCAGCATTTTATTAATTTCCAACCGTTCACTGAGTCACTGACAGAAGGGCCCCACTAGTCAGATTTCTCAACATTATCCACACTGAGCACCTTTTCTATTTTTAATTTCAGAAGAATTTCAGTACTGGACCCAATTTGTAAAATCAATAACTTGAGATTTAGGAATCCAAACAAATCAAACTCAATTGTTCTGGAAAGCTTATGAAATTGTTTAACCAACCCAATTGGTCTCATGTCATTTAAATAAATAGTTAAAAAGAATTATTGAAAATGCCACAGAAGGTTCAAAATCTAAACTTGTTTGTTTCTGATACTCTGCTAGTCCAAATAATTCCAAACCAATTTTGCTAGCTTAGTACTGCCTTGTATTAGCTCCCCTAATTTTGGTAGAATTATTTAAGCAATATTAATTGTTGACTTTAAGATAAACCCTTCTGGACAAAAACAAACAAATATGTTTATTGGTTGATCCAAATGAGTTAGGACCAATTTTGTTAACTCACATATAGCAATGTTTACTTACCCCTAAAAGGATTTAATTTTTGGAACAACAGAACATATTTGGTAACCAAAACTTGATTATTAAGGTACTGGATTCAAACCAATGTGTAGGGAGTTTGGTAACTCCAAATGATCCAATTCAAATTGGGTTGTCTTCTACACATCAGTAGCTTTCTATAGAAATTTAGTTTGTATTTTTGTGACCAACAGAACTCAAGTTGTGGAATTAAACATGTTTAACAAGTTTCTGCCATAATTTGGACTTAAACAATTAATGTTTAATTCAATTGTTTTGAAATTAAATTGTATTGTTTGTTGTATCCAGTGGCTATTTAGAGCATTTAGGATTGTGATACTGTGTGATGTGATGTTGTTTGAGTAGTTTTAGTGATTGCTTGTGTTTGTTTGTTTATCGATTAGACGAGAACGTTGCCGGAGATATCGAGGAGGGGGAATTTGTTGAACCAGAAGATCAAGATCAAGTCCCCTTTGCCGAGCAAGGCAAGCTACTCTCCGAGCTTGCACCTAAATATATATGCATCTACTTTGATCAAATGATTTACTCTTAAAACCAATGGTTTACAAAACCTTTTCCAAAAGTGTATGGAAATTATTTTGCCACCCTATGTAGTAGTTATGAAACTTTAGGATGGAAAACAATGTTGTTTATTCAAACTCCTTTGGAAATACTTGTGTGGTTATGGAATGCCGAGATGTCGGTGTTAAAGTGGAGAAATGGAAAAATGGGAATGTTTATGAAAAATGCACAGTATCCTAGTACTATGACAACCAATCTTAATCTGTGCGACCACACTTACCCCCATATGGGAACGGGGCTTAGTCATATAATTTGCTCTTATTAGTATGGGATACCTCATCGACGGAGATGACTCCGTTATGCATGAGGGGATGGTTTGTGAACTCCCCTGACCTGGGTCCTCGCTCAAACTCTATGGAAAGATAAGGAGGAGGATTGAAGACTTCATAAATGTGGTCGCCGGGAAAAACATATGAGTCCTCACACTTAGGGTTGCCGACGGGGACCGGACTGAGTGTTGGTGGGAATTATCATATGGGTAGGATCCTATACTAGCATGAGCAAAGGAGAGGCTAGGGTCGGTGGCTCAACTTCGCATACACCTTGTATGGCGGGACGTGGCTGACACGATGAGTTACCGGATGGGTGTGGGATAAAAAGCGTGCTACCTCTGCAGAGGGTCAAAACTATTCGAATAGCCGGGTCCCCGGATATGGACAATTGGGAGACTGTCCTAAGATCTTGTGCAAATTTTTGGAAAAGCTTTTAAGTTTAAAATAAAATGAATTGGTGATGGCATGATATAACTATACCAAATGGAGTGGTATGAGTTGTGGGACTAATTGGACCATGGTGAGCCCTGGTCCGGAAAAGAAAGGGTTTGGAGAAACAAAGGAGATGGTGATTTCTTTTAAAAACAGTTATAAAACTCTTCTTACCTTTTTCAATAAAGATATAGAGATGTTTTAAAACAATTAAAAGTGGTAAGTTAAAATAAAGTTAGTGCATACTCATGTTGGGGTAGTTTGCGAGTACATTCAAATGTACTCATATTGGTTTCGTCCCTGGCTATTGTCCTAGCCAGACTACGAGGAGGAGCACTACGCCGAGCAGGAGTATGGTGACTTCTACGCGAACTGAGGATCTCCACAAGTCAGCTGCCTGTCGGGTCGTCATCGTTAGAATATGATGTCTACTACGCCGTAGCTTCCGCTGATATTTTGGTTTGGCCCTTGAAGGCACCTATGTAAGAACTTGGTCTAAATGACCATTTATGTAAGACTTTTTATTCGGTACTGTAATGGATGTAAACTTTGGTATCCAATTCGGATTATGTGCAACGACAGACTGATCACGGGATCGTTGTGTTAAACATAATCGGGTATTTCGGACAGCTAGTCCGGGGTCCCCACAGACTTGGTATCAGAGCCATCCTGACTTTAGGAAACCTTAGTTAGCATGGTCGTCAAACAAGTGTTATCAAAAAGAGTAATTTCTAAAAGAAAGGAGTGAAGTATTTTTTTGAAAACCGCTTATCTCCAATCCTCTTACTTATGCAAAAATTCATTCTCATTAAACATTACAATTTCCTTAGTATCCTTAAAATTTTGTGCACTTATCATCCCACTAACTTAAAATTTTGCTTAAAAATTTGTAGATGGCACTCCACTGGACCGAGTTCGTTCAGCTGGAGAAGGATAGCAAGCTGACGTTCGAGAATGACTTGTTCGAGTTGAGCAAGCTGCTAGGTCGCCCCGCTCCAGAGTTTGAGGGAGCCCAGATTGATGTTCACGGTGTCGGAAGGCTGAGCTGGCTCATCAGGTCGTCAGTTCGCCGGAACATCAAGTCTCCCAGTTCCAGGACGCTCGTCTTCACCACCAAGGAGGCCACCTGGGTTGACGGTCTCTGTACTGCTACACAGAGGATGATAGCCCGACTTTGTGAGGAGCACAAGGAGGAGTTAGTAGACTCCCGTTTCCGGTTCTACGGGAGGCGCAACTGCGACGGACACCCTACTCCTTCCCCTTGCCACCCGATGTTTGGGAGCTACATCATGGACATGGAGCTCTTACTTCAGCACACCCAGGATGATCTGATGCGCACTAGGATTCAGCTTCGCTTTGACCGCGAGTCGCTCGTTGAGCTTCGCGAGAATGAGGAGAAGCTGCTGGAGGATAAGGTCGCTCTTCTCGGAAAGAGGGCCCAGCTGAGGAGGACCATCGTGAAGCTCCGCAAGAAGGTGGCAGAGCAAGACCAGATGATCGAGGATCTAGAGCACCATACTGACGAGATGGAGGAGGAGGGCGAGGATCTCCGCAAGGAGAACAACGCTTTCCTCAGTGACGATGGTGACTTTGAGGAGGAGATGGACTGTGAGGAGGAGGATGATGAGGAGGAGTTAGTTGACGAGGAGGAGGAGCCCTCGAGGCTGTTCTCGAGGACGAGGAGGAGGATCCCGAGGAGCCAGCCTACCAGTCAGATGCTGACGTGTTAGAGCTGGAGGTTCCACCTCAGTAGGCGAGTGACTTGATCACTACCGCAGGATTAGGTTGACCCCTATCGCTAGTCGAGTCGGAGTAGTGGTTCTTTTGGAAACCAGATGCTATGTGTCTTAGATGTAAGGTGATGTTGTAAGCTTGAAGTTGATGTGAACTCCTTGATGTGTTGTTTGTGAAATATAAGTATGTTTGTCTTGTTTAAATCTGTGTGAAATATTTTCATATAATCCTTAAATTAAACAACCACTTGCGAAATCGTCTTTCCACTTAGTCGAACTTTTCTGCCTTGCCTCTTATACCCGGTGTGCTTCAGGATGCCGCCCCGTCGCGACAATACGGGAGGATCAGGATCAGCACCACCACCACCAGACCCAACCCCCGCTCAACTTCTCGCGCTTATCATGGAGGAACGTGAAAATGCCCGGCAGGAGCGCCAGGCTCATCTCACTGCCCTGCAACAACTCGCAGCCGCTTATAACAACAACAACAACAACAACAACAATGGTGGTAATGGCAATGGCAATGAGAACCCGCGATCCACCTTAGGCGATTTCCAGAAAACCAACCCGCCTACCTTCTCCAGGGGACTTCACCCACTGGAAGCCGATGATTGGCTTCTTACCATTGGGAACAATCTGCAAGTTGCTGCTGTAGGAGACAATGAAAAGGTGCTGTATGCAACCCACTATCTTGCTGGACCTGCACGAGCTTGGTGGGAAGCTACCAAAGCTCTCCAGCAGGCTGACCACGTCATCAACTGGGATGAGTTCAAGGAGAAGTTTCGCAGGAAGCACATTTCTGGTGGACTCATTGATAGGAAGAGGGATGAATTCCGCAAGTTGAGGCAGGGAAGTAGAGATGTAGTTGGCTATCTTGATGAGTTTACCGACTTATCTCGGTATGCTCCCGAGGACACCGACAAGGAGGAGAAGAAGATGGAACGTTTCCTGAATGGGCTGCATGATGAACTGCAGTGTGCTTTGGTTGTCCATGACTTCCGTGATCTGGAGTCACTTGTGGACAAAGCCATCCAGCTGGAGACCAAGCGCAAGTCTATGTATGAAGGTCGCAAGAGGAGGATGAATGCTCAGGAAGGTTCGAGCAGTCAGAAGCCTCGTATCTTTCAGCAAAACCCCAAACCTGCCTATCGACCACCCCAAGCTCCACGCCCCAATTTCCCTAACCGCCCAAACAACTTCAACCGCCCAAACAACTTCAACCGCCCCAATGACAATAACCGTCCCAGAGGAAACTTCAACAACTTCAACCCCAATGCCAATGTTGTCTGCTTTGAATGTGGCAACAAAGGTCACTACTCCAAGGAATGCCCCAATCCCAAGAGGAATGTTCAGCGCCCCAATGCCCCGGCACCGAACAATGGTCAAGGCCGCAATGGAAATGGTAATGGCAAGAATGCCGCACCCCGCGGAAATGCTGCTGTTGTCAAGGGTCGTCTGCACCACATCAATGCTGAAGAAGCTCAAGATGCGCCGGATGTCGTGCTGGGTACGTTCCTTGTCAACTCAGTACCTGCAACTGTTCTGTTTGATTCTGGTGCAACACATTCATTTGTTACCGAGGAGTTTGTTGCTAAGGGAGGTTTAGTAGAAGGCTTCCTAACTAAAACCTTGAGTATACAAATCCCTGGTTCCACCCTAGAAACCAAGAGATTTTGTCCAAATACTGCCATAGAGATTTCAGGCGAGAAATTTGCAGCCGACCTAATTGTTTTAGGAACCCAAGGCATAGATGTCATACTCGGTATGAATTGGCTAGCCAAGTACCATGGTCGAATAGACTGTGCCAGAAGAGCTGTATCCATCACCACCGACAAAGAAGTAGAAGTGGAGTTTGTGTCTGAACCCAATCACCCCCAACCAGGCTGCCACGAGGGCATAGCTCGACCCACCCTAGATGAGATCCGTGTTGTTCACCTATTCCGAGATGTTTTTCCTGAGGAATTACCTGGTATGCCGCCAGACCGGGAAATTGAGTTCATAATTGAGCTTATCCCAGGAACAGCCCCAATATCCCAAAGACCTTATCGGATGAATCCGGAAGAACTGGTTGAGTTGAAGAAGCAGTTGGCAGATATGCTTAGCAAAGGACTTGTTCGTCCAAGTGCTTCACCCTGGGGATCACCTATTATTTTTGTGGACAAGAGAGACGGTACCACACGACTGTGTGTGGATTATCGCAGGCTAAATGACGTGACCATTAAAAACAAGTATCCCCTTCCCAAGATCGAGGATCTGTTCGATCAGATGAACGGAGCCCGAGTCTTTTCAAAGATCGATCTTCGGACAGGTTACCATCAGTTGAAGATCAGAGAGACAGACATTCCCAAGACCGCCTTCACCACCCGTTACGGTTTGTTTGAATACACGGTGATGTCCTTTGGTCTGACCAATGCCCCAGCCTATTTCATGAATCTCATGAACAAGATTTTCATGGAGTACCTCGACAAGTTCGTGGTAGTATTCCTTGATGACATCCTTATTTATTCCAAAACCGAAGAAGAGCATGCTGAACACCTGCGTCTAGTTTTGGAGACCCTCCGAGAGCACCAGCTGTATGCCAAGCTTAGCAAGTGTGAGTTTTGGCTCAATGAAGTGGCGTTTCTCGGACATATAGTATCTGCTGGAGGAATTTCTGTTGACCCAGAGAAGATCCAAGCCATTATTGACTGGTTATCCCCGACCAGTGTGACTGAAATCCGAAGCTTTCTCGGACTCGCCGGTTATTACCGCAAGTTCGTTGAGGGATTTTCCAGTATAGCCAAGCCCTTGACCCAACTGTTGAAGAAGGACAAGAAATTTGAGTGGACTCAGAAGTGCGAAGATAGTTTCCAAGAGTTGAAGAAGAGACTAACCTCCACCCCAATCCTGGTTATGCCAGACGTCACCCAGAGTTTCGACGTGTATTGCGATGCATCCGCCTCGGACTTGGTTGCGTTCTGATGCAAGAAGGCAAAGTTGTGTCGTACCTGTCCCGGCAGTTGCGACCGCATGAAGAGAATTACCCAACCCATGACCTGGAATTAGCTGCTGTGGTCCTTGCTCTTAAAAAGTGGCGTCCCTACCTTGCGGGACATCGCTGTGAGATCTATACGGATCATAAGAGCCTGAAGTATATTTTCACCCAGAAGGAGTTGAACCTGCGACAGAGGAGATGGATGGAATTAATCAAGGATTATGATATTGGAATCCACTATCACCCCGGAAAGGCAAATGTAGTTGCCGATGCCCTTAGTCGCAAACCCTGTACCCTGAATGTCTTAATCCAAGCCGAACAACCAGCCTTGTTCAAAGAGTTCGAAAATTTTGGACTAGAACTTGTTAGCCATGGATATCTCGCCAATTTGGAGTTAGCCCCAACCCTGATGGATCAAATCAAAGAAGCCCAAAAAGGTCATGAAAGCATTGAAGGAATTAGGAAGAAGATCTCCCTCAGCAAAGCACCCGGTTTTACCGAGGATGCTGAAGGAGTGCTGAAATTCAATGATCGTATCTGTGTGCCCAATGTCACGGAACTTAAGGAGTTAATCCTGAAGGAAGCCCATGAGACCCCTTATTCAATCCACCCTGGGGAACCAAGATGTACCAAGACCTTCGAGAAAGATTTTGGTGGCATGGAATGAAGCGAGAGATTGGTTCTTTTGTAGCCAAATGTGACATCTGTCAGCGAGTCAAGGCTGAACATCAGCGGCCCGCTGGATTGCTTCAACCTTTGAAAGTTCCCGAGTGGAAGTGGGATGAGATTGGAATGGATTTTATTACCGGACTTCCAAGATCCAACCGAGGCCATGATTCAATCTGGGTCATCGTTGATCGATTGACCAAGGTTGCTCATTTTGTACCTGTCAAGACTACTTATACTGGAGCTCAGTTAGCAGACTTGTATATTTCCAGAATAGTAAGCCTGCATGGTGTGCCTAAGAAGATTGTATCTGATAGAGGTACGCAATTCACCTCAAGATTCTGGAAATCCCTTCATGAAGCCCTCGGAACCAAGTTAGCATTTAGCACAGCTTATCATCCCCAGACCGATGGCCAAACTGAGCGAGTGAACCAGATATTGGAGGACATGCTTCGTGCATGTGTCCTATCCTATGGTTCCAAGTGGGAAGATTGTCTCCCGTTTGCAGAGTTCTCGTACAACAATAGTTATCAGTCCAGTCTGCAAATGGCCCCTTTTGAAGCCCTTTACGGCAAGAAGTGTCGTACACCCCTGAATTGGTCTGATACCGGAGAAAGCAAATTGTTCGGTCCAGATACCCTCCGTGAAGCTGAAGAGCAAGTTCAGCTTATTCGTGAGCGCCTCAAAACTGCCCAATCCCGTCAGAAGAGTTACGCTGACACCAAGCGCCGTGACCTCACTTTCAGTATTGGAGATTATGTTTATCTCCGGTGACACCCCTCAAAGGAATGCAACGTTTCCATGTCAAGGGAAAGTTAGCGCCAAGGTATATTGGACCCTTCAAGATCATCGCTCGTCGAGGAGAAGTATCCTATCAGCTGGAATTGCCACCGGAGTTAGGAGATTATCATGATGTCTTCCACATTTCCTTGCTCCGGAAGTGTCTTGAAGTTCCTGACCAGCCTGATGTTTTCAAAAACATCGACCACCTCTCCATCGACCTGAACCAAGATTTGACTTATCGCGAGAGGCCCCTCAAGATTCTCGAAGAAGATGTTCGTGTTACCCGAAGGCGTGCGATCAAGTTTTACAAAGTCCAGTGGACTAACCACTCCGAAGAAGAAGCAACTTGGGAACGTGAAGATTATCTTAGGAGCGAATTCCCAGGCCTCTTTAGTACCTAAGCCTAGCAAATCTCGGGACGAGATTTATTTTAAGGAGGGAAGGATTGTAACATCCCAAAAATTATTAACAAGTATTATTAATTCCAAAAATGGGAGCCAACAAAAACTTTTGTTAAATTATATGTGTTGATCTCTTATTCTTGCTTGTGTTGCTTATTTCCTCTTGTTGTGTGTTGCTTGCTATTGAAACATAAGAAAAAAGAAGATAAATTAAAAGCAAAACAAGAAAAATAAATGTGGCAAGTGCCACACAAATTCTCCAAGTGAGGATCTCATTTTGTTTCCAACAAAATTTAGTGGAGTGGTATTGCAAACCCTCCCATTTCATTCTTACTACTTATCTCTCTCAAATAGTATTTTCAAATTAGTTTTAAAAATTCAAAAGTAAACAAAGTAAAAATAAATTAAAATGCCTTAATTAAAACACTATAAAAGAAAATGTTTCAAAACATTTTATTATTTTATGCCAATTTTTGTGGAGCTTCTGCACCTTATGGGAAGGCTCCACAAATTTTGCCAAATTTTTATAAATTGATTTAGTGCCTCAAATTAAATCAAGAAATGCTACTGCAATTAAACAGAAGGACTAAAAGTAAATAAGAGAAAGAAGAAGGAAAAGAAGCAGTGCACAGGAGCCAGGGGGGTTTTTGCAAAACCATCATCGTCTACCTCCCCCTAGCTCACTGTCGCCGTCGCCGTGGCGCCTTGCTCGACGTCGCCGTTCCCAGGCCCCCCAGGGCCCCCTTGCCCGCGCTCTCCCTCGCCCCCGAGCCACTGCACCTCTGCGGGCAGAGGAGACCCTCTCCCCTCGCCTTAACGCCGCTGTCCCCCATTCCTCCGCCGTGGAAACGGACGGCGCCGGCCAAAATTGGCCCAGCTCACCGCACCTCGCCACGCGATCCTCTACGCCGCGAGCCCTAGCTCCATCCCGGACCCCCCAGACACCTCGCACCGGCCTCTCCGCCCCTCTGGAGCTCTCCTGCACCCGACCCACCGTGGACCGACCTCGGCCGATAAATACCCCACCCGCACCGTGCACTCCCTCCACTCCATCCCGACCCCTCTCACTCTCTCCACTCCTCAGTGCACCGCCAGGAGGGCGGAGCCGCGCCCTCGAAGCTCCGGCTGCCCGTGAGCTTCCTCGACGCTCCGCCGCATCCGAAGGTGGCCGCCGACACGGCCGTGCCGTGTTACTGCTCCCCTTCCTCCACTGACCACACCACCTTGATCCCCGTACTCCCCGCACTCACCCGAGCCTTTTGCCCCTCTGTTTTGTGCACAGAGACGCCGCCAGGACACCGCCGGAGACCGCTGCCGTGGCCGTGGAAGTTCAGCGGCTCGCCGTCGACGTTTCACGCCGTCCCAGCAAGTAGGACTCAGCCAGGACGTTCGCCCGAGCCTCCGCCGTCGTCTCGCATCATCACCGAGTCCTCCCGAGCCCTCTAGGTGAGGAACCGTCTACCACCGTGCCGCCGGCGCGGCGGCGCCGCCATTTTATGGTCGCCGCCGTGGCCTTTGAACGTGCGCCGTTGGATCTAGATCCAACGGCCGCGTAACGCTTCATTTAGATGAGCGGCTGACGGGCTGGCCCCACCCGTCAGCATTTTATTAATTTCCAACCGTTCACTGAGTCACTGACAGAAGGGCCCCACTAGTCAGATTTCTCAACATTATCCACACTGAGCACCTTTTCTATTTTTAATTTCAGAAGAATTTCAGTACTGGACCCAATTTGTAAAATCAATAACTTGAGATTTAGGAATCCAAACAAATCAAACTCAATTGTTCTGGAAAGCTTATGAAATTGTTTAACCAACCAATTGGTCTCATGTCATTTAAATAAATAGTTAAAAAGAATTATTGAAAATGCCACAGAAGGTTCAAAATCTAAACTTGTTTGTTTCTGATACTCTGCTAGTCCAAATAATTCCAAACCAATTTTGCTAGCTTAGTACTGCCTTGTATTAGCTCCCCTAATTTTGGTAGAATTATTTAAGCAATATTAATTGTTGACTTTAAGATAAACCCTTCTGGACAAAAACAAACAAATATGTTTATTGGTTGATCCAAATGAGTTAGGACCAATTTTGTTAACTCACATATAGCAATGTTTACTTACCCCTAAAAGGATTTAATTTTGGAACAACAGAACATATTTGGTAACCAAAACTTGATTATTAAGGTACTGGATTCAAACCAATGTGTAGGAGTTTGGTAACTCCAAATGATCCAATTCAAATTGGGTTGTCTTCTACACATCAGTAGCTTTCTATAGAAATTTAGTTTGTATTTTTGTGACCAACAGAACTCAAGTTGTGGAATTAAACATGTTTAACAAGTTTCTGCCATAATTTGGACTTAAACAATTAATGTTTAATTCAATTGTTTTGAAATTAAATTGTATTGTTTGTTGTATCCAGTGGCTATTTAGAGCATTTAGGATTGTGATACTGTGGTGATGTGATGTTGTTTGAGTAGTTTTAGTGATTGCTTGTGTTTGTTTGTTTATCGATTAGACGAGAACGTTGCCGGAGATATCGAGGAGGGGGAATTTGTTGAACCAGAAGATCAAGATCAAGTCCCCTTTGCCGAGCAAGGCAAGCTACTCTCCGAGCTTGCACCTAAATATATATGCATCTACTTTGATCAAATGATTTACTCTTAAAACCAATGGTTTACAAAACCTTTTCCAAAAGTGTATGGAAATTATTTTGCCACCCTATGTAGTAGTTATGAAACTTTAGGATGGAAAACAATGTTGTTTATTCAAACTCCTTTGGAAATACTTGTGTGGTTATGGAATGCCGAGATGTCGGTGTTAAAGTGGAGAAATGGAAAAATGGGAATGTTTATGAAAAATGCACAGTATCCTAGTACTATGACAACCAATCTTAATCTGTGCGACCACACTTACCCCCATATGGGAACGGGGCTTAGTCATATAATTTGCTCTTATTAGTATGGGATACCTCATCGACGGAGATGACTCCGTTATGCATGAGGGGATGGTTTGTGAACTCCCCTGACCTGGGTCCTCGCTCAAACTCTATGGAAAGATAAGGAGGAGGATTGAAGACTTCATAAATGTGGTCGCCGGGAAAAACATATGAGTCCTCACACTTAGGGTTGCCGACGGGGACCGGACTGAGTGTTGGTGGGAATTATCATATGGGTAGGATCCTATACTAGCATGAGCAAAGGAGAGGCTAGGGTCGGTGGCTCAACTTCGCATACACCTTGTATGGCGGGACGTGGCTGACACGATGAGTTACCGGATGGGTGTGGGATAAAAAGCGTGCTACCTCTGCAGAGGGTCAAAACTATTCGAATAGCCGGGTCCCCGGATATGGACAATTGGGAGACTGTCCTAAGATCTTGTGCAAATTTTTGGAAAAGCTTTTAAGTTTAAAATAAAATGAATTGGTGATGGCATGATATAACTATACCAAATGGAGTGGTATGAGTTGTGGGACTAATTGGACCATGGTGAGCCCTGGTCCGAAAAGAAAGGGTTTGGAGAAACAAAGGAGATGGTGATTTCTTTTAAAAACAGTTATAAAACTCTTCTTACCTTTTTCAATAAAGATATAGAGATGTTTTAAAACAATTAAAAGTGGTAAGTTAAAATAAAGTTAGTGCATACTCATGTTGGGGTAGTTTGCGAGTACATTCAAATGTACTCATATTGGTTTCGTCCCTGGCTATTGTCCTAGCCAGACTACGAGGAGGAGCACTACGCCGAGCAGGAGTATGGTGACTTCTACGCGAACTGAGGATCTCCACAAGTCAGCTGCCTGTCGGGTCGTCATCGTTAGAATATGATGTCTACTACGCCGTAGCTTCCGCTGATATTTTGGTTTGGCCCTTGAAGGCACCTATGTAAGAACTTGGTCTAAATGACCATTTATGTAAGACTTTTTATTCGGTACTGTAATGGATGTAAACTTTGGTATCCAATTCGGATTATGTGCAACGACAGACTGATCACGGGATCGTTGTGTTAAACATAATCGGGTATTTCGGACAGCTAGTCCGGGGTCCCCACAAGTAGCTCCGATGTCACTGGGATTTGTTCCGGTGAATTATAAGTTAGAGAGAATGCGGACATCTAATGTCCCGGGATGATAGGAATGGTTTCTATCATCAGCGGATTTAATCCGAGTGCTTGTAAAGAAGGAAATATTGTTCCAATGTTTTTGTCGGCGAATACTAGGTATCCCGTTCATATAAATATGAGTTATATGATAAGTAATTAATTTCGGGAATTTTCTGTAAAAGGAAATATTCATTTAGGAATTAATTAGACAAAACAATTAATTATTTATTTATTTAATATATTGGAAAATATAAATAAAGGATTTATTTGGAGCCCAATAAAAGGGGCTGCCAAGTGGGCCCATGGGCCCACAAGGCAGCCGCACCCACATGGTATGTGGAGGAGGAGCCGAGTTCGAGTTGAGGGGACTCCCCCTCCCCGGCAGCAAGGGCGGCGGCCTAGGGCGGGCCCCACAGGGGGCGGCGGCCCAGGGTGGGCCCCACATGGCAGGAGGAGGACTCCTCCCTCCAACCCAAGTTGGAGTGGGGGAGGGTTTCCTCCCCCCCCCCCTTCCTTGTTTGGGAAAGGCAGGTTTTGAGGGAGGAGTCCAACTCCTCCCCCCAATCCGAGTTGGGGAAGGGGAGGGACTCCTCCCTCCCTTCCTTGGCTGGCCGGCCCAAAGGGGGAAGGGCTCGGCCCCTTCCCCAAGCACTTCCACCCCTTGGCCTCCTTTAAAGGCAACCCCAAGCCCCTAGCGTTTGACATAATATTGCCAAGCTCTCTCTCTCTCTTGTAGATCTCATGTGTTGAGAATTAGATGTCTCTAATCTTCTCATATAGATCTAATCTAGTTGATTAGATCTACCACCTAAACTACGCCGCAAGGCTGACTCTCTTCACCACGTGCTAGTAGCTAGGCGGTGAACGCACGGGTGGGTTGACACGGTGTATGTGTGGATACCGCTAGAGCGGGATTTGCGCAAGTAAGTTCCTTGGACAACGGAACAACTTCATCAAGGTCTACATCAACGACGACGTACAGCAACAATCTCACCTCCCGGCGTGGACGTGAGATTCTTCATCAGGCTTCACTGACATCTACTTCGACAAACACAAGATCTTTCGCAAGCGTGTTTGTAAGTATTCTGGATCATCGCATTATGGGGTGCACGTACCTTCATAGAATAGATCTTGGCGGTAAGGTTACGGATAAATCATAAAGTTTTCTCCGCAACCCACACTAGTACAGAAAACGTCATCAGTGGCGCACCATTTTCACATTCTGTGGCGCACCCCCAGATTTGCTGGGTGCGCCACAGAAATCTCGCCACAAAAATTATTTCTGTGGCGCACCGCGCGCGGTGCGCCACAGAAATAGCATGGCAGCACCCCTATGCAGAGGAATTCTGTGGCGCACTATTCCTTGGTGCGCCACAGAAAGTGGTGCGCCACAAAAACAAAAAGCGTGCGCCACAGAAATTTGAAACAGAAATACCGGTATTTTTCCATTTAACTGTACAAATACAGGTATATACATGATTTATATAGGTTTATATAGAAATACAGGTATATTTGACAGGTATATAAATAGACAAACACATTAATGAATATGTCATCACACATATTACTTAGTGCCCGATCGAGATACGTATATACACATAGTCACAAAAGTGCCGAATGTTTCATCATTTCACACTACACATTACAAATCAAGTGTTCGCCGCCTAACTATGATCAAATGTAGTACACATCGGCGATGATGGTGAGCAAGAGCACGCGGGAGCATGCATGATCATGGAGTCCTCTTCTTGAGCGGCGCCGGGAACGGTAGAAAGCCTTCTTTCGTCTTCCACTCCCTGGTGTCATTCTGTGCCTCTAGTCGTTCTTCGATATCCCTCTGACAGAACCCTGAAGATGGATTGGGATATATTGGTTAGTGATATAAATAGAGTATAATTTATTCATCTAAGTAGAGAGGCAAGCCAATCAATCAATTGTCATGGTTGGAAATCATATGGCTATCCTATTTGGGTTTCATAGCATAGCATATATATAATATATAACCCTACACATGCACTTTTATAATACCTCTGGGTAGTGGTAGGACCCTGATTTGTGGATGACATCGTCGAGGATGATCATTGACAACTGCAGCCGGATGCGATGGAAGTCTGTTCTGTAATCAGCATCGGTGAGAGCATCCGCCATTTTGGTGTATTCTGCGAGACCAGATGAATCTTCGTTTTCTTGTAATCCCGGACAATTGCTTTAAGGTGATGGAGGGCATAGTAGGCCTCCTTCACGCTGCCATCTAGTTGCTTGATGCAATGAAAGCCGGTCCCATGCTGGAACTTGTGTGTGTTTTCGTCCGTGAAGAATTCCGACTTCTTATGGAAGGGGCCGCCCTTTTGGGCATAGGCCTCGAGAGCGTCATCGAGAACACCCTTTATTCTGGTGTATCGTCTCGGCGTGGATTTATTCCCCGAGTCCAAATAAGTGGCAATGGACCACCTCGGGGATACGTAGATGAGTGCGCAGTACTTGTCCCTGCTCAACACAATTGAAACGAATGTTGGACAAAGGATCAGCGATGGAAGAAATGTACAAGAAGGCATAAGATCCAACGGTGGCGAGCGGATGTGTACTTACTCGAAAAAGAAAGGCAGAAGAAGGGCGTTATTCCTCTTGTTGGCCAGCATGACCCTTACGAGGTACTCCGTGGCCGTTTCCCGTGTCTTTGATCCTTCCACCAGATGGCTATCGCGCATGTAGTAGGATCCACTATCGTGATGTACGGGGTATCATCTCTCCTGATCTTCATCGCCACATCCAGCGCATATTGGCGGATCATGTTATCATCCAGCCGTTGAGTGTGATAGAGTTTGAAGATGTCCTCGTACGCTATGAAGAACACATCCGCGGGGTCTTCCTGGACGAAGTCCACCAGCTCGTTTGGCACCTTGACCGCGAACGCCGGTAACTCGGCTGCTTGTCTTTAAGAAGGAGCTCCTCTAGATGCAAGATAGATTCCTGCAAGGCAATCATGGGTCCTTCTGCAAGGCGGAGCAAGTCCCCAGACAAGATAGGTTTACCAGCTTCATGAAATCGGGGAAGCCATCCGCACGGGGTGGAATCGTGTCTTCAAGAACCCGGATCTTAGGAGCTGGCTGGCTCGCAGAGGTGGAGGATCCTTTTCTCTTCCTGTGCTTCTTGTTCTTCATCTCTGTGGATTGTGGGGGTGAAGTGAACCCCGCTTTAGCAGTTTCTTTCAGTGTGTTAGGGCTGAAAATGTTACCCGGTTGAGCTTGATGATCGCCGGCATCCAGAGGCGTGTCGGTGAAGGCCAGGCGTTGTGTGCATGAAGTGGGACGAGCAGGTTGACCGCGGTGGTCGCGAAAGGGTTTCATCCACAAGAGGCATGTACATACCATCCATGCAGGCGCCAGTGTTGATGTAGTCATCGACGTTGACATCATTCTCCTCCTCCTCATTGTCGTCGTTGCCACCAAGTTGAGGTGCAACGGCTTTGTCCTAAACATAAACAATAGCACATCCGTTAGTCGGAAAGTCGGAAAGTCGAGGAATTTGGAAAGTCAGAACTAACCTTGGACGGTTGCGGTGAAGATGTTCCCAACAACTGTTTGTGGCGGTTGGTGCGGCGACGACCGGCGGTAGCTTCCGGCCGGTGGTGGCGGCGACCGGCGGTAGCTTCCAGCCGGTGGTGGCGGCGACCGGCGGAGCTTCTGGGTGGTGGTGGCGGCGACCGACGGTTCCTTCTGGGTGGTGGCGACGGCTGCTTGTGGCACCGGTTCATTCGGGCAACAGCTTTTTGTGCCCGCCTCGACGGGGGCCGAACGACCTGGGGCCGGGGACTCGAGGTGGTGCCGCCGGTGCGCCTGACCCCATGAAGGGCCCCAAGACAAATCTGGGTCTTCGGCCATCGCCAGCATCCACTGCCCGCATTCGCCAAGGGAGCGTGTTCTCGGCTCCCTGAGGTTGCTTGGGGGGCATCGATGTCACAGAACTCAGGCAGTACCTCCCTCACATTTACTTTGGATCACGAGCTCGCTCAGCGCGGACGGCCCACATATCGCGGGTCAAAGGTTTACGGTCGAGGCCCTTGCGACTTCCTTCAACTCCCGTCGGCCCCCACCCTAGCAGAGTATGCAAGGCATGTCCTGGGATCAACACATGTTGGGCACCATGCATGAGATATGGCAGTCATCAAAGGCATATATAGTCTAAAGAATGCGCAGAATAACTAATTAGTTACCTTGGTGATGGCGTCGAGCTCGGCTAATGTCGAGACAAGGGCGCCGGTGCCGGCGGCCGCCTATCATTCTATGGCCGCTCGTGCGCATTATCATTATTCTCCGGCCTTGGTGTATGTTGATCCACGACAGAGCACCGTTTAAATAGGACCGGGGAGTTTTCTTGATGGAGGTTGCCGGCGAGCTGGCACGTGTATCGGCCCCGGTTGAATCTCGCGTTCCAGGCAGCTAACCCCTCCATCAACCCAGGAACGGACAACATCGTCCGGAGCTGCTCGTTCACCTTCTCGGCCACTAGCTAGTCCACCGGGTAGAGTCCACCTTTTCTTTCTCTAGTGTCTCCAGCTTCTTCCTTAGCTCAGAACCTCGGCTCTATCTTTAGCCCTTCCTCCTCTCTTTTTCTTGTCGGTGTCCGTGCTGTAGTACTCAATGAACATCATCGCCGTACCAAAGCAGGTCACACGGCCAGCTGACGTCGGAGGCTTTGACTGTCCCTCCCCTTGAAACGGGTCATCGCCCGGTTGAAAGTCGTGTCCCATCGTGCCGGCCTGAGCCTCCTGGACGACGGGCCGGCCTCAGCCTCAGCCTTCAACTCAGCCTCCTGCGGACAAAGGAATTAACGTGAACCCATGTAGAATCAACCAAAGGACTTGAGATATTCGCGGTAATTAAGTTCCTTACAGCGTTTTCTCGAATCCAGCACATCTTATAGTCGGTAACGAATTCCCCGTCCCGCTTTGATGTGCGGGACCGAACAAAGTTCCTAACTTGCTCTCCGTGAGATGCCGGGTTGCTCTTTGCTAGCTCCAGTTGCTTTTGTTTGAACCAAACGGAAGCTGGAGTTTTCCTGGTTACGTCTCCGTTCCCGGCTGGCCCAGGTTGATGTAATGTTGCTCGTGTAAGCATTTTGCTTCCCCCACTCGATCCATTTTAAGTGTTGTAGCGCAACCCGGTGAGCCCTTCGAAGTCGTCCTTTCGACCCTGCATCTGACAAAGATTGAGCTGGTGCCGTCTCGGTGACCATATCCCTGGAGCCTGCCGAAGTGTTTCCTCCTGCGCAGACCAACATGCTGGTTCTCGGTGCTTAGATAATTCTGGCGAAGGAGATGCACTCGTAGGTTAGAAAGCCCTTGGCCATCTTGCGTCTGGACGGGCCCTGTTGCGAACGATCCTTTCATGACACTGTTCATCCTTTCGAACGTCATCATGTAGTGCATGAACGTTGGCCCGAGCTGCCTGATGTCATCAACGACATGGAGAAGGAGATGCACGCAGATATCAAAGAATGCTGGCGGAAGTAAATCTCGAGCTCGCATAGTATCAACACGATCTCTTCCTGTAGCCTGTCGAGCTGCTCACGCGATCGACTTCCTGTTGATGACGTCAAAAAAATTGCAAAGGGCAAGCAGCGTATCACGGACGTGCTCGTCCATTATCCCTCGAATCGCAACGGGAAGTATCTGCGTCAACAGCACGTGACCGTCGTGAGACTTCATCCCGCTAAACCTCTTCTTCGTTCCGTCCAGATATCTGCTTATCAGCCCCGCGTAACCATGAGGAAATTTGACTCCTAGGAGACACGTGTAGAATTGCTCGAGCTCCTCTAGACTCATAGTGAAGCACGTAGCGGGAAGCACCACAGTGTTCTTCACCCTTTTGCGGCGATGACATGGGTATGCCTATAGGGTACCCTACCATGAGGGTACCTGGTGCACGTATCGACTAGGCCCAACTATCAGAGCCTACATGAAGCCCATGAAGGGAGGCCCACGAAGATGGAGTATCCTCCAAGTTTGGCGAAGCAATAGTCGGTTTAGAGTTTCCTTACTTGTAAATCGAGTCGGTTACGAACACCCGAGACCCAGCCTATTATTTAAGGACTGGGAGGGCCATCGAACCAGACCACGTACTTTCAGAGCCACCAAACCCTAGCGAGATCGACATCTCGCCGGGACTCTTGTAACCATCATATTCACAAAGCAATAACAGACAGGCAGGACGTAGGGGTGTTACCTCCACACGAGGGCCCTGAACCTGGGTAAAATCTTTGCCCTGCTTGTCAGCCGACGATACTTCCAGCTCTACCACGTTCTCTCCCCCATATTCATAACCTAGGGACCTTAACCATGGGTCTTGATGAGTCTACCCCTCGTCAAGTGGCGCCGTCTGTGGGAAAGAATAGCGCTGGACTCGAAGTTTCGCCGGTCCCAACAGCAAACGGCAAATCGCCGATCACACCAGCAAACGGCAACTCGCCGATCTCATCTGCAAACGGCAACTCGCCGGCCATGTCAGCAAACAGCAACTCGCCGATCCAGGCGACACACGGCGACTCGCCGATCCACTCGAAAAGCGGCAGCCTGCCCGCTTCACCGCAAAAAGCGCATCTGCTCTTCCAATGAATTTCAATCCGCACTCGCCAGAGCTTCAGGAGGCGTTTTCTGGCCTTGAATCAGGTTTGAGCTTAACTGTTGGAGCATTCAATTTTTTCGTAAACAATCTTGGCACGCAGGACTCGACAGATCCGCAACAACGGTGCTGGGCGCACTCGAGGCTCCGTCGACTGCGCTCGCCCCGTCGTCGATTCCTGAAGCCTGCTCGCCCGCAACAACCATGTCGACCGGCGAGATCGACAGGTTCATGATGACGGAACTCCAAGGCGAGGAGGCAGAATCAGCATACCGCACAAGCAACGTCGACTTCAACCTACCACTCGACGAAGTTTCGACTGCGGGATCTCCCTCGATGACTTCTACGAGCCCGCGATTCATAACGACAGCAACGTCGACTCGGAGATCTTCACCAACACCAACCTCGACTCAGAATCCATAATGGCTCGCCAACACCGAGATGAGCATAGGCGATGAACACGCGACAACGAGATTCGCCTCGAAGATCTACTCGATGAACATACTGGCTCTGACATGAGCCTCGACGCGACGTCGAGTCCATGACTGGAATCGACAGCACATACACCTGTCCTCGGGTCACGCCCCATCAGGTCTACGTGGCCTTCACCGCAGAATCATCCGCAGACGCAGCCGCTCGCAGGCCTGCACAATTCCCATGCACGGTAACCATGCCGGATGGGGTCACAACCTTGACAATCACGGAGGAGATGGCAGCAAAAGCAGATAAAGTCATAAAGGAGTGCACAATGATGCCACCAAATTCCACCCCAGAGGAGATGTTGACCTTCCAGTACTTCAACTGGCAGGAGTCAATTCGACTGCAAAACTACCGAGCGACGCTCGAGGAGCGCAAAAGGCAAGCCAGCCTCTCGAGTGCCCGAAGAAGGGAGCAATCCCTCGGGTCCACAATGCAACCAACCCCACGACCTAGGTCGCGGTTGGCAAGCCTTCCAGAACATGAAAGGGTAGCAATCACCCGTAACCTGTCGTTCATGACAGAGGACGCTAACGGAATCCCAGTGCCCAAAACTGCTGCGGGTGCATTATTCTCCGTAGGTGCTTACCTCAAGGCAATGCAACCTCCGGCGAATGACCCTAACGCAGCCCTGCATCGCCAACAACTCAAATCGCTAGCTCTAGCGGCACAGGCTATACAGCCAGAAGACAAAACTCCAGCAAGGAATCGCGATCGCGACATAGTCGACTCACGACACGCAGCACATCATCGCAGTGGTCGCAGCCACCACTCGGATGAAGGAAGGAGAAGCACGCGCCGGCACAGGTCCAGCAGAAGCAGATCTCGAAGATCCTATAGCAGCGATTCATACTCTGATCGTGAACCAGAGCCATGCGGAGCATTGTGCTTCACTCGACGCATCCGTGAGACGCGGATGCCCAAACGGTTCAAGTTGACAGGCGAACAACCCAAGTACAACGGTCGCCAAGAACCTTCTGGGTGGTTAGAAGATTACAGACTCGCCGTGGCATGCCAGCGTGGCACGAACACCACGGCGATGCAGTACATACGACTTATGCTCGAAGGAACTGCCCGACTGCGATTTCCGCAGAGATTTCCGCAGAGACTTCATCAAAAACTTCGAGCCTCTGTGTGAGCGCCCGAAGACATTCGAGAATTAAGGACATGCACTCAACGATCAGACGAGTCGTTGAGATCATACATACGGCGGTGGACCGAAATACGCAATTCGGTTGGCAAAGTGTCAGAAGACAGGGCCATGGATGCCTTCATACAAGGTCTCGCCAGGAAGGACTTCAAAGAGGCACTTGGTCGTGAAAAGCCAACCTCCCTGGCTGACCTCATCAAAGTTGCGACTGAGTGGGCAGATGGAGAGGATTCTGTACGCAGATCCCGTGCTTCCCCACACGCGACAACTACGAAAGCGGCAGTCGAGGCCGCAGAGATTCATACAGAGAAGATCGCAGGCGCAAACGTTCCAAACGTCCTTACGACGATAACAGACCCGAGTTCATGGCGGCTGGATACACACAACCCCGGGAGACCAAGATAGAAGCAATCGACGCTCGGATGATCGACGGGACAGTCGAGATCGCGAGCAGCGGAGCGACAGCTACAAAAGGCAAGAATGGCGCAAACGCAGCGACGCAAAACCCGAGCGGTCATTCGAGGAAAAGATGGACGACTGGTGCAGATTCCACCTCTTCAAGGGGGACGACGGAAAACTACGCTCCAATCACACCCTAAGGAACTGCAGGGAATTCGACCAAATGGCGACTGACTACATGATACGACTCAAAAGGTACGGCCCAGCACCTGCTCAGCCCACGCCTGCACCCGCACCACAGCCGAACGCTGTGCCCGCTCTCATGGCGCCACAGCCGCCACCGCAACCACCACCACAGCCTGCTCCAGGCGCAAACCTCGCAGGTGCCATACAACCCGTACTACGGGCGGAAGATGATCAATATCCACAGCCCCACGGGCAGATGTACATGATACAAAAGGGTCGCCCCTCCAACAGGCAGCAAAAGCTAATCACTCGACAGTGAACATGGCTGTCATGGCACCTCCTGCCGTGCCGATTTCTGAAGGGATCGGAAACCATCATAAGCTTCAGTCGAGAGGATCATCCCCCAGCTGTAGTTCGACCAGGGCACGCGGCTCTGGTACTCGACGCGCAAATAGGAGGCTACGCCATGACCAAGGTCTTCATGGATGGAGGCAGCGGCATAAACATCATCTTCGCGGACACGCTCCGCAAAATGAACAGGTCAGTCGAAAACCTCCCAAAATCTTCAAATACCTTCCACGGTATTGTTCCTGGCAAAGCAATTAGCCCAGAAGGCACCATACAACTCGACGTTACGTTCGGGGACAAAAGCCACTTCAGGACAGAGTCGATTGAGTTCGAGGTCGTCGACTGGAAATCACAATACCATGCTATTCTTGGTCGCCCGACGTTTGCTCGATTCATGGCGGTGCCACACTATGCGTACCTCACGCTGAAGATGCCAGGACCAAAGGGAGTCATACTGTCCGTGGAAACTTTCAAAGGTCCGATGCTTGCGACCGCGAGTTCAGCAAAATCTCCGAGATGTTCGGGGTGGAAGAATCACTCGCCGACTGGCGATTTCCAACGACCGCACACTCCTTCCGGAGCATAAGAAGTTGGCAGTCGACAGATCCTTCAATGCTACAAATGACACAAGGTCGCATCAGGTGCACCCGACCGATCCGACCAAAACAGTCAACATAGGAAGGCGCGCTCGTCGAATTCCTCCGTGAGAACTGGGAAATATTTGCGTGGTGTCCAGCCGACATGCCAGGTATTCCCAGGGAATTCGCCGAGCACTCTCTCCAATTGTTTCCAGATGCAAAGCCAGTCAAGCAAACGATGCGTCGAATCTCCGGCCCAAAGCGAACCGCAGTCGAATCTGAAGTCGACCGGTTACTCGCAGCAGGATTCATTAGGGAAATCAAGAAATCACAATGGGTGGCCAACCCCGTACTCGTAGAGAAGAAGCATACAGACATCCTTCGGATGTGCGTGGACTTCACAGCGCTGAACAAGTGCTGTCCAAAGGATCACTTCCCGCTACCCCGAATCGACCAGATCGTCGACTCCACCGCCGGATGCGCACGACTCTCCTTTCTGGATGCTTACTCAGGTTATCACCAGATAAGGATGAAGCAAGAAGACGAAGAAAAAACGGCGTTCATAACCCCACTCGGGGTCTACTGCTACACAACTATGCCCTTTGGGCTCAAAAACGCGGGTGCAACATACCAGCGCATGATGCAGGACTGCCTCAAAAAGCAAATCGGACGCAACGTCCAGGTCTACGTGGATGACATTGTCATTACCACAAGGGAAGAACACACACTACTCGACGATTTGAGGGAGACGTTCGCAAACCTCAAACGCTTCCATATCAAGCTCAATCCTAAGAAGTGCACGTTCGGCGTTCCAGCCGGGCAGCTCCTAGGGTACCTAGTCTCTGCCCGTGGAATCGAAGCAGACCCGGAGAAAATACAGGCCATCCTCACAATGCAAAGGCCTTCAAAGCTTCATGATGTGCAGAAACTAGCAGGACGAGTAGCAGCGCTCAGTCGATTCATCAGCAAACTGGGTGAAAAGGCTTTACCATTCTATCGACTGATGAAGAAGGCGGACAAGTTCGAGTGGACGCCAGAAGCTGAAGCAGCCTTCACAGATCTCAAGCGGATCCTCACAAGCCCTCCGATCCTCGTCGCACCTAAGGAACGGGAACCACTCTACCTGTATGTCTCGGCTACAAACAGGGTGGTGAGCACCGTACTGGTAGTCGAACGCATGGAGGAGGGGCACATCCAAAGCATACAACGTCCAGTCTACTACCTGAGCGAGGTTCTCTCCATATCAAAACAGCGGTACCCGCACTATCAAAAGCTGGCATACGCTGTATTCATGTCCTCAAGGAAGTTGACACACTACTTCACCGAGCACCCGATCACCGTGGTAAGTAACTCAGCAATCGGTGATATCCTCACAAACCCCAATGCAACGGGTCGAGTCGCAAAATGGCTCATCGAGCTGGCTCCAAGAGACATCAAGTACGAGCACCCGAAGGCTATCAAAGCACAAGTCCTACCCGACTTCACAACCGAGTGGATAGAGGCCCAATTACCTGGAGCACCAGACGTGTCCAATTCCTGGACCATGTACTTCGATGGGTCCAAGAAACACGAAGGCGCAGGCGCAGGCGTCATCCTCATATCACCAAAAGGGGACAAGCTACGTTATGTTTTGCAGATGGGATTCAAACTACCCTCCAATAACGAGGCTGAATACGAGGCCTGATCCATGGCATGCGGATGGCAAAAGCACTTGGGTGCACTCGATTGATGATCTACGGCGACTCCAATCTCGTGGTGCAGCAAACAATGAAGGCCTGCGACGCAATCGCGGACAACATGATCGCTTATCGCGACCTGTACAACACACTGGAGGGCAGCTTCGAGGGCTGTGAGTTGAGGCACATAGGAAGGGAAAGTAACGAAGAAGCAGACATGCTAGCCAATCTTGGCTCAACTGGCGCACAAATTCCACCTGGTGTCTTCCTCGAGCGCATCGAACACAGATCTATCAAGGAGAAACGAGAGCCTCCTCCGTCGACTACGCCACCCAAAAGCAAAGTGCCTAGCACAGAGGACCCCCCAGTCGAGGTATTTCTCATTGAGCCAACTGGACTCAACCTTTTCTGGCTTACATACTCCGTGGCGAGCTACCAGATGACATAACCGAGTCCCGACGCGTGACTCGAAGATCAAAAGCATACACCGTTATCAACGGCGAGTTATACAAGCGCAGCATATCAGGTATGTTCCAAAGATGCATCGCATTCGAAGATGGCCAAGCCATACTTCGAGACATTCATGCAGGTACCTGTGGGCATCACGCCAGCAGTCGATCACTCGTAGCCAAAGCCTTTCGCGCAGGGTTTTACTGGCCTACAGCACTCAAAGACGCGGAGGACATAGTCAAAAGGTGCGTCGGCTGCCAGAAATTCGCAACAAGGCCGCACGCACCCGCATCGGCGTTGAAGACTATACCGCTGGCCTGGCCTTTCGCCCAATGGGGGCTCGATATGGTTGGGCCACTCAAAAAATCATCGCATGGCGGGCATACTCACCTACTGGTGGCAGTCGACAAGTTCACAAAGTGGATCGAGGCGGTCCCCATCACAAATTCGACTGCTACTACGGCAGTCAACTTCATAAAGAGCATCATCTACCGCTTCGGTGTCCCAAACAGTATCATCACTGATAACGGCACAAACTTCACGGCTGAGGAGTTCAAAACCTTCTGCAAAGAGCAGGACATTACGCTCAACTACGCATCCGTGGCACATCCACAATCCAATGGCCAAGTCGAAAAGGCCAACGGACTTGTGACGAGTGGGATCAAGAAGCGCCTCCTGGTGCCACTCAAAAGAGCTGCGGGTGCTTGGGTCGAAGAACTACCATCTGTGCTATGGAGCCTACGCACAACTCCCAACACTTCTACGCAGTTCACCCCATTCTTCATGGTCTATGGTGCAGAGGCAATCTGCCATCAGATGTAAGGTTCAATGCGCCACGAGTTGAAGCATACAATGAAGAAGACGCGGAAGAAGCACTCGAAGATGCAGTCGACTTGCTCGATGAGGCGCGAGACACGGCCTTGGCCCGCACAGCTGTTTACCAGCAGGATCTCGCAACTACCATAGCCGTCGACTGCGAACCAGGTCCTTTGTTGTGGGCGACCTGGTTCTTCGACTGAAGCAAAAGAAGGTGCACAAGCTCGCTTCCCCATGGGAAGGTCCCTTCATCATCACGGAGGTCCTTGGTGGAGGCGCATATCGACTGAAGCACGCGAAGACAGGCGAACTCTCTCATAATCCTTGGAACGTTGCGCATCTGCGCCGTTTCTACGCATAAAGTGCTCACAGTCATACAATGTAATAGGCTATATGTCGGATGGCTGCAGGTTTCAGACGCGCTCTTTTCCTTACCAGGGTACCTAAGGGGACTGGAAGGTTTTTAATGAGGCGGCCTGCAGCCTAACATTCAAAAGAGGAATAAAATCAATGTTCCTTCGACTTCTTGTGACTACTACCCGCATAATTCATACCTTAACCGCACCCGAAACCCTCGGGGGCTGTGTTATCGATCAAATGAGCTCTCGCTCTTGCAGAAACACAATGCCTTAGCCGCACCCGAATGCTCGGGGGCTGCGTAACAAGGATCCAAACAAAGAACACAAAAACTCTGCAGCCGCACTCGAATACTCGGGGGCTGCACAGTCATTGGTTCACAACCAACACATATTTCACAAACCCCGCTCGACTGACTCGGGGGCTCGACAAAAAATCAAAGTATACAAACTATACAATATACAAAGAGTCAAAAATTACACTCGGGGGCTGCCCCCTATACAAAAATTGCACTCGCAAACTATTCTAATCCTCAGGCTCGTCCTTTACGGGCAGCTCGGGACCGCAAAGCTGTTCGCGAGTGCACTCGATTAGTGTCTCCGCAGCTCGGATCGTGTCATCCAGGTCTTTTGTTCGAGAACCTCTCCGGCTGCAGGTGTCCGCAACACCAACCTTGGTTTTCGACTACGCATATACGCCATTGCAGCGTTGGCTCCAATCACAAGTCTCTGAGACAGCAACTCTCGAATGGGATTTGTTTGACGGAAGATGTTCAACAAAGCACGAATCCCTTGTGGTTGTGGCCCCGCAGGAAAAAGAGTCTCGTTCAGGCGAATAAACGCTGCCCGGCATAACTCCAGCAGTTCAGCACTTCGCCAGACGCGATCCTTCAGGGTGGCGAGTATGCGGGCATGGTACCTATCAAGCCAAAAGTGTTGACGCCCAGTCGTAGGGTCGTCAACCACGCTATCCAGACGCCCTTCCACGCGAATCTTTTCAGCCTGGAAGTTGTCGACAAAGCCTACAAACACGGGCGCACCAGTCAGATCAAAAGGACAATAGCTACGCAAAAAGCTTGTAAACAGAGCAAGACTCGAACTTACACTCGAGTTGCCTGTTCACAAGATCCATCTCCCCGAGCACATATTCCTCGCGTTGGGTGGCCAACGCGGGTCTCGCCCTCAATCGATTCAGCTCAGCCTGGGCGTCCTTCAGATCTTGCTCCATTCTCACAAATTTGGCCTTCATAAACTCCATCACCTTGGCATCATTTACCACTTGACCCTGGGATCGGGTGGTGATTGGAGCCTGCGAGGAACTAGTCGCAGTAGCAGGTTCTCGTGACTGTTCAAAGAGCATAATCACAAACACAAAGTTTGTGTCAGAAGCTAAAACTCATGTCATAAGCATACAACTCTTCGAGTGAAAGACATTAGCAAAAGACTGTTTGCATAAACAAGGTAGCACAAACAAAGCGCAGACTCGCGCAGTTCAGAAGGTATCATTACAAGGCATAAACAAAAGGGTACAGCTACCCTAAACCTAAGATTCGATTTCCTAAGCAGACGATTGGCAGTCTCGAGTGCCCGGCGCTCCATGGTGGTCATAAAAACCTCGGCCAGTCGCGCGGCGGCTCCGCTCACCCCCTTCAGAGAAATGGGCTTCCCATCTGGCTTCCGAGGGAACGCAGACAGTGCTGCCTCGTAGTCGCAATCTATCCCATGTCCCATAAGAAGCTTGATGGTGGACTCGGATCCGCGTACCGTGTTGGCGCGAGCGAAACCCGCCATGGTGGACGTCCCGGGGCCAAACACGTCGGCGAAGTCGTCCGCCGTCGACGGCACTACGCCAGTCGGGAACACCACCTTGTATACAGCGCCAAGTGTGCTCGTCGATTTGGCGAGTGTCCTTCGCCTGGGTGCATACGGCGCCTAAGCCGCCCACAACCTGTCCAGCGGAAGATCACCACTCGACACGTCCGCAGAGGCCGGTGCGCCAACAGCTTCTGCACAATTCAAAAAAGGCAAAAGTCATTTCATGACACTCGACAGTTATATTATCATATCAAAAGGAGAAAAGATTACTCACCTCCCATGGCCTGCGCGAGTGCCGCGAGCTGGTCAGCATATCCTCGCTCGCGTGCAGCGGCTGAGTTGGTGGCGGCAGCCAGTTCTTTCTTCGATTCTTCGCGCTGTGCGGCGAGTGCATCTTCCAGCTCCTTCTTCTCGCCTGGCCCAGCAAAATCACGTGCATTCAATACTCGACAAAATCAAGCATTGCAAAAAGAAATTCGGCAAAACAAAAGCAAAAAGGAGAACTCACGACTGAGCCGCTCTAGCTCGGCGCGCATGGTATCCCTCTCCTGCTCCACCTGGACATAAGCCTTGGGAATCTGCCAAGGTGTGGTAGAAGGGCTGCGAGCGAACGAGTTCAGCAAAAATTCAAACTTTCACAGACCTACAACTAAACGGGTCAAGCAAAAAGCTCCTTATGTGGTTCATCCACGGCTCAGGAGCTGCGACTGATGTCCCGATATCTGGACATCTGCCGGTGGAACCTGGGTAAAATGCGTCATTGCTTACGTTGTTTCATCATTCAGAACTGGCATAAAAATCACTCGATGATATCTTCGGGTGGTCTCTCGCATAAGTCTCGGTTGGTTCTTTAGCAAAGATCATAGATGCCAGTCGAAATTCTTTCAACTGCAGTATCATACAGCCATCGGGAGCGTATCAAAAAATTTCTTTGACTAAAATGTGCAGGGTAAAAGATTTTGAGATTATCCTCCATTGCAAGCAATAAAGCACAATCTCGGGGGCTACTCCCATCGAGAGCGCTGTCGCGCACCCGATAGAATAATGGCAAAAGTGTCAGTCGACGAAACATTCGACTAAGTTCATAAGCAAAATCACACTCAAAATATTCCCGAGTTGATCCGACGATCCTTGGATGCTGCATGCATAGTGCAAAGGTAAGACCCACCGATCAGTCGAGCTGGGCTAAGGACCGCTCCAGCAGAGTTATGATTAAATTTTCCATGTCAGCAGACATGATGAATTATCCCCGACGGACGCGTTGGGTTGATTCAAAATTATACTGCAGTTCGATTCCGTAAGACCTCAACGGTTGTTTCGAGTCTGTCCAGTTTGTTCCAGATTCGAGTCCGGGGACTCGAGTTTGATTGAAAACTAGTATGGTTTTACCACAAATGGTAGTTAACTGGCCCCGATCCGTCGTGTGTGCCGGGCCTGCTAAGCTAATATCCCTTGACTATCATAAGCAAAAACTCATAGTCGATGAAACACTCGACATAGCCAACATGTGCTATTTCATAAGAATTCTAAATACAAATGTAAAAAAATATATAACGTGCATGATGTATGAGTCCATGCCCGACTCTTCGAATCAGACAAGTACTCGGGGGGCTACTGACATGGGTATGCCTATAGGGTACCCTACCATGAGGGTACCTGGTGCACGTATCGACTAGGCCCAACTATCAGAGCCTACATGAAGCCCATGAAGGGAGGCCCACGAAGATGAAGTATCCTCCAAGTTTGGCGAAGCAATAGTCGGTTTAGAGTTTCCTTGCTTGTAAATCGAGTCGGTTACGAACACCCGAGACCCAGCCTATTATTTAAGGACTGGGAGGGCCATCGAACCAGACCACGTACTTTCAGAGCCACCAAAACCCTAGCGAGATCGACATCTCGCCGGGACTCTTGTAACCATCATATTCACAAAGCAATAACAGACAGGCAGGACGTAGGGGTGTTACCTCCACACGAGGGCCCTGAACCTGGATAAAATCTTTGCCCTGCTTGTCAGCCGACGATACTTCCAGCTCTACCACGTTCTCTCCCCCATATTCATAACCTAGGGACCTTAACCATGGGTCTTGATGAGTCTACCCCTCGTCAGGCAACCTTGAGTCCCTTCCATCTGATCATCATCATCATCGTCATCGCTATCGGGAGCCTGAAGATCTTTCCTGACATCAAGCCATTTCAGATCGTATCTTGCTTTCGTCCCATCCTTGGTCTTTTCCGGCATGTTGGAAAGAGTGCCAATCAGAGCCTCGGTGACATTCTTCGTAATGTGCATCATATCGAGGCTATGTGGCGTCTTGAGGACCTTCCAGTACTCCAAGTCGTGGAAAACAGACCTCGCTTTCCATACACCCAGCAGCGGATCTACCTTCGGTCGTTTCTTTCCCGGCGCGGGACACTCCTCCCAATTTTTCAACAGCTCGTCGATTTCTATGCCGCTCCTCGGGCTCGGGGCTTCTTCGATCTTGTCCTTACCATTGAACAGGTCACCGCGTTTTCTCCACGGGTGATCCATGCGAAACCACCTTCGAGCCCCTGGGTACACGGTTTTCGAAGACCCGGGATTCCTTGGTAGCTGGAGATGCGGGTCTTATCCATGCACCTGACACATGCGCAGAATCCGTGGCCTACCTGGGCCGATACATATGAGCAACCAGGATAGTCCTGCACCATCGTGAGCAACGCGGCTCTCATGTCGAAATAATCTCCAGTGTAGGCATCCCACGTACGGGCTGGCGTCTCCCACAACGTGGCTAACTCCTCTTTCAAAAGCGCGAGATACAGATGTATGTGGACTCCTGCTTGTTTCGGCCCCTGAATGAGAATACTCATGTGAATGTACCTTTGCTTCGGGCTGGATCTGGATGAAGGATAAGAACACGGGATTCTTGCCTCAGGAGATTTGGGTCGCTAAGGGTGGTGAGTGGGATAGATGGCAGATGGAACGGGGCCTTTTATAAGCTAGGTGTGTCGGCTCCTTTCTGGGGAAGAACCCGGGGAGCGTCACTCGTGTGGTGGGGACAAGCCCTACTGTACTCTACTGAGAACCGACGCCTGGCCATGCCGGTTAGGCAGGGAGGAGTCGATTCCGTGGACTCACTGTAAGGGAACACCTCAAACAAGCAATAAACACACAAGGTACGTTTAGTACCAATGGACGCCTAATACGCGTAGCGGTCGGGTAGTATGACTAAAGTTCCTACCATAAGCTGTTCCTATGGGTCTTGGTTAGACAGGGGTGCTGAAATCTTCATTTCGTCGCCTTAGTCTTCAACTGGAAAAACTGCGATTGTCGAAGTAGCAACTTAAGTAGAATTGTTGAGGTTGAGCTGAGGTCTTCAGAGATCTCTTGATTTGATTGATGTTGATGATCTTGACATTTGTAGACCAATCCCCTTGATGTTGGACGTTGAGACGGAAACTTCTTCTTGTAAGCACTAGCTAATTAGGTCTCCATTGGATTTATCGTCAAGTATTTTGAACAGATAAGAAGGAGTAGAGAAAACCTTGGTAAAATTTAAAATAGAAAGGTAAGACTCAGAAATAATTTGAGAAGACGAGAAGAGCGGGAGTCATTTTTGGACTTCCCTAGATAAGGATATATTTTTGGTGTTAACATAATTTTAACAGAATATTCTCTTCCTAACTAACGTCCATGCTAACTAAGGTCTGTTACAGTCAGGATGGCTCTGATACCAAGTCTGTGAGGACCCCGGATTAATTATCCGAGATACTCGTTATGTTTCCTGCAACAGTCCCATGATCAGTGTGCTGTTGCACATAACTTGAGTTGGTATCACAGAACACCCACAAATACCGAATAATTATACTTACGTGCTTGAAGTGATCAGCTTCAATAAGGTACTTGCAGCGGAATCACCAAATCAACGTGGAGCCCAAGTCATTCGCCTTTACCCTACAGGCAGCTGACTGGGAAGCGCCCTAGTTCGCAAAGACGTCAGTGAACTCCTCCTCGTCGAACTGCTCTTCTCTGGAATCTGGCTAAGACAATAGCCAGGGACGAAACCAATATGAGTACATTTGATTGTACTCGCAAACTACCCCAACAGGAACATGCACTAGTTTTAAATTTTCAAAGACTTTTATTTTTAGGAAAAACCTCACTGAATCTCTATTTAAAAGAAGAAGAGTAGATTTTTAATCCTGTTGAAGACAAAACATTTTGGAAAGTAGTTTTCTCACTAACTTTGTTGAAAAAGGTAAGAAGTATTTTTAAATCTTTTTCCCGAAAATATACCTTCGTTTAAAAAGGTAAGAAAATTTCTTTTAAAACTTTTTCCTCGAAAACCTCTTCTTGCCCTGATACCAAGCACGACGCTACCTCGAACCAACTCATTGGTACAGGTACGAAATACCCATTCCACTTCAACTTCCGTTCAAAACTCAACACTTTTATCAAAACTTGCACATAAGACCCAGCAATTCGTTCCAACTGTCCATATCCGAGGACTCGGCTATTCGAATAGTTTTACCCTCTGCAGAGGTAGTACGCTTTTCCCACACCCATCCGGTCACTCATCGTGTCAGCCACGTCCCGCCATACCAGAGGTATGCGAAGTTGAGTTCCCGGCCATAGCCTGTCCTTTGCTCATGCTAGTATAGGACCCTGCCGCTACGACACTTTCCACCGACACTCAAATCCTCAGAAACTAAGTGTGGGGACTCGTAGTTCTGCCCGGCGGACCCAAGGGAGCCCTTCAATCCTCTTCCTCCGACACGCTCATACCGGCTTCCGGTAGACTACAATGAAGAGGACCCAGGTCAGGGGGTAGGTCCTCAGACCATCCCCTCATGGAACGAGGTCATCCTCGTTATTGAGGCATCCAGTACTAACACGAGCAAATTATATGGCTACGCCCTTTTTCCATATGGGGGTAAATGTGGTCGCACAGGTTATTGGTTGTTCAGTAAGTACCAGGACACAATGTGCATTTTTCAGAAACAACAACTTTTCCGTTTCACCACCGATATATCGGCATGCCATAAATCATCCAAGGGTTTCCAAAAGGAGTTTTGAATAAACAAAGTTTTTCCCATCCTATAGTTTTATTTAAACAAGCCGATATTCCTACATAGAGTGGCAAAATAGTTTTTCATAAACTTTTGAAAAGGTTTTCACAATCATTTCCAATTTTCATAGCAAAAATACTTTTAACCAAAACTTGGGTGGTTCGTAATCCCACCAAAAAGGATTTTCAAAGAAGGCTTTGGAGTAAAACAAATTCATTTCGAAAACACTGTATACCACTGACACCTCTGTATCGGGTGCCTTAATAATATACTTGTATTTTGGAAAAAAGGTTTTTCAAAATCATAGCTTTCGTGGTAAACACCACATAAATTATTTATGCTATTTATAGTAAAACAGGTAAATCAAATTAGATGTATCTAGGTGCAAGCTCAGTGAAGTAGCTTGCCTGGCTTCAGCATAACGTCCTTGGTCTTCTTCTCACTGATTAAAGAATTAAACTCCGATGCTCCTCCAATAAATCCTCTCCACGGACTACTCCGGTATCGGTATTATCTAGCGTCGCAACAGGGAATAACAACATTCAATAAACCAAACAAAGCCACAAGTGTTGCACAAACAATTAATAACCACAAGCATCAACTAATTATTCAAGCAACCAATTAGGGTCTACACTCGTAAGGGTCTTTTACAACTCAGGGGTCTAACACTTCGACACAAGCTAGGCCAAGCAATAGGTAGCAAAAGGGATGACATGCTACAACATCAGCAGCTAGGAAATGCTACTGATATTTCAACATCAATTTTGAAATTCATGCACACAAACGATTCTATTAGCACACAACTCCTGAGAGTTAGGAATTCCTAGGAAATACCCATACTAGGGATATTGTTCCCCAATAAAATCTAGCAACACTAGTTTCTTCCTAGCAAGTGATCCAACCAGTAGCAAGATGGCATGCTACTGATGATCTAGCAAGGCTAACTAAAATCTCAACACACTAAAGAACTTCTACTAGAATAAATCCTATTAACTAGGAGCATCTATACAAACCCTACCCTAGTACTATTAACACATGCAATACTAACTTTTTCCAAAGTGCTAAGACACAGAGCTAACACACTCCTAATAACTAGTATCACACTTATACATGCTAGAAAATATAAAAGGGACACTAGCACACCCTATATAGTTGGATAAAACTATAAACAATAAAGGACAGAAATGCATACCACCTAGTTAATTACACCTAAAATAATCTATAGCTCTAAAAATCACACCAAGCTAGGATTAGGTACTCCTAATCATACAGAAGCTCACACAAGTGGATTCACTCCAAAAATCATCACCAAATAATTTACAAAAAACCCTAAATGGCTCTCTGGTCAAATACCAAAGTGGGTGCCATTTTGTTTAGGAAGGTCATTTGCAGGAGAGGCCAATTTCTACTGCTAGGTATCACTCAGATCTTTCCAAAACAGTTGAGTGTGCATCAATAGCTATCATAGATAAATAGCTATTGAGTTTTTGGTGAAAAGCAGCAGTTCTGGCTCACATTTAATTTCTCAAAAACTATTTATCCAAAAGTGTTTCTACCACTTGGATCTGGCTAGGAATAGGCTAAGGTACCTCCCTAATTTTTGGTTTGGTCAACAAGGCACTCAAACTAATTTAAAACGATTTAAACTAGGAGTCCAGAAACAGTTGTAGCAGCAAAAGAATATTCAACCTGAAAAAAAAAGAGGGATGGGCTGGATCTGCCGGATTTGGGCCGGCCGTGCGGAGGGAAATCCAGCTCGCGGCCCACGAGCATGAACGAAGCGGTACGGGCCGCTTCCTTCTTCCTCAACGTGAGCAGAGCGTGGACGCGGCGCTGCCGGAGCGCGGCGAGGATGGTTACGGCGGCTCCGACGACCTGAGAAGGAATTGCGATGTCTGAGAGAGAGAACACAGCAAGGGGAGCACGTGTGCACGAAAATGGCGAAGGAAAGTGGCCTGTACCCACCGCGAGCTTGCTCGCACGTCCGCGGCCGGAGAAGAAGATGATCGAGACGGCGACGGCGATCCCGGTGTCCCTCAGCGATTCCTTGCGCAGAGAGGGGAAGTGGGGCACGGCGAAGGTACTGGCAGGCTTGGATTGGAACGGGGAGGTCTGAATCATCGGCGATGCGCGTAGGCGGCGGCGGCCGTGGTTTGTGTTCGTGGGAGAAAAATCAGAGGGAGGGAGTGGGGGAATGAGTGAGGGAGTGAGGAGGGCGTGGCGTACTACTTATCGTCTCACGGATCCGCGCAGAGGAGAGGGGTCCAGCGATGTCGACATTGCGCGGGGAGCGCACGGCGTCGACGGTGTGCGCCACACGGCGTCCGTGCCGTGTCGCGTTGCTGCAGCAGGGGTGATGGGGGACAAGGGAGAGCAGAGGGGGGGTGGCGTGGAGTGGCCTGATCTTCTCCAGGGCGAGGTCTGCGTCAGGGGGAGGCAGGGAGAGCACGGCGACGAGGTGAACACGGCGACGCGGGCACGGCAGCGTGCGGGAGGAGCCACTGCTGTCCCCGGTGCGAAGCTGATGTGAGGGGAGAGGGCAGAGGAGCCAGAGGCCAGCTGGGCGAGGGAGAGGTGCACGGCGAGCGGCGACCACGGCATCGCCGGCGTGGGGAGCACGGCGCCGTGCCGGCCAGCGTGCGGCCACAGAGGTCAACGGAATTTTTGCACAACGCCCCCTGAACCTTTCTCTCTTCTCACGGATAGGTCCTCGTCTAAAAGAAAACCTTTATTTCTATTTTGAAACCAGTAGGGTTTCCAGAATTCTATTGAGGGGTTTAAACGTTTTACAAAAATCAGAGAAAATTCATGTAGCCTCCCCTACATATGAGGAAGCTCCACAAAAATTGGTTTTACAAAATAAAATGTTTTGCTCCATTTTTGTTCATAGGGTTTAAATAAACTATTTTTGGAAATTAAAGATTTGAGACTCCTTTAATATTTAAAACCAGAGATAAAATAGTTTGTAGAACCTTTGGAGCTTTCTTGACAAATAAGGTAGCTTCAAAATACTTTATCTTTTCATAAATAAAACATTTGTTTTGGAGGAAAATAGAGGAATTGGGAGGGAAATTATTTATGAAGATCATTTTAACTTATGACCTTCATTTCTTTTTAATAAAAGAAAGGAGGGATTTGTTTTAAAATCAACAAGTAGGGTTACTAGAGGAGGGAGTGATGTGAAATGGAGTTATCATTTCATCCCCTTCTCTAGGATTTTGATAAAGAAAGTATAGTTGTTTTAATAAAATAGAGGAATAGATAAAGAGGGAGTTTTATTGAGATCCTCTCTCTAAATTTTTGAAATTAACTTGGGGGCATAACTTTAGAGGGTTTCTCCTCTTCAAGTCACACTCCAAGTTTGGGTGCCAAGGGTGTCCTAAAGTAGTAACAACTCCACTGAGGAATTATCCTCACAAGAACCTCACACACAACAGCAAAAATCACCCAATGGCAACAGCACCAAAATACCAACCAACACAACACTATCCACAACACAACAATATTCACAATTCAAACAAGCCTCACACTTCAAACTACAAGAATAAGTCACACACCTTTTTCCATAACTAACAATGCTTATTTTATAAAAGTGGTCACACCCAATTATGACAAGATGTTGTTTAAGGGATTTATCAACCCATAACTTAATAGTTTTCAAAATGGTTTGAAAGGGAATTATGTGAGGTAATATATTCCCCACTAGTATTTCTTTTAAAAAGGAGTTGAAACTTAGGAGTTTTAAAAATAAGAATTTTATAAATGCCAAAGTGGAAGAGAGGACAGGAGATCACAGATGGTTCCCCATATTTTATAAACATGAAACTTTTGAAAATACTTTCACTGTCTCAATTTAAAGAGTATTGTGTTTGTTGCTAAAACCAAATCATTTGTTGAAATAAACTTTTGGCCAACATAAGAATGGGAAAGACATATGGAATAAATTCTTGTCATAACATGGTCACCAGTGTTGTAAATAAATTTTTACCTAGGTGGATGTCTTGAGTTGACATCTACTAGTCCAACAATCACAAACAACAAGTTACATAAGACCAACAGAACAAATTAAAGGAAAACACAATCACTTGTGAAATAATTCAAAAAGTTTTTGTTGGTTCTGAAATTTGGGTCTGGTTTACCCTTGTTATAAATTTGGGATGTTACAGCTCCTTCCCCCCTTAAAATAAATCTCGTCCTCGAGATTTGCCCGGGGGTACAGGAGAGATACGAGAGCAAAATAATTTATTTTAGAAAGGTCGTATATTCACTTTCGTGTATACACGGGTTTTGAAAAACAACAGGGTTTTTCTTCAAAATACCCCTAGCTGTGCCACCAATAATTGGCTCATGGACACAGTGGGTCTGATTTATACGAGGAATTATTTTTGCACGGGGTTTTTCACAGAAAAAGCGAGGGATAAAGGATAGAGGGACACGGGGGGGTTAACTGCTGACTCACTGACATGTGGGCCCGGGGCCCACTTGGCGGTCTCTCCTCCTTTTCTCCTCCTCTTCTTCATCCTTGCTCGCCCTTGCTCTGTACTTGCTCCATTTTCAGTGCGCAGGGCACTCACCCGCGGTACTGCTGCGCGTGCTGTCCGTCGATGCAGCGGCAGACACGGCTTTGGGGACACGATGCCTAGGTGGTTTCGCGCCATTAAGGCGAGTACAGCTCGCGATTCCTCCACTTTCCCGCGCAGTGCGGTGTCGAGGAGCGGCGTCCGAGCTCGGCTTGTAAACTAGCGACCTCAGAAAAACATTTCTTCCATCGCGTCGTCACCATGGGCTTCATTACCGATTTCTTCAGAGCCTATGTTGATGCGATGGAGGATGCGGGCTTCCTCGAGGGCTGCTTCGTCTTCGTGCTCTTCGTGTTCTCGATTTTGACGGTGTTCAGCCTGCTGTTCGTGACAGTGGTGCTCCTAGCCGTGGCCTTGTGCCATTGGTGGTCTAGCGCGGGGGCTGGTGCTGCGACAGTGGCGCCTGCTGCGCTAGAGGAGCCAGATGCGGCGGAGGAGCGCACGGTGGAGGAGCTTGCGGCGGTGGAGGAGGTGGTAGACCTTCCGGCTGGAGGTGAGCAGGCTGCTCGAGCTGTCTGCCGCCGTCGGGCGGCGCGTGACTCGGCTCTGAGTGAGCCAGGCTCATCCTCTGGTGGCATCGGGGAGTTCGAGAGAGATTAGGAATCTCTAGGTGCCGTTGCATCAGTGCTGGCAGTGTTGTTTGTAGGAGTAGAACTTGTATCCTCTGTTCCTTTCTGAATTTCTCGCTTCTGTACTGCAATCCGTGATTGTATTGATCTTGCCTTTGCTGATAACCCGGGACAAGGTGTGCCTTGTCGAAATCTTCTTGGTTGTCACAACTCTGGTCTTGCGGCACAGATAGGATGCAGAAGTACTAGAATAAACTTGTTTTGGCGAGAAAATATATTTTTAGAGAAAATAACACTGCAGTATATGGTCTCAACCATTTGCAGTGGTAGCATACATTTCAACCATATAGGTTGAACACAACAATTAGGAACATCCTACAAGATGCCCTTCTGTGTTCCAGCGAGCATTTACACTTCGCAAGCAGTTTAAGGCCTGCGAGGTTCACATCTCGTGGAGGGCTCGGGCCCCTTTCTTTAACATGCAGAAAGCACAAGGTTCATATTGGGTGAGGAACCTTGGGGAGATTGCATGTAGGAGAACACACACAAAAATAATTTGCATACTACAAAATAGTCCCATTCAAAGTTTGCATTAATTCACAGGGGTATGCGTCTGGGGTCACATACGGTTCCTGGTTTTAAGTGATCTGTGGTTTCTTTTTTTTTTTTTTTAACTTTTAACTGAAAAAAAACAGCATGACATTCCATCAGATGTCAACCAAGTGGTTAACAAGATGATAAGAACACCAAGTTTTTATTTCGGGCTGATTCGATATCAGCCGAGGAACAGACAACAACCTTGCATTACAAGAAACACGAGAAAAACAAGCAACAAACCAACAACAGACTAACAACTTTGTTGATCCACACGCACAAACACACAAGCGCTGGTCAGGCTAACTAAACCTGGGTTCTACTCTGCCTGAGAGGTTCTAGGAGTCGGTGAAGCGTGGCCGAGACAAAGAGTGGTGTCCACATCTCTGTCTTCCAAGGGGTGGGGATCTACAGGCACGCCTTCGAGGACTACGCCTGGTTCTTGGGGTGGCTGCTGAACTCGGGCGAGAGCTTGTGTCACCGATGCGTCAATGCTGTGGTCCAGCAATTCATCTAGGACCGACTGTCTTGCATCCTGAGCTTGCCCACGGTGGGAAGTGGGTAGGTTCCTTGCTCGACCCAGTTCCCGGCGGGCACGAGCAAGGTGGCGCCTTGTGGTCATGAGTTCCTCCATCAGGGTGTGACTGAATCTTGTCATTGCAGCTCCATAGGTGACCAGGTGATTACGGCAGGGTCAGCTTCCTGTCCCATGGAAGCTTGGAAAGCCTCCGCAACATGCTCAGGTATGGCTGGGAGGAAGTGGAAAGCTCGGCTTACCGCCATTGCCGGTTCTGAGTACCGGAGACGGACGAGTCCTTCCCAGGCTGCTACCTGGAGGGCTAGATCTAGGGTAGGCATGCTCTTACCCTGGATCAAGTAAGTCGGACTGATGCCCAATGGCACGAGCCGATATGCACCTCGACTTGGAATTCCTCCCGGCGAGCGGAGAGAGTTCTCGAACACCACATATCGAGGACGGGCAGGCCGACCAAGAATGTGGCAGACGGCCTTCCAAAGCATCAGCGGAAACCCACTATGCTCCTCGGCAGTGGTTTCCATGATAACTCTGAGGTTTGCCATTGGGTTCTTTTGGATCTGGATGAAGGATAAGAACACGGGATTCTTGCCTCAGGAGATTTGGGTCGCTAAGGGTGGTGAGTGGGGATAGATGGCAGATGGAACGGGGCCTTTTATAAGCTAGGTGTGTCGGCTCCTTTCTGGGGAAGAACCCGGGGAGCGTCACTCGTGTGTGGGGACAAGCCCTACTGTACTCTACTGAGAACCGACGCCTGGCCATGCCGGTTAGGCAGGGAGGAGTCGATTCCGTGGACTCACTGTAAGGGAACACCTCAAACAAGCAATAAACACACAAGGTACGTTTAGTACCAATGGACGCCTAATACGCGTAGCGGTCGGGTAGTATGACTAAAGTTCCTACCATAAGCTGTTCCTATGGGTCTTGGTTAGACAGGGTGCTGAAATCTTCATTTCGTCGCCTTAGTCTTCAACTGGAAAAACTGCGATTGTCGAAGTAGCAACTTAAGTAGAATTGTTGAGGTTGAGCTGAGGTCTTCAGAGATCTCTTGATTTGATTGATGTTGATGATCTTGACATTTGTAGACCAATCCCCTTGATGTTGGACGTTGAGACGGAAACTTCTTCTTGTAAGCACTAGCTAATTAGGTCTCCATTGGATTTATCGTCAAGTATTTTGAACAGATAAGAAGGAGTAGAGAAAACCTTGGTAAAATTTAAAATAGAAAGGTAAGACTCAGAAATAATTTGAGAAGACGAGAAGAGCGGGAGTCATTTTTGGACTTCCCTAGATAAGGATATATTTTTGGTGTTAACATAATTTTAACAGAATATTCTCTTCCTAACTAACGTCCATGCTAACTAAGGTCTGTTACAGTCAGGATGGCTCTGATACCAAGTCTGTGAGGACCCCGGATTAATTATCCGAGATACTCGTTATGTTTCCTGCAACAGTCCCATGATCAGTGTGCTGTTGCACATAACTTGAGTTGGTATCACAGAACACCCACAAATACCGAATAATTATACTTACGTGCTTGAAGTGATCAGCTTCAATAAGGTACTTGCAGCGGAATCACCAAATCAACGTGGAGCCCAAGTCATTCGCCTTTACCCTACAGGCAGCTGACTGGGAAGCGCCCTAGTTCGCAAAGACGTCAGTGAACTCCTCCTCGTCGAACTGCTCTTCTCTGGAATCTGGCTAAGACAATAGCCAGGGACGAAACCAATATGAGTACATTTGATTGTACTCGCAAACTACCCCAACAGGAACATGCACTAGTTTTAAATTTTCAAAGACTTTTATTTTTAGGAAAAACCTCACTGAATCTCTATTTAAAAGAAGAAGAGTAGATTTTTAATCCTGTTGAAGACAAAACATTTTGGAAAGTAGTTTTCTCACTAACTTTGTTGAAAAAGGTAAGAAGTATTTTTAAATCTTTTTCCCGAAAATATACCTTCGTTTAAAAAGGTAAGAAAATTTCTTTTAAAACTTTTTCCTCGAAAACCTCTTCTTGCCCTGATACCAAGCACGACGCTACCTCGAACCAACTCATTGGTACAGGTACGAAATACCCATTCCACTTCAACTTCCGTTCAAAACTCAACACTTTTATCAAAACTTGCACATAAGACCCAGCAATTCGTTCCAACTGTCCATATCCGAGGACTCGGCTATTCGAATAGTTTTACCCTCTGCAGAGGTAGTACGCTTTTCCCACACCCATCCGGTCACTCATCGTGTCAGCCACGTCCCGCCATACCAGAGGTATGCGAAGTTGAGTTCCCGGCCATAGCCTGTCCTTTGCTCATGCTAGTATAGGACCCTGCCGCTACGACACTTTCCACCGACACTCAAATCCTCAGAAACTAAGTGTGGGGACTCGTAGTTCTGCCCGGCGGACCCAAGGGAGCCCTTCAATCCTCTTCCTCCGACACGCTCATACCGGCTTCCGGTAGACTACAATGAAGAGGACCCAGGTCAGGGGGTAGGTCCTCAGACCATCCCCTCATGGAACGAGGTCATCCTCGTTATTGAGGCATCCAGTACTAACACGAGCAAATTATATGGCTACGCCCTTTTTCCATATGGGGGTAAATGTGGTCGCACAGGTTATTGGTTGTTCAGTAAGTACCAGGACACAATGTGCATTTTTCAGAAACAACAACTTTTCCGTTTCACCACCGATATATCGGCATGCCATAAATCATCCAAGGGTTTCCAAAAGGAGTTTTGAATAAACAAAGTTTTTCCCATCCTATAGTTTTATTTAAACAAGCCGATATTCCTACATAGAGTGGCAAAATAGTTTTTCATAAACTTTTGAAAAGGTTTTCACAATCATTTCCAATTTTCATAGCAAAAATACTTTTAACCAAAACTTGGGTGGTTCGTAATCCCACCAAAAAGGATTTTCAAAGAAGGCTTTGGAGTAAAACAAATTCATTTCGAAAACACTGTATACCACTGACACCTCTGTATCGGGTGCCTTAATAATATACTTGTATTTTGGAAAAAAGGTTTTTCAAAATCATAGCTTTCGTGGTAAACACCACATAAATTATTTATGCTATTTATAGTAAAACAGGTAAATCAAATTAGATGTATCTAGGTGCAAGCTCAGTGAAGTAGCTTGCCTGGCTTCAGCATAACGTCCTTGGTCTTCTTCTCACTGATTAAAGAATTAAACTCCGATGCTCCTCCAATAAATCCTCTCCACGGACTACTCCGGTATCGGTATTATCTAGCGTCGCAACAGGGAATAACAACATTCAATAAACCAAACAAAGCCACAAGTGTTGCACAAACAATTAATAACCACAAGCATCAACTAATTATTCAAGCAACCAATTAGGGTCTACACTCGTAAGGGTCTTTTACAACTCAGGGGTCTAACACTTCGACACAAGCTAGGCCAAGCAATAGGTAGCAAAAGGGATGACATGCTACAACATCAGCAGCTAGGAAATGCTACTGATATTTCAACATCAATTTTGAAATTCATGCACACAAACGATTCTATTAGCACACAACTCCTGAGAGTTAGGAATTCCTAGGAAATACCCATACTAGGGATATTGTTCCCCAATAAAATCTAGCAACACTAGTTTCTTCCTAGCAAGTGATCCAACCAGTAGCAAGATGGCATGCTACTGATGATCTAGCAAGGCTAACTAAAATCTCAACACACTAAAGAACTTCTACTAGAATAAATCCTATTAACTAGGAGCATCTATACAAACCCTACCCTAGTACTATTAACACATGCAATACTAACTTTTTCCAAAGTGCTAAGACACAGAGCTAACACACTCCTAATAACTAGTATCACACTTATACATGCTAGAAAATATAAAAGGGACACTAGCACACCCTATATAGTTGGATAAAACTATAAACAATAAAGGACAGAAATGCATACCACCTAGTTAATTACACCTAAAATAATCTATAGCTCTAAAAATCACACCAAGCTAGGATTAGGTACTCCTAATCATACAGAAGCTCACACAAGTGGATTCACTCCAAAAATCATCACCAAATAATTTACAAAAAACCCTAAATGGCTCTCTGGTCAAATACCAAAGTGGGTGCCATTTTGTTTAGGAAGGTCATTTGCAGGAGAGGCCAATTTCTACTGCTAGGTATCACTCAGATCTTTCCAAAACAGTTGAGTGTGCATCAATAGCTATCATAGATAAATAGCTATTGAGTTTTTGGTGAAAAGCAGCAGTTCTGGCTCACATTTAATTTCTCAAAAACTATTTATCCAAAAGTGTTTCTACCACTTGGATCTGGCTAGGAATAGGCTAAGGTACCTCCCTAATTTTTGGTTTGGTCAACAAGGCACTCAAACTAATTTAAAACGATTTAAACTAGGAGTCCAGAAACAGTTGTAGCAGCAAAAGAATATTCAACCTGAAAAAAAAAGAGGGATGGGCTGGATCTGCCGGATTTGGGCCGGGCCGTGCGGAGGGAAATCCAGCTCGCGGCCCACGAGCATGAACGAAGCGGTACGGGCCGCTTCCTTCTTCCTCAACGTGAGCAGAGCGTGGACGCGGCGCTGCCGGAGCGCGGCGAGGATGGTTACGGCGGCTCCGACGACCTGAGAAGGAATTGCGATGTCTGAGAGAGAGAACACAGCAAGGGGAGCACGTGTGCACGAAAATGGCGAAGGAAAGTGGCCTGTACCCACCGCGAGCTTGCTCGCACGTCCGCGGCCGGAGAAGAAGATGATCGAGACGGCGACGGCGATCCCGGTGTCCCTCAGCGATTCCTTGCGCAGAGAGGGGAAGTGGGGCACGGCGAAGGTACTGGCAGGCTTGGATTGGAACGGGGAGGTCTGAATCATCGGCGATGCGCGTAGGCGGCGGCGGCCGTGGTTTGTGTTCGTGGGAGAAAAATCAGAGGGAGGGAGTGGGGGAATGAGTGAGGGAGTGAGGAGGGCGTGGCGTACTACTTATCGTCTCACGGATCCGCGCAGAGGAGAGGGGTCCAGCGATGTCGACATTGCGCGGGGAGCGCACGGCGTCGACGGTGTGCGCCACACGGCGTCCGTGCCGTGTCGCGTTGCTGCAGCAGGGGTGATGGGGGACAAGGGAGAGCAGAGGGGGGGGTGGCGTGGAGTGGCCTGATCTTCTCCAGGGCGAGGTCTGCGTCAGGGGGAGGCAGGGAGAGCACGGCGACGAGGTGAACACGGCGACGCGGGCACGGCAGCGTGCGGGAGGAGCCACTGCTGTCCCCGGTGCGAAGCTGATGTGAGGGGAGAGGGCAGAGGAGCCAGAGGCCAGCTGGGCGAGGGAGAGGTGCACGGCGAGCGGCGACCACGGCATCGCCGGCGTGGGGAGCACGGCGCCGTGCCGGCCAGCGTGCGGCCACAGAGGTCAACGGAATTTTTGCACAACGCCCCCTGAACCTTTCTCTCTTCTCACGGATAGGTCCTCGTCTAAAAGAAAACCTTTATTTCTATTTTGAAACCAGTAGGGTTTCCAGAATTCTATTGAGGGGTTTAAACGTTTTACAAAAATCAGAGAAAATTCATGTAGCCTCCCCTACATATGAGGAAGCTCCACAAAAATTGGTTTTACAAAATAAAATGTTTTGCTCCATTTTTGTTCATAGGGTTTAAATAAACTATTTTTGGAAATTAAAGATTTGAGACTCCTTTAATATTTAAAACCAGAGATAAAATAGTTTGTAGAACCTTTGGAGCTTTCTTGACAAATAAGGTAGCTTCAAAATACTTTATCTTTTCATAAATAAAACATTTGTTTTGGAGGAAAATAGAGGAATTGGGAGGGAAATTATTTATGAAGATCATTTTAACTTATGACCTTCATTTCTTTTTAATAAAAGAAAGGAGGGATTTGTTTTAAAATCAACAAGTAGGGTTACTAGAGGAGGGAGTGATGTGAAATGGAGTTATCATTTCATCCCCTTCTCTAGGATTTTGATAAAGAAAGTATAGTTGTTTTAATAAAATAGAGGAATAGATAAAGAGGGAGTTTTATTGAGATCCTCTCTCTAAATTTTTGAAATTAACTTGGGGGCATAACTTTAGAGGGTTTCTCCTCTTCAAGTCACACTCCAAGTTTGGGTGCCAAGGGTGTCCTAAAGTAGTAACAACTCCACTGAGGAATTATCCTCACAAGAACCTCACACACAACAGCAAAAATCACCCCAATGGCAACAGCACCAAAATACCAACCAACACAACACTATCCACAACACAACAATATTCACAATTCAAACAAGCCTCACACTTCAAACTACAAGAATAAGTCACACACCTTTTTCCATAACTAACAATGCTTATTTTATAAAAGTGGTCACACCCAATTATGACAAGATGTTGTTTAAGGGATTTATCAACCCATAACTTAATAGTTTTCAAAATGGTTTGAAAGGGGAATTATGTGAGGTAATATATTCCCCACTAGTATTTCTTTTAAAAAGGAGTTGAAACTTAGGAGTTTTAAAAATAAGAATTTTATAAATGCCAAAGTGGAAGAGAGGACAGGAGATCACAGATGGTTCCCCATATTTTATAAACATGAAACTTTTGAAAATACTTTCACTGTCTCAATTTAAAGAGTATTGTGTTTGTTGCTAAAACCAAATCATTTGTTGAAATAAACTTTTGGCCAACATAAGAATGGGAAAGACATATGGAATAAATTCTTGTCATAACATGGTCACCAGTGTTGTAAATAAATTTTTACCTAGGTGGATGTCTTGAGTTGACATCTACTAGTCCAACAATCACAAACAACAAGTTACATAAGACCAACAGAACAAATTAAAGGAAAACACAATCACTTGTGAAATAATTCAAAAAGTTTTTGTTGGTTCTGAAATTTGGGTCTGGTTTACCCTTGTTATAAATTTGGGATGTTACAGATCCTTCCCCCCTTAAAATAAATCTCGTCCTCGAGATTTGCCCGGGGGTACAGGAGAGATACGAGAGCAAAATAATTTATTTTAGAAAGGTCGTATATTCACTTTCGTGTATACACGGGTTTTGAAAAACAACAGGGTTTTTCTTCAAAATACCCCTAGCTGTGCCACCAATAATTGGCTCATGGACACAGTGGGTCTGATTTATACGAGGAATTATTTTTGCACGGGGTTTTTCACAGAAAAAGCGAGGGATAAAGGATAGAGGGACACGGGGGGGTTAACTGCTGACTCACTGACATGTGGGCCCGGGGCCCACTTGGCGGTCTCTCCTCCTTTTCTCCTCCTCTTCTTCATCCTTGCTCGCCCTTGCTCTGTACTTGCTCCATTTTCAGTGCGCAGGGCACTCACCCGCGGTACTGCTGCGCGTGCTGTCCGTCGATGCAGCGGCAGACACGGCTTTGGGGACACGATGCCTAGGTGGTTTCGCGCCATTAAGGCGAGTACAGCTCGCGATTCCTCCACTTTCCCGCGCAGTGCGGTGTCGAGGAGCGGCGTCCGAGCTCGGCTTATAAACTAGCGACCTCAGAAAAACATTTCTTCCATCGCGTCGTCACCATGGGCTTCATTACCGATTTCTTCAGAGCCTATGTTGATGCGATGGAGGATGCGGGCTTCCTCGAGGGCTGCTTCGTCTTCGTGCTCTTCGTGTTCTCGATTTTGACGGTGTTCAGCCTGCTGTTCGTGACAGTGGTGCTCCTAGCCGTGGCCTTGTGCCATTGGTGGTCTAGCGCGGGGGCTGGTGCTGCGACAGTGGCGCCTGCTGCGCTAGAGGAGCCAGATGCGGCGGAGGAGCGCACGGTGGAGGAGCTTGCGGCGGTGGAGGAGGTGGTAGACCTTCCGGCTGGAGGTGAGCAGGCTGCTCGAGCTGTCTGCCGCCGTCGGGCGGCGCGTGACTCGGCTCTGAGTGAGCCAGGCTCATCCTCTGGTGGCATCGGGGAGTTCGAGAGAGATTAGGAATCTCTAGGTGCCGTTGCATCCGTGCTGGCAGTGTTGTTTGTAGGAGTAGAACTTGTATCCTCTGTTCCTTTCTGAATTTCTCGCTTCTGTACTGCAATCCGTGATTGTATTGATCTTGCCTTTGCTGATAACCCGGGACAAGGTGTGCCTTGTCGAAATCTTCTTGGTTGTCACAACTCTGGTCTTGCGGCACAGATAGGATGCAGAAGTACTAGAATAAACTTGTTTTGGCGAGAAAATATATTTTTAGAGAAAATAACACTGCAGTATATGGTCTCAACCATTTGCAGTGGTAGCATACATTTCAACCATATAGGTTGAACACAACAATTAGGAACATCCTACAAGATGCCCTTCTGTGTTCCAGCGAGCATTTACACTTCGCAAGCATTTTAAGGCCTGCGAGGTTCACATCTCGTGGAGGGCTCGGGCCCCTTTCTTTAACATGCAGAAAGCACAAGGTTCATATTGGGTGAGGAACCTTGGGGAGATTGCATGTAGGAGAACACACACAAAAATAATTTGCATACTACAAAATAGTCCCATTCAAAGTTTGCATTAATTCACAGGGGTATGCGTCTGGGGTCACATACGGTTCCTGGTTTTAAGTGATCTGTGGTTTCTTTTTTTTAACTTTTAACTGAAAAAAAACAGCATGACATTCCATCAGATGTCAACCAAGTGGTTAACAAGATGATAAGAACACCAAGTTTTTATTTCGGGCTGATTCGATATCAGCCGGGAACAGACAACAACCTTGCATTACAAGAAACACGAGAAAAACAAGCAACAAACCAACAACAGACTAACAACTTGTTGATCCACACACGCAAACACACAAGCGCTGGTCAGGCTAACTAAACCTGGGTTCTACTCTGCCTGAGAGGTTCTAGGAGTCGGTGAAGCGTGACCGAGACAAAGAGTGGTGTCCACATCTCTGTCTTCCAAGGGGTGGGGATCTACAGGCACGCCTTCGAGGACTACGCCTGGTTCTTGGGGTGGCTGCTGAACTCGGGCGAGAGCTTGTGTCACCGATGCGTCAATGCTGTGGTCCAGCAATTCATCTAGGACCGACTGTCTTGCATCCTGAGCTTGCCCACGGTGGGAAGTGGGTAGGTTCCTTGCTCGACCCAGTTCCCGGCGGGCACGAGCAAGGTGGCGCCTTGTGGTCATGAGTTCCTCCATCAGGGTGTGACTGAATCTTGTCATTGCAGCTCCATAGGTGACCAGGGTGATTACGGCAGGGTCAGCTTCCTGTCCCATGGAAGCTTGGAAAGCCTCCGCAACATGCTCAGGTATGGCTGGGAGGAAGTGGAAAGCTCGGCTTACCGCCATTGCCGGTTCTGAGTACCGGAGACGGACGAGTCCTTCCCAGGCTGCTACCTGGAGGGCTAGATCTAGGGTAGGCATGCTCTTACCCTGGATCAAGTAAGTCGGACTGATGCCCAATAGGCACGAGCCGATATGCACCTCGACTTGGAATTCATCCCGGCGAGCGGGAGAGAGTTCTCGAACACCACATATCGAGGACGGGCAGGCCGACCAAGAATGTGGCAGACGGCCTTCCAAAGCATCAGCGGAAACCCACTATGCTCCTCGGCAGTGGTTTCCATGATAACTCTGAGGTTTGCCATTGGGTTCTTTGGATCTGGATGAAGGATAAGAACACGGGATTCTTGCCTCAGGAGATTTGGGTCGCTAAGGGTGGTGAGTGGGGATAGATGGCAGATGGAACGGGGCCTTTTATAAGCTAGGTGTGTCGGCTCCTTTCTGGGGAAGAACCCGGGGAGCGTCACTCGTGTGTGGGGACAAGCCCTACTGTACTCTACTGAGAACCGACGCCTGGCCATGCCGGTTAGGCAGGGAGGAGTCGATCCGTGGACTCACTGTAAGGGAACACCTCAAACAAGCAATAAACACACAAGGTACGTTTAGTACCAATGGACGCCTAATACGCGTAGCGGTCGGGTAGTATGACTAAAGTTCCTACCATAAGCTGTTCCTATGGGTCTTGGTTAGACAGGGGTGCTGAAATCTTCATTTCGTCGCCTTAGTCTTCAACTGGAAAAACTGCGATTGTCGAAGTAGCAACTTAAGTAGAATTGTTGAGGTTGAGCTGAGGTCTTCAGAGATCTCTTGATTTGATTGATGTTGATGATCTTGACATTTGTAGACCAATCCCTTGATGTTGGACGTTGAGACGGAAACTTCTTCTTGTAAGCACTAGCTAATTAGGTCTCCATTGGATTTATCGTCAAGTATTTTGAACAGATAAGAAGGAGTAGAGAAAACCTTGGTAAAATTTAAAATAGAAAGGTAAGACTCAGAAATAATTTGAGAAGACGAGAAGAGCGGGAGTCATTTTTGGACTTCCCTAGATAAGGATATATTTTTGGTGTTAACATAATTTTAACAAAATATTCTCTTCCTAACTAACGTCCATGCTAACTAAGGTCTGTTACAGTCAGGATGGCTCTGATACCAAGTCTGTGAGGACCCCGGATTAATTATCCGAGATACTCGTTATGTTTCCTGCAACAGTCCCATGATCAGTGTGCTGTTGCACATAACTTGAGTTGGTATCACAGAACACCCACAAATACCGAATAATTATACTTACGTGCTTGAAGTGATCAGCTTCAATAAGGTACTTGCAGCGGAATCACCAAATCAACGTGGAGCCCAAGTCATTCGCCTTTACCCTACAGGCAGCTGACTGGGAAGCGCCCTAGTTCGCAAAGACGTCAGTGAACTCCTCCTCGTCGAACTGCTCTTCTCTGGAATCTGGCTAAGACAATAGCCAGGGACGAAACCAATATGAGTACATTTGATTGTACTCGCAAACTACCCCAACAGGAACATGCACTAGTTTTAAATTTTCAAAGACTTTTATTTTTAGGAAAAACCTCACTGAATCTCTATTTAAAAGAAGAAGAGTAGATTTTTAATCCTGTTGAAGACAAAACATTTTGGAAAGTAGTTTTCTCACTAACTTTGTTGAAAAAGGTAAGAAGTATTTTTAAATCTTTTTCCCGAAAATATACCTTCGTTTAAAAAGGTAAGAAAATTTCTTTTAAAACTTTTTCCTCGAAAACCTCTTCTTGCCCTGATACCAAGCACGACGCTACCTCGAACCAACTCATTGGTACAGGTACGAAATACCCATTCCACTTCAACTTCCGTTCAAAACTCAACACTTTTATCAAAACTTGCACATAAGACCCAGCAATTCGTTCCAACTGTCCATATCCGAGGACTCGGCTATTCGAATAGTTTTACCCTCTGCAGAGGTAGTACGCTTTTCCCACACCCATCCGGTCACTCATCGTGTCAGCCACGTCCCGCCATACCAGAGGTATGCGAAGTTGAGTTCCCGGCCATAGCCTGTCCTTTGCTCATGCTAGTATAGGACCCTGCCGCTACGACACTTTCCACCGACACTCAAATCCTCAGAAACTAAGTGTGGGGACTCGTAGTTCTGCCCGGCGGACCCAAGGGAGCCCTTCAATCCTCTTCCTCCGACACGCTCATACCGGCTTCCGGTAGACTACAATGAAGAGGACCCAGGTCAGGGGGTAGGTCCTCAGACCATCCCCTCATGGAACGAGGTCATCCTCGTTATTGAGGCATCCAGTACTAACACGAGCAAATTATATGGCTACGCCCTTTTTCCATATGGGGGTAAATGTGGTCGCACAGGTTATTGGTTGTTCAGTAAGTACCAGGACACAATGTGCATTTTTCAGAAACAACAACTTTTCCGTTTCACCACCGATATATCGGCATGCCATAAATCATCCAAGGGTTTCCAAAAGGAGTTTTGAATAAACAAAGTTTTTCCCATCCTATAGTTTTATTTAAACAAGCCGATATTCCTACATAGAGTGGCAAAATAGTTTTTCATAAACTTTTGAAAAGGTTTTCACAATCATTTCCAATTTTCATAGCAAAAATACTTTTAACCAAAACTTGGGTGGTTCGTAATCCCACCAAAAAGGATTTTCAAAGAAGGCTTTGGAGTAAAACAAATTCATTTCGAAAACACTGTATACCACTGACACCTCTGTATCGGGTGCCTTAATAATATACTTGTATTTTGGAAAAAAGGTTTTTCAAAATCATAGCTTTCGTGGTAAACACCACATAAATTATTTATGCTATTTATAGTAAAACAGGTAAATCAAATTAGATGTATCTAGGTGCAAGCTCAGTGAAGTAGCTTGCCTGGCTTCAGCATAACGTCCTTGGTCTTCTTCTCACTGATTAAAGAATTAAACTCCGATGCTCCTCCAATAAATCCTCTCCACGGACTACTCCGGTATCGGTATTATCTAGCGTCGCAACAGGGAATAACAACATTCAATAAACCAAACAAAGCCACAAGTGTTGCACAAACAATTAATAACCACAAGCATCAACTAATTATTCAAGCAACCAATTAGGGTCTACACTCGTAAGGGTCTTTTACAACTCAGGGGTCTAACACTTCGACACAAGCTAGGCCAAGCAATAGGTAGCAAAAGGGATGACATGCTACAACATCAGCAGCTAGGAAATGCTACTGATATTTCAACATCAATTTTGAAATTCATGCACACAAACGATTCTATTAGCACACAACTCCTGAGAGTTAGGAATTCCTAGGAAATACCCATACTAGGGATATTGTTCCCCAATAAAATCTAGCAACACTAGTTTCTTCCTAGCAAGTGATCCAACCAGTAGCAAGATGGCATGCTACTGATGATCTAGCAAGGCTAACTAAAATCTCAACACACTAAAGAACTTCTACTAGAATAAATCCTATTAACTAGGAGCATCTATACAAACCCTACCCTAGTACTATTAACACATGCAATACTAACTTTTTCCAAAGTGCTAAGACACAGAGCTAACACACTCCTAATAACTAGTATCACACTTATACATGCTAGAAAATATAAAAGGGACACTAGCACACCCTATATAGTTGGATAAAACTATAAACAATAAAGGACAGAAATGCATACCACCTAGTTAATTACACCTAAAATAATCTATAGCTCTAAAAATCACACCAAGCTAGGATTAGGTACTCCTAATCATACAGAAGCTCACACAAGTGGATTCACTCCAAAAATCATCACCAAATAATTTACAAAAAACCCTAAATGGCTCTCTGGTCAAATACCAAAGTGGGTGCCATTTTGTTTAGGAAGGTCATTTGCAGGAGAGGCCAATTTCTACTGCTAGGTATCACTCAGATCTTTCCAAAACAGTTGAGTGTGCATCAATAGCTATCATAGATAAATAGCTATTGAGTTTTTGGTGAAAAGCAGCAGTTCTGGCTCACATTTAATTTCTCAAAAACTATTTATCCAAAAGTGTTTCTACCACTTGGATCTGGCTAGGAATAGGCTAAGGTACCTCCCTAATTTTTGGTTTGGTCAACAAGGCACTCAAACTAATTTAAAACGATTTAAACTAGGAGTCCAGAAACAGTTGTAGCAGCAAAAGAATATTCAACCTGAAAAAAAAAGAGGGATGGGCTGGATCTGCCGGATTTGGGCCGGGCCGTGCGGAGGGAAATCCAGCTCGCGGCCCACGAGCATGAACGAAGCGGTACGGGCCGCTTCCTTCTTCCTCAACGTGAGCAGAGCGTGGACGCGGCGCTGCCGGAGCGCGGCGAGGATGGTTACGGCGGCTCCGACGACCTGAGAAGGAATTGCGATGTCTGAGAGAGAGAACACAGCAAGGGGAGCACGTGTGCACGAAAATGGCGAAGGAAAGTGGCCTGTACCCACCGCGAGCTTGCTCGCACGTCCGCGGCCGGAGAAGAAGATGATCGAGACGGCGACGGCGATCCCGGTGTCCCTCAGCGATTCCTTGCGCAGAGAGGGGAAGTGGGGCACGGCGAAGGTACTGGCAGGCTTGGATTGGAACGGGGAGGTCTGAATCATCGGCGATGCGCGTAGGCGGCGGCGGCCGTGGTTTGTGTTCGTGGGAGAAAAATCAGAGGGAGGGAGTGGGGGAATGAGTGAGGGAGTGAGGAGGGCGTGGCGTACTACTTATCGTCTCACGGATCCGCGCAGAGGAGAGGGGTCCAGCGATGTCGACATTGCGCGGGGAGCGCACGGCGTCGACGGTGTGCGCCACACGGCGTCCGTGCCGTGTCGCGTTGCTGCAGCAGGGGTGATGGGGGACAAGGGAGAGCAGAGGGGGGGGTGGCGTGGAGTGGCCTGATCTTCTCCAGGGCGAGGTCTGCGTCAGGGGGAGGCAGGGAGAGCACGGCGACGAGGTGAACACGGCGACGCGGGCACGGCAGCGTGCGGGAGGAGCCACTGCTGTCCCCGGTGCGAAGCTGATGTGAGGGGAGAGGGCAGAGGAGCCAGAGGCCAGCTGGGCGAGGGAGAGGTGCACGGCGAGCGGCGACCACGGCATCGCCGGCGTGGGGAGCACGGCGCCGTGCCGGCCAGCGTGCGGCCACAGAGGTCAACGGAATTTTTGCACAACGCCCCCTGAACCTTTCTCTCTTCTCACGGATAGGTCCTCGTCTAAAAGAAAACCTTTATTTCTATTTTGAAACCAGTAGGGTTTCCAGAATTCTATTGAGGGGTTTAAACGTTTTACAAAAATCAGAGAAAATTCATGTAGCCTCCCCTACATATGAGGAAGCTCCACAAAAATTGGTTTTACAAAATAAAATGTTTTGCTCCATTTTTGTTCATAGGGTTTAAATAAACTATTTTTGGAAATTAAAGATTTGAGACTCCTTTAATATTTAAAACCAGAGATAAAATAGTTTGTAGAACCTTTGGAGCTTTCTTGACAAATAAGGTAGCTTCAAAATACTTTATCTTTTCATAAATAAAACATTTGTTTTGGAGGAAAATAGAGGAATTGGGAGGGAAATTATTTATGAAGATCATTTTAACTTATGACCTTCATTTCTTTTTAATAAAAGAAAGGAGGGATTTGTTTTAAAATCAACAAGTAGGGTTACTAGAGGAGGGAGTGATGTGAAATGGAGTTATCATTTCATCCCCTTCTCTAGGATTTTGATAAAGAAAGTATAGTTGTTTTAATAAAATAGAGGAATAGATAAAGAGGGAGTTTTATTGAGATCCTCTCTCTAAATTTTTGAAATTAACTTGGGGGCATAACTTTAGAGGGTTTCTCCTCTTCAAGTCACACTCCAAGTTTGGGTGCCAAGGGTGTCCTAAAGTAGTAACAACTCCACTGAGGAATTATCCTCACAAGAACCTCACACACAACAGCAAAAATCACCCCAATGGCAACAGCACCAAAATACCAACCAACACAACACTATCCACAACACAACAATATTCACAATTCAAACAAGCCTCACACTTCAAACTACAAGAATAAGTCACACACCTTTTTCCATAACTAACAATGCTTATTTTATAAAAGTGGTCACACCCAATTATGACAAGATGTTGTTTAAGGGATTTATCAACCCATAACTTAATAGTTTTCAAAATGGTTTGAAAGGGGAATTATGTGAGGTAATATATTCCCCACTAGTATTTCTTTTAAAAAGGAGTTGAAACTTAGGAGTTTTAAAAATAAGAATTTTATAAATGCCAAAGTGGAAGAGAGGACAGGAGATCACAGATGGTTCCCCATATTTTATAAACATGAAACTTTTGAAAATACTTTCACTGTCTCAATTTAAAGAGTATTGTGTTTGTTGCTAAAACCAAATCATTTGTTGAAATAAACTTTTGGCCAACATAAGAATGGGAAAGACATATGGAATAAATTCTTGTCATAACATGGTCACCAGTGTTGTAAATAAATTTTTACCTAGGTGGATGTCTTGAGTTGACATCTACTAGTCCAACAATCACAAACAACAAGTTACATAAGACCAACAGAACAAATTAAAGGAAAACACAATCACTTGTGAAATAATTCAAAAAGTTTTTGTTGGTTCTGAAATTTGGGTCTGGTTTACCCTTGTTATAAATTTGGGATGTTACATTGAGTCCATCGGTGCTAATACCGAGCCTGACGTTCCTTGCATCGCCTCCGAAATTTCCGACGGCGTCCAACTCTTGCCACTGGCTAGCGTCTGAAGGGTGTGTAAGGATCATGCCCTTCTCCGGATCTTCTTCGGGCTTCTCCCTTTCCACGTGCCATTGCATGAGCTTTGCTTCCTTAGGGTCCACGAAGTACCACTGCAGACGGGGAGTGATAGGAAAGTACCATACCACTTTTCGAGGAACTTTCTTCCCATGGCTCTTGTACCGTCCTTGGCCGCACACCGGACATGTGGTTCTGTCCTCGTACTCGCCCCGGTAAATTATGCAATCATTGATGCAGGCGTGGTATTTAACGTGCGGTAGGTCAAGAGGGCACACGACTTTCTTGGCCTCCTTGATACTTGTTGGCAATGTGTTCCCCTCGGGAAGACGCTCGTGGAAGAATTGCATGCTCTTGTTGAAGCTCGCGTCGGTCCATTTGTTTCCCGACTTCATCTCCAGAGCATCAAGCGTTACTTGCAAGCGCGTATCCTGTGGCCGGCACCCAGAATACAACGGAGTCCTCCCGTCTATCTCCATTTGCGCCAGCTTGGCTTTCTCTCTAACGGTGTTCGCCTCCTTGAGGAGCAGTTCTTGAACATGAGACTCCATCAAGGCCGACATTAGCGAGCTCTGCGGCGTGTTCGCGTCTTCTCCACCACCATCCACTCCTTCATCGTGACCATGTCCGTCGGCATCTCCTTCGTCACGATCATCTTCAGGCGCAACATTTGTTGTCGGCGCTTGGTTGAAGCCTTGCATGAAACCACGCCTGAGCAAGTGTTCCTCCAATTGTCCGGAATTAGGGTCAATCCATTTCACAAGTTTGCAACTTCGACACGGACATCGTATCTGGCGCATGTTGCACCGACTCATTTCCACCTTCGCTTCTTCCTTGTAGTTGTTGATTCGACTGGAGCTCCTCTTGATTACCATGGTCGCCTACGCGGTATACATATAGAGTATGTGTTATTAATTAGAATTAATTAACCGCAACATGCACACACACACACACACATACAAGCTTCTCATGCCGGAAGTCGGAAAGTCGGAAATGTTCGAAGAAAAAATTCGGCATGACTTCCCCTAAAAGTAGGACATATGTGGTGCAAAAATTTACCGAAATGGAAATGAATCAACATTTCGGCAAACATCCATGCACCACGCCGGCGCAAGCAACAACATGCAAAGATTCATGCAAACCACACACACAAGTTTCATGCATAGATCCGTTCAACAAATAGTTTGCTTCATGCAAACCACACACACAATCGTCCGCCGACAAGTTTCTCATGCCTTTAACAAACACCCATCCAACAATACCCACCTAGTAGATCTAGATCCGTTCCCGAGATGTGACCGTGATCGATGAGAGATAGTGTGTGGTGATGGAGGGAAAATAGTGGACAAAAAGATAGGAGGAGAATATATGGAGGCTTTCCCCAAAACCTCACCAATTCTATGTCAAACAAAGTAGGTTTAACAACAAATAATGGATAATAGGATGGTCAAAATGCCATGGGAGAGGAGAGGAGCTCGAGCTAGATGCATGGGGGGAGGGGGAGAATGAAGAAGGTCACATGGGGAAAGTGGGTGCTGCCACCTTTTTGTGGATCTGGGCCAACATTCTGTGGCGCACGTAGCTCGGTGCGCCACAGAATGTCAACTTTCTGTGGCGCACCTTGTCTGGTGCGCCACAGAAATCTAACATTCTGTGCCGCATGGTGGCTGGTGCGCCACAGAATGTGAACTTTCTGTGGCGCACCAGCCGCGGTGCGCCACAGAAATTGCCCAGATGGAACTAGGCCCAATGATTGCACGTGGGACCCACAGGATTTCTGTGGCGCATGGGGACACATGCGCATGGCCACCAGATGCGCCACAGAAAGGCCAAAATTTCTGTGGCGCATCTCCTCCCATGCGCCACAGAAATATTTCTGTGGCGCACCAATTAAGGGTGCGCCACAGAGTGTCCACCTACCTATATAGGGTTTCCCTACTAGTGCCAATAGTGGTATCAGAGCCGATCTATGCGTTGGTATGATTTGATCTAGAGCACCAGTTGGTGTGAGCATTGCATGGTTCTTGCATTAAGTTTATTTTAGTTGCTTCCCAAGAAGTTGTGCATCATATTCCATGGCAGTATTGGCAAGATCTTTACGAACTTCTGGCTATCCGCGGACCTTCCGGCTGCTCCTAGTATGCTTGTTGGCGCCAAAGATGTGCTTCAGTAGCTTCGGGTCTATACCCTTAGTTGTGCATGTTGTTGTATAAACGGACTGGGCCTGAGGGTTGGACGCCTCACGGGGGTCACGCGCACATGTGATCGTTTAGATTGGGGTTCTGCAACGTTTTCGTAATGTTGGGATCTCAATCACCCCGCAATGTTAATCTAGCAACTAGCCTAAACGTGCTTCAATACGTAGGTAGTGACGGTAATTCCGTAGAGCCTACAAAGCCACGTAAAACTTGCGAACAAAGCGTTAGATACGTCTAACTTGGTTTTGTAGGATTGTGTGCATGTGTTTTGGTATAGCTATTTTGTTACGGTGTCTTAACATGATTGTGGGAGCCAAAACAATTGATCGAGTTCGTCATCGACAATCAAGCGAAGAAGAGTTCATCGTGGAGACCGGGAGGAGGCACCGGCATTGCGTCGGCGACGTGTACTTGGCGAGTTTCGGATATGGTAATTTTCCTTCGGGAATTTTGCCGTGACCGGGAACAATGAAGATGGTGATCCTCAAGGACGAGCGCAAAGGACTTCCGAGAAATAACAAAGGCTATACCAAAGCACATGAATTATTATTAATTGCTTGTGATGTTTATCCTTTGTTGTTTGCACCTTGATTGCGCAGTAGTCGTTTATTAGGGTGAATCCTCAATCAAAATCAAGGAGATCGTGTGTTCTTACCAACCATGGCACCGTCAAACCGGATGCTTGTTGCCGTATGACCTGTATCCAGGAGTAATGTGTACCATGGGTTTGGGAGGCGGGCGTGAACAGTTCCAGCAGCCAGTGTCGGTTGGTTGTCTTGACGTCCAAGCATAACACAACCATGAGTTCGGAACACATCCGTCTTGATCAGGAGTTGTAGCTGCTACAACTAGCATAGTGCTTACCGATTGGCCGACGGGCATGACATGTATCCATGCTTGCTTCGTAGGGCAATCGGGTCCTGAATCACTTAGTGCCAATCATGAGGATTATTGGACTTAGTGGGAGCATATCTTAGATTCATGTTTGATTGAATTAAAGTAGTGCATTAAAATTAGTAATAAACTAGAAGTCTAAATAAACTTGTTTTGTTATAGAAAATGGATCCCGTTGAAAAGATTTATGAAGAAGACTTGTTAGGAAAGTTGACTGTGGGAAGCACAATCTTTGCGGATTGGCTTCATGGAAAGAGAGAAAATCTTAGGAGGCGCGATTTAGAGCACATTCTGGACACAACTGTTCCAGAAGTAGAAGAAGAATATTCTCCTATGGAGAAACATGAGTATGAAGTGAGTACGGTTATGCTAGACAGGATGTGTCCCAAGCTTAGCGAGAGTTATCCATACTATCGCCCCTTCCATCTTATGGAAGTTTTGAAAGCTCGGTTCATGTACCAGTTATGTCTTGCTAAACGACAAACTCAATGGAGAACTTAGATCTTGCAAACTATCAAGCGAAAGCTCGATGAGGGTGCACAAGGTTAAGTTCTGCAAAATAATCAGGGAGCTTGAGGATATTGGGCAACCAATTCCAGGAAATCAAGCTGTTGACACACTTCCAAGATTACTACCATAATTGTACTACGTCTTTGTGGCGTGTTATGAATTGATGGGAGTAGAGAAGATAGTCAAGGAAATCTTAAAATGCTCTTATCAGCTGAGTTGGATATCTATGTGCATCATCTGATGACAACATCCTTCTTGCAAGACCAGTGGCAAGTCCACAAGAGGTATACGAGTTATACACAAGTTACTGACATAATCTCGACTCGAATATATTTTGGTATGTGAATACTGAAATTTTTCATGTTGCATGATCGCAATGTGAAAAGGGAAAGAGACAAGAGATTTAGGTATAATTGGAGGAAGTGGGAAAGAAAGGCACTTAATGCGCCATGATCACCACTATGTCTTTAATTCAAGTCAATAAATAAGATTTGCACTAGAACTTTAAATAAGAGTTATTTTCAGTTCGATCATTATATAATGAATATTTTAGATTCTGGAACAAGTCATTGTTCAAATTATAAAGTATGTGTGGGAATTCCAAGTTTGGAAATTCAAAGTTTATATCTTCTTTATTGTGTTATGTCATTAATTATTTGTTTGCTAAGTCTTTATTGTTTTGATTCAAGTTATTGCTTAATGTTTTAAGTAATAAATAAAGTTAGTTTAGTCTTTAATTTGGAGTTATACTTTTCGTTGGTTCTCTTTGAGACTCTTAAAGTTATCTCTAAATTAAATGGATAAAACTAAAATCACAAAGTGGCATACACTTGGAGAAATTCGAAATTCATAAAGTGCTAGGCACTTGATGAAAATCGAAATCCACAAAATGCTAGGCATTTAGTAGACTCGAATTTGGCAAAGTGCTAGGCACTAGTAAATTTCGAGATTTACATAAAGGAGTGGAATCTACCCATTAATTCAATTCTATTGAGGAATTAATATGAAGTTGCATATTAATGAAATAGAGTTAATGAAATCATTGAAGTTTCAATGTTTCATATAATTCAGTGGGAGAGTGTGAGAATCAAAATAAAGGAATCAAAGGAATTTGATTAAAGTTGAAAGAAAGGACTTAATAAAATATTGTAACATTATTGACGAAAGGAAATTATTTCTTAGTCAATATTACTTATGATGGATTTTGGTAACTCGAAATCATCATGGTAATAAAATCTTTTGCAAGATAAAGATTAAAAAGGAAATGTTAGAATGTCTTGCTTAATGTGTTGTGAAATTAAAATTCCAAATTACCCACTAAAGTAAATAGATTATTTTGTTTGATATCTTGGGATTTGTGTCAATTATAACTTAGAGTTATTTTGATAGTGAGTTCCATATTTTCCAATTAAGGATTTAAAGTTTTAAATTCGAATTGAAAAGGTGTTTTGCAAAAGTCCAAAATTGTTATTTTGGCAAGTAACTTCCACACATAATTCTAAATGCTTGTTGACTTTAGAATTGGAGAAAAGTGTCTTCTCATGAAGAAAGAGTTGAAATCATAATACTATATTAAGGCTGAGAGTCTTTGGGCAAGTGTTAGAATGAGAACGGAAAACATGCAAATGTTTTCATATCATTACTTTGTCCAGGAATACATGTAAGGCATACATGGTTCGAATTAAGTATTAAAGGAAGAACATGTGAGGAATCTATTATATAATTAAAACACAAGACAATTAACGGTGGAGATTTGTCAGCCTAAACCGATGAGATCTGAACGGTTCGGATCTATGGACATACGATGGCATGACTAGACGTAGTAGTCGAGTCGTATTGCAATTGGAGTCCACCACATCGTGTAGAGTCCAGGAGCTAATACAAAAGGTACGTCCCTTCCCAGATGCGTGAGGCCTAAGATTATTTGCTAATTCTCCAATGCGGCTGGAAAACCCTAGACATATATTGTCCAAAACATGGATTATCTCAATGGCTTTGATTGATCGTGTACCGTACACAATACGGACACTACTTCGTGCAACCAAAAAGAAAAATAATAAATAGCAGATTGGTCTTTTCCTCCTCTTTTTCTCCTCAGCATCGCCTTTCACCCGGCCGCCGACCTCGGCCTTGATCGGTTTTTTTGTCAGCATAATCACGACAGAAAATATGTAATCCTAGGCGGCGCCCGAGTATTTGGGCAGACGGACATCGAGAGGATCACGAGCCGGCCGGCCGGACATTGCGTTCAAGCTGCACATCTCCGATGGCCGTGTTGCTTTTCTGCATTAGAGAAGAACGTGAATCATCAACAGACAAGGACACCAGCCGGCCGGGAATCGCGTTCAAGCTGCACATCTCCAATGGCCATGTTGCTTTTCTGCATCAGAGAAGAAGAATGTCAATCATCAACAGGCAAGGACACCATGTCGCCCTTCACTACAAACGGAAATCAATCGTCTTCATAAAAGAGAAGAGACAGGTCGATTTCTCTCCGGCAGACATACGCCTTCCTCCTCGATTTGGCGATCTCCTTGAGTTGTAGCGTGAAGCACCAAGTCCGTCAATATATTCTTCTTTGCAGCAAGCTTTGCTGCCGGATATAGTCGGCCAGGAGCATAATCAGTTGATCCATCGGCATCCGGGGAGCAGCCCGTACAGGACTCCAGGGTGCATCTCGGCCGGTGTGAGTCTCGCAGATTGTTTTTTACTAATCGATCGGCTCGGCCAAACCAAGTGCACTTCTGATCTTTTGACCTGAATCCAATTGTTTCACTTACGTGCCGTTACAATTTTGATTCATTAAGCAGGAACAACAGACAGAAAAAAATCTTCCTCCGCGTCACCTCTCTTCTTTTTTTTGACCGTAACCGGCAGGAGCTCTGCCATTGCATTAATAGAAGAAATAGTTGATCCAGTTTAGAAAGGGAAACCGGACCCAAACCCGAACATTGCACGGTTAATTACGGAAACCGGCAAAACCACTCAAACTCTAAAGAAAATTAAGGCGCATCATCGGAGCCGGAAACAAGAATCCCTAGGCCCAATTCCATCGGAAACACCTTGTATTCGGCAAATCCAAGCAACACCAACCCGAGAGCACTCACACGACAAAGGAAAAGCTTGCACCTAGCCTTAAGAAGACAACAACTAACCATTTACTTGTACCAACTCACGAATTGCCTGGAGCGCCGTCGGCGAATAAGGTTGCTTGCACATCTGTAGATAAGGCTTCATCTTCTCTTGCACATCTTCCTCCGAGCCTTTCTTTGAACTCGTGTCCTCTCTTCATAACAAAGAGATTGTCTTCATCTGATGGCAGCAATCGGCAGAAGTTTATGGTATCAACGACGCCAGCTTGTGGTGGTTCTCGCGCGGATGAAAAACCTACAGCAACAATTGGAGCTTGGGATTGAGATGGCAAGAGTGAAATATGCTCATGGCGCGGCAGGTGGCCAAGTATCTGGGCGTTCTATTTGCTGATTTTGTAACCGCTGAGACGCTGGATTTGATTTGCCATAGACACACATCTAAATTTACTCACATAGATCGATCCGGCAGCCAGCCTGATGATTTGGTCCGGGTTCATTGCTATTAGCATATGCAAGCTGCAATTAAATAAGCCTATGCAAGCTGGATAGTATCCTCTTGCTTCATATGATTCGTCCACCTCCGCCGTCGCTGCAGTGCATCCCGGCCGATGCCAAGTCCCCAATATCATGCAGCCATCGGATGCTGTGTATTTTACTATTCTTTGGCGCCATGTACTCAGCTCACCAATTATCGCAGATCTCAGATAATCAGTACTTTATCCACTCCCAAGTCATCAGCTCGGTGGGCTGATTTCATCAGGAAAAGCGGACACTAGGAAACATGTATGGCAGCTACAGGTTTCTTTCATCGACTTGCAAAAAACTGGTGGTACTCGGCACAACGAAATTCTGCCTGGGGCTACCCTGCTGTATATCCGTGCAGCCCAGTGCAAGTTCCAGGTTAAAAATTTCCTCTCTGCTTCATCTAATATGCTGATAGACAATAGTATGGTTGCAGGTCTGCATGGAGACTTTGATCCGGTGAGAGGCAACCTCATCTGAAAGCAATATACGTTCCTTGCAATGGCCCAGCATAAAACCTCAAGTCGTGGACGGCAATCTCACGAGCTGGCTGGCTACGCGGGCCGACGGCCGGGCTTGAGAATAGGGCGGTCTGACCTTCTCTCAATCACACATGCCGAAAACAAAAGGATTCTACGGAGCGAGTGCAATATCGATCTGGCGAGTGGCAAGAAGCAACGGCGAGGAGAGACTTGACAGATGTTAGGATTAACAGCAACCAAATGGCGGCATACACAGTATGCAGGTTTTGCCTACCAAGAAGTCGTAGACCCACGACGGTTATTGTTGTGTTAAATCAAAGGACGATTTTGATTGACGCTGACAATTTTGTTTCCGAACTGACCGCAATGCAGCAAGTCGGTTAATCGGTTTCTCCCGATGCTTTTTCAACCACACGATTGGATTGTGACCATAGGCAGACAGACATCAGTCCGGTTCATGCATACACGTGAGCTAAAATAAAAAGGCACATGTACGCATTGGAAGGGTACATTGTAATGGAAGATCGAGACAAGCAGCAAGACAGTACATGCCCTGTAGGTTAAAAGGACACAAGTGCATGCATGAATTGACTTATACATGCTAATGAAATAGGAACGAAGAGGAAAATAGGATAGACTGGATCATCATTTTAGTCCACCACCACACTGTTCACACTATGAAGATGTAGTTGGGTTATTTTGGAAAAAATACCACCTTCTTCCCGACAAGCCAAGGGGTGCCCTATGAAGATATGACACCACAATATATCTTTTGATAGATGGAGTGATCAGTGATCCATCGACGTGCAATGTTTTAGTAGCGCAGGAAGCACATAGGCTTAAGGTTCACCGGTTAATTAGCAAGCAGTCAAAACTGAGCATTTACATCTGTGGTATTATTCAAGATGCATATTGAGATGAACACTTTTTCTACACTTATATGGTATGTCCGTGCTAATATAGTGGTGAATTACATCGAATAGTAGTTAGAACGGAGTCAAATATCTGGCATGAGAAACAAAACCAATAAACATCGCTATCTTGCATGGTCTATTTCGGTTACAAACTTTTCTACAATTTGAAATGTCACACTGACATCACAAAGCGATATAATAAATTCATAATACATGAAAATTCATCATGCGGAAAGATAACCGAGTGTTTGGTATTGTATAAATTTCTTAGATATATGAGCATGCGTTAGGATATGGTAAATAGAGGCATGAATGCATAAACCTAACTAGCCAATTTTACCATGCCGGACGAAATAGTGAAGGCTTTGACTAGGATAAATATCTTACAAGAAGCGCATACATGGGACTATTTGTTATATGTGAATAATGGTTGAAAGAAACAAATAATGATAATATATATGTGTCAGTTGTGTAGATTAATAAGAACTTGATAAAAAATGAATAAGTATGACACTTGGTGAATAAACGGCTTTGAATACGCATGTGCAATCGACCAAACTGATTGTAGTAAGATTAACGTAGATCAAGAAATTAGAGGCATGGGCGTATGGCAGAACACATACAAAATGGATTGTTACATTGATGCTAATACTAACATGTATGATAAATCTAGCCGCGCAAATGCGCGGGTTACCCTGCTAGTTTAATGATTAAATCACTAGGTGATTAAAATCATTTAAATGTCCAGGAACATGATATAAGCGAAACAATTACAAACAGAATAATGAACATTCATTAATGACGGCATTTGTCATAAAAAGAGTTCAAGAAAAATTCATGAGACTCTAAGATCCAATCTTGAGAGTTATATGGATGTGATGTAAAATCATATGCATGAATATTTCATAAAGAAAGGACATATATGAATATCTAATATTCATAGAGCTAGTCTTGATTAAAGTTATTTTATCATGGACGAATAAATGATAGTGAAAAGTTGCAATACTTTTCATATCAATTGCTTGATGCTGTGATTGAACTAAAGTAGCAATGTTATTGTTAAGGATAATTAGTTTGGATTATGAAAATAATCTAGATAATTATATTATGAATGTTTGAAGTCAGTCGTATTAATGAGTAAGAGTTTCATTCTTTTCATTATATAAATCGAAGGGACTTAAAAGACAGTGGGAGCTGATATTATATTTATTGAATGAGGCTAGGCCGAATTAATAAATATATAAATCTCGTGATTTAAAGAGTTTAAATAAAAGGTCGGAAAATGTCTTATTAAAGTTTTGTCTGTAAGATAGAATTTAATAAACATGAGTATGAATGTACTAAAGTGCAATTCCGAAAGGTAATTTCGAATTGTGTCTTGAGTCAAAGAAATTTGATAAGAATTCATAGCGTGATATTTGCAAGATACCTTGACCTTCGTAGTCCTGGATGAGCGAATAGAGAGGAATAAGTTCAAATCATATTTAATATGATTTTGCTCATGACATTGCTATATATAGTACATAAAGCCGGAAAGTTTCCAAAGTGCTAAACTTTTATAAAGTTTTGCCACCGGCGTTAATGAGAAATTCTTAATAAGGATATTCTCATAAGAGCAGTTAATTAAGATTTTAATTGATCATATAAAGGTTTGGTGAAAGAACCTAATGGTGAGATTACAAAAGAAAACGACAAAGTAGATTTTGTAAAGCTTCAAATAGTATATAGAGAAGTTACTCATATATGTATTTGTAGTGGAATTATGAAATCGATTTAATTTGATAATTGCAATTTCAAATGATAAATACTAAGTGTTTTGATTTTATCAAATACACGTGTATCTTATGAGTGGATTCTACAACAAAGATAGTTCATCTATCGAGGATAGTTGCGTCATTGATGTGAGACATCATGATAAGCAAGTTATTGGATGGGTCATTACTCAGGTGAGGTTTCTATAAAGATGGTATGATAATATCAACTGGGTATTATTAATGCTACTACGGAACCGGAAAGGCCCATATCCAATTCCTAATATATCCGACTTACATAGTCAAGTTTGGCATGTGAGGTGATAAATAAAGTTTATGAACTTTGGTTGGATCAAAGTGCGGACACAGTTTCAGATCCACATGCGAAAGCGTGAGTGGCACCTTAGTTCCATTTGGTGTCATGTCATCATGCTAACTAGAATCATTATTGTTTCAAGTGCAAGTGGGAGACTGTTGGAGATATGCCCTAGAGACAATAATAATTAAGTTTATTATTTATCTCCATGTTTATTATTAATGTTTGTATCTTTATGCTACAACTGTATTGGGTACTTGTATAGCAAATACAACGTATGCAAGAGGAAAACCTCCGATACACGTGTAGAGATACAGACGGAAAAAGAGTTCCTGGTCTTGTCTTTGAGACTAGCCTATCTTGTTGCTCGATGATCATGTTTTCCTGATCATGGACTTTGTATAAGTCATTCAACTATAGTAGTGGATTATCGGAATGATAATCGCACTAAACCGACCCACCGTATGATCTTGCTATGAGACAAATCGTCGACGATGAAATAGCGATTGATCATCTATTTAGTTATCATTAGCTAGATCCCTATGCTATGAGAATATCTTGTGACCGCTTATTTGACATTCGAGCTTTGATTTCCATCAAACGTCTTGCAGTAACATGGGACTATGATAGGTGGCTTTTGGGCTTGAACTAGAATATGTATTGGAACAGAGATCGTTCAAGAATGGCACTTACTCCTCCAGACGATGGAGAGATGAATCCTCTAGGCCATCTCAAGTATTGTTGTTGTCACCCAATCGTCTGGCCAGACACAAGCGTGATTTATCACGGGACAACATATATACGAAATGAGAAAAGAGAATGATATTGGTACGAGAATAATATGTGTTATGGTCAAAGGGTTTGATCACACTAGAGCACATTGTCTCAATCTCGAGATATCATTGGTATCGTGCACGTAAGGGGATTAAGCGTAATGGTTAACGCACAGCTTCTGTTGTTCATTCACAACACAAGGGTGCCAGTACGAATGCCTAACCCACTTTTGGTTATTGTTTGGTAAGCTCCCAAACAATACTTTGTGATTGCTGAACCTTTCGGGTCACACGCTTAAGCTGTAGGTCAATCTTTGATCGAGAGTAAAGATGTAGTTTTAGTGGGAATGAGATTGTGTCGGAGTAGCTCCGATGTCACTGGGATTTGTTCCGGTGAATTATAAGTTAGAGAGAATGCGGACATCTAATGTCCCGGGATGATAGGAATGGTTTCTATCATCAGCGGATTTAATCTGAGTGCTTGTAAAGAAGGAAATATTGTTCCAATGTTTTGTCGGCGGATACTAGGTATCCCGGTTCATATAAATATGAGTTATATGACAAGTAATTAATTCCGGGAATTTTCTGTAAAAGGAAATATTCATTTAGGAATTAATTAGACAAAACAATTAATTATTTATTTATTTAATATATTGGAAAATATAAATAAAGGATTTATTTGGAGCCCAATAAAAGGGGGCTGCCAAGTGGGCCCATGGGGCCCACAAGGCAGCCGCACCCACATGGTATGTGGGGGAGGGGCCGAGTCCGAGTTGGGGGGACTCCCCCTCCCCGGCAGCAAGGGCGGCGGCCTAGGGCGGGCCCCACAGGGGGCGGCGGCCCAGGGTGGGCCCCACATGGCAGGAGGCGGGTGGGGAGGAGTCCTACTCCTCCCTCCAACCCGAGTTGGAGTGGGGGAGGGTTTCTCCCCCTTCCTTGTGTGGGAAAGGCAGGTTTGGAGGGAGGAGTCCAACTCCTCCCCCAATCCGAGTTGGGGAAGGGGAGGGACTCCTCCCTCCCTTCCTTGGCCGGCCGGCCCAAAGGGGAAGGGCTCGGCCCCTTCCCCAAGCACCTCCACCCCTTGGCCTCCTTTATAAGCAACCGCAAGCCCCTAGGGTTTGACATAATATTGCAAAGCTCTCTCTCTCTTGTAGATCTCATGTGTTGAGAATTAGATGTCTCTAATCTTCTGATATAGATCTAATCTAGTTGATTAGATCTACCACCTAAACTACGCCGCAAGGCTGACTCTCTTCACCACGTGCTAGTAGCTAGGCGGTGAACGCACGGGGTGGGTTGACACGGTGTATGTGTGGATACCGCTAGAGCGGGATTTGCGCAAGTAAGTTCCTTGGACAACGGAACAACTTCATCAAGGTATACATCAACGACGACGTACGGCAACAATCTCACCTCCCGGCGTGGACGTGAGATTCTTCATCAGGCTTCACCGACATCTACTTCTACAAACACAAGATCTTCCGCAAGCATGTTTGTAAGTATTCTGGATCATCGCATTATGGGGTGCAACGTACCTTCATAGAATAGATCTTGGCGGTAAGGTTACGGATAAATTTTAAAATTTTCCCCGCAACCCAATATGCATTACACAAACCAAATGGTAATCTCTTATAAGCAAATGTTCCATATGGATAAGTAAATATTGTCTTGTCCTGGTCAGGTGGATGAATGGGTATTTGCAGAAACCCAGAATACCCATCTAGATAACAATAGAATTTTTGACCAGCAAGCCTTTCATATGATCCATAAATGGCAAAGGAAAATGATCTTTCCTAGTTGCCTTATTCAGTTTTCTGAAGTCATTGACCATTCTCCATCCAGTAAATGGTCTTGTGGTCATTAATCTCCCTTCCTCATTTTCTACCACTGTATAACCTCCTTTCTTAGGCACAATGTGTATAGGGCTCACCCACTCACTGTCAGAAATGGGGTAAATAATTCCTTCCTTTAGTAGTTTCAGTACTTCTTTTTTCACTACTTCTTGCATTGCTGGATTCAGCCTTCTCTGCCCTTCTCTAGTTGGTTTACTGCCACCTTCTAAGTGTATTCTGTGAGAGCAAACTTTCTCATCAATTCCTCTAATATCATCAATAGAATACCCAATAACATTCTTGTACAGCCTCAATACAGACAACAAGCTTTCTTCTTGTTCATTGTCCAGATAAGAACTGATTATCACTGGGTGTATCTTTTCTTTCTCAAGGAATATGTATTTCAGGTGAGATGGTAATTCTTTCAGCTCAGCTATAAAATTGTGAACTGGTTTGCAAACTGCAATTTCTTCAACATCTACATCTTTTTCACATAGAGATATTCCACACAGCTTCTGGTGGTTGGGACTATCTGCTGTCACAAACACTTGTGCTTCAGGTTCCTCTCTCTGCATTTCTTGTAGTGTATCCAACACACTTTGGTCTATTACATCAATGGACTGGCATTGCTCCAGTATGTTTGGTAGATGAGAGGCATGCTTCATGCTGAACTCAGCTTGTTCAGAACCAAACTGCAGCTTCAGAGTTCCACCTTTTACATCTATTATTGCTCTAGCTGTTGCCAAGAAAGGTCTGCCTAGTATCATGGATTTAGAATTATCTTCCATCTCCAGTACCACAAAATCGACTGGATAAGCAAAATTTCCAACTTGTACTGGCACATCTTCAAGAATTCCAGCTGTTTTCCTCAGTGTTCTGTCAGCTAACTGCAAAGTCATTGATGTAGGCTTCAGAATTCCTAACTGCAATATTTGACTGACAGCCAAAGGTAAGACACTAACTGATGAACCCAAATGACACAATGCTGTGAATGTTCAGAACAACAATTTCTGGGTCATCAATGCTTCTCTTCTTTGTTATCAGGTCTTTGAAAATTTTTGCATACAAGGGAATGTGTAACACTGCATCCAGAATGGGTATTGTGATCTGAACTTCCTTCATGGTTTCCAGAAACTTAGCATACTACTTTTCATCCTCAGATTTCTCCAATCTTTCAGGAAATGATATTTTCTGTAAAACAGGCTTTTCTGATGCAGGTTTTGATACAGTGTTAGCTGCTTTTTCAGCTTCAGTAGCAGGCTGCTCTCCAATTTCTGGCTCTGCCAACTTCTCTTCTGGGACAGTTTCTTGCCTAGCTTCTTGCTGAGCATAAACTCTTCTCTGTGGTGCTACATAAGTGATAGCTGGGGGTGTTTTGAGCACTGGCTCAGTGTTTATTCCACTCTGAGTTGTTACAGCATCTACAACTTCGGTAGTGGATATGGCACCACACTGTTTTGGATTCTTTTCTGCTTGTGCTGGCAACTTGTTCTCAGGCTGATTGCCTTGATTGTTAGAGATTACAGCTGTAAGTTGCTGCATTGTTTTATAGAAAAGTTCATACTGCATCTTCATTGTTTCCTGCATACCACTGGACATTTCTTTCTGCAGCCTCATCATTTCATTTATTTCAGACTTGCTGTTGCTTGTAGATGCATTCTGCTGATTAGCTTGATTTTGTTGTTGCTGTTGGTGTTGCTGTTGGTACTGCATATTGCCTTGAGGTCTGAAATTTTGTTGTGATGTTTGAGCATACTGTGGCTGAGCTGCTTGATGGTAATTCTGTTGAGCTGCTTGAGGGTAATTCTGCAGAGCTGCATTCTTGTATGATAAATTGGGGTGGTTTCTCCAAGCAGGGTTGTAGCTCTGAGAAAAAGGACCTTGATTCAGAGTATAATTCACTTCTGCCAGTTGGTTGTCTGTGGGTACAAACAGAGTACACTCTTGAGGTGAATGCCCTTCATTACCACAAATGAGACAAGTGGCAGAAACTTGGTTCACAGGCACTATTGCCTTGTTGTTCTTCTCTTGCATGAGCTAAGATATCTGAGTTGTCAAACTATCAAGCTTTTCTTCCAGAGCACCTTGACCATTTGGATGAACTGTCCTTTCATTGGTCCAGAAGAAATTCTGAGAAGCCATACTCTCAATTAATTCAGTAGCTTCATCTAGTGTCTTGTTCATAATTCCTCCACCAGCTGCTGAATCAACAAAAGCTCGGTCTGTTATGTCAGTCTCTTATAGAATGTTTGCAGGATTAGCCACTGTTCCTGGCCATGATTAGGACACATTCTGATGAGTCCTTGGTATCTCTGCCATGTATCATACAAATTCCAACAATTGTACTGCACAAATCTGGTGATTTTGTCTCTACACTCAGCTGCTTTGGTGGGTGGAAAATATCTCTCAAAGAAGGCCTGCACCAAATGTTCCCAGGTGTCTCTGCAATGAACTGGTAAAGCATGATACCATATCTTTGTTGTTCCTGACAGAGAAAAGGGAAACAACTGCATCCTTATTGCTTCTGGGGGCACACCATTGTGCTTGAGTGTATTGCAATACTCCAGAAAATTTCTAATGTGCTCATGAGGACTTTCCAAAGCACTGCCTTTGAATGGATTATGCTGCACCATGTTGATCAAGGCAGGCTTGATCTCCCAGTTATTTGCCTGAATGGCAGGCATAACAACATCTGCATTTAATATCTGATCCTTGGGGATCCACAAATCTCTCAGTTTCTTGTCACCCATGTTGATTACTGCATGTCTTTCCTCTGTTTCTTCAACTGAAGACACTGAAGCTGCTCTTCTTCTTGCAAGAAAAGTTCTTTCAGGTTCTGGATCAAATGGAGCTAGAGGAGAGTCTTCAGACGACTGCATCAATAGCATCCAAACACTGCATAAAAGAGATCATTTTTCCTCTACACACAATCACAGACAAGAACCTTTATCAAGGGTTAGTGAATTAAAACCCCTAATAACAATTCTAGTTCTCAGATTACTGCACTAAAAGCATCACACGCATCTAGATCATGCAAATCTGCTACCAATTTCACTGAACTCACACAGTCTAGTCTACTGCTTTCAAAGAAACAATCATAAGTCAATCCCCGGCAACGACGCCAATTTTGCTCGAAGCAGAATATAGGGGGGTTTGTGTTATCGTCTCCACAGGGATCAACAAGGTTATGATGGTTCTAAGGGTTGGCAGAAGCTAAACCAAATCTTCAAGTTTTTATGTTTCCAACAGAAAAGTAAAGGTTTTTACTGAAAAAGGTTTAAGAACTAAGGTTCAGAATTTAACTTGCTGCTTCTGGGTTGTCAATCCAGTTGCTGGCAATTATCCAAGCAAGGTTTAGACAGGGAACAAGAATTATTCGAACAGCTTGCAGAGACTAGTCATGCAAGCAAGGGTTTTTAGCAGTTTTAGGCAGGAGAAAAATGGATAACACAAAGATCACTGCTTTCTGGGTTGTCAAGCTAGATCACTAGTGAGTTAACAAGCAAGGGGAGGCTAGGGACAGAATTACAACACTCAGTGTGTAGGGACTAGCCTTACACACACAGATCAAGACACGCAACAGGCAAAACAAGCAAATCTTCAGATAAAACAGAGAACCATGTCACTCAATTCATTGCAGTAACCAAATATCACAAGCTCGACTTGCAGTTGGATGATCTACTAGTTTCACGCAGGATTACACAAGAAAGTGGAGAGTAGTCTTCAACTTTAGCTCACAGAAACCCTAGTCGAAGCAGAGGAAGAAGAGGAGTGGAAGAAGAGTTGCAGATCATGAGCTTCTGGTCACCAAGGCCATGTAATTCTTCTCCTGATCATCTTGTGCATCTTGTTCTTCTTCTTGTTCTTGCGCTGGTTCTTCGAGTTCTTGGTCTTGGGTTGGTGGTGGAAAGGTGTAATGGAGGCTGAGGGAAAGGTGGAGTGGAGTGGCTAGTGAATGGGTGATTGTGTTGTGAGAGAATGGCGGAGAGAGATGCTCTGTGGTGGTGGTGGCTTTATACACCTTTTTTCCATTTGTGGTGGAGGTGTGGTACGAGTTGATGGAGAGGGAAGCTTCCTCCTTCTTGCTGCAGCACAGTGCACATGGCATGTTTCTCTCTTTTTCACCTTTTTGCCTTTATGCCTTTTGTGGTTTCCTTGATCTCCAAGTTGATCTTCATTCCCTTTCTATGATTCAAACTTATTTGGATTGCTCATTACTTCTCCTGAGGTCTTGTATTGCTTCACTTGTGCTCTGCTTCGAATGGTGATGAAGAACTTGAGTTAACTGACATAATTGATCTCTGTTAGTTACTGTTCACTTTCTGGCAGAGAGATGTTCTTCAGTTTCTGGCTTGCTTTAAACTTGTTGATCATGGCCATCTTGTATGTTGCATTGATATGAGTTGAATGTTGCGTCTTGCCTCACTTCTACATTGGATCTTCTTAAGATTATGTGCCTTTGCGCACTGAACTGTAAAAAGAGTGAAAGTAGTGAGGTTTTTGAGGTTTTAGGTCTGTGATTTAAGCATATAAATGATGGTGATCAGTCACTTTGAAGGGCGGAATTTCATGAAACTTGTCGTAATCTTCTGACATGTCTGTCTTGTCCTCCACTCCCACGATGGTTCTTTTCCCTGAAAGAACTATGTGGCGCTTTGGCTCATCGGCTGATGTATTCACTTCCTTATCTTTTTTTTTTGGCTTGGTAGACATGTCCTTCACATAGAAAACCTGAGCCACATCCTTGGCTAGAACGAATGGTTCGTTGTCGTACGCAACATTCGTGAGATCCACTGTAGTCATTCCGTACAATGGGTCTTCCTTTACCCCGCCGCCTCTCAGGTTGAACCATTTGCACCAGAACAAAGGGACCTTAAAAGAAGGTCCATAGTCAAGTTCCCATATCTGCTCTATGAAACCATAATATGTGACCGTGGCCTCATTTCGCCCATTGTCGTTCGTGCTCTTATCATCAAAGCGGACACCACTATTTTGGTTGGTGCTCTTTTTATCTTGGGCGTTCGTATAAAATGTATTCCCGTTTATCTCATACCCTTGGAAAGTCCAAATAGTCGAAGATGGCCCCTTAGACAACAAGTACAACTCATCTGAGACTGTGTTGTTGTTGTTCAGATGTGTTTCCAACCAACCGCCAAAATTCTCCATGTGTTCCTTTGCAATGGCGGAGTCATCCATCCACGGGTTGTTGGAGCGTACAATATCCTTGTGTATCTCGATATACGGAGCCACCAAAGTGGAATTATGCAGAACTGTGTAGTGTGCTTTTGTGAAAGAATACCCGTCTCTGCATATGTATGATTTCCTTCCTAGAGTGCCTTTTCCACTTAGTCTCCCCTCATGTCGCTATTCAGGAAGACCAATCGACTTAATGCCGGGAATAAAGTCAACACAAAACTCAATGACCTCCTCTGCTCCATAGCATTTAGCGATGCTTCCTTCTGGCCTAGCACGGTTATGAACATACTTCTTCAAGACTCCCATGAACCTCTCAAAGGGGAACATATTGTGTAGAAATATAGGACCCAGAATGAGAATCTCGTCGACCAGGTGTACTAGGAGATGTGTCGTAATAGTGAAGAAGGATGGTGGGAACACCAACTCAAAACTAACGACACATTAAGCCACATCCTTATGTAACCTTACTAGAGTGGTTGGACTGATTGACTTCTACAAAATTGCATTGAGGAACGCACATAGCTGAATAATGGATACTCGATCATTTTCCGGTAGAAGCCCCCGCAATGCAACCGGAAGAAATTGAGTCATAAGCACGTGGCAGTCATGAGACTTTAGGTTCTGGAACTTTTCTCTGTCATATTTATTATCCCCTTTATATTCGACGAGAAGCTAGACGGGACCTTCATACTGCTCAGGACTTCAAAAAATATCTCCTTCTCTTCTTTGGTAAGAACGTAGCTAGCAGGACGTAGACGTCCTTTATCCGTCCTCATTGGATGCAAGTTCTTTGGGTCTTTCAAAAGTTGCTGGTCCTCTCGTGCTTCCGGAGTATCTTTTGCCTTCCCATACACGCCCAAGAAGTCTAGCAGGTTCACGCAAACATTCTTCGTCACGTGCATCACGTTGATTGCAGAGCGGACCTTTAGGATTTTCCAATAGGGTAGTTCCCAAAATATAGACTTCTTCTTCCACATGGGAACATGGTTGTTAGCGTCCTTCGGAACAGACTGTCCACCAGGACCCTTTCCAAAGATTACATCTAAATCCTTGACCGAATCATATATATCTTCACCACTTTGGAGGGGTGGCTTCGGCCGGTGATCTGCCTCACCTTTGAAATGCTGATTGCCTTTCTTTCTTAGGGGATGCTGAGTTTCTGAACAAACATTTCAACCGTGGTATTATAGGAGCGAACCACATCACCTTGGCAAGAACCCTCTTCCTGGGGGCTGACCCTCAACATCACCAGGGTCATCTGCTCTGATCTTATACCGCAATGCACCGCATACCGGGCAATCATTCAAATTATCGTACTTCTCACCGCGGTAGAGGATGCAGTCATTAATGCATGCAGGTATCTTCTGCACATCTAATCCTAGAGGGCAGATAATATTCTTTGCTTCATACGCACTGTCAGGCAATTCGTTGCCAGCCGGGAGCTTTTGCTTCACTATTTTCAGTAAACTCCCAAATCCCTTGTCAGATAAACCATTCTCTGCCTTCCATTGCAGTAATTCCAGTGTGGTACCGAGCTTTGTGTTGCCATCTTCGCAAGTTGGGTACAACTTTGTTTTGTGATCCTCTAATATGCGCTCCAACTTCAACTTCTCAAGTGTAGTTTCTGCTAGGGTATGTGCATCAACGATGACCCCACGTAAATCATCATGTATGATGGGATCATCTGGTACGTCTTCATCATCAGCTTCCCCTGTTACGTTACCATCGTATTCAGGGTACACGTAGTTGTCATCATTCTCTTCTTCTTCTTCATTGTCTTCCATCATAACCCCTTTTTCTCCGTGCTTGGTCCAACAATTATAGCCAGGCATGAAACCAGAAGTTATCAGGTGGAAGTGAAGGGTGTCTGTGTTAGAGTAATCCTTCTCATTCCGACATTTACTGCATGGACAACACATAAAACCATTCGGCCCCTTGTTATCCTTAGCTACTTTGAGAAAAGACTGCACGCCATCCATGTACTCTTTAGAGCGTCGGTCAGCGTACATCCATGGATGACTCATCTGCAAATCACCGCTAAAACCTATTACGATAAACCAACATAATAGGAAAGGGACCATATTCATTAATACAAGTTCATCACATTAAAACCAAAGTAGAGTAGTGACCAAATGTAATACATAGTTCTCATAAAACATAAATTAATTGAAACTAGAATACAACTATCTAAAGAATTTAAATCCAACAACAAATGTGATCAGAATCGCAACTAAGATAACTATTAAACCAACAGCATAATGATACCAAACCTCTTGACTAATGACATAATTTCTAATCTTTTTTAGCTTAACGCGCATTGCATCCATCTTCATCTCGTAGGGAGCGACGACGTCGGCAAGCTCGACCCCGTGAGCATCAACGATGTCGGCAATTTTCAAATCCAATACCCTCTTCTTTTCTAGGCATTGGAGACGAAGATCTTCACTTATCTTCAATTTTCTTTCAAATCGTTGTTTTCTTTTTTTTTTAACTCGACAATAGGGTCGGCTGGAATTTCCGGTTCAACTACCTCCTAAATAAAAATATATCTATATCAAGTTGGTCGGCATGATTGTTATAAACACGAAACAAAATAAATAGTGATAAAAATATACCACATCCGAATCATAGACCGGACGAGGGCCGACGGGGACGGATATCAAAACCATGACACTATACATATAAAAAAACATAAGAAAATTATACAAGAAAAATAATTATGCATTCAAATCATACAAGTATTTTTTTTAAATAAAAGATAAAAAAAGAGGCTCACCGAGGTGGTGCCGGTCACGGGACAGCGGGGGCTATCGACGGCGGTGAGGACCGAGACGACACTAAAATCCACAACTCATAAATTAATTTGAGCTCAAAATACATATAAAAATATGAACAACCTAGCTTAGGCATTTCATCAAACACCTAGGTAGCACTACAAAAATTAAATGAGCTAAACTTGGATGGAAATGGCTAAAATTCGGCCGCCGGGTGAAAGGATCAAGTGTTGCTAACCCTTGAAGAGATGGGTGCCGTCTATCTTGACAAGTCTTGGAAAAAAATGGAGCTACACTTGAACTTGAGAGAGAAAACAATGGAGATGAAATTGAGAGTTCAAAAATGGTGTCTGGCCCGGCGTGGGAGATGATATAGCGGGACCTCTAGTCCCGGGTTGTACCACGGCCCGGGACGAAAGGCCCACCCTCCAGTCTCCACCCTGCCGCTGACTGGCTCGGCCCCGAGTAGTATCACGGCCCGGAACTAGAGGTGCCCTACGACCCGGGACCGGACCTGCGAAGCGTCAGAGCCGCCGGCCCGGTACTAGTTCTCTCCTCTAGTCCGGGTTCGAACCACGCCCGGGACTAGAGCCCAACACCCCTCTCCACCAAAGGTCCGGTTTCCACTAGTGTCTGCAGTGCTGAACACGATTTGGCTCGGGTCAAGTAATTGGGGTGCCGTTAAAGGCATTTTATTGCGTCCAGAGCCCTATTAAGCCTTTAGAGGCCCATTTAATGGGGTGTGATGCTCTTACGGGTTATTAGGTGGCACTTCTTAAACGGGATCAAAAGAGCAAAAGTGTCTTGTGTCTACTCCTCTAATCCAAAGTTAATTGAAATATAAATCAAATAGTAACTCGTATGGTCTGAAATCAAGGGAAATAAATTAACCACGGAGTTGTAATGTATTTAATTCCCATCACATGCAATATTTCACACATTGGCAATGTATAGAATTCTTAGTTTCTTACGTCACATAAATCTCTGAAATTAATTGACGTATATCTCGCATCGCAAAAAACAATAATTACCACCATGGTTGTTCTATATATTATGCCATACTGAGCGCTCATAGCCATTGGCTCCCTAACAACCGTAGCCAACTCCAGTATCCAGCTGTCTTGTGGTATTTAGACAACCTCAAGGTGTAGAGATAAAACATGAGGGGGAGAAGTCTGGCATATGCTATGATCATCATATCTCTCGTTGGATTCCTCGCGACAACGTTTGAGTTTAAGTACACATATTTCTTGCGTGAGTCTGGGAAATCTGCTTAGATGCACCTTATATCAAAAATCATATTTTTTTTAATGTAAAAAGCTAAAGAAAATATTTTTTGTGCACATGCGCACATTTTATGTTCGTGCAAAAATATCAGTTTTCCGCAACTTTGTATTAGGATGTACATATGTTTTTTTCGACTGAAAATATGTTTTTTTTTTTACAAAAATGACATTTTGAAATTTATTCAAAATGCATTTTGCACTATGAGTCAAAACACGATGCCCCGTGACTGCGTCTTATTCGGGGTGTATTCTTGCATGTGTTATTTTTCATGTGCAGACAAATGAACTCAAAATAAGTTGTATGCCACAGGTCGTCTTGAAGATGGAGGGAGGAGTGATCATCATACAAACGCAAATAGTAGAGCTAATGTGGTCAGCTCAACAACGTCGCATCAGAAGAACAAACTCAAACTTCGTCTACAATTTGGTTCGGAGTTGAACCGACACGATAACGTCGTACGTCGTTCCTCTAGTGAGAGCCTCGTGTTTGTAGACACGGCTTGGAGATGCTTTGTTATACTTCTTCGGTGCTTGCCGCTATCTAATATTGAGATGCATGGGCGCTATGCACATCATTGATAGTGTGTTCACAACGACGCCCTTCTCAAGATGGATCAAATCTCGTTATCCTCCTCATTTATTATTCAACTTAAATCGAACCCATGCGTTGGTATATAACTATCTTGCTTGCCCCGTTTTCGTCTCTCGGCGAGACCGTCATTTGGTCGTTAAAACAGCAACACGAACAACTACATGGCCGGAGGAATCGGCTAGGACGATGATATCGCTGTTATCGCCACGGCCAGACGGCACGACTCGGCGAGTTGCCGAACGGCGACGGCCGGACACGGATACACGTACAAGTATAAACATTGTCCTTTTTTCCATGGAAAACGTACAAACATTGCTAGCTAGCCGAGCTAGCACACAAGCAGCTGGATGGATCTTGATTCTTTTTTCGTGCGCGCATAGCTCCACCAGATGCTCCGCGAGTGGCGCGCCGAGCTCAGCGTCCCCTCGCCCGCCTCCTCCCTCCCGGTTCCCTTTCCCCTCCCCTCCTTCAATCATCCGCCTCCGCTTCTGTTTTTTTTTGCTGACGTCTGATTCGTGGTTGACGGCAGGGGACCCATCGGGAGCCGTCGCATCCGCCGTCCGAGACGCCGCGGCAGCTGCAGCTGGCCAAGGCTGAGGAGGAGGACGACGCCACCAGCAAGCTCGTGGAGCAGCAGCCCCCACACCCGGCTAATCAGGCCGTCAAGCACGAGCAAGGATGCCAGGAAGATATGATGAAGTCGGAGCCCAAAGAGAAAGCGGTCGCGGATCCCGTCACGGTGGCGCAGCACCAGCCGCCATCCCTGTGTCAGGAAGTAACCACGGCCGGTAGAGGATTGATGGCTCCTGCTACTGCCGTGTACCACGATCAGGTAGTACAAGTTGTTACCAATGTTTTCCTCAGAGAAATCTCTCCATATTGACTTGGCAGAATGATTGAGTGAAGCCATCTTGCCACCAAACCGGTGGTTGTTTTTTAAGGTGTTTTCTATAGCTCACAATTAGTTATGCCGGCTTTGTGGTTGAGTGTGACTGTGTGATCGTTAGATGTCTCTCATACTTTTGTGTGATTTTAGTTGTATATACATGGTATGAACTGCTACACATGTTCTTTGTTTTAGTTAAGAGGTTGAGAATTACGCAGGGCATGTTTTTTTATTCTCATACATAATCTCTACTACATAAAGTCCAAGTTTATATCACAACCAGTCTTCCATTCTAGAGTTGCTACCTCTAGGTAATGGAATTGAAATATGCCATCTATTTCAGTGGGAAATGTGCATAAATGATAAGTACAAGTATGTTTTATCTGACAAACATATAAGGCACTATTATGATGTTACTCCATATGTATAATTAACACACGGCAAAATCAGTTATTAAGTGAAGCATGCCTTAAACTAAAAAAAAAGTGAAGCATACCTTCATTTTGTTTGAAGTTAAGTTGGTTAAGAAGCTCAATGGATGTTGTATACTTCTTGCAATAATTTAAACAAACTATTAGCCTACTTTAACAGAAAATTATACTTCTTGCAATAATTTAAACAAACTATTAGCCTACTTTAACAGAAAATATAAGTATACATATACATATATATATATTCACATCACAAGCAAATCAAATATTGTATTCGTTTACTTAGCGGAAAAGTTAAGTTTTTTGTACTACAGATAGAAATAAGCCAACTAAAAAAAAAATATGCACGCTACAAGTTAGCAAATTTAATTGTCAGTAATCAAATCAATGGTGTTGCTAATTTAGAGCATACCACAGAGCGATATTGAATTTGTAATGCCAGTATTAAAAAAGATATGCATTTGGTTTTCACTGTAGGTTACATCGGCTATAGCTCTTATGTTGTGACTTTGTTGGACTTCCTGTCGCAAAATTCCCGTTTCTCCTCATCATATATATATTTGTTGCATTCTCTGTCAATGGTCTAAAACATTTGACTGTTGTACTAGAATGATTATAAGTTCAATTGCCATCCCGTATGTTCGCTACTGTTGCTAATGCCACTGCTTCCAGCGCTTTTTGTATGGCTGTGAAAATTGTCATACTTTGGAGAAACGATGCCGCCATCCTCTTATTTTTTTATAAGATTACATGCTAGCTTCACAGACTTGACATCATCAGTAGAGTACCTAGATACATACAAGCTACTATAGGCAACAAACTGTGCTAACAAAGTACCTATACAACTACAGGGGTTCCTCTTGCGATACGGGAGGCTTAACAAAGAAAACTGGAAATCAGGCATTTTGTCTTCTGACAGATTTGCATCATACATCAAAGATTGTTACTGTATAAATACATTGACAAACATTCTGATTACATTTTCAGGATCGGGATAATAGAATGTTCCAGCTAAATCTGTAGACACAAAATTGCTCATATACATGCCAACATTATGCCTGATGAGTCTTTTCTTGCTTACGTCAGTCTATGGTGAGTTTTTGCATGCATGGTCCTTTTTTCCCTTCTATATGAAATCTTGCTGAACTGAAATTTCAGTAATACATAGTGCATTTTCTCTTAAGTTTGATTAATACTGTAAGATAGATTGGTGATCATTGCGACTAAATTTTCAGGGCCAGGATAACATAATATTCCAACTGTTCCAACTGGACCTGCAAACACATGTTGTTCATGTGCATCAGTATTCAGCTGCATTGCTACCTATGCTGATACTTCTCAAATACATTTGCGATGTTATGTGTTAGTTGGTTCTTACATCAGAAGTTGTGTACTCTGCCATAGATATAGCGTGATGTCATGCTCTCGCCCAGAAGGTCTTGATATTTACATGTGATATCCTAATTTAGGCCTGAAAAATGTTATATTTGTATAATTAGTTAATTACACATGGTAGCTGGGCCATATGTTTCAAGGAAGTCAGCAAGAATGTTGGTGATTTCTCACAAAGGGCGTGTTGGGAGATATAGGTTGTAGGTCTAGTTTAGGCGCTTAGTCGGGTGTGAGTTGTGGTGTGCGTGTGTGTGGTGTGTGTGGCTGTGCGTCCGAACAGATACTACAGCTTGTACTCAGTTGAGGCTCAAAAAAAAAAAAAAAAAAAAAAACTCCATGTAAGACCGGGAAGCGAGGCGTACACCTACACCATCACGAACTGCTTTGTTCTGCTCTTGGATGCTCATGAGCATGGTGGATCGGTGTAGGGCTAGATCGATGGGAAGAAAATCCTATAATCTGACCCACTTGACCTCCAACTTCCAGATCCGACGCCGGAATTCCCCTGCTCGTGTATCGCGAATTTAGCGGCAGTTGCTGGTCTCGAAGGCTTCTTCTTTTTCTTTTTTTTGCGAGTACAAGGGGCTGAAAGAAAAACCAGTAATTACAGAAAGGTCCACAGAAAGATAAAAATTACAGTCCAAACCCTGCTGCAACACGACTTCGTCTTCGTCCTAGGCGCCATCGGTGGCGCGCCGCCGCTCCTGCTCTCCTTGACGCCTTGGATCGAGAGCACCCCCGAGCGGACGGGAAGTCGCCGATCGCCGGCCACAGAGGACCTACACCAGCGGACGTCGCCGTCGTCGAACCGGACCTCACCAGCCACCTGCACAATAGTCGTCGACGCCAGATCCGCCGTCCCGCGGCATCCGGCGAAGGGGAGACCGCGCACAGCAACTCTGCAGGGCTGCGAGCACGGGTGCGGCGGAAGAGCAGCGCCAGAGCTCCGTGGAGCGCCGCCGCCGCAGAGGAAGACCTCCACCTGCAAAAGCACCACCGGGGCCGCCTCCTCCTCCATGGCGACTCCAGCAGCAACCCAACTCACCCCTACACTACCTATATACACGGATCCGTCGATTCCCCGTCCTCCCGCCGCCGGAGCGGCGCCGGAGGGCGGGGAATCAAACGGATCGACGGCGAGGCGGTGGCGCGAGCTGAGGATCCCAAAAGTCGCCCTTCTTGTACTATAGACGGGGAAGGGAGACGCTCCAAGGTGCGAATGAGCGCGGTCTCGAAGGCTTCTATGGCCATGCTCGTCCACGGATCCACCTGCGCTGCCCCCGCTCTCCATGGCCGCACTCGTCGACGGGATCCACGACCACGCTTACCGGCGCCGCGGCGGCGCAACTCCCTCGCATGCGGCATCACGAACCGCCGGCGCTGCCGCCATGGACGTGATACTCAACCCCGTATCTCACAGCACCTCACCAACAAGCTGGTTGTGGCCAAGCAATTGTCAATGGTGTTAGTTCTTGGTCGCTACATCTCCGACGACGCCCCGCGGGCCGCGCCGCTTTGTCGTCGTCGCAAAGGCGCCGACGTCTGCGCCCACAATGGCATCTAATACTCCGCGCCGCGTCGGCGGGCGGCGATGGGTCGTGGCAATTGACCTCAACCACGCCAAGAACCCGAAGGCGTGCTTGCTCGATAGCAAAATTTAGAGGGCCAGCTACCGGAGACGATGTGGTCGTGGCTAGCGACAGTTATCACCATGGCGAACAGCTCCCTGACGGGCCTCGTCCCAACGGCTTACAGACATGGCGGCCGGCTCCGGCAGGTGTTGTTTCTTAACAACAAGGTCCGCTTGCCCTGAAAGGAGCTCAGAAAAAGAATGGTCAAAGGAGAAGTTTGTAGCAGTTGCTTTGAAATTCGGATGACCTTGTCGCATAAGATTTTCTTCAAGATCGATGAGAGGCGAGCAAAGATGCTCGCGTGATGCGTGGGGCACAGACGCCAAGCTGCGCGTGGGACCTCTGTTGCATAGCGGAGCGAGTCTGGCTAATACGAATCGAATCGTTTTTCTTTCCTATCTCCGCGGGGCTTGATTCTTTTTCACTTAAGCAGAGGTAAAATTGAAAAGTAAAAAACGTACTAACCATCACCTCTAGCTATATTATATAGTATAGTTGAATGCCCGTGCGTTGCCACGGGTATTATAGTTTTTTACATGTAAACATAGTACACATGCAAATTCACGTTTATAGAAAGCGATAGCCATATATTATTCAAAAATAACAAAAGTAAAATTTGATTAAAATCTAGGTCGATAAAAATCTAAAACTCAACCTCGTATGCAAGAAAGCAACAACCCAACAATTCCATTGTGGTCATATCCTGGATGTACACGGTTGTGTGAAACTATTAGGTCTGAGAGCCGCCCCGTTACGCCTCGCCTCGCTTATGTTAGTGAGTAGTGCTATCCTCCATCAGATTAGCCAGTTGAATAATTTTCAAAACAAAAACAAAGCCAATTGAACCTTTCTCCAGGCTTGTCTCAAAGCATCTCCAAAAAAAAAGCTTGTCTCGACGCTTCCAGTGTGTGTTTTGCTACGGTACCAAAAAATATTTGAGTTAGTAACGCCATATATTTCTCAACTAACCTAGAGAACAGCGAGTTGGGCGATATTCTGTTCATGTTTACTATACCAAGACTACTATAAAATGCTATTACCAATAGTAATATTCAGTTTTGTACCACATAACACACGTTGGACCAAGTTAAAGATTGAGGCTGGACGTCATGCATTTATTTTGGGCAGATAAATCTCGATTCTGAAAATATCCTAAAATCAAAGATGTATACACATTCAAAAAATATCCTAAAATCAACGAAAATGTTCTTACTTTTCATACTGCATGTGAAAGTCAATCTAAAAGACTATGTTTATAAATGCAATTGCCGCAACTACATAATTTTGGCAGCTACCTTAGCAGCCTACAGGGTGTTCAAGACACTTGCAAATGCAAAAGAGAACTGAAACAGAAGAAGGATCGCAGTTCGCAGCTAAGTAACATCAGGAACTTCATGAATAAATAACAAGAGCGTGTTCCCGTCAAATCACAAGAGTGTCTATAAGACAAAACTTCTATGGCAAAGACACATCGTTGCTGCTTCACGGTCAAAACTGAAGTAAGTTCCTGCAGACTGAATTGAGAGGTAAGGCTGACAACCAAAATGAATCAGGACTAAACTCGTGTACTGTTAGAATTGTAGCTCAGCTATAGGTTTCAGTTTAGTTACTATATAAGAATTAATAGTAAAGATAATTGATGGATTTATGTATATACCTGACAGATGGACCATTTTGTTTTCCTGTGAACATAATTTTATATCACAAGAAGCCAATAAGTATATGCTCTGAACGGTAGTAGATCCTCTTGGCATGCTAGAAAAACTCAAAATGCTAGCACCCAGCCTACAGGGAAACTCTGTAGAGAGGCAATATTTAGCCAAAAGTATTAGTGAAACTTAGCAAACTCGACAAGATCACCAAACCAGAACAACATAAACTCAATGCACATTCTTATTGTTTTTGGGGTAATATAGCACATATTCACAAATTGTCTTCGATACAGTGTGTAAATTCTGTATGCTTGTTGGCCAGAATTTTTCTCCTGGCAGGCTGGCAGTCATATTTAATTATAACAAAAACTACTTGAAGTTAAGGTTTTGGAGCCTTTGTTCTGAATTCTGATTCTTCTTTTGTACAAAAAGTTTGATTTACACCTGAATAGGCTCCACATGACTGACTACATCACTCTTTTTTGTAGCTTCTCTCTGCCTCCTTCATTCATAAGCCATACCGTGACAACAAGGAGAGCAGCTAATTCAGAAACAAAAATCAAGGAGAAGAGAACTCTGCGGCAATTAAGGTACACACACGCGGTACCCATTTTCAATCTCCAAGTTAAAGAAGTTTGCTCAACAAAAGAACGAGAAGCATACCACATATTATAGATGTGATCAAGATAAATCATGCATAACTAACAATTCCGTCTATAAATTTGTTCACTTGTAACAACCAATTCTGGAACTGACACTTGAATGGTAAATAAATAACCAGCAATTATTTGGACCTCACATTTAGACGCTGCTCGGGTACATGAAGACCCTCATCTTGCGCCCAGCATTAGCAGCCAACACAAGGAAGGACACCGAGAGCACGTACGATGCACAAGTACTGACCAGACAGACAACGAACAACTCACCATGGTTGGACCGTTGGACCTGAACTTGGCGCGACCGACGCCAACGTTGCCGTGGGGGCGGCCGGGAGACCTTGTCTCAAATGCAGCCGTAGTGGGTGCCGTTGCTCTTGCTCTTGGCCGTCGTTCCCATCAATCTGGGCGGACGGGTCGGCGGCGAAGTCCGGGGGTGGGCTGGCGAAGGCGCGGCGGGGCCGTGTTGCTCCTGCCCCTCAACGCGGCCGGTATCCCCACCTCGTCTTCCTCGTCGTCGTTCCCATCGATCTGGGCGAGCAGGTCAGCGGCGAAGTCCGGGGGCGGGTCGGCGACGGCGCGAAGGCGTGGAGGAGGAGACCTTCCAGGCGAGGAGGCGCTCCGGCTGGTGGAAGAGGTCGATCTAGAGGTGGAGACCGAGTGGACAGTGCAGCAGCTCATCCTACGCGCTCTGATCTCCACCGAGTAGGGATGGCCGGATGGGGATGGGCGCGCCGGTGAGCGGAGTCACGGAGGCCGGCTGGCTGGGGACCCTGCCGCCCATCTCCTCGTAGTGCGTCGCCTCGTCGACCTCCGGCCCTTCGGGACGGATCCGGCCGCCGCCGCCGCAGCTGGGGCAGGACTGCCCAATCCGTTCGTACCAGCCTAGATCAGGGCAGTTCTTTTTTTTTTTGTCCCCGTTTTGTTTCGGTCGTGGCCTTGACGAAGAGAAAAACGTTTCGTCAGGATTAGTATTGGCCTCGTTTTTTTTTTCACTTATCGATGGCAGGGTGGGTAAAATCTCATAACACACAGGGGTAAAATCGGAAACTAAAAAACGTACCAACCATCACCTCTAGCTATATTATATAGTAGAGCCTAGTTGAATGTCCGTGCGTTGCTACGGGTTATTAATTTTTTTCCTTGCGGTAAACATAATAGACATGAAATTTCACATGCATACAAGAGATAAACACATAGTATTTTAGAACAATAAAATTATATTTTGTTTAAAATACTATTTGATAAAAAAACTATAATCTCACGTGCATACAAGAGACTATTCTGTCAAATTAGCCAACTGTACCTGAAACACCCCCAATGTGATTATCTACATAACGTACAATTATCACATAGAACAAAAAATATTGGACAAGATTAATATTCAGAAACAAACATCAGTGGGTAAATTTTTGTAACTATGCTTAAGAGCATTTCTAAACAATCACAACAATGTAAATCTAAATTTGTAGTCCTAGATTCATGTCTTACGAAGGGCCAGTTTATATTCTAGTGAAGAATGCTGGTGATTTTGATCGGTGGTGATGGTATCATGATGAGCATATGAGTATTATTCAAATAACCAAAGTTCCTCTATTTTCGAATTTTGTTCTCTATTTACTGACGTCAACCGCAGATCACATGAAAACCATGTTATCTCTAGTGGCAATTTTATTATACATGTTAGCAAGCTACGTATGTGATTCCTCTTATTTCGTTGTTGACGCGTCTTAACCCGAACTTGGGTTCTTGCTCTCCCAGGTGCCATTCCTGAATCTTATGAAGGGCCACTTTATATTCTACTGAAGAATGGTGGTGATTTCACGTCTGCGCTTGTGCAGACATCTCTTAAAGCTCTACATTTCAACACCGAACTAATGCATGTAGTACTTACTTTACATGTAGCTGGCTTACAACACACTGCCATGGGAAAACGATCCAGGTTGCCTTGCTTGCAAGCTTCATATGGCACATCATAATTCAAGTTTCTTATGGGTTCTTTTTTTTTTTTGAGAGGGAGTTTCTTATGGGTTCTTAATTCAAGAACATCTCGATGTTCTAGAATCGAGACAGTCAAGCAAGAAGTACTTACTGTTAAACCTACACAATCTGAATCATATATTGAGCTTGTCAAATAATTCTGCAAAACACGACAAATGATTCTGACGAATATGAATGAGGCCAGCAAACTCAGATCAAACTCCTGGTCATCTCTACTCCTAGAATCCACTAATGGACCACCATTGAGGGTGGCATGGCCATCCAAATTGCACCTGAACTGAAGCACATCTGCACCGCACCCATCCAGCATTTCCGTCAGGTCATCCATGAGGGAATACCTCCCGTATACAGCAGACCAAGAGTCCCATGATCATGACCATTCTTCAAAACAAAACATAAAAAAATCGGATCAGAATTGGAGCAAAAACACATACGCAAGCTTGAAGCACGCGTGTAGATCGAGATTTATAGTATCAGCCACACCCCTACGATCTCGGGAGACTGCGTGCACACATGAGTGTTCAACACACTAGGGGAAGAAAATTCTCTCTCGCAAAATTCGCAATACCTGATGGCGTGGAATTCGTGCTGAGAAACGCGTGCTTGGGACTGCGTCCCGAAGTCAGCATAGGCAGTGCCGAGACGCAGTGACGGGATCAGGTGGTAGTCGGAGTCAGTCGATTCGTCAGGCGCCGATACGCAGAGAAGAGTGCCGGAGGTCGTCGGAGTCAGTCGATTCTTCATGAAGCCTCGCGATGGAGGAGGAGCGCGCATCGAGGACGCCCTCCCAGAGCGAAGCCCTGACCACTCGTCGTCGTTCCCATCGATCTGGGCGGGCGGGTCGGCGACGGCGCGGCGGCGTGGAGGAGGAGACCTTCCAGGCGAGGAAGACCACATATGTGCCCCGCTTGGCCCGCAGACGCCTTGCCTCCACGTTGCCCCTGCGCAGCACCCCCTTGAGCTCCACCACCACGCTGCCCTCTTTCCCCTTCGCCTCCCCCGCCCCGGCATCCGCCGCCGCGGGCAGCGGCTCGGCGCCATAGGACAGCGGGCTGGGACCATGGAAGGATCCTCAGCAGCGTGGGGGAAGCGTGGGGTGGGGACGACGGCGGCGGCGCTTGGCCAGAGGTGATAATACGAAGACGATTCGCTGGATTAGGTGCGTCCCAGGTAGGTTCCTTCAAGGAGGAGGTTCAAGATGCCGAGGCATAGCTCCTTGGCATGGAGTCCACCGCCACTTCCCCAAGGTCGCCATCGACTCGCCAGCCCGCACATGTTCGGAGCGAGGGCGAGGTCCAGCCCACTTGTTCGTCGGCGCGACGCCGCGGGATTCGTGATATGCGCGAATCAATCTGGGGGAAGGCGGCGGTAGGAGCGTTGGGATGGTAGGACGGGACAAGAAGTGGTGGCGGCACGCCGGGTGGGCTGCGCTCTTCTTGGCTCAGGGAGGCGAGGGCGGCGCTCGCCGGTGGAGCGGGAGGAAAGAACCGATGGCGCCTTTTGCACGTTTCCTGCCTGTGTAATACGAATCGGTATTTTCACTTGGCGGTGGTATTACTGTAATATCTACCAAAACGCAGGGGCAAAATCGGAAACAGAAAAACGTACCATCACCTGTAGATATATTATATAGTAGAGATACAGATTAGATATTTTAGTTTGGATACGAGTGAGGTACCAATGCCTTGCCTCTATAATCAATCTTCGCCAATATTGGATTACACTCAACTTAGGGCCTGTTCGGAAAACCCCTTAACTCGGTGAAATTTCCAAATCCAGCTCCATTTTCCGAAATATTCATGTAATCTTGAAATCTGGCTTCTTCTTCCTAACTCTCGTCTCCGCAATAGAGCCCATATCCAAGGGTGGAGGCGTGGAGCGCCTCGAACTGGGCTACAAATTTCGTTGGCCGTAGTGTCGTGGTGGTGAAAACAACAAAAGCTACAGAACATGTTTTCTAGGTATTTTTCCTTGCTAGAGACGTGGGCATCGGGTCATCAGTAATTCTTTATGCCCATCGGTTGATCGTTTGGGCCCATGGCTAGCTCCTCTTCTCTAATCTAATATAAACTAGTTATAAAATAGCAAATATGTTGGAATACATTGAATTGAAACAGTTTAATTAGCTCGACAATCTAACAATGAAAAACATGACACCCATATATTTCGTGCCATAAAGATGAGTGCTTCAAACTAGCAGCCTAGACCCAGAACGCCACAGGGCTTGTATCCGGGAAACCATGGGGTCGTCTGAAGATGTTGCAACTGCGAGCTCGTGGCGACTCGAGCCGCAGCTCCCCGTCGTCGCCGTACTTGACACCAAACGTGGTCATGCGGACCACGACGCGCGGAGGTCCGACGTACCAAGAAGGTGAGCCGCGCTCCACTTCCCGGCGAGGGGATTTGGGCCGTCCCATCTCCATGCGGCGAAGGTGGGGACGTGGCGTCTGTGTGGGCTGCTCGACGGAGTCGCTCTCCTCCGGATCGGCGGAGTCCATGGCTCCGAGGGAGCGGCGGCGACGGACAGCAGAAGAGTAGGTGCAGCTGCACAGGCGCAGGCGGCGGCGGGCCGGCGGCTCGGGGTGGGGACAAGAAATGAGACGAGGAGGGAGAGGGAATGGGGCGCAGGCGGCGGCGGCTCGGGTGGGGGACGAAATGAGAGACAGGGAAATGAGAGATGAGGCGGCGGCTCAGGGTGGGTTAGCTGGGGTTAGGGTTTTCTTTGTATAATGACAAGTGGGGGCGTGGGACTAGGTGCTGGAAAGTCACTGACATGTGGGGTCTCCCGGGTATGCGGGTAAAAGGGTATGGGTATGGCACCCCCATACCCGCACCCGCATACCCGATGGGTATGACATTTTCCTGCTAAGCATACCTATGGGGATTTTTCTAGCCCAAACCCTCCCCATTTGAGGCGGGTACCCGTCGGGTTTGCAGGTATCGGGTACCCATTGCCATCCGGAGTACCACCCGCCAGGCTCGCCTTTGCGGCGTATGTCGTCGTCGTCCTGGTGCCACAGCTGCTCGACGAGGCAGAACCTGGTGCCACCCATGTGCACGAGCCTGGCGCCGAGGTGCCGCGGCGACTCTTTGTCGAAGAGCCCTTCCTCCCCGAGCTTCCAACGTGGCAGCGTGGTCTGTCCGGCGCCGGTGGGCACGACGTCGGAGGAGCAGAGGTGTCCTTTGCCGCCCTTGTGGCGGCAGATGCCAACCCACGCGTCGAGCTCGGCGAGATAGTATGCTCGGCCGTGGAAAGGTAGCATCCAGCCACCGTGGCGCGTCCACTCGAGAACGCTCGGTGTCTAAGAAGAAGGTCTCGTCCTTGAAATCGCCCCACTTGCTGGCGAACACGATCAGGGTGCGGCCGTCCGGGTGCAGGGCGTGGCACCAGCTGCTGCTGGCGGTGAACGGCAAGCGTGCCTGCGGTGAGCGGACGGCAGTCCAGACCCACGGCTCCGGCAAGCGTGGTCGGTAGAGTTGCCCCTCTCCGTTCCTGATACGTGGCGGTGGCGGCGGGTCGCCAAGGTAGTGAACGTCATTGATGAACAGGAAGATCTTGCCGGCGATGGAGATGAGGATGGGCAGGCTGCGGGAGGTGGAGATGGAGAGGGGGCGAGAGTGAGCGCCATGGCGGCGGGTTCCATGCTTGCGAGGTCCTCCCTCGCGTTCCCCGCGCCTTTCCCTCGCTGTCGCGGGAGGCTGACGAGGCGCGTCGGGTCTCCACGGAGCAGAAGCGCGGGCTCGTCGCCCCGTCGCCGCGAGATCCGCCCTCGGGTGGCGAAGCGGGGGTTGGAAGCAGAGGCGCTGATGGCGGGCCGCGGTCCGACGCTGGTGCGCGCCGCCTTGAGGTGGGCGGCTCCGCCTCGAGCCCTTGCAAGGGCGATGGTGAGCGTGGTACAGTGGAGTGCGGCGGCGGCCGCGACACAGGGGCAGCGGAGCGGCTGGGCACAGGGCGGGGCCCACGATTGGGCTTCGTCGTGACGGTACTTTGAGCTCTGGGCGCCAGGGCGGAGGCGATTTTGGGGTCGAGCTCATCAAGGACCGAGAGGTGCTGGCGGCGGAGGTTGCTTGGGCGCGGTCCCTCAAGTTCATGAGCGAAGCGGAGGTGAAGCAGGAGGTGGAGGCTGGTCGTGACCTGCTGAGGAAGAGGACGGAGGACCTCTACGGCAAGTCGGCGGTGAGGCCCATACGGCAGTGGAGAGCTTCTTACTCCACGGTGCTGCACTCTGTTCAAAAAAGAGTGTACTCAGGTATGGTTGCCATGTTTCATGATGGCAGGCTTGTTCTCTCGGATGATTGTGATGTGATAGTGGATGCTTGGTTGATGTTGGATGGAGATTCGGTGTCCACTGGATACATTGTAGAGTTTCCTTGTTATCGGGCAGTGATTGGTGCTAGTTTTGAGAAGGTGGGGAAAGTGGATTATAACAACTTGCAGAAGAAATGGATTAATCTGAAGAAGGAAGAGGACCAGAAATTGGTGGCGATTTCCAAGCACAATGACAAGCTATCTGCTGAAAATGGAGGCAGGAAGAAGAAGGGTGATTGTTATCAGTTTTTGGACATGGCGCTGGCTGTGTCTAAAAATGAGGAAGCAACCTTTGATAACGAGGTAGATACTGAGCTAACAAGGGCCCAGGCTGAACAGGGGGTGGAGTCGAAACAAGCTGAGAAGAATCAAAAAGGTAGAAAATGAAATACAGAGGAGTGTGTGGGCATTGCCACATCCCTGAAGAACAATGGTACTATAACAATTTCGGCTTTTGCGTCGAGTTCTGTTCGACAAAAGGTGATTGCATCGAATGGATGCATTTAGCTAAATAGTAGGAGGAAAGCAGAGGATGATGTTCGAAATATAGGGGTGGGTGATTTGAAGAAAGCTTCCTCATCCTTTTTGCAACGAATCCGCAGGGAATCGTTTGGAATGAAGGATGCGATGGATGCTAGATCTTCTGGTACTAAGGTGGAGGAAACAGGAAAGACAGGGATGGAGACAGGGATGGAGTACCCAAGACGGTTGAGGAATGGGCCGGTATGTCTGATAATAGAGGAGCGTGAATCTGGGTCCCGAAGGCCGCTGGCATTGCCAAGAACACTCTAGGGTTCTTAGCTTCGAGATATGAGGTGCGGCGATTTGGTGGGGGAGCTAGGCGGGTTACAAGATCGGCGACGCGCTTAATCGACAACAGATCTTTCGCGCAAGTCGTGGCCGGAATGTACCGGCAGGGTGCGGGCGATGGGAGGTTCCCACCGCGCCAGTTTCAAGGCGGCCAGCGCCTAGGAGCTGGCTTTGAGGGACAGAGGTTGTGGGAGGAGGAAGACAAGCGATTCAAGAGAAAATATGATGGGCAGGAAGTGATGGCAGGAGGGATGCGCACCCAGCAGCGTACCCGGATCGAAGATTTGGTGGTTTTGCAGGGGGCATTGGCCCCCGGCGGAACAATCCTCATGGGCCAAGATACCCTACAGACCAAGAAATTGAAAAAGAGAAGGAGTACCGTGAGAAGCTGTTGAAAGACAAGCTGGAAGAGAAGGCAAAAATGAAGGCAAGCGAAGGGGCCAAGGAGGGAAAGACAGGAGAAGGCTCTGTGCAGCGATGGGTAAGAAGAAGAGTGCCATGTAATGTCACAAGTGTACTCAGACAGGCCATGTTCAGAAGGACTGCATTGTCCCACCGACGTGTTATACCTGTAAGAAGACTGGACATATTGCTATGGAATGCTTAGAACAGGTCCCGAAGCTCAGGATATGTGGAAGTGGTGCTGGAGACAAAATGTTCTTTAGCATCAGGTTACCGGTTCCGGATAATGTGACAAAGCCAAGCACGGTGACTGGGATTTTGAGGGTTGTGTCTGGGCAGAGCACGTCTGAGGATGTGCTAGGGGAACTGGCACTGTTGTTTGATAGGGAGTGGATGTGGAGACTCAAGCCTCTGGGTGGTGGTGAATTCCTGGTGGAATTTCCAGATCAAGCTAGCAGACGTGAGCTTACAAAATTTGTCAATGGATTCAATTTCATCACGGATGACAGGATCAGGGTAAAAGTCACAGAGTTAGTGCAAGAATTTGAAGCGTTTGGGGTCCTGGAGGAAGTTTGGGCGAGGGTGTACGGTATCCGGACTGGGCAATGTTTGAGCAGGCAGTATGGGAGCTTGCCTTTATGGCAGGGGAGCCAAGGAAGGTGGACATCGACACATTACCACTTAGCACAGCGGAGCCAATGAGGGTGAAGATCGCATGCAAGGACAATAAGCAAGTAGATGGATTCTATAATGTTTACATCAACGGGAGGGGTTTCCGGCTGGAATGGGAGGTGATTACTAACTCTATCTCTACATCGACACCATCTTCCCCCAAGCTGATGATGAGGGTGATGATAAGGAGAGTAAGAAAGCGGGACAGAGCAAAAAGAGGGGGGAGGGAGCAGAAAGGAGCGACCAGACCACAAGAAAGAAGACAAGGGAGGTGGCGATGGTTCCAGTGCCAGTCACCACCCGGAAGGTAGCAAGCATGGAAGGGATGGGAGACAACAAAAAATGGCGGAGGGCAAGCAGAGCAAGGAGGAGGAGCTAGGGCAATGGAGTCAAGTGGATGCTCCTTATAGTCAGGAGTCGGGACAGATGGTGAAGAGACTGACCTATTATGCAGAGAAGGTGGATATCCCTGAGGTGTGTGATTCTGAGGAGGAGTCTGACTCAAGCAGAGGTTGCAAGCAGTAGTCTGCCACCCTAGATGAGGACGCGGAGCCACTGGACGTATCGCCGGTTGCTTTCGCTTCACCAATCAAGGGGAACAAACTGTGGGATGGGAAAACTGAATGGACGCTGGTATCTCATCATAAACAGAAGAGGGAAGCAATGCCAGCTGAAGGGATGGAGCCAGCACTCAAGACAAGACACAGCAGCCGGCTGATGGGCATGGACGATGGTCTATCTGTTCAGCTTAGGGCAGAAATGAGGGCATCCAAGAAGAACACGATCTCTGGTATGCTTTCTGGTTTCCATGTTTTACATGATATGCCTAATGATGTTTTAGATGAGATCGCTAGGGATAGTAATGCCATTTTAGGAGAGAACGCAGACGAGATAAATAGACAAATTAACGTGTTTAAGGCAAAGGAACTTGCTGAGGCGGTTTTGGCTGCGGCAAGAGTGAAAGTGGCTTTGGAAAAGGAGGTGTTGGTGGGAACAGAAACAGGGAGGGGGAGATCGATGGCGATACACAGGTTGGGGATTTGGGGAGAGGAAAAGAAGTAGGGAAGAAAGGGAAAAGGGGGAAGAAGGTTGTGGACCGGGATGCCGGTGGCACACCTGTTTCACCTCTCAAGGAGATAGAGGAGGAGTTAGCAAGGAGTTTGGAAGAAGGTGAGCTGTCACCTTCTTTCGAGCTCACTCATGGGAGGAGGAGGAAAGGTGAAAGTTCTTCAAGGAAGAAGAATAGGAAAAGGGGAGCAGTGGGGGGAGGAAGAAATACAAAAGATGAGTGTGCTCTTCTATAATTCGAGAGGGTGGGGGTTGTAGGGAGGAAGCAGCAGATCAACGATTTTGTACAGAGTAGACGAGTTAAGATTATATGCTTGCAGGAAACAATCTGCGAAAAAGTGTCGCGTAGGGCTATGAGAATGATAGGTGGGGGAGGGGGTTTGACTGGAATATCAAGCCGGCTAATGGGCATTCGGGTGGATTGCTTATTGCAGTCAATATGGACAGTTTTGAGGTCGTCCAGCAGCAGCAAGGAGAGTTTTTTGTCAGCTCGGTAGTAAAAGATAAAGTTACTAATATCTGTTGGGAGATTATTAATGTTTATGGTCCGGTGAGGTATGATTTGAAGGATGCTTTCCTGGCAGAGATAACAGATAAAGTGTTGCGCGTTAAAGTGCCAGTGATTATGGGTGGTGACTTCAATATGATTCGTTTTGACTATGAAAAATCGAAAGGGGTTTTACATAGAGGGGTCATGGACAAATTTAACCTGATGATAAACCTGCTAGCGTTGCGGGAACTTAAAAGAAATGGGAGCCTTATACTTGGTCTAACAATCGGGTGGATCCTACTCTGGAAGTGCTAGATAGAGTGCTCATGTCGGCTTCGTGGGAAGCGGCGTTTCCTCTAGCTACAACGTTCTCCTTGACTAGGGCAGGATCTGATCATGCTCCTCTGTTTGTGGACTTGGGAGAGCATACTATTCTGAAATCTAGACTGTTTAGAATGAAGCCAGCGTGGCTTGCAGATGCAGACTTCAAAAAGTTGACGATGAGAAATGGCCGGCACGTAGGTGTTCGTACATTCTCGATCACTGGAATAAACAACAGAGTGAGTTGAGAAAATGGATGAAAGGATGGGGTGCGAACCAAAAAGGGAGATACAGACGCGAGAAGCTTCGTATTTCGAGTGAGATTCAACAACTGGATGAGCTGGGAGAGCTGGGCTCTCTATGCGAGGAAGATTGGAGGTACAGATATAAGCTGGAGGAGGAGTTATACAAGCTTTTACTGAGGAAGAGACCTACTGGCAGCGGTAGGGGAGGAGCAATGGCTGTTGAAGGGGGATAACAATACTGCGCCTTTTTCCACTCGGTAGCGAATGGAAGAAGATGTAAAACAAAAATTTCTCGCTCGAAGCTGAAGGAATAATGATTGAGGAACCTGATAAACTCAAACTACACATCATGGATTTTTATAAAGATCTCTTTGGGAAAATGCCAGTGTCTCAAGTAAGATTGAGTCAGGAGATCTGGAGAGACTCGGGGCGTGTCTCCATAGAGGACTGCGAGGAATTGTAAAAGTTTTCTCGCTGGAGGAAATAGAAGCTGCGGTGGCTGAGATGAAGGTAAATACGGCTCCGGGTCCTGATGGGTTCCCGTTCAATACTACAAGGACTTTTGGTCAAGACTGAAGATGTTGATAAAAGAAATGATGGACGAGCTGCATGCGGGAAGCTGGACCTGGGAGATTGAACTATGGGGTCATTACGCTTATCCCGAAAGTGAAAGATGCCATTGGTATCAAACAATATAGACCGATTTGCTTGCTCAATGTGGTCTTCAAAATTATAACTAGAGTTCTGATGGTTAGGCTTACTCGGGTTGCCAAAAAAGTTGTACATGGGACTCAAACTGCGTTTATCCCGGGGAGGCCATTCTGGAGGGTGTGGTGCTTAGTGAGGTGATACACGAACTCAAAAGGACAAATGCGCAAGGCATTATCCTGAAGCTCGATTTCGAAAAAGCCTAAGACAAGGTGCAATGGCCCTTCCTGTTTGATGTTCTGAGGAGAAAGGGTTCTGTGATAAGTGGATTAGTTGAATTAGGCTAGCGGTCGAGACGGGAAAAGTGTGTGTTAATGTAAATGGGGAGAACAGTGATTACTTCCGGACTTATCGAGGCTTGAGGCAGGGGGTCCGCTATCTCCAATCCTTTTTGATGTGGTGGGAGACGCGCTGGGAGCGATGATCACGGCTGCGAAGGAGAAAGGCCACATCAAAGGTCTAGTTCCACACCTTATTGATGGTGGCCTGACGCACCTACAGTATGCGGATGATACGGTCCTTTTTGTGGGCACAGACGAGAGGTCGATTGCGACAATGAAGTTCCTCATGTACTGCTATGAGGCGATGTCGGGGCTGAAAGTGAATTATGAGAAAAGTGAGATTTTCGTGTTTGGGGCGGACGAGAATGAAAAAAGAAGGGTGGCCAATCTTTTTAATTGTGATATTGGTACTTTTCCGATGAATTATCTGGGGGTGCCGGTTTCTAATAGAAAACTTCTGATTTCTGACTTGGAGTTCTTGGTGATCAAAATAAGGAAAAAATTAGGCATGTGGCAACCTGTGTCATCGGGGGCAGAAAAGTGATAATTGACTCCTGCCTTAGTAACATCGTGACGTACATTATGGGCTTCTATCTACTGCCTGAAGAGATCCATTATGATGCGGATATGGCAAGGGCTGGTTTCTTCTGGGAGGATAAGGGGAACAAGCATAAGTACCATATGGTCCGTTGGGAACATATGTGCAAACCTAAAGAGTTTGGGGGGCTGGGTTTTGCAGAAAGCAGGGCGAGAAAAGTCGCACTCTTGGCTAAATGGATCATTAAGCTGGAGAGAGGTGATCGAGATCTGAGTTGTCAGATCCTGAGGAAGAAATACCTTGGGGAGGGTAGTTTCTTCATGTCAGAGGCAGCAGGGGGGTCACAGTTCTGGAAAGGCCTCCATAGCATTAAAAAATGGGTGTCCCGGGGCATTGCTTACAAAGTTGGGGACGGCAAGAAAACAAGGTTTTGGAGAGATGTTTGGCTAAAAGAGGTGCCTCTGTGTTTGTGTTTCCCGAGATTGTTTGAAATCTGCGATGATAAAGAAGCAACAGTTAGTAGTGTGGTTGGACAAGATGGGATCCACCTTGGGTTCCAGAGATCGTTTGGTGACAGGGAAAACCTGGAATGGAGAGAAATTATGGGTGAGTTGGGAGGTGTTCAACTTAGTTCGGAAAGGGATGTGTGTTACTGGAACTTGACCGATAAGAAAATATACACTGCTAAATCAATGTATAATATAATTCTTGATCCGGGTGTCAGGGACATGCGTATTATGGAGATGTGGAAATCGCCCATGCCTTTAAAGGTTAAATTTTTTGTGTGGATGTGTATCAGGGGGAGGATCCAGGTTACAGTTGATTTGAAAGCCAAAGGGTGGCCGGGTAGTGCTGGATGCAGTCTGTGTGGGGAGTCAGAGACGGCTGAACACTTGATCTTTAATTTGTCCGATTTCGCATTTCACTTGGTGGTGCTGTAGAGAGGCGTTGGGCTGGGTTCAGCCTCCTGTAGTGTTGGTGATTTCTTTGAGGTTGCTCTCAGGAAGGGGGGGGGGGAATAAAATGAACCTAATTTCCTGGATGTTTTTTGGGGCTTTGACGTGGCAACCTGGAACACAAGGAATGATTTGGTCTTTAATAGTAAAGTTAGTGCATCTCCGTTGACTAACTTGCATCGTGCTATCTCTTTGATCTCCCAGTGGAAGGTGCTCTTGCCAGAAAAGCTTAGGAGCGGGCGCGAGGCGATGCTAACGAAGATGAAGCTGGTGGCAAATAATCTGCAATTGATCATGTCGCCGCGGAGGGGAGTAGGATAAATCAAAAACCAGTCTTTGTTTCTTGCTCATGTGTGTGAGCGCTGCTGTGCGTTTTGTAACGTTTTATCTGGCGTTGCGCTACTGGTGGTTTATGGATGTTGTGTGTGTGTGTTTTTTACTTTCGGTCTGTAACAGCAGGGGTGCTGTCCTCCTTAACTGTGGTTTGCTCCCTCGCTTTATAAAAGCGGGGCTCTTTGAGCCTCTTCTCTCAGGATGGGCAGGCCGAAGGTCATGCGGAACGCCGGCCACGGCAAGGTCACCACGGCAGATGTGGCCGTGTCGAAGGCGGGGATGGCAGGGCTGATGTCGGGGGGCTTCATGGTGATGATCTTGGTGCCGTGGGTGACGAAGGCGTGCGAGTTCCCCTGCACGGCGCGTCGGCGCCGAAGCGGGCGCCCGGCGGCTCGGCGAAAGGCTTCGGCTGCAGGTCGCCGGCGTCATGGTTGGAGTCGAACGCGTTTACGTCCACCTTGTGGACGCTGCCATCCTCCCAGTCGTCCAGCACTAGGTACAGGTGTTGTTGCTGCCGCTTCGCCGGACTTTCCGTGGCGGCGCTGCAGCTCTCGACCTTGATCTTTCGCACATAGTGGCCTGCAAGATACAGTGGCCGTGGGTGGACCAAATCTCCTGTACGTATATATGAAGAGGGTCAGCGACTAGTGCACGAATCCGAACTCGTGTCGGGATCGGGTTCGGTGACTGGCGTTCGTTACAACTTACAAGGACGCGGACGGATCGCGCATCAAACAAAAAACATATTGGGGTAAAAATGGAAAACGAAAAGAAGAAGGCATGTGCATGCCATGTGTTGTGTGTGTCATCGAAATCACTATCATGATGTCCTTCTTGCTTCAATTGTACTATCTTGAGAGGGGAATCACCTAAAAATGACCATTATCAGAATTTCTGAGTTGCTGTAGCTCGTGCATTGTTAGGCTACACTTCCTCCGATCCAAAATGCATATTTTTAAGGACAATGATAGAGTCTTTAAGAGATACTTTGCCAGCATTTTTTGTGTAGAATTAAGCGTTGTCTCAGTATAAAAGTGATCATGCATTGTAGGAATATATGTCATGATAAATCTACTAACTTGATGTTCTGGATGCTAATAAATTTTCCCTAATTTATGGTAAAACGTAGACATATTTTTCGTAGAAAAATGCTAAATGGTCTGAATTGTTTAATTTGGAAAGCAATCCCAAGATGGTAATATGAACTAAGGTGTTTGAACAAAACACATAAGAGTCTTCACTTAATATGTTTGTATGATATTGCTATTCCCGACCTCTCTCCCCACCGTGAGCCCTCCTTTTGCGACTTCCATCCACCCCCTTTCCCTATACCTCGTGTTCGACGCAATGTTGAACATACCCCGACGACTCTGTTGATTGGGGCGCTCTCGCAGCATCCTATGAGGAGGTCGAATACTCCCAGTTAGGAAAGGAAATCAACATGCTGGCGCAGTCGAGGAGAAGAAGACGATGGATCGATCACGGCTTCCATCGCGTACATGCGATTGAAAAGGCATTTGTGGAGTATGATGAGTAGATGGCAAATGTCGAGGAGGATGAGAAGGGAAAGGTTGTCGTCGAGGATAATCGCAATATATGGATCAACAATGTCCGTGGGGTAAACTTGCCTTCTCACCCGTGAGGTACAGCCACGCGATACAATGGGATCCTTACGATATGGGGGGGGGGGGGGGGGGGGGGATTAGCATCCGCCCACCCGTGGTGTACAAGCGTCTTCTCTACTCGTTTGAGAAGAAGAAAAAAGACAAAAAAGTACAAGAAGAGATGATATCCTATGTGGTGCTCAATTTTCAGCAACGATGCATGTTTTTAATTTGAGTTTTGTTTCCTATCGTATGCTTAAATTTTAACTATGTTTCAAATGTTATGTTTGAGTTTGAAGAGTGGAAATTTTGGTCTCAAAGAAGTGAGCCCCGCTCTAGGAAAGTGGATACAAGCCAACAACACAGCTTCAAGTCCTCACGGACGTGGATTTGGATTATTATTATTTAAAAAACAAAATCTGCTATAGTGACTTCCCTTACCGTATTACTTCAAAAAGTCTCAAGTTGATGTTGAACTATGTTTATATGCACACAAAAAAGGGAAAGAGGTTTTACAGGATGCACCTTCATGTAGAATCTTAAAAGGCTGCACCCTCTATATCCATTATTTAAATTATCCTCTGAAATTATTTTAGAGATGTATTTAGAAAAGCTGCTAAATTTGCTCTATTAGACCAGTTTTTAGTTTTTTTTGTTGAGGTGAACTCTACTAGGCCAGCTAAGATACTGGGGCTTGCGGTGCGAGATATAGCCCAATTACGCAGGAATGTAAAAAGGCCAGTTGGCCCAAACTCCAAGTCCAGAGTCCCGGGCGCTCGCCTCCTCCAATTCCCGACTCCACAGTGGAGCGCAGCCCCTGTCATCTCACACCTACCGCCTGACCTGTGCCCGTATCTCCCCATCCGCTCGCCTCGTCGACTCCCTCAGCTCCGGCGACCGGCGGCGGGCGTCTCAGGTGACCGATCTCTCCCCTCCCCCCCTCTCCCCTTCCCCTCTCAGGTGACCGATTCTCGTGTGGGAGATGCGACCCGCGATTTGAGTTTGACCATGGATTCTGGAGAAACCATCGTATGCCCTCTCCCCTTCCCCTCTTACCCCTGTACACATTCGCTCTTCGCCTGGACCGAGTAGGATCGATGCAGAGGGGAGGGTGGACGATAGACCATCGGCAACCTCAAGGGCACTGCCTCGTCGGCAGCGTTGCTCCTCGGCCCTCCGCCTCCATCGGGAAATAATTGTGTCATATGTACTGGGTGATTATTTTAGCAGATAGAGACTTTGAGAGTGGTCAATATCGGGAAGCAGATGCGATAATTTGACTTGTTATTTATGTTTGCTGAATCGGTCTAGTTCTGTCCATTATTTGCTCAATATTCCGAAAATGTTCCTCAGTTGGCAAACTGCCGTGTGCTCAGTTTTGAATGACATTACTTGAACTGCTATTGTTGTTTTCATTGCTGAAATTCATATTTCATGAATTATTCTGTTTTGCTAACTATTTTTGTATCGATGTAAGACATGAACATTCATAACATGATTAATGAACCCACATATTTTGTTGGTAGAGGCCATATGCATTGTGCAGTGCATGTCTGCATGATACCAAGTTAAAGCTTTAAGTCCTAACACAAGAATAATAATCAGAATTTGCATCGTTTCTTCACAGTTTGGAAGGAAAATTGGCAAATAAACAGTTCCTCAGCTGGCTCCAGCTCTAGTTGAAGCAAATGGGCCCTTGCATAAACTTTGTAGTGTCAACTTTGTGCTATAGTCTGATGCAAATCAAAATGATACAATTCAGAGAGTTTATTGGCCATGCCCAGTGTTCATGGGGATTATTTGCTATAGGGTTATTCTGGTTTCTTATGTGCTGACAAATGGGAACGGTGTTGTTGCGTGAACTTGATTCTTTGCGTCAGAAGTTTATCCTGATGATATCCAAATTACCGTGCTGGCATATTCTGACTGAGTTTTACTACTTCTGTTATGCCGATTATGGTCGATTTACAGATATGATTTTATATTTTCCGCTTGCAGGGGTGCAGGACAGCAACTAAGTGGGAGAAAACAGACCGTGCAAAAGAACAGTAGAGCGGGTGTTGGTTTCAATGGCTTCAAAGCTTCAAGCCTTTTTGAACCATCCTGCTGGCCCCAAAACCAGTTAGTGATATCCATATTTCCCTTAAGTTAGCAGTTATTGTTTCTGTTTGGCTGTTAATTATCACCTTTTTTACAAAAGAAGGAGGATTTACATCCCAGTTTCATATACAGTAACAGAACACTAGCAACCAAGCAGCCAGCTTTGTCGCCCACAAACCCCTGTTAGAACAACCAACATCAAGACTAGGAGAAATCAGTTTTCCTATTAGCTGTATTTGATCAGTTTCTAGGGTGTGTTTGGTTTTAGCCCACGCTCCCCACCAGAATATTGGCTAGCCTAGAGACGGGGCACCTAAAGAGTTTGTGGTCGATGTCCTCAGGCTCACCATGGAGCTGAAATGCTCATCCTCTTGCCAATTGCCCCTTTTCAGTTTTCTCCCATGTACTTTTCTTCTGGTAAACTTTCATAAGAAAATCTTGTCTTTTAATTGGAATCTTAGACTTATAGGGTAAATCCTGCAGTTTTCTTGTGATAACAAGTTAGATGTAGTGGGAAATCCTGCAGTTTTCTCAAAACTTATAGGGACTACATCTGTACTTGGAGAGTTGAATGGTCTCCTGCTTTTCCACCAGCTCTTATTAACTTTGTGGGCTTAACATTCTTGTTCTGCATTCTTGGCTATTTGATATTGAACTTAGCATTATACTAGTTTGTATTGTGGAAATTGTGTTCTTGGTCAGTATTGTGAATCATCGTCCAATTCGAATGGCCCAAACTTTGTGGTTCATATGCACTAAAATATAGTAGATATCTATTGGACGATGCATTTAACAAGTTATCACACCTAACAGACTGCGACAATGAACCTTCTTTGCAGTTCATTTTTGGGCACCAACATTTAAATGGGGTATCAGCATTGCGAACATTGCTGACTTTGCCAAGCCACCTGAAAAGATCTCCTATCCTCAACAAATAGGTATGTTCATATCGTTCAGGCAATTCTGTGCCTTTGTCTCAGACAACAGTCATAACATGCTCATTTATGTACCTTATATTCTTCTGTACTGCTGACATGCAAGTTATGTTGTATGTGTGCAGCTGTTGCTTGCACCGGAATCATCTGGTCGCGCTACAGCATGGTCATTACACCGGTAAGCCACCGTTACTTGTCTAGTATGTAGCCTCAGTTTTTAATATTATGCACTGAAACTTAAAAGGTGATGTGGATTATATCCTATCTGAATGTTCATTTTAAATTATAATCCTCATTATGCAAAGATATTGGATTAGCTGAATCGATCCTCTGATGTTATACCTTTTTAACTAACCCCTAGACTAGCTATTGATGTTCAGCTGCTCCCTAGACTCCCGAGCCTTATCCTTCCATCTTTTGAGTACCCTTGAACTACAGACCTCAGAAAAAATGTTGTTAATTACCATACTGCTTTTTTATTTACATTGCTCTGAAACTGTTCTGAATTGGCGCTGCACTGAGATATATTAGATCTTAATCATGCATCTCCTTTTTTTTCGTTGAAAGAGGTTTTCCCTCACTGAGAACACACCCATTGATCTTATTCTATGTTGCCGTTTTATCATTGCTCATCACATTCTTTGTAATGCTATATTGTTTCAGAAAAACTGGAACCTTTTCAGTGTAAACGTTGCAATGGCTGGTACAGGCTTATATCAGCTTTCCCGTAAAATAAGGTTTGCTATGAAGCTAAACCGTGTTCTCCCATTTGTTAGTTGATGTCTCAGAAGAGTAAGATGACATGTTTTGTGTTACTATCTTTTGCAGCAAAGACTACTTTTCAGATGAGAAGGAGGTTGTTCCATCACTGGAAGGATAGTGCCGAGTGGATTAATGGTTTGAAAACCCTGCTGCCTTGGAGTCGGTCTCTAATTCTCTCTGGGCTGCGGAGATGTGTCGGTTTATCTGAAACAGCAATACATTGTTTTCTTTCCATGTCAAAATTTCTCTGCTGCGCCCAATTGCACCTGTGAGCAGAGTAATTTGAATTTTTTAGAATAATATGCAAATGATCGTTTATGCACTCTGTGCAGAAAAAAATACATGCAAATACATCAGCCAGTCCCTCCGTTTTGCCTTGCTGTTTTGTTCGGTCAGTTCATATCTGGGAAATATTGGCTAACTACTGTAACCTGCTTCCTTTTGTCATGATCATTGATAAGCTAGGGTGTGATTCTGGAAATCAAGGGCGCAGTCAATTCAAACGAGGAAGATTATGTTTCCTGTGAATGCTTTTTATTCTTGGTAACGTGTATATGATATTTTAGAAGATCTACCGCAACAGAGCGAATGTAGTTACGAAAAATATACATCAGTTGCAAATTTCGTCAAGATTGTGTGTCTGAACTTCTGAGAGACTTGCAAAGAGTAACCAGAAAAGTACTCGACCGCTGATACGAGCTACCCATCCTATTTGCGTGTATATACTGAAGATTGTGGGTGAATTTCTAATCAAATGATCATGAGCTCCCTGATGATGCGAACGAGCTATACTCAGTGACTGCTGATATATATGTGCTACCCGTTGTCGGGCGGTCTTCCGGTCAATGCGATCTTGTGGCACCGTGATTCTTCCTCAGTTTGAAAAGTTTTGTGGAATCTGGTAGCGCCAGAGTCCTCCGAACAGCATCGTCAATTTACTTTGGTTCCGGATGCAAAAATTCCCTGGTAAGCTAGAGAACCAGAAGTCAAAGATAAAGGCATAAAGCTAGCCTAAGCAAAACGAAAGCACAAAAGAAGCATCACACTGAAGAACACCTGGTAATATTCTTAGCCGGACTTTCACCGTGCATTTGCATTACCAACACGAGGAACACACGATGACGGAAACACTATTGTCGTTGCCACCCCGACCGGAGCGTGCATATATATATGTGCGTTCGTCCGGGGACCAAATAATCGAGACTGCCTTGAAACTTCTCGCGACACGTTGCCGGCCGCGTTGGCTGGTAGCTCGCGTGCGGCACGCGCGAATCAGAAAAAGGCACATGCAATTATTTCAAACGAGATTGTCCTTGCTTTGGATCGATACTTTGGGCAGCTCGCCTGCAGTTGCCTACCGTGCAATTGCCCTCGATTTGGATTGATACTTTTGATGCAATCTTCCCTAATTTGGATTGACTAGTAACCATGCACGTGCAACGCACGTTTCATACAAATCAACTAATTCATTTGAAATTTGGATCAACTCTCCGTCAAAACTGAATGAAAATTGACTTTGCGCTCTCTCTATCTCGATCACGGCTATCTAGTGTTGGTTTTGTGACGTAGTAATTTATAGCTATACTGGCTAAGCCCATATGTAAAATTTATGTGGGCAAAGATGGGAATACATGTTGATATATTATTGGTATTTCATAATATAATTGCAATTTATTTTCACAAAAGTCTTAATTGTTATACCACATTCACACCGAACATGTCTATTTATTCGACAAATTGGACCCCCGTGTGACAGTCTTATTTTTCCTAGGACTGCTATCATCCATTAACCTGAAACCTTCTATTACTGAAATAGCCAAATAGGTCACCTGTATAGAATATTGGAGCAATGGTCGGGAGGACAGTGCCAACCAATATTTGTAGCACAGGAAGGGGTTGCAATCGGAGAGCACTGAAGCAAGAATCAACTCTTTGCATATGTCAATCTACTGACCATTGTCTTCTTTGCATACATCTTCATGAACAATTACAACCTAAGTAGTGCATACATGAAGGGCGACGTATCCAGTGAAAACTGGTTTTCAGTGCAAACTTGCAAACTTCCGTTCTGGGCCATTGGATGCATCGCGGACGGCACAGATCAAAAGTGGGATCTCTAATCAGCAACTTAAACACTAATTAACAAATAACCCCTGCTCTTAACCACGATCCTGCACGAGATTCTCCTCACGCGATGCGGCGGCGCTGCCCTCGACATGATGGCCGACGCGACGATCCCCCACGTGAGCCGGCGACCACCTTGAATCCCTCACGCGACGGCGACTAGCGCTTCCCCTCGGACCAGCGAAGCGTGACGCAGCGGCGACCTGGCGAGTGCTGAGCTGCTCCCACGCGACGGCGGCTCGCCTGTGCGCGACTAGAACGGCGGTGCGGCCACTGCGACGTCAATCCTGCCGAGACGATGCCCCGATTCAGTTAGTTGAATCGGACTTAGTTGCTGCAAGTTTTGCTCCTGTAATTTTTTTAGTGCAGGCGCAGTTTAGTTGCGGCATTAATCTTCCATGGACACTATAAACAGACTGGAAAGATTTGTTGTGCTTTGTAATGCAACTGTAATACAATATTCAGAAATTCAAATGTTAGTAAACGAAGGAAAACATTTAGAAAACATGCAACACATGAACTTCTTGGACTGCCCGAAAACCACTACTGATTTGGGAAGCTTCAGCACCAGGTTGGAGTGGACGCATTATACGATTCTGAACGGAGAACCATTGTGAATCTTCCACAAATGGGGCCGCTGTTAGCCCCCTTTAAGGGTGTATTGAAGGTATATATAGATTAATCGGAGGAGGATGTATTTCTACATTGGGTTCAGGCTTCATCTATAATGCATCGAGGTTCAGCCATTGCTTCGTTTCATTGAAAAAATTAATCATGAGAAGAAAAGAGATTGCGCAGCTGTGCGGGGATACAAGGAGGCAGATGCACGGCAGTGGAGAGAGCAGCAGTGAGTCCGTCGATTACGAGGGAAGGCGGTGACGCTTGCTCCGTAGACCGCGCAGGGCACGGCATGGTGCCGGTCGTGGCCGATGTGTGCTCCGGCGCCGGCGGAGGGAACATCATCGTGCCAGTTGCGCGAGTCGCGGATGGAAGTGTACACAAGAGTCGTCGGCGTGATGATCGCCGAGGGAGTTGCGGCGAGCGGAGGTCGAGTTTCCAACTTTCCATTGCCGCAAGATCGGAGACGAACCGATCCGCCATGAACTTTCCAAGGAGATCGTGGTTAAGAGCAGGGGGTTATTTGTTAATTAATGTTTAAGCTGATTAGAGATCCCACTTTTGATCTGTGCCGTCAGCGATGCATCGAATGGCTACGAATGGAAGTTTGCAAGTTTGCACTGAAAACCAGTTTTCACTGGATACGTCGCCTACATGAAGATCTGAATCTCCATCTCTCTACAAGAACAATCTGTACAACCTAAGCTGAATTTCCAATATTTAAATTTCCGAGTTACAACGTCGAGTGTTGGTGTGAGCAAGAGAAACGATTGGTGAAGCCTGAAGGGGAGCACCAGGACTGACCACAAGTCCACAACTGATCGATCCTGGACTCCTGGAGGCTGGAGGGGAGCAGCAGGTCAGCGATAGAAAGGGAGCAGCAGCTCTAGCAATACGTCGGCGCCGAAGAGGAACAACATGTCGGGGCTGAAAGGGAACAGCAGGACGGCCGCAGAAGATCGAGCTCCGGCCGGCGAGCTCGAGCTCGGCACGATCCAGACCAATTAGTTATTTGGTGGCCGGGCTCCCCCTTCTGGCCTCCTCCATGGAACGGAACCACGGGCGGAGTTAGGGGCAGGGACGGCGCGGCCGACGGTCGGGGAGAGGGAGGACGCCGTAGGTCCGCCGGAAGAGGAGAGAAGGATGATGAGGGCATGAAAGGGGACACACCTGCGCCTCCGTTGAGCTCCGTATGTCGCCTTCCTTATCTTCTACCCCCGCGGGGCCCGGGCCACGTCGAGCAGCAGGCGAGCTTGCCTCGCCAGCCAACCAACAGGGGTCGACGGCGACCACGATGCGACACTCACATGTCAACGGTGGCGGACTCGATGGAGCCACGCGCGACAAATCGGGGAGCACGATGCGCCGTTGTTGGATGGAAGACGGGGAGGCGGAAGGGTTCGAGAAATTGGGGCGGAGGATGAGGACAGCACGACGGCTGCCTCGCCCAAATATGATTTCTGTTGCGGCACCGCAATTCTGGGCGAAGACCCGCGCCACCGCCCGATGATTTAGGTCTGGCGCATCCACCTCCGCGGAGTCGGCAGTCTGGCTGTTGCCCAAGGAATTGGGGCCGGCACGCCTCTAACCTCGCCGCCCCGTGAGGGCCCTAACCTCCACCGCGCGCCGCCCTGGGAGCAGGGGCGGCGCCACCAGGGGGCGAGGTGGGGCGGCCGCCCCCTCAACTTTTGTGTTTTTTTTTACTATAGGTATTCAATATGTATCTACGCTCAATATACATCAAAGTGAGGGATAAAAAAAGAAAAAAACTGGCAGAACGACCGTCTCTGGTCTGACTCGACCAAATCCTCTGCTCCATTCCCCTGACTCGCGCCGTCGCAAATCCCACGCCCTGCCCGCCGCGAAGCCCCGACGCCCCGCCGCCAGTCCCTGCCCCAGCGCAACTGCACAAATCTCAAGAGGACATGCCATGAGCAGGTTAATTTCTTCTTTCGATTTGAGGTTTTATATTTGATGCCTACTTGTATAGTGATTAGTGAGTAATAGTGTGCAGGAGATTGCTCAAAGATTGATTTTGATTTCAATATTGTAGTACACTCAACAAGCAAATGTTTCTGAAATTTTTGATCTAGCAAATGTGGTTGCCGATCCTGAAATTCGGAGACCAATTGATGAATATGCTACCTCTGAAATCAACATGGATTCAACTTAATGGTATGGTACTATCTTCTTATCAAAATGTAGCACTATTTTTTATGTAGTCAGTTTGTACTTGTGATTTATGCAATATGAAATTGTGGACACTTTCGGCAATTATATTGTGAGACTTCGACTTATTTACATTGTGGATTACAGGTGTTGTCAAAAAAAAAATTCGCCGGTGGCACACCTTTTACTGTTCGTCCCCCCTCGTCTCAATTCCTGGCTCCGCCACTGCCTGGGAGGGCCCTTAACTTCCACCTCGCGCCCCTCCTGGAGGGCCCTCGACCTCCGTCGACAGGGAGGATCCCGCGCGCCGTCTCCGGCAGGACCCCGTGCGTCGCCCCATGAATCTTCCCGTGGGCCGCCGTCGGGAGGCCATTGCCCCGGCTTTGCTCCCCACATCGGTGGCGTGGCTACTCCTCCTCCGGCAACGCACCGGCCAGCCCCCGTGAGCCTCCTCGAGGTCGCCGGTCCCGCACCGCCCAGGGTGCCGCCCTGGCGTGCGCCTCCCCGGCTCTGCTCCCCACATCGGCGGCGTGGCTACTCCTCCTCCGGCAACGCACCGGCCAGCCCCCGTGAGCCTCCTCGAGGTCGCCGGTCCCGCACCGCCCAGGGTGCCGCCCTGGCGTGCGCCTCCCCGGCTCTGCTCCCCACATCGGCGGCGTGGCTACTCCTCCTCCGGCAACGCACCGGCCAGCCCCCGTGAGCCTCCTCGAGGTCGCCGGTCCCGCACCGCCCAGGGTGCCGCCCTGGCGTGCGCCTCCAATGGAGACCGCCCAGTCTGGTTCCTCCTCGTCCTCGACGCCCCGGCCCTGCTCGGAACCCGCGTACCATGATAGGCTCATTGCGTTTCTCTTTTTCTCTGTACCGTTTCGGGATTTGTTGATCTGTGTTGAGTTGCTATCTGGACCGTTGATCAATATTCGACGCTTCTGATTCAATGTATTAACATAGCACAACACAAGTTTGCTCTTTTAACAGTAGTATAGATAATATGGGTACCTTAGGTATCTACGAGTACCATGCATGGATGTGTGCATCCAGGCATGTAGAGACCAGGGTCCAGGAGGGTTTGCTGAGTGCGGTGTTTAGTCTCCCGGGTTATATGTAGCCTGGTATTTTGAAAACTTAAAATTACAGTTTTAAGTTTTTTTAAAAAATGAAAAAATCTAAACGTACATAATTGTGAATTCTACCCAGTGTGTGAAAAAGAGACGCAAAACATCTTGTACTTTTGCTGTATAAAAATGAAAATTCCTGGAGTGGTGAAAACAGATTAAAAAACTCTCAAAATTTGGACCCGGACATTCTCTATTCACACACAAAATTTCGTGAAAAGAATATACATTTCTGTGGCTGCGTAAAAAACAAATTTGGATGCTCCAAAATGAATTTGCAGTAGATATATTTTTTGGTCTACTTTACACGTCACAAAAATTTATAATGTCCAGATGTACACCCGACATTTTCTTTTGATTTTTTACATTTTAAAATTTATTTTTTATAACTGGTGCATCTAAACCTTTAAGTCAAAACATCGTGTTCGAAGACCAGCCCTTTGTCTGAAACGCCACCATTGAAATATTATGCCTTGAGATTTTTTTCAACTCAAATTAAGATGGCACAAAAACTACACTAGGACACTAGCAGTGACAAATCATGTTAGGGCATGTACAATGACAGGAAGACACGTCTTTTTTTAGCCGTCCATATCATTTAGAGAAGACAAAATTATAAAATATACAATGCATTATTTCTTATTGCCATCCCCTATAATTAACGAGAAATAATTATATTTAATAGAAAGTGTAGTTCTAAGGAGGACAAATGACACAATGGTAAAATTTGTCTTCTCTTATTTCATAAGAGATCATCTCTTATCTAAGGGAAGACAACCTCATCTTTCTTCTTTCTCTCTCCTCTAACTAGACAAATATTTTACATGTCAACTCTAAGTAAAGCCTGACGTCACCCCATTATGCATACCCTTAGGGCTTATTCGGTTAATACCCTCCCCGAGTGGATAGGAGGGGGTTAGGAGGATTTTGACTAGGACTAGTGTGGAATTTAAGCACTCAATCCATTTCAAAATTTAGCAAGCCGAACAAGCCCTCGGATAGAGTACGGCCGAGCATCTTCTGGCATCTAACCTGACAGACCCATCAGAGTTAAAGAAAAAAAGATTACGTGTTTAGAGCGCTCTGTTCCAACTACAAGCAGCAAGGTCACTCCGCTGATGGACACGTCCCATTTCGAAAAGACTCCACTAGCCCCGGGCCGCCTCTCCGAGAACCCCATCAGTTCTGTATTATTAACAAAAATCCTTGTGGCATTTGATAGCTTTGCTATCTAACCAGAGAAAGGCACTTCCATGTGGCGGATTAAATAACACAAGAGTTATCCCTTTCTACAAAGAGGTCGACTTTAGAAGCAACACTTAAAAGGCCATGGAAACTTAGTATGGGGGGCATCAATAATTGTATACCCTCCAAGATAGTTGTACGGGCAGCGAGCTACAAGAAACTAAGTGAACGGTACACGAAAAATGATGAATATACGGGTATACTTTGTGAAGAAAAGATAAAAAAATGCGGAATGGGAATTTCCTAAGAACCTGAAAAATAAATGCCATAAAATCATGAGAGGAACATGGTCTCTGTCCAAAACAAGAACTTCCACAATTGCAATAAGGATGTTTTTCATCCCCATCTCCTAATACTTCTTCCAAGTCCCCTTTTTGATAAGTCTCCTCTCTCCGATGCGAAGTCCGCAAATGTGCACGTGGAAGGCATTGTCAGTACGACGGGTCAGGAGTACATTGTTGTTGTTGCGACGTAGTTGAAGCCGTCGGGTCGTGAGCGCGATAAGTAATGTATGATGACGATCACTTTGTTCAGTGGTGTGCTTTATGTTTGTGTCGTATTTATTCGGCATCCCCGGTACCCTTGTAAGTGTAATACCCCAGATTTGTAAAACATATTTTATATAAAAAAAACAAAAAAAATGGCCAGGACTGATTATTTTAACCACATGTCCTATGGGTAAGACAAATAAATACTAAGCCCAGCCCCGGACAGCTCTCAGTCCTTATCCGGTCCCCTGCCCAGCTGCTCTAGTCCATCCGCCGCCCTTGCGGCCAAAACATCAAGTTCGTCGAAGACTATCCGGCAGCCGGCAGGAGGCGAGCAGGAGCACCGCTCCGCCATACTGAAGACCTCCCCAAGCTAGGTGCGCAGCTTGTACTGACTGGTTTGCGTCTCTATCTAGTCCAGCAGTTTCTTTATTTCCTTCCCAGCGAGCTATTTTAGTCGATCTGAGCATGATTCCCCCGTGTATTTCAGTTCAGTCTAGAAATCATTGGTATGGCTAGATTTATCAGCGGATTAGGCTGAGGGTAATATTTATACCTAGTACATCTCCTATCTATCAGAGGCGTGTAGATCCATTAATCCTGGTAGAACTGCTCGCTATGACTTCCGATGGTTCTAGTTCTTCTGGTCTCAAATTAATCCTCGCACAAATTTGGAACACACGCACTAGCCTGGTAGTAGGCATGGCCGGCATCAGTAGTAGCTGCCTGCTGCCAGCTATTTATGTTTGAAGGCTGCTTTATTTATAAATATAAATACGTGTTTATGACCTGATGGTTAACTATGTAGTACAACAATAGCTGGGCACGATTTAAAGTATACTGTTACCGTACCGTGTCTAGTATTTCTGAGAGTGATTTCATCAACAGGTGTGAGGATTTCCGGTGCCGATAATAATACTTCTGTTGAACTTTGAGGTTAAGGCAAGTGCATGACGAACCTCACCTCCTTATACTTGGTTGATGTTTGCTGTGCTTCCAGTGTGCTTGATTCTTACTTGATGTTTCTTCGATTCAATATTCTTTTTCTAAACTCCACGGGTTCGCAGATTGGTAAATTCCGAGCCAATAATGTGGCAGATTGGTAAATTCCGAGCCAATACTGTGGCAGGTCGGTAAATTCCGAGCCGACACGTTGGTAAATTCCGAGCCAACACTGCCTTCACATGATGATTAACTCCCCGTCACATGTGCTAAAACCCGATGTGCAGTTTTCAGAACATTGTGTGATTCTGAGAGAAGTTCAAATGATGTTCATTGTCTGATCTCTTTATGGTTCCATATTGTACTTGCTGAGTATTTTTATACTCACCTTTGCATTTTCATTTGGTTTTCAGGTACTAAATAAGTGACATGCATGGGACATGGGCGTAGCACACTTATTTCTTTTGGCACATCACATATATTCATATAATCCATGGCGGACACCTATAATTTTATATCAGTTTTGATGGACCGTTGTATTATCGTGTCTATCAACTTACTAGTATTTTGGTGAATCATGTGGATGTTTTTTTTGTAGTTAATGTCGTTACATATCCTCTTATTAGCTGCTTGTCATGGATGTCCGTTTATCCAAGAAAAACTCTGTCAAAATCTTCAATATTCTCCATACTTCAAAGATCTTGTTGAACCGTGGTAGCATCTCAGGTAGTGATTATACCTGGGGTGTTATAGTTGGTATCAGAGCCTAGGCTTCAGATCTCTAGAGTAGGTTATGTTGACTTACGATACAATAAATCTAAAATTTTGTTGGATGGTTAAACAATTAAAATTTGTGTTGTATCTTGCCTAAACAACTAAAACTTGACTTTGTAACAACTTAAAACTTACACACTGGTGCACAACTAGGATGGGTTCTAGGTCAAGCATTGCATAACATTTCTGTGGAATATCCTTTTGTTGTTGTTTGTCTTATCCTTCGAATTTTGGCGCCGCTAAGAGCTATGCCACGATAGCAGCTAGAGGGGGCCGATGTGGTTGTAGACGTCGTGGTCGCCGCAATGGCCATTTGGAGGAATCAGATGCGGAGGTTGAGCATAGCCATAATCAAGAGATGGACACCAACGGATGCTGCAAGTTGGCTTCGTACCATGGAGAAATATATGGATGTATTACTGATGACGCCACGAGACATAGTTATCTATGTGGCTTTTCAGCTGAAGGGTCTCGCCGATGTTTGGTGGGAGGGAGTTTGTGCAGCCTGGACCTCAGAATGGTATGACATTCCCCTGTAGAAGTGGCAACCTTTGACCTGCATAGGAGACACGGTAAGGATGAACCTACGTCGGGTTTCGAGTGTTTCACATTCAGAAAAGATAGGCCTCTTGATGTGATCAAGCAGAGGGAGCTTATATTGATAAATGAACTACTTTCATTTTTCTAACTACCCAAAGTCTTGAGAGTAGAATTCAAGGGCGAATTCCATTGAAGGGGGGGAGAATGTAATACCCCAGATTTGTAAAACATATTTTATATAAAAAAACAAAAATAAATAAATGGCCAGGACTGATTATTTTAACCACATGTCCTATGGGTAAGACAAATAAATACTAAGCCTAGCCCCGGACAGCTCTCAGTCCTTATCCGGTCCCCTGCCCAGCTGCTCTAGTCCATCCGCCGCCCTTGCGGCCGAAACATCAAGTTCGTCGAAGACTATCCGGCAGCCAGCAGGAGGCGAGCAGGAGCACCGCTCCGCCATACTGAAGACCTCCCCAAGCTAGGTGCGCATCTTGTACTGGATTTCCTTCCCAGCGAGCTATTTTAGTCGATCTGAGCATGATTCCCCGTGTATTTCAGTTCAGTCTAGAAATCATTGGTATGGCTAGATTTATCAGCGGATTAGGCTGAGGGTAATATTTATACCTAGTTCATCTCCTATCTATCAGAGGCGTGTAGATCCATTAATCCTGGTAGAACTGCTCGCTATGACTTCCCATGGTTCTAGTTCTTCTGGTCTCAAATTAATCCTCGCACAAATTTGGAACACACGCACTAGCCTGGTAGTAGGCATGGCCGGCATCAGTAGTAGCTGCCTGCTGCCAGCTATTTATGTTTGAAGGCTGCTTTATTTATAAATATAAATACGTGTTTATGACCTGATGGTTAACTATGTAGTACAACAATAGCTGGGCACGATTTAAAGTATACTGTTACCGTACCGTGTCTAGTATTTCTGAGAGTGATTTCTATTAAATTGATGCACTAGCCAATTATCCCATAAGTCCGAACTGATGGAAAGAGCTGTGCAATATATTTATTTCTAACACTCCCCCTCACGTCTAGGCTGTGGACGTTCTCACGAGCCTAGTACGTGGACTTAGGGTGTTCGCAGATATTTATTTTAATACTGCGCTGGCCAGGATTTGAACTCTAGACCTCTGGCTCTGATACCATATTAAATTGATGCACTAGCCAATTATCCCATAAGTCCGAACTGATGGAAAGGGTTGTGCAATATATTTATTTCTAACAATTTCATCAACAGGTGTGAGGATTTCCGGTGCCGATAATAATACTTCTGTTGAACTTTGAGGTTAAGGCAAGTGCATGACGAACCTCACCTCCTTATACTTGGTTGATGTTTGCTGTGCTTCCAGTGTGCTTGATTCTTACTTGATGTTTCTTCGATTCAATATTCTTTTTCTAAACTCCACGGGTTCGCAGATTGGTAAATTCCGAGCCAATAATGTGGCAGATTGGTAAATTCCGAGCCAATACTGTGGCAGGCCGGTAAATTCCGAGCCGACACGTTGGTAAATTCCGAGCCAACACTGCCTTCACATGATGATTAACTCCCCGTCACATGTGCTAAAACCCGCTGTGCAGTTTTCAGAACATTGTGTGATTCTGAGAGAAGTTCAAATGATGTTCATTGTCTGATCTCTTTATGGTTCCATATTGTACTTGCTGAGTATTTTTATACTCACCCTTGCATTTTCATTTGGTTTTCAGGTACTAAATAAGTGACATGCATGGGACATGGGCGTAGCACACTTATTTCTTTTGGCACATCACATATATTCATATAATCCATGGCGGACACCTATAATTTTATATCAGTTTTGATGGACCGTTGTATTATCGTGTCTATCAACTTACTAGTATTTTGGTGAATCATGTGGATGTTTTTTTGTAGTTGATGTCGTTACATATCCTCTTATTAGCTGCTTGTCATGGATGTCCGTTTATCCAAGAAAAACTCTGTCAAAATCTTCAATATTCTCCGTACTTCAAAGATCTTGTTGAACCGTGGTAGCATCTCAGGTAGTGATTATACCTGGGGTGTTATAGTAAGTTTGGCAGTGCTTCGGTGCTAGCTCTGCTAGGTGGTTTGCCTATTGTGTAGGTTTTCGCCCGGTTTCACCGCAATTAAGCGAGCAGTTCAAGTCTCTGCACTATCTTCTCTTATTGACGAATATCAGAGCTATGTTGTTGTCATCGAAAAAAATATTGCTACAAGTTGCTCATAAGACGATGAAGAAGACGGCGACTACATGTGGCTTCGCCTCCAGGGTCAATTTTTTCGTCACCAAAGCCAACATCTATAATGTTAGAGCTTTGGACCTGGTAAAGAGAAGATAGACAATGGTGACACATGGTTATAGGGTGGTGGCGGCATCATAAGAGCATGGTGATGTGTGGGAAGATTGTTGGACCTGATTTGGCAGATGTGGTTGCTAAATACATAGGGGAAAGTAAAGGGGTCGATAACGATACATGAGAACAGTGGCGGGAGAAAGTGGTTAGCACACATGAAGAGGGAGAGTAGAAGATTGGGACGTTTGGACACTGAATGGTGTGTCGCCACCGTTAGAGTACCTTTTGTTTCTTACAACTAGAGGACCGTACCTTCGGATATGAACATAATTGTTACCTCAGGTAAAAAAGACATAATTGTTACCTCGCTGCTAGGTGAAAAAAGAAAACAGCTCAGACCATATAACATCGAGTTAATGGCACCCGCGGTCACACAACTCGACGCCAATGTGCACTTAAGTCACACTTCTCCAGAATGTGATTATTTGGTCACACAACTCGACAAGTGCGTGCACGCAGGTCACTGGCCCCACTTGTCAGTCTGTTTTGGACGGTAAATTTTCAGAAAACCCCCTGGAGTAATATTAATTTTACAAAATGGTCCCCTTGGAGGACCATTTTGTAAAATTAGAAGGACCATTTTGTAAAATTAGGAGGACCATTTTGTAAAATTAATATTACTCCAGGGGTTTTCTGAAAATTTACCGTCCAAAACGGACTGACAAGTGGGGCCAGTGACCTGCGTGCACGCACTTGTCGAGTTGTGTGACCAAATAATCACATTCTGGAGAAGTGTGACTTAAGTGCACATCGTCGACGAGTTGTGTGACCGCTGGTGCTATTAACTCTATAACATCGGTATTCGCGACACGACACTTACTTCGGAGAGGGATTATACGTTCCGGCTGAACACAAGGAAGTGAAACCTTCACACAAATGTTGCTCCAATTTGAGTAGAGTACAGATGTTCTCCAAACAGTATAGAACATGTAACGTCCACACTGCACGTGACCGAACTAATAATTACTTAACTGCAAGCGTTCGGCCGAACCGAACGTGTAGGGCCCGATGGATTCGATGGTCGGGACTGAAACCGTGTCGGGCCGGCTCGTCGCTTTGCCAAGGTGAAACGCGCGCGCGGAAGCGAACCGTCTCCCCCGCCTCGCGCACGCATCTCGCATTCTCGCGTCTCCCTCTGTTCCGTTTCCGTTTCCCACTCCAACAGCCACAGACACTCGCACTCACGCGCGCGTATAAATACCGCAGGCACGGACGCACTCGTAGACGGACACGGCAAGCCTGCGAACTCAAACCGACGCCAGTTCAGGAGAAGACAATCGATCCATCATCCATCTGCAGCAGCACGCGAAAAGCCTTAGCGCCCTTCCAGATATCATCCCACACGCGTACGTCGTCCTACAGCCATGAGGTTCGCGTGCTTCGGCGGCGCGGCGGCCGTGGCCGACGAGGCGGCAGAGGCGGTTGCTCGCCACAGCCGGCGGAAATCTCTCTTCGGCAACAAGGGCCAAAAGTCGCCGTCGCGGTCCAAGGCGTCGTCGGGCCGCCGGGATACGGACTTCCACATCTACATGATCGCTGCGGGGAAATCACAGTCGCCGTCGTCCTCCGTGCCGTCCTCGTCGGCGCTGAGCACCGCGGCGTCGCTGGACTCCGCCTACTCCTCCTCCTTGTCCTCGTCCCGCTCCTCCTCCCGGTCCTCCTCCTCCTCCTCGTTGTCGTCGCTTGACGCGACGCCGCCTCAGCCGGCCAGGAAGCGGGCGCAGCCGGACGAGCACAAGGGGTCCCCTGCGGCCGGCGCGGCGGCGGTGCTGGTGTGCCTCGTGATGATGACGTTCGGCGGCCGGCTCGCGGCCACGCTGCTCACCGCGGCGGTGCTCTGCTTCTTCCCGCGCCGGTGGCCTGCCAGCATCCTGCCCCGTGGCGTGCGCGTGCCGTCGTCGCCGGAGCACGTCGTGGCGTCGAGGAGGGAAGCGGAGACGATCAACATCAAGGCGGTTACGGATGGGTTCCTTGTCAGGAACCGCAACAAGTTCATAATTTGCCCTTAAGTCCCTTTTTCTATTTGTCTTTTTCCCATGTAAAGAAATCAAAATAGTGTTTTTTTGTCCGACAGATTATGAAATTCGGATTACTAGAACTTGCACTGCAAAACGTTTGTAGAATATAGTATCTTTCCACATATTCAAATTACAATAATGGGTTCCTTGCCGATTCTAGAGTTGGTATAAACGACACTGTGGATACTGCGATCAGAAGAAAGTGCGGTTCGCACGTACCCTGCTTTAAAAATAAAATAAAAATCCAATTGCGGGCGGCAACTGATCCCATCATGCGTGCTGCATGGGTAGCTAGTGGAAACGAAACTATGGCCCGACTCTGCAATTTCTATGCTTGCGGACAAGAAGCTTTTAGGGGACCTTGCAAATCATTGGTTCCTTTACGCAATTTCACTCGTGTTCTTAGTGCTCTCTCTTTTTCATGCTTGGCATGAAGACATGTAACTGGCTGAGTGAAATTTCATAACCAATTATTGGGGAGAGGACTTGCTCCTGACGGTCTACAATTTTCACTTTTTGATTGAGTCTCTTCTCTTGCCACTAATTACATTATTTTATCGCAAAGCGAACTACACTCACTTAATTTATGAGGAAAAAAATATCTTCCTCGCCTTCTTCCTTGGTCGTCATTAATTTTCACCAATGTCGAAAGAGACAATAGCCAGTATACCACTAGTCAAAACCGAAAGTTCCAAAATAACATTGGAAAAACTAAAGTTGCCCAAATACCATTGCAATTTGGTTTTTCATTCCAAAATACCACTAGACACAAATTGAGAGCAGATGGCACAAAAAGAAGACATTTGTGCCCTTACCTCTTCGGACACACACGTTCTCTAATTCCAGCAGCATATTAAGAACAACAATGCATCATCCTCTAAATATAATTACATGTTTAAAGCAACATTCTAACAGCATTTCAGCATCACATTGACAGCAAATAAACAACACTTTGACATCAGCACTTTTAACAGCATTTCAGTAGCACAACAACATGTCAAGACAGCACTCACCAGCATTTTTTACAACATTTCAGCAATAGTTTTGACATCATTTCAGCAGCTTTCTTACATCATTTCAGCAAAATCACCAAAAGTAGTACTTTTTCTCCTTGTTCAAAGTACAACATTGTCACGATAAATTCAACAAAAGTGCTATTCTCTTGAATTTGAGGACAATTTCTATCATGGATATGAGTGGGTACCACACTGTTAGCAATTATTCCCTCATCATCGTCCGGTACATATTGTTCATCATATGAATTATCAACATCTAATCTTCCCAATGGAATCCTTGTAGGAGGTACCTCAGCCTCATTTTCAGGAGGCTTCACATGGGCTGGCTTCTCCTTCACCTCCTCCTCAAATTGCACAGGCTCATCATCCTCATACTCCCCTGCATAGGATTGGTTCGGCCAAGCAAAAAATGGAGCATGAACCGGCACATCATTCTCCTCATCACTCCTGACATGAGTAGCAGATTCATTGGTTTTGCTCTCAATGGTCACACCGAATCTTACAATTCTTGAATCGCTGCATCTATCAAACAATTCTGCTATCTCTGACTCGGCAATTAAAGGAACAGTGTTGCCTTTGTTTCCATACCAAATTGTCATTCTCTGATCAGTAGACCACCGAAACTGCTCCTCCACGGCCTGTGTTATCTGTGCCACAGACAGGCCCCGACCCGCCGCAAAATCCCATGTTTTGCCCCTTCGATACACTCTTCGACCCTCCACAATTGTCAAGAAAGACTGGACATCAATTTTTATTTTGAAAGTGTCCATCGATCAACTCTGAAACATACAAATCAGGGCCAATTCTTAACATGTTGTAGCTGTAGCGTGTACATCCCTACCAAAAACAACCAAAAAGATGGGAACTTTTTTCATACCTTCACGTCCGTGTCGAAATCAGCGAGGTCGGTTGGCACGAGGCGTCGGCGAGCTTGGGAAAGCGTGGGGGCGTCGAGGACGAGGTAGGCGAGGCCGAGGGCGCTTGCTGGGCGACGGCAAACAGGTCACTGATTAGAGCCCGTGGCCGCGACGAGCTCCTGGGACGAGTAGGTGTAGAGAAGGGCGTCGGAGAGAGGCGCAGTCGGCCGTGGATGCGACGAACTCCTAGGCCGAGTGGGGGTAGAGCAGGTCGCCGGAGGGAGGCGTCGTCTGTGGCCGCCACGAGCTCCTCGGTCGAGTGGAGCAGAGAAGGGCGCCATAGGGAGGCGCGATCCACGGGCGACGAGCTATTGCCGGCGGAACAAGTCAGGGAGGAGAGAGTGAGTGCTGGCCGCCGGCCGGCCGCGCCGCCATGCTTGGACGAGAAGAGGTGTGGTCTGTGGAGAATTTGGTCGATTCAGCTCCGCTCCTGGCGTTTTGGCTTCTACTAGTAGTACATGAGGGTATTTTGGCCATTCTGAAAAAACTGACAGTCAACACACGGTTTGACTCTTTGACTACTTACGGGAGTGTTATTGTGGCATCAAAAGCTTTAACGGCAGTGCTATTTTGGCAACTTTGGTTTTTTCGGTGTTATTTTGGAACTTTCGGTTTTGACTAGTGGTATACTGGCTATTGTCTCATGTCGAAAAAGGCGAGGAGGGTGCTCTTATAGACCCTTTTGAAGTGACACCTACTACGTGTTGTGCAAATGTTTCCCATTAATCCTCCACCTCTGCACACAGACCAATTCCGACAAAAAACTGTGAATTATGCCATAGTACGGTGACCTCCCAAATTGTTTTGGAGTAGCGACGGTCGAAAATTATGTGCATCACAGTTTCGAGGTCGAGTGGCCGAAGAAGGCTATACCCTAGTGGCAAGGGGATCGAGACCATCCAAAGTCAGTTTTGTAGCGCAAGTCAAGCAAAAATCCTACAATGGGGAGAGATAGGCCCTCCAATCAAAAGGGCAAGGTCTCCACGTGATGGATCCAGCAAACATGTTCTTTTAACCACCTAAAGTGCCTAGTTTCAGGCAGCTCATGCCAGGACCTCTAGAAATATGTTGACATCTCAACTGGTGTTTACATTCGTATTTGCATCAATCTTTAGCAGGTTAATGTCGGAATCACGGGAAATAGGATATTTTTAAGTCAGTTTACAAATGACCCTTGCCCATAGTTTTGGGTTCCGAAGAATAAAACCAATCACGAACTAGTTCGGCCGAAAAGATGGTCACTCAAATAATTTTATAATATGAGGCGGAACTCAAAACACACAAACAACAAACATTATCATAGTCTTTAGGAAAGTAGTTCCTTCCAAGATTGTTTGTTGGTTCCCTGCGTGTAGCAGCATTATTATTTTTTATTTTTAAAGAAAAACTTTATCACTTTGTTTGATTTCCGGAAGAACGTACATAACATTCAAAAAACAACTAAACCCTAACCTTTGCCCCTTACATGATGCAGGAAAAAAATCCCTTGAAGCTATTCCAAAATAATTCGAACGTTCTAAAATAAACAAGTGATTTTACTGTTTTAAGAAAATTAGGGAGATTTTTTTAGGGTGAGTTTATATTTCTTAATAATATATCAAACTGAATTGATTTTTTGAGCTTATCTTCTTTGTTTCAAACTAAGCAGGTCTTTTTTGGATTTGCGGTACCAAGAAAAGAGAAAAGAGGCTTTAAACCATTTCGAATGGATATATTGTTTTTCAATACATTGGTGCATGCAGAATTGGTTCTCTGCTCGCTGGTGTTTCTCATTTAGGCGGAATATTCTTCAGTGGGAGTCAACGTTCTCGTCGACAGCGAGACGCCTGGGGTGACTTCGTCAATCTCAAGACCCAACCGCCGGCTCAGTCTCTCGGAGGTGCTCATAGGGGTAGCGTGTGCGTGTGTACGTTCATAGCGGTGAGTGTGTGCGCGTGTATGTGATCGTCTGCATTATACTGTGTTTCGCAAAAAAAATTGGTTCTCTGCTTCTAACCGTGTCAACCCTACCATGAGAGGACAGGAGAGGAGCGGCCATTCGTAACCGTTCAAATTGACACCTATTTTTAGACGTATCTCCATTTGTCTCGGCCTCGCGCGCCGGCGCCAACCTCTGTCCTCCTCCTCGTCTGTCCGCCATTCCATCGTTTGCCTCTCTGACGCACCACCATAGGTACCCAACTGGTTAATCCCTCATCGACGTCCTCCTCCATTTCTCTTGAGACCGGAAGAGGCGGCCTCTCTCTGGTCAGGGAGGAGGGGGCCACAAGGTTAATTCTCAACATGTGTCTGGAGCTGGATAGAGTCCTGATGTTGCGAGCCGCCGTGCTTGCCACCGTCGTTGGCCTCGCTGCCGCTGCCGGATTCATCTCAAGTTGGTCCACGGTCATCCTCGTTATGTCGCTTGATAATGAATCTGATTGACGTGATTCAGTTTTCTGGATACGTGGTTTGATCTGTCTGACCGATCCGCCGCATGGATGCAGATGATGCACTTCACTCGCACAGCGCCGCCGGCCGGAGCTTGCTACAGACCAAGAAGGGTAAGTAAAATCTTTCACTCTCCTCTCGCACATTTCCTGTTCTTGGGAGATTTGTGCCCTCGATCACAAGCTGGCTGACATTGCCCGGTGATTCCCCGCACGCGGCACGCAGATTGCCCGGTGACCTTCGAGGGGGCGAACTACACGCTCATCACGAGCCGCTGCAAGGGTCCCCTGTACCAGCCGGCGCTGTGCTGCTCGGCGCTCACGGACTTCGCCTGCCCCTACGGAATCTACATCAACGACGTCTCCACTAACTGCGCCGCCACCATGTTCAGCATGATCCACCTCTACGGCAAGTACCCCACAGGGCTCTTCGCCAACACCTGCAAGGGGGACAACAACGGCCTCAAATGCCCCGACGACGTCCCGCAGGTCCAGCCGGGCCAGGAGGGCAAGAGCTCTGCCGCCGTTGCTAACGTTGCGCAGGCGGCGCTCGTCGCGGCCGGCGCCGTCGCGTTGTCTATGCTCATTGTATTGTCCTCGTGATCGGAGCTGCCGAGCCTAACCGGCTGGTCGCCATGATCAGAAAGCACTCGTGTATGCGCTTGTGCGTTCAGTTCCATCTGTTGCATGCATGCATGAGTTTCCGGTCATATGTAAATTCTCAACCCTTCACATGGTGGTTTTTTATTAGAAACGGGGAAATCCCCAGCCTCTGCATCGATTGATGCACACAGCTGAAATTATTATAAGATTCAGGAGGTTCTCAAAGTTTACAACTCAAGCATCGCATAAGGTTGAGACATGTATCAACCATCTAAAAAGGGACAACATTTAGACCACTACGCCTGGAGTCGTCTAGAAAGCTGCCACGTAGCCCGGGAAAAGAAGCCCTGAGCGACCATCAGGAGCCGGGCAGACCCAGTAACCATAAGTTCTCGCTGGTCCTGGGGCAGAAGATACGCCCATAGCTGAATCCAATGGGCTGACATATGGATAACCTGCATGATATGGAAATTCGAAGATCTATTAAAAACAAGATTGTTTCGACAATTCCAAATTGACCAACATATCGCTGAGACGCCAATGCGAATTCTATCTTTGGTCTTCTTATCAATACCATTCAACCAATTCCCAAACATATTTGTGATATTAGTTGGAGGTGGAATATTGTAAGTGCTAAAAACAACACGCCAAACGAGTTGAGCAAATGGGCAGGAAATAAAAAGGTGTTCAGTTGTCTCCTCCAAACCACAAAAAGAACACTTTGTACATCCTTTCCACTTTCTTTTAGCCAGGTTATCCTTAGTTAGCAAGACTTTTCTATTAAGGAACCACATAAAAATCTTTATCTTCAAGGGTATTTTTAATTTCCACAAATATTTGTGTAAGTACGCCGTATGCCCATTCATCAAATCCTCATACATCGATTTAACGGTGAATTTACCATTTGTAGTTAGACTCCACACAAAAGTGTCATCATTGTCCGTTAAATTAACATCCATCAATCGGAGGCAAAGTTGAGACCAAGCATCCCATTTGTCTCCGAGTAAAGCCCTTCTAAAACCAATGTTCAGAGGGGCTGCAGCGGCCAAAACATCGTGAACAGAAACGTTTTTCCGTTGGGTAATGTTGTAAAGTGATGGATATTGATGCATTAGAGGTGTGTCACCTAGCCAAGTATCTTCCCAAAATCTAGTAGATGCCCCATTTCCAATTTTAAATGAGCCTCTACTAAAGAAATCTTCTTTGACCCGCATGAGACCTTTCCAAAAGGGGGAATCAGTCGGGCTGATTTCAACTTGAGCTAGTGTTTTACTATGTAGATACTTATTCTGCAGTAGCTCCTGCCACATACCTTCCTCATTTAACAACTTAAATAGCCATTTGCTAAGTAGACACTTATTTTTCAAATCAAGGACCTCAATTCCAAGCCCTCCTTGATCTTTGGGTCGACAGATTATGTTCCACTTTGTTAATCTATATTTTTGCTTATGCTCATCGCTTTGCCAAAAGAAGCGTGACCTATAGTAATCAAATCTCTTCCGTACCCCAATGGGTACCTCAAAAAAAGAAAACATAAACATGGGTAGGCTGGTTAATACCGAATTTATCAACACTAACCTATCCCCATATGAGAGCATTTTCCCTTTCCAGCATCCTAGTTTGTCCGCAAAACGACATTCGATAGGATACCATTCAGCATTGCGTAACTTTCTATAATGGATAGGAACTCCCAAATATTTGAAAGGTAGGGACCCCGACTCACATCCAAATATTTGTCTATATTGATCCTCTACCTCTTTCGCCTTACCAAAACAGAAGATTTCGCTTTTGTGGAAATTAATTTTGAGGCCGGAGAGTTGCTCAAAAATACAGAGTATTAATTTCATATTTACCGCCTTTTCTAAATCGTGTTCCAAAAACAAAATAGTGTCGTCCGCATACTGTAGAATAGAGACCCCATCCTCAACAAGATGAGGTATTAGTCCCCCTACCTGTCCATCTTCTTTCGCCCGCGCAATAAGAATGGCCAGCATATCAACGACAATATTAAAAAGCATTGGAGACAAAGGATCTCCTTGTCTAAGGCCTTTTTTAGTTTGAAAATAATGACCAATGTCATCATTAACTCTGATACCTACACTTCCTCTTTGAATAAATTGCATAACTGAATTACACCAATGTTGTGCAAAACCTTTCATACGCAAAGCTTGTTGGAGAAATGGCCACTTTACCTTATCATATGCCTTCTCGAAATCAATTTTAAAAAGTACACCGTCCATTTTCTTACGGTAAAGTTCATGAATTGTTTCATGGAGTACAACTACTCCTTCCAAAATGTGCCTCCCAGGCATGAAGGCGGTTTGAGTAGGTTTAATAACTTTTTGGGCAATTCCACCAATCTTTTGACTCGTTCTTTTAACGCTAGATCGGGTTTGTGTGGACATACAGCATGCACTAACTAGCATCTCTTAAGTGCTCTGGTGCAGTAAACTCCTAGTTCAGCATAAAGAAATTCTTGAAAGAAAAATCATAAAAATGACGACATCATCTGCAGCATGCATATACTATATCAACATTTTCAGATCCTGATTCTATAGAACAACTAATATAAAAAAATGATAAATCATGCTGTGAATAGTACCAAACGTATGCTACTCACTCTATATATGAATTCGGTAACATTACTTGTGACCTGTTATTTCTTGATTTTCTTTCTAATTCACAGCCGGGTGTATCTTCTTTTCTTTTAAGAAGATGTGGATTTTTTTTTAATATACGTTCAAATTTTTATGATGAAATGTTCCTTGATAATCGGGCAGTGTCCCTTTGCTCGGTGCCCTTAGCCCTTATCGAGCATAACACATAAGAGGATCCATAAAAACCATATAGTTATCTAAAACCAAGGGTGCATTATCCCAAAATGTTCCATCTTCCTCGAAAAGTGGATTCGTTCTTAAAAACTTCCACAAGATGATAATGGTAAGCAAGAAGATTGATTACGAAGAAACAACAACATGAAAGAAACAATATTTGGACTCGTGGGTCTCGATGCACCTGTTAAGAAAATGTTTTTAAAATATATTTCAAAATGTCAAAACTTTCAAACAAATAATTTCGGTATTGATCCAGATATTTTATGTTCGCACAAAACGTTTCGGCCGAAAAAGACACTCGTACAAAGTCATTTTGTATCACCGGGATTTGTCTTTTTTACACAACCCACACCAAATGTTCTTTTTTTTTTATGAAACTTTGTGTGTGAACGTTAAATATCCGGATGTACAGCCGATTTTGTTTTGAATTTTTGACATATTAGAATATTGTTTTTAGGCAATGGGATCATTCTCTGCTACTACCCAAAACTGATTTCCGCAAGAAGAAAAATCATATTATGATACATAAGAGTTATATAGGAACCGAAATAGTCATTTTTTTCTTAAAAAAATAAAAACATCTTTCATTGAAGTAATAAAAATAGATTTCAAAAATTTCAGAAAACAATTTGAGACAAATATATACAAGTGTTTTACATACATGCAATTTTCATGATGAAAAATCCACTTCATGTGACATGTCAATCCCATAGGAATCCACTTCACGTTTTAGAATCTGTGGGAATCTACTTCACGTTTTAGAATCTGTCAGAATCCACTTCACGTGACGCCTCAATCCCACATTTTTTCCAGTTTACGTGACGTCCCAATCTTGCATTTTTCTTATTTATGTGTTTTCAAAATATTGCAATCCAGGTAAGCCCTTATATATTATTGTAACTTCTAGCCTTAAATGGCCAGACCATCTAATCAGATATAGGTGACTAAACCCATGTTATTAATTGTATCATAAGGGAAAGTTGGTTGCTAAAGTAGTACTCCCTCCCTTATGAATAACGGAGGGAGTATACTCCAGAGTGTACGGGAAAGTCGGATGTTAAAGTAGTATACTCCAAAGTGTACATAGTTGACCGAGTGAACATAGTTGACCGACTGAACACTTAAGACTTAAGTTACAATATTATGACCGCACTTGCACTTCAGAATTTTTAGGGACATATGACATGAAGTAAGCTCCGCGCCATTGAGTGCATCGAGCATGTTGAAATACAATTGCGTAGTCTCTCCTAACAGATCTGTCTTTTAGAACAACTGTCTAGAGCAAGCGATCCATTATCCTAGTCTCCCATAACAGAATCAGAGTTGATGAAAGACACCGACATCGTAGAAATGGCCTTGTCCCAGGAGGCCTCAAGAGTCACCCGTAAGGGCGACCCGAGACAGGCTTCATATCGCATCTGGGATTCGACTACTCAACTTGAACTTGTATGACAATGTAGGTGTATTTTTCGATGCCATGATTTCTTTTTAAAACTTTTTATGCCTTTTAGATATACTTCTTTGCAATCCAGTGCACCGTTGCACCTAATGGCGTGGCCTATCTAGTGTTCTCCACCAAAATATATTTCTACTGCAAACTTAATTAACAACTGCTAGCCCCCAATTCACCAGTGCCATGTTTCTTTAACGCGGACATTCCTTGAACCGATTTTCAAATAAAAAAAAATCCTTGACCCGATCAAGCCGAAAAGCATGCATGGTCACCTTAATCTAGTCAATTTAGTGCGAGCTCCTGCAACTTTAGTATGTCACTCAGATTCTCACTTTGAAAAGTGTGATTTTTAAGGCATTTTGATACACTAGAGCGTAACTACCAGTCCAAATTAAGCAAAGTTATACACTCATGGGCCTATAACCACACAAATAGGCGATAATGTTTAAAACTCTAAAGGATTGAGTTCCTTCGATCGTCGTTGATAGCTATGGACAAAACATGCTTTATTATGGGGCCCTGCCGTAGTATAGCTTCGCCACTAAGAAATACTGTACCAGAACAGAAGTTTGTCATGTTAAACCCTAAAAGCCATGGCCACAGAGGCATAAACTAAAATGGCTTTTCGCCTGCTTTAGCATGGCATCCGCTGCAAATCTGTGATTCTATTTCTCTAGTGGCGTGTTTAACTTAACACGGTTTAGGCTTGTGGAGTGCATGCCCGCGTGCTAAACACGGTCTGATTACACGTGATAGCAACAAAACAAAAACTCACAGCACAGCTGCAAAATTACACGTAAACACTGCAGTTTAGACAGGCCAGGCCTGTCTTGTCTCTTATGCGCGTCAAAATTTAAAATGGTGTAACTAATCTGATGTCAAGTATTGGACTGGAATATGTCAGTTCTGTCCTTCGCCTAGTCCATAATGCAAGGAAATGACACACTATCAGCTCTGATTTCAGGCCTCTTTGCATTGTAGGAATTTCAAACCACTTTCATAAGATTTCAATCCTTATATATTTTTTCTATGGATGTCGTTGATTTAAAGGAATGATGCTACCAAAATCTTATAGATTGGATTCCTATGTCTTAATTCCATAGGAATTTGAACATTCACTCCGAACTCTTTTTTAAACTCAAGTGCATAGGATCCAGACACTTTTCCTGTATTTTTCTGTGTTTCATCCAAACAAGTATTGCTGCAGTTTTCCCGTGGTTTACAATCCTCTGTTTTGCACAAATCTGTGAAATTACCGTGTTTTCCATATTCCTATGTTTTTCAACCCTGCGATCCAAACAGGCCCTCAGTCGAATTTCAATAGAAACTTCGAGATTTGACTTAGGCTCCGTTTTGAAGTCGATGAGTTTAAAGGACTCGGTGGACATCTTGGCAAATTGTTGTGTTCCAGTGAACTCCGTGTCCAAATGAGCATTGTTTTCCGAAGTATTTGTTGCATCTCCAAAGCTTTACTAAACTACATTTTGCATGATATAGTTACTAAATTAGGCTGGTCATGAGAGACTCATAAAGTGCGATAGGATCGTTGAGGATAAGTGCAACGATTTGGCTATCAGGATGCGGCGGTTTGACTCCCAGACCCGCTATTTTCAGAAATATGAAAAAAATAAACATTTGGAAGTTTCAAAAACCATTTCTGTTCCGAAGATAATATAGAGTTCTTCACATATGTGTAAAATTTTGCTAAAGCACATGTTTTTTAAAACACTGTGGCTCAAGAATTTTATTTATTTTGGTCCCCATATATGTGTGTAGACCATAGCTGAAAAGATAGGTTGATAAAGATCTGTACGCACATAGTACCCATCCACATGTACATTGGATATTTGCAGAACTTTTGAAGTACTGATTTTGAAGAAAAAATATAACAAAGTACGAACACCATGTAGCTCGGTGTCTGCTTGGATTTCTTGGGGTATGATTCATAAGAAAAGCGAAGAAAAATGTGCCCCAGCAACTAAAAATGGAAAATCCGTGGAGGCAAGCATGCAGGACACGTATAAGCGTTCTAGTGGTTTGTCAAGGTAAGGAACACTACTCTAAAGCCCTGCACTGAGCTATCTTCCTTGCTTATCCCAATGATTAAGAAATCGAAAAGGCATCGCGCGTGTAGGACAAAAGGTGAAAAGAACAGGGGAAAACCACTCTTCGTTAGGCAGGAGGCAGTAGCCTTTGTATCATTGCAACTTTGCAAAGCTTTATTAGAAGGCCTAACTTTTTCTTAATGATTGTAATGTGCATCTGTATCCTAACAAAGTCATGTTTTTCTTGAAACCTGAAGCATGTGTGCTGCTAACAAAATCATCTCCCAGATTAGTTCTTCACAGGCTCATAGCTACACAAGTACTTGTGGAAGCTGATCAAAGGAATTTTGTGTATTTTCCTTTTTGCATGTGATATGTAAGCAATCGATTTTCGATCTTCTGAGCATGTAAAAAATTATCAGTTCTCAGAAAGAGAAAAGATGAATGATGTCAGTAGAGAGCAATGGAAGGAGTAACAACAAAGATGCAAAACATAAGATTTGATTCATGAGCAATGTTCACCGAATACTGTTGCATCAAGAAGCATTTACACCTAGATTTATGCATACGGCCCTGAATATCATGACATATGGTATCAGCATGTCATTCTACCTTAATACATCCAATGCATGATAAACATTATCACTCCGGTGTGGTCTTACAATAACAGGCGAACTGCGACCATCATCAGCATATTGTTGCTGCCAAGCCAGCTCTTCAGACTCAATACAGCAAACAGGCAAAGAATTACAGGACTGATGATTTCGTCGCAGAGTGATCCTCTTTTTCCTCTTTCGAGAATAGGCAGGAGGGATCCACCTGTTCTTTTTGGAATTGCGCCGCAGAACAGAATAATTCTTTACTCCTGCTCTAGTTGCTCTGATGGGACAAGCGGCTGATGTTCATCAGCACCACTTGATATTCTCTCCATGCCACACAACTCTGGAGATTTTATAGGCACAAACGAAGATTTGTGTAGGGCAGCAAAGGCCTTGTTTCCTTCACCATTGCTTCCTAAACAAATGGTATCACCCCGCCCGTGCCAGACACCACACTGGACATTATTCATCTCCAAAGTTCTCGCCTCCTGCTTATTCAAAAATGAAGTAACTGTTAGATCGAGATATCAATAGTGAACTTGGACTTCAAGAAGATATGTATGTATATAACCTGGCACAGTGTACAACAAGGACATATTAGATGGAGAACACAGTCATCTAGACTGCTATCAGTCCCCTGAAACACACACAAAATTGGTAACTGGTTAGCATGATCACAATACAGACTTCCAGCCAATGAGAGGTCTGGCATTTCCTAAACTTCATTTACGAATTAAAGCACATATAAAAACTGTACTGAAAAGTTTGCAAAATAGTCATGACATGTAAAGTGGCAAGAGTAGGCCAAATTAATATTGCTAACAAGTTTCAGGTATTATTAGTTGAGTAAAGCAAAATGTAAGAAGTTCAAGGTTACGAATAAAATGTGATGCAAGAGAAGACAAAGCACCATAGACAGCCTGCATTAAGTACTAGTGTACCAGTAACCTGTTTGAATACTATATTTGAAAATGCTAATTGAAATACTTACCAGGATATTGAACTGCTTCCTGATTCTTCTTCGGAAGTAACCGGTGTAAATTGCTATCAAGATAACAGAGCCAAGTCCCATATATAAATATACATGATGCCTTGTTACTGAGAAGGCAATTAAGCTGACCAGAACAGCCACTAACGAAATGAAGTAAGCCATTGCCTGAAACGGTTTCATCTTGTGTCAGAAAAGTGAATGAGAGTTCTTAAAAAGAACATAAGCTTAACAACACAACTCCCGTCAAGTAAAGTTATGGCAAACTGAAAATGTCAGATTCAGTGGGAACAAGAGTATGTTACAGCATATAACAATTACTGTGATTCAACATAGACTTCACAAGCGAGGAAGGAAACAGAGAATAAGCTATGAAAACAAATTTATAGGCAGAGCATGAATTCATGATAAAAGGAATGCAAGACATGGAGGATAATCACTGCCACAGCTGTGTCACACCACACTTCTTGTTATCATATCCCACCTCTTGCAGACTCACTGCAATATTCACAAAAGTTGTGGCAACCAATTTATTTGGCAAACTTTCCATTGCCTGCCTAAGTTTAGCAAGCAAAATGGTAAAATTTGACTATGACCTAAACGGTTGAACTGCCCCATTTTACAGAATAAGCAACCTCATGTCTTGTTTTATCTCTTTGCCACGGGAAATATATATCAAGAGAAAATACACCTATTTCAATGAGACAAAAAAAAACTTCAAGAACAGCTTAATCATAAGCACCAATTGCGATGGAGTTGAAACTCCAAGAACAGCTTATCATAAGCATCAACTGAGATAAAGTAGCATGAAATCAGTATTCAAGACTGATCCGGTGGCTAAATTAGTAAACTACGTTATCCCTCTGGCAAGTACATCGTGCAGTCTCATTCCCTCCAACATACTGTATAATATAACTAGAGAACATTACTAGAACTTATCCTTCAGGGATGAACAAGCTAGAAAAAATGGCAGGATACTATTCAGGTTGACCAGATCTAAGCCCACGAGAATACATAACTATCCAGATGATGTTCACATTTGCAAGTCAAACATCTTACACCTTATCTTTGCTGACATATAAGCATAGTTTGCTATATATTTTTCTAAGTAACTAGCATCAAAGTGAAATTCATTTCAAGAACTTAACAAGAGACATTCTAACAAAATTTTCCCTCTCTGACATGGCATTACAAGGAATTTAGAATAAATAGATAAAAACCACATAAACACGCACTTGAAATGTTAAATTCAACTCTTCCGGGCAACAATATTTTTAATAATTACTAAACTTTAGAAAGTTGACCATTCTGGATAGGGCAAAGAAATAAAAAGCGCACCCTGAACAGACAGTGTCCTACCTCCTACCAACAACAGTACTAAATACTAACCTCATTAGGTTCGCATGCTTACCTATGACTAAACTTTTTGCACGAAAAATGACAAGCAAAAGAATGGACGAAACATGGCCGTAAGCTGCTCAGGGTATCATCTGTACCTGAAGGAAGCAAGATCCGAGATTGGCTCGCCCCATGTTCTTGCCGAACCTATAGCATGGACAACTGCAAGTATTTGGAAAGCAAACAGGAACGTTAGAGCGAAAAGTTGAATCACAGTTCCACATACAAAAATAGAGTACAACAGCAGAAAATGGAATCTTTTTCAAAGACAGTCGAATAGAACAAAGGCACAATGGGGGAAGACCTCACATTGGGGAATGTTCCCTGCTAACTTATCTTAATCATGTTGATTTTTCTTTCACGATTTAAGCTCGGAAGTGGGTTTCGGTATTTGGGTTAAATTTTATCACTTATCACAGTGAATGAGAATCCTTGCTTTCCGAAAGTAAATCTCACCAAATTAGAGACACCGGATGACATTGCAAGCAGTATTCATCAGACAGAAGTATTCCCCACGGACAACTAGCACTAAATTAATCAGGGAAAGACCTCATGGTACCTCCTAAGTTATCTTAAACATGTCTGTTTTGTCTTCTACGATTGTACTAGCTATGAACCATTTGGAAATGATCAATTCAGAAACTCTCGCTGAATTACCATGGGTTTTTAGTGTTGCAGTTGACCAACCAACAATCCAAGACAGGAATTAAAGCTCCAGCAAAAAATTATCAGTTATCTTTTGTACTTAATGAATAGGAAAACAGATAGTATTCCAAGCAGTATTCATGAGAGACCAACTATTCCCTATCGAATCCGCATAAAGACAGCAGAATTTATGCCCAAATCCGCACACAATCAATCAAACCGTATGGCAAAATCGAGCTAAACCGCTAAAATCCCCAAGCTTTTCCCCTGGCTACGAACAAGAACAGATCCTCCCCAGCACAGCACGCCTCCAATCCAACCAACAACAAAACAGAGCTTTGATGAAAGAAAGGAGCAAGAGGAGTTAGCTGCATCCACCTACCAGGCGGCCTCGAGCGCGATTCGCCTGTCCTCCAAGCAATCGATCACCACGTCCCCTTCCCACATCCTCTGCACCCCTCCGCCGCCCCCTTCGCCGCTCTCCGCCGCCGCCGCCGCCATCCCGGCGCCCTTCCTCCGCTCGGCCGACATCGCCACGGACGCGCAGAGCATGTCAAAGTCCAGCACCGCCATCGCCTCCTCCTCCCCTTCGCTCTCGGGGCAGCTCGTCGACGCCTCCTCCTCCGTCGCCGCCATTCCGCCTCCCTTCTCTCTCTCTGCTGTCCTGAAGCTGTTTGTTCCGTATCGCGCCGCTGGTGCTGGGCTCCGTATCGCGCCGGGATTTTAACGAAGCGCCTCCGATGGGGTGAGGGGAACGGATTAAGGTTTTCGGAACACCAGCGCTCTAACCCAACCCCGGTGACCTTTTTCCCACCGACTGGTGGGTCCAGATGGACACCGTCCCACGTTTCAGTGAAGGAATGTCGGGGAACACGTGAGCGGCCGCCCGGACTAACGATGGTTAATTCGGGTAATTAACCCCGTGGGGGATTAGCTGCTAATGATAATGCGCGCGTGAGTTGTTTTGTGGTTGGATTGGACCGCCGCTCCTGCTGCCCCGGGTCCAGACTGGCTCTACACGGGTCCACCTGTCAGTCGCGATAGGTGGCTGCGCGTCTCCGTTGGTCTTATCCAGTTCAGAGCCAGCAGCCGCCCGCTTGCTTCGGGGCACCCAACGTGCACCTGAAAGTTTGGAGCTCCGGCCAACAGGGGTTAGGCCTTTGCTGACGGATGCTATACTTGGCGGCCATGCTTGATGCTTTGCGTTCAGTTGGGTACTTGCGTTGCTTGGAGTCGTTGTGCCAAACCCTCACAGAATGGCTACTATGATGTCTCCCGTTTTCTTTCGTGCCAGAAATGTGGAAAGTTCTGGCGTTTCATGGTTTCTGTGTTGAGTGGTACTAATTTTATCTACGAGTGCATTCAGTCCACTTAAGGCTATTGAAATTCAGTGACCTAACCTAGCATTAGTATTCTACATTCCTACTTTAACATGAACTATGAAAGTGCACCTATTAAACTCTTGAATTTTCAAATGTGTTTAACTTAAACTAGGCAGCTTATTTTCCGTAGCGTTGTTGCATATGGGCAGGGACGGAGCCAGGGGGTGCGAGCTGGGGCCATGGCCCCCCCTGTGCTGCAAATTTTTGTTGTAAAACCCCTATATAATATGCAGATTCATCCCTAACTTTGACAGAATTTTACTATATGACCCCCTCCAAACAATTAAGTGTGTAGTTGGCCCCCTCCTCTTACAGTTCCTGGCTCCGTCCCTGCATATGGGGCGTTTCCAGCCTCGTGCGAAAACAACAGAGTTGTGGCAAAATGATAAAAGTTTTGTCATGCGACATGATGGGTTTTTTGTTGCCAAAACTCCTTTGTTTCGTACATTTCTTGAACAAGGCAAACGAGATATGATGATTTTTGCCAGTTCATCGTATAACATAGTTTCCACATAAGAAATTGTTTTTTTTTCTACACAACTTAGGAGAGAAAACCACCTTTCAAACTCTAGCCCGGTGTTTAAGGAGGTTTCACACTCTGAAGATTGAGATTTTCTTGAAGAAAAAAAATGAATGTAAGTGAGCCATCCAAATAGGGCAAAGTTTCATCCAAATAGGGCAGTTTGTGTTCCATCGCGAAGATAGAGAAATAAACTACTACCTGTGATCACTTTTATAAGACACTTTCTATTTTGGCCACGTACATATCAAAATGAGGGAATCTAGACTTATGATTCGGTCATTTTAGTATGTATGTGTTCAAAATTAAAATGATTCGCTCAATTTAGAATATATGTGGCTAAAAGTTGGTGTCTCCTTAAAAAGTGAACGAGGGAGTATTTTCTGTAAGTGAGCCCGGTCGGTCCCACCCAACCGATCCTATTATTCACACGTCATATAATCAAAGAAGACGTGGCACCTAACATAATGCACGTACGTAGACGTAACAGCGCTGTTTGTTTAAGAACTTTTTTACGCCGCCAAGCTAGTGTTGGCTGCACTCACACGGTAATGGTCGGCAAGGGGATGTCGTGCCGGCGCAAGGTGGTGTGGGCGGAAAGGGACGACGGCGGCGTCCACCGAGCTGCGTTGCGGACCGTCCACCGAGTACGGTGCACCGGCGAAAGTGGGCCGAGGCGAGCGTGTATGATTGCCGTCGGTCGGTCGCCGTTTCCATTTTCTTAATGCTCAGCTGATTGCAGCGGCATAACAGCACGCAGACGGATCGCGTTACGTGAACCGTTCGGTGCAATCAGCTGCAACTTGCGAGGTACTCCTATTTTAATGCGCCTTGTCTACTACTACTCCGGTGAATGCGAAATCAAACGGTTGATGAACTAATTAAGAGAAGAGAGAGTCGTGTTGGCCTTGCCCTCTGTGGCGTCTATGGCGATATGCCGGAGTCTGGCGTGATGCCGTCCTTTCTCCCCCTGATTTCTTCTCAAACTACCAAGATTTCTCTAATCTTTCTCAGATCCACCTCTGTTCCTCTAGATTCGAATCCCTTTTTCTGTTAAATCTGCACTCCATAGTTTCATCCTGACGCTGACAACTTGGAGCCACGGCTGCCGACGAGAGCTCTTCAAGTCCGGCGTCCTTCCAGCTCAATCCAATCCACAATCCACTCCACCACCGGCGGATCTACCCTAGAGCAGCAGGGTGCACAGGACACCGGGAAAAAGAATTTTTCTTTGTAAATTAGCAATTTGCCACCACATATGCACCCCTAAAATATGTTTTAAACGTGTTGTGACACCATGTGTGCACCCTGGCTCCAATTGTTCTAGCTCCACCACTGCACTCCACCCCAGCTCTTCAAGCCTGATTTACACGATCAAATCACCGTGCACAACAGCAGCTCTACTCATCTCCCCACCCCTTAATCTCTCAGCTCCAAATCCTCAATCCCCTCTCTCTCCACTTTGCGTGAGATTGATACTACAACTGATTAGCCAATCGAAGGAACAAATTAGCCTCTTGCGGGCAGGGCTAGCACGTCAGGCTGACCGCTCCTCGCGGATTTTGGCTACTGTCCGGGTCTGGTGTTGTGCTCTCGCAGCACTGTGGGTCGTGGCCTACATCAGGCGGCGAGGCGACTGGAACTCATGAGTTTCCTTTTCTTCCGAAATTAAGCCATGAAGGCCCTAGCATGGAACTGCAATGGCATGGGAAAAGACCTTCGTAGTACCAAGATGTGCCACCTTGCCCGGATGCTTGACTCCACAAAAGCCCAGGTAACCTTTGTTTCCGAAATCAAATCTTCCAAAATTAATGGTCATGAACTTATTGCTAGATTCAATATGAAAGATAGCTTGGTAGTTCCTTCTCGAAGACGTGCATGTGGGCTTTGGCTCATGTGGAGTGTTGATTTGCAAGTGAATGTTCATAGTTCTAGTTTCTATCTGGTCCTAGCTATTGTTACCATTAGGGCTAGTAACCAGAAGTTTGGTTTAGTCTGTATTTATGGAGATCCCTACCATCGGCAAACTAGTCTGATCTGGGAGCAGGTTGCATCCTTTGTGCATGATAATTATGACATGTCGATGCTTTGTATGGGGGACATGAATGAACTGATGTATGATATGGATAAGAGTACTCCAAATATTAACCGTTCTCGTGTTAGTGCTTTTCATTCTCTTGTAAAAATGTGTGGTTTCTTTGACTTAGGTTTTAGTGGACCTGTGTACACTTGGACAAACAGAAGGTTTTCTTCCAATCCCATTTATGAAAGGCTCGATCGTTGTCTGGTTAATGCTGATTGGTGTGCTGCTTTTCCTGTTTCTAATGTGTATAACATGCCAATTATGCATAATATCAGTGACCATGCTCCTATTTTGCTTTCAACCGATGGGTCAATTTGTAGAATTAAACGCACATTCAAATTTGAAAACTGGTGGCTAAAGGAGCAAGACTTTCAATCTTATGCTAAAACTATGTGGTCCAAAACTAATCATAAATCTTTTTATCATAGAACTAATCATCTTGCTGGAGATTTAAAGATTTGGTGCAGGAAGAAGAAGCCATTACAGCAAGAGCTTAATTCGATGGACGAACAAATCAAACAAATTCAAATGAAACCTGTTCATAATCAGGATCATGCACTTGAATGCTCTCTGGTAAGCAAATATGAACAAACTTTAACAAAGCTAACTGACCAATATATGCAGAGAGTGAAAAAGCAATGGATCAAGGATGGAGACCAAAACACTTCCTTTTTCCACAGGGCAATCCTTAAACGAAGAAGGCGGAATACAATAGTCTCCATAAAAGATGAAAACAACATTATTCATTACATGTCAAAACAAATCAGTAATACTTTTGTTAATTATTTAGACACATCTTTTCTTCTTCCAATATTAATTCTGGCAGGCCCTATATTGGTTCTCGGCTACCTCAAGATAGCCAAGACTTCACATATTCAGTGCCAGATAAGCAGGAGTTGTGGGACATTCTTCAGGAGATGAAGAGGAATGCATCGCCAGGGCCTGATGGTTTCAATGTGGAATTCTATATATCTACTTGGAGCTGGATTGGTGAGGACGTGACAAACCTGGTAAGATCTTTCTTTGTTTCAGGCATCATGCCAAGTCATATAAATGACACCCACATTGTGCTTATTCCTAAAAAACTTGTTTCGCAAGTGCCAGCTGATTATAGACCTATTAGCTTATGCAACGTTGTTTACAAGCTTATAGCCAAATCCCTTGCCAACAGATTAAAACCTCACCTCCCAGACTACATTCACCCATCTCAACAGGCCTTCATTGAAGGGCGTCGCATTAGTAATAACATTATCATCGCCCAAGAGATAACCCACTCCTTTGCCATTAGTTCCTGGAAACATGAATCTTTTATGCTTAAAATTGATTTAGCGAAAGCCTTTGATCGTTTAGAATGGAACTTCATTGTCGCAGCCCTCTCTCGTAAAGAGTTGCATGGTCATTTCATCAATCTGATCCATGCTTGCATTTCATCGCCCACATTTTCAGTTATCATTAATGGCCAACCCTTTGCGAGGTTTCGCAGCAATAGAGGTATACGTCAAGGTTGCCCTCTCTCCCGTATCTTTTTGCCCTTGCCATCAACGAGTTATCTCTAGCTTTGCAGGAAGCGATGTCTTGAAGTTCTTTGGAAGGTGTGATTTTAGGCCCAAATTGCCCTCATGTTCATTCTCTTCTCTTTGCAGACGATCTTCTCATTTGTGGTAGGGCCACTGTTCAGGAAGCTAGAACCATGAATCAAATCCTCAACGCCTTCTTTCTAAGGTCTGGCCAAAGTCCTAACTGGGCCAAGTCTGGTATTATTTTCAGCAAGCATGTCCACAACAGTATCGCGGACTCCATTAGACAGATTTTTCCGGTGCCCCTTATTGATGCTACCTTTATCCATCTAGGACATCCTCTCATTCTCCCAGCAAAGAATAGAGCTTCGGCTTACAACTTTGTGTTTGACAAGTTCAAATCTAAACTCAGTACCTACAAGGCTGACAAGCTATCCCATGCTGCCCGTCTGGAGCTTATCAAGTATGTATTTTCCTCTATCCCTGTTTACTACATGTCCAATATTTTGTTCGCCAAAAAGTTCATTGCCAAACTTACATCTATCATTAGAACTTTCTGGTGGACAGGGGTTAGGGAAGAGACCAATACTCGTAGTCTTTGCCTCAAAGCTTGGAAAGATATTTGTACTCCCAAGAAGGATGGTGGGCTGGGCATTAGGAATCTGCAGGCTGTTAACCAATGTCTAATTCTAACGGCCGCTTAGCGCATTGCTCAGAATCCTAACGACAATCTTCATAAAGTGCTTCAATCCAAGTATTTTCCCGACTCTTCGATTTGGCGGCCTAAACCCAATGCTCCAAAATCTGCGTTTTGGGCCTCAATTCTCAAAATCCTTCCGATCCTTAAAGCACAGTGATGGCTACGTGTTGGTGAACCCCAAGAGGAGGGTTAAGATGTAGACAGCAGAAGTTTTCCCTTGAGAAATCTACCCAAGGTTATCAATCCAGTAGGACTTGATGATCTATCGGAAGGTTGTTGATGTTGACTCCCCCTGGCGCTAGGGAGCTTGCACCAACGTGGAATCTGCACAGACACAAACCAGAACTTTGCCCAACACGAAACAGAGAGGTTATCAATCTCTCCGGTCTTGCAGAAACAAAGAGTTAAACGTATGGTGTGAAAAACAGCAGGAAACACAGCAAGTAACAGGAAACAGATGATTACAGCAGGTTGTGTAAACAGTATGAGGAAATTGGACCAGGGTCCACAGTTCACTAGTGGTGTCTCTCTCAGAACAGATAACTAGCATGTTGGGTAAACAAATTACAGCTGGGCAATTGACAAATAGAGAGGGCATAACAATGCAATACATGCCAAGATGTCTACTATGAAATCTAGTTGGGCATTACAACAAAGTACATAGACCGTTATTCCAACAGCATCTATGCCTAAATAATCCACCTTCAAGGCAGCATCCGCATCTCATTCAGTATTAAGTTGCTAACAACAGATTATTGCATGAAGTAAAGTGTGTAATGTAATCAATACAAGTGCCCTTGGACACTGCACCAATGTTTTATCCCTAGTAGCAACAGCACATCTACCATCTTAGACCTTTCTGTCACTGATCCAGATATCTAGAGACTGAACCCACTATCGAGCATAAATACCCCCTCTTGGATTCACAAGCATCTACTTGGCCAAATCATCTACTAGCAACGGAGAGCATGCAAGATCAAGAGCACATAGATAAACAACTTGAATAAACATGGTATCAATATTCATCGGATCCCAGCAAACACAACATCTAGCATTACAATAAGATGATCTTGATCATGTTAGGCAGCTCACAAGATCTAAACATGGAGGCACAAGGTAGAGAGACAACCATCTAGCTACTGCTATGGACCCGTAGTCCAGGGGTGGACTACTCACGCATCACTCCGGAGGCAGGCATGGTGATGTAGAGCCCTCCGGTGATGATCTCCCTGGTGGCTCTAGGTTGATAGTGCCAGAAACAATGCTTGTACGTCACACGTCAGTTGGGAACCCCAAGAGGAAGGTATGATGAGTGCAGCAGTAAGTTTTCCCTCAGTATGAAACCAAGGTTTAATCGGACCAGTAGGAAAACGAGGTTTGCTTCGAAGGTGTTGGTGGAGGAGTGTAGTGCGGCGCAACACCAGGGATTCCGGTGCCAACGTGGAATCTGCACAACACAACCAAATTACTTTGCCCCAACTTAACAGTGAGGTTGTCAATCTCACCGGCTTGCTGAAAACAAAGGGTTAAACGTATCGAATGGAAAATGATGTTTGTTTGCATAAAACAGTAGAGAACAATGATTGCAGTAGATTGTATTTCAGATGTAAAAGAATGGACCGGGGTCCACAGTTCACTAGTGGTGTCTCTCCAATAAGATAACTAACATGCTGGGTAAACAAATTACAGCTGGGCAATTGACAATTGATAAGTGCATATAACATGCATGTGTGAGCTGTGGTGTCTACTATGAGATTCATTTGGGCATTACGACAAAGTACATAGACCGCTATCCAGCATGCATCTATGCCTAAATAGTCCACTTTCCGGTTAACATCCGTACCCCTTCCAGTATTAAGTTGCAAGCAACAGACAATTGCATTAAGTAATGTGCGTAATGTAAACAATACATTCATCCTTGAATAAAGCATTGATGTTTTACCCCTAGTGGCAACAACACATCTACAACCTTAGAACTTGTTGTCACTATCCCAGGTTAAATAGAGGTTGAACCCAACTATCATGCATAAATACCCCCTCTTGGAGTTACAAGTATTCACGTGGCCAAGGCTTCAACAAGTAACGGAGAGCATGCAAGATCACAAATGACATAGACATGATAATATAATATTCAGCTCCACATAGGTATCAATATAAGTCAGATCCCAGCAAACACAACATGTAGCATTACAATAAGATGATCTTGATCATGATAGGCAGCTCACAAGATCTAAACATGATGGCACAAGTGGAGAAGACAACCATCTAGCTACTGCTATGGACCCATAGTCCAAGGATGAACTACTCACGCATCACTCCGGAGACGGGCATGGCGATGTAGAGCCCTCCGGTGATGATTCCCCTCTCCGGCAGGGTGCCGGGAAGAGCTTCAGAAACCCCCCGAGTTAGGGTTGACGACGACGGCGGCAGCGAATATGTTCTGGATGAAAGGCTCGGTGTTTTAGGGTTTTCGCGTCTCGGGGAATAAATAGGCGAAGGGGCAATGTCGGCGGACCCCCGAGGGGCCCAAACCACCAGGTGGCGCGGCAGGGGGCCCACCCGCGCCTGGGTGTGGTTTGGCCACCTCGGCGCCCTCCTTCGTCTCTCCTTCGTACTCCGTGTACGTGCTGGAAAAATAGGGACCTGACCTTTTGTTTCGTGCAATTCCGAGAATATTTTCATAAGTAACTTTCTGAAACCAAAAACAGCAGAAAACAGGGAACTGGCACTGTGGCATCTTGTTAATAGGTTAGTCCCAGAAAATGCATAAAAGTGATACGAAGTGTATATAAAACATGTAGCAAATGGTATAATATAAGCATGGAACAGCAGAAATTATGCTTACGTTGGAGACGTATCACTCCCCTCCGGCAGGGTGCCGGGAAGAGCTTTAGAACTCCTCCGGTCCGAGATTGACGATGACGGCCGCGACGGAACTTTTCGTGGAATATGATCGACCGTAATAGGGTTTTCGCGTCGCGGAGAATATATAGGCAAAGAGGCGGCGTCGGTGGCCGAGGGGGGCCACCACGCCATAGGGGGCGCGGGCCCACCCTGGGCCGCGCCCTAGTGTGGCGTGGCCCCCTGGTGGGTCTGCTCCGACTCCCCTTTGGACTCCGTGATCTCCTCGTGATATTATTGACGATGTCTTTTGTTTCGTCCAATTCCGAGAATATTTCCTTAATAGATTTTCTGAAACCAAAAACAGCAGAAAACAGGGAACTGGCACTGTGGCATCTTGTTAATAGGTTAGTCCCAGAAAATGCATAAAAATGATATGAAGTGTAACCAAAACATGTAGCAATTGATATAATAACAGCATGGAACATCAAAAATTATAGATACGTTTGAGACGTATCAAGCATCCCCAAGCTTAGTTCCTGCTCGTCCTCGAGTAGGTAAACGATAAAAACAGAAATTTTTGAAGTGACATGCTACCAACACAATCTTTGATCAAATAACAATGTAATGCACATGATCTGAATGAAGTGATCCAAGCCAATGGTCTATAGTTTGCAAGCAAGTAAATAAAGAGTAAACATAAGTGATCACACAAGTGCAAACTTTCATGAATAACACTATAAAACATTTAGAGATATAATAGTCTAACATAATAGTTAGTTCACAGCAGCAATAATTCTCAACATGAAAGTGTTTGTATCAACACAAAGGAAGATAATAGCTTCAGCTTTTGCTTCAACTTTCAACATGTATATCATATAGATAATGTCAATGCAAAGAATATGATCAACCAAACACAAAGTTATGTAAAAACTGTTATACTGGAGTTGACAATGATGTTTGCTTAAGTAGACAGAAAGAAGTGGGAAAACTGACTCAACATAAAAGTAAAAGAATGGCCCTTCGTAGAGGGAAGCAGGGATTAACATCATGTGCTAGAGCTGTAGTTCCCGAAGGCATATAGAGAGCATAAAATATTGTTATGTAAGGTAATGGTGTATACAGGTGTCAACAAATCAAATAGCAGGTACTTGTCATCTTCCATGGCTAACTAACTTTTAGAGCGGTTCCGAGAGTTTTTAGGACTGCACTTGTAACAAGCACTTATTGGTGACACTCCTCCCAACCATTTACTTTCCACAAAGCATGGCTAACCGAATCCTCGGGTGCCCACCAACATTCAACATGGAGGAGTGTCTATTTATTTATTTATTTATTTATAGGGTGAACTAACCAGCTCTTTAATGCAAAATAAAAGGTGGAGAAGCAGATGAAGCTGCCAATCCTTGTAAATCAATTAGCATGGAAGATGACAAATCTCACTACTACGTCCTTATGAGCTTTTCAAGTAGTGACACAAAAAGGAAATGTAACAGTTTTGAGTAGTTAGTAGATAGCACATGAAGAAATTTACTTGGAATGGTGAAAATACCACATAATAGGTAGGTATGGTGGACACAGGTGGCATGGATTTGGCTCAAGGTTTTGGATGTACAAGAAGCATTCCCTCTTAGTACAGAGTTTAGGCTAGCAAAGTTATTATAAGCACACATCATTATCAACTGGAATAGCAAGAGTGTACATAAAACACAAGGTTTGACGAACCATAGACTCCCACTGTCTTCCTTGTTAACACATAGCCTTCATCCAAAAATTATCTAGACTACTATGGACTTCCAATCATGCAACAGATTATTATAGCAGAAAATCCTTATAGTAGTTCTTCATTAATAGGCATTACTTACATGATGCACAAGATTAAACATTAATTACTTGACAGCTCAAAACAATTGGCAAGCATCAAATTACTCAAGACAACGATCTAAAAAGATTCATGTAAGCATTTTATACCACTACCACATGCATAGCATTTTTCTGGTCCAACCAAACACCAATCAACTTATTTGACAACTCTCCAAACAGATATAAGTGAAGCAAGAGAGTACTTTCTTCAAAAGAAACTGAAAGCTCTAACAAGAGATGTATGAAAAACTGAGAGCTAACAGCAATAACAGCAACTAGACAGGAATATTCAACAAGTATAAGTGAAGCACAAGAGTATTCTAGTGAAAAAGTGGAGCGTGTCTCTCTCCCAAACATGAATGCTAGGATCCAACAAGTATAGCACAGCAAACAAAACAAACCAAACTGAAAACAAAAACACACTGATGCTCCAAGGAAGAGTACACTAGCATGAAGCAATAAAAATATAGCACCATTAGAGATGACCTGATAATTTGTAGATGAAGAAGGGGATGCCTTAGGCATCCCCAAGCTTAGATGCTTGAGTCTTCTTGAAATATGCTGGGGAGGTAAGCCTCCCCAAGCTTAAGCTCTTCACTCTTCTTGATCATGTAATATCATTCTCCTCTATCAACACTTGAAAACTTCCTTCACACCAAAACTTAACAGCTTTTCTCATTAACAGGTTAGTGCACTAAGGGTGTGTTTGGTTTCGGAACCAAGTAGAATGGAATGTCATGGTTCCGTTCTCAGGGAGCGGGTTGGTTCTATTCCTATGTTTGGTTAGGAAATTAGGTGTCATGGAACGGTTCCCACCTAGTGTTTGGTTGTAGAGATAGCAGGGAATGGATTTGGTTCAACTCACCTTTTACATAGAAATGGTGAGAATACCAGGGACAGCAACAACAGCGCGCCAGCCGTAAAATCTTCACGACGACGCAGCGCGTCCAGTATATCCCGACGACCGCGACGCTTGTAGCACAGCTCGTATGTTGAACTCCGGCAACGCGCGCAATACTAAGGTAAGCAAGCAGACATGCACCTCAATTGATCGATCAGCCGTTTAGCTAGCCGCACGTACTAGGCTAAGCAAGCAGTCAGGCACCTCAATTGATCGATCTGAGACAGGCACCTCAATTGATCGATCTGCCGTTTAGCTAGCGGATGCCCACGATCGAAAGCGAGCTGAGCGGCGGCCCTGGGGCACCACGGCCGTGCTCACCCGCGTGGAGGGCTGCCCCGGGCGGATGCACCTCGACGAGATGAGGAGCTGCGGCGGCCACGACGATGTAAAGAGCTGCGGTGGAGGCGCAGTGGCGGTCGTGACGAGGTGCGGAGCTGTGTCGGCGGCGGCTCGCGATTGGAACCATGTGGTGAGAACGACCGAGCGCCGCCACAGAAAGAAAGAGGTGAGGGTGAGGGGTCGTGCAGGGTGTGGGGGTGAGGATAGGGACGACTGACGAGGGGTGAGATCGCGTGGGAGTTTGCTTTTTTTCTCTCCTTAATTGGCTCGGAACGAAGTGATTCTGCCGATTTGGTGGAACTGCCCAATTCCACATATTAGCCGAATATTCCGTTCGGTGGAATGAGTTGGTTCCCGTTCTACTTTGCTACCAAACACAGGAATTCGGTCCAGGTGTAGGTCCAACCCATTACATTCTACCTCATGACACAAACCAAACACACCCTAAAAGATAATACTTCAAAGTTCTAGCAAAGACAAAACTCACAAGCCAACTATTTTAAACATTAGCCACTGTTATTAGGCTCAAGTGGGCACTTTTACACGAAAAGAAACCACTTAAAAACTTGTAAAAGAGAGAATGCAAAATAAAAGACAGAATCTGTCAAACCAGAACAGTCTGTATTGACGAATTTTTTCGAGCCACTTACAATGTTCAGATGAAAAACTTTTGAAATAATGAAAGTTGCGTAACATCATCAGGAACATGCACAAAAAATTTCAGCATTTTTCGATTTTTTCTGATTTTCTACTGAATTAAACGGTGACGAACAGCAATCTGTCCCAATGCAGTCCCGAAAATAAAAACCAACTTTGCATTAGTAACTCTCCTTGGCACAACAAAACAGCAAATAAAAGATACAAAGGAGTTGCTACAGAGGTAAACAAGCATCCTTGACTCAAGAAAACAAAAATAAAACAGCAAATAAAAACATGGGTTATCTCACAGAAGTGTTTTTCTTTAATGCCTTTGAGCTAGGCATGAAGAGATGCATCAAGTATTGTCAAGATCCAGATCATACAATGAAAGCTTAAAAGTCTTATCAACAATGCATTCTTAGCAAATATGATTCAGAGTTCTCTTTTTCTTTTCTCTTAGGTACACTCTCTTCATCAAAAAGATTTTCAGGCACAATCCATCCAAAATTATTTTCTAAGGTGTCATGCAATGCCATCATTTTATAGGGGATTGGAATTTTCAGACCATTCTTAGCAAAAGGTTGATTAGAATATTTAGCTCTATTTTCCCTTCTTGTTCTAAGAATTTTCATAACATCAGTGTAGCAATCAAACATTTAATACTTAGCAAATATGATTCTAGCTTCCTTAGCAACATCTCCCAATTCTTCATGCAAAGTTTCTAACACAAAGTCTTTCTTTTCACCATTTTTCATATCATGAAGTGCTAAAAACATGTGTTGCATTATAGGATGCATATTAACAAACCTAGCTTCTAGCATTTGAACAAGGGAAGCTATGGCAGTTTCATAATTAGGAGCAAGTTCAGCTATAGATTTCTTTTTAAAGTCATCAGACTTTCTCACAAAGTTTAGAAATTGCTCAATGTTGTTTTCCCCTATGACAAAGCCACTACCTACTTGTATGTTTATCATGGAAAATTCAGGTTTCAAGATAGGTAAAGTTGTGACCTTGAATTTGTTAAAGTCAGACCACTCAGTATTATCAGGATTACTCATTTTAGCAAGACTAAAACAAGCAACAGGGCAACTCAAAATTAAAAACTAGATGCAGGAATTTAATTTTTTTGGGTTTTTGATTTTTAACAGCAAGCAAAACAAAAATAAAACAAGACAAAAAACAAAGTAAAGAGATTGAAACTGAGAGACTCCCCTTTCCAATAGCCTCCAAGTCCCCGGCAATGGCGCCAGAAAACAGCTTGATGGCTACGTGTTGGTGAACCCCAAGAGGAAGGTTATGATGTAGACAGCAGAAGTTTTTCCTTGAGAAATCTACCCAAGGTTATCAATCCAGTAGGAGTTGATGATCTATCAGAAGGTTGTTGATGTTGACTCCCCCTGGCGCTAGGGAGCTTGCACCAACGTGGAATCTGCACAGACACAAACCAGAACTTTGCCCAACACGAAACAGAGAGGTTGTCAATCTCTCCGGTCTTGCAGAAACAAAGAGTTAAACGTATGGTGTGGAAAACAGCAGGAAACACAGCAAGTAACAGGAAACAGATGATTGCAGCAGGTTGTGTAAACTGTATGAGGAACAAAGTACATAGACCGTTATTCCAACAGCATCTATGCCTAAATAATCCACCTTCAAGGCAGCATCCGCATCCCATTCAGTATTAAGTTGCTAACAACAGATTATTGCATGAAGTAAAGTGTGTAATGTAATCAATACAAGTGCCCTTTGACACTGCACCAATATTTTATCCCTAGTAGCAACAGCACATCTACCATCTTAGACCTTTCTGTCACTGATCCAGATATCTAGAGACTGAACCCACTATCGAGCATAAATACCCCCTCTTGAAGTCACAAGCATCTACTTGGCCAAAGCATCTACTAGCAACGGAGAGCATGCAAGATCAAGAGCACATAGATAAACAACTTGAATAAACATGGTATCAATATTCATCGGATCCCAGCAAACACAACATCTAGCATTACAATAAGATGATCTTGATCATGTTAGGCAGCTCACAAGATATAAACATGGAGGCACAAGGTAGAGATACAACCATCTAGCTACTGCTATGGACCCGTAGTTCAGGGGTGGACTACTCACGCATCACTCCGGAGGCAGGCATGGTGATGTAGAGCTCTCCGGTGATGATCTCCCGTCCGGCAGGGTGCCGGGAAGAGCTTCAGAACTCCTCCGATCCGAGATTGACGATGACGGCCGCGACGGAACTTTTCGTGGAATATGATCGACCGTAATAGGGTTTTCGCGTCGCGGAGAATATATAGGCGAAGAGGCGGCGTCGGTGGCCGAGGGGGGCCACCACGCCATAGGGGGGCGCGGGCCCACCCTGGGCCGCGCCCTAGTGTGGCGTGGCCCCCTGGTGGGTCTGCTCCGACTCCCCTTTGGACTCCGTGATCTCCTCGTGATATTATTGACGATGTCTTTTGTTTCATCAAATTCCGAGAATAGTTCCTTAATTGATTTTCTGAAACCAAAAACAGCAGAAAACAGGGAACTGTCACTGTGGCATCTTGTTAATAGGTTAGTCCCAGAAAATCCATAAAAATGATATAAAGTGTAACCAAAACATGTAGCAATTGATATAATAACAGCATGGAACATCAAAAATTATAGATACGTTTGAGACGTATCACACAGTCTTTTTACCAGCTGACTCAAGGTAACCTCTCTATCTGGAGCACACCTTGGTGCTCCTCCTGGGCTTCTATCTACGATGAATTAATCATTCAACAACCTGGGTTTGTTTATCCGTCCCTTGTTAAAGACCTTTGGCTCCCGGACCATAAGGCTTGGAACATTGAACTTATATACCGTTTATTTACTCCTTCGATGGCCCAGGTTATCAAACAAACCCCTATTATCAACTCGCAGGAACAAGACCTTCTCTGTTGGAAGTTAACTCCCAACGGTCAATGTCATGCCAAAACTGCATATTATGCTTGCATGCAGGGGTTGTATGATGCAGGAGAAGACCGACCGATGCAGCCATCACCGACTACACTCGAGTTACTTAATCAGGTTTGGAAAAATAAGAACATCATTCCAAGGATCCAAACCTTTGCTTGGCGATTTCTTCGTAGGGCTCTGCCAACAGGTGTGAGAGCGGGAAGGTTTTCTAAACACATTGGTAAGCTCTGCTGCAGGTGTGGCTCTGAAGAAGATGATATTCATTTATTTTTTACCTGACCTTTTGTAAAAGCAACCTGGTTTATTGACCCCTGGTTCATTCGCATAGATGCTCTGGTTGCACCGATTATTCAGTAGGGGATTTCCCTACGGTCCTGGTGTTCAAAAAAAAATCTAGCTCACTAACTGAAATCATCTTGAATCTGATGAATATGAACCACCCGCATGCATCCCTGCCAAATATTCTCAATTTTATGTGGTGCACTTGGAAAGCTAGGAACGATATACTTTTTATGAGGAGAAAAGGGGAGCCGTATCAAATTGGTATTCATGCTCATGCCCTTAATAATAATCTTGAGTTACTTCCGGCTGATATCAAAGTGCAGGGTAGCAATGTGAATAATCGGTGCAACCAAGGAGATGTTCCTCTGCAAGGGAACAGCATTGCCACTGATAGAATTTTTCCAGGTACTGTAATTTTTGCAGATGCCTCTTGCAAATGCAGCAAGATTCCAGGTTCAGCAGGTCTTTCGGGGACGGGCATTGGTGTCTTCATCAGGAATGAAGCAGCAGGAAGCCGGTATTCCGTCATGATCCAGGCGGCTACTTCTCTTGTGTCATCGGTTTTCCAGGCGGAAGCAAAAGCACTGCTGATGGCGGCAGAGATCACACATCACCTGAATGTTGACATGCCAACATTCCTCACAGATAACCAAACGTTGGCAAGAGTGACAGCAAGCAAGAAACTAAACCATCCTCTCATCCGCTGGGATTCAAGAGAAACTTTGGCAAGATTATTTATTCTCAATTCCAGGTCCTCGGCTCGGGTGTTCCACGTCAAGAGGGATCTGAATAGAGTTGCCCACAACTGTGCACATCAGGCTCATAGGCGTAGCCTACAACAGCCTATCTTTTCGTGTGTTAATTCAGCTCATGAAACATGTCATTGCCCTGTACTTTCAATGCTCAATGCAGCAAATTTTCAGGGTTTTGTAATACATGCTGTACTATGTACTTGAGCTTTGAGCTGAATGAAAGCCGGCGTCTCCGACGCCTTAAGTTGTTCAAAAAAAAAAGTGAAATCTGATCCTCTTGGAATTTGGCTCGGCTCAGGGCTGGGCCTGGGCTTTCTGTGCCAAAATATCACCCTACAGATATTTGGGCCTAGGCCTATGTAGAACTGCAGACCTTCTAAAAAAGGTGTAGAAATGCAGATTACCCTACAGATACTACTCCCTCTGGCTTTATTTACCGTTTTGGGTTTGGTCAGGTCAAATCTTTTAAAGTTTGACCAAACATGTAGAGAAAATTATAAACATCTATAGTATGAAATGGATATTATACGACTATATACTTTATGGTGATTCCAATAAAATTTATTTTGCATTATAAATATTGATATTTTTTCTTATATATTTAGTCAAATTTTACAAATATTGACTTTGACTAAACCTAAAACGCAGGATAATTTGGGACAGAGGGAGTAGCTCTCAAAAAACACTACAAATCCTTAAAAGTGCAGAGTTGCATGCTCTGAACGGCGGAAATGATTTCGGGCAGTCTCGGTATAACAATAAAAAATGTGAGGACATAAAATTTATGAGAAATTAATCACATGTTCGTAGTATACTTGTAAATTCTTTGGAATCAGTGAGAAACCACTATTGTGCTGACATGGCTAGGTTGCCACGAGCACTTAAACGGAGATTGACTGTTACCGTCTTGCCGCATCAGCCTAATTGCAAGGTCCATCGGTCAGAAAGATGGTTAGCTAGCGCACAAACTACTACTCCCTCCAATATAGGAAAACCATCGTAAGTACATCTAACGATTTGTACCACATAAGTTCATATTCCACGTCATTTTTGGTGGATCGGACGGAGTAGGTCAGTTTTTTATAAAACTTGTGTGATTGTCTATAATCATGTTCTTATCTTTTTTTATTTTAAGCTGCAATTACAGTTGTTTTCTATAATCTTCTATCTCTATGTAGGTCGAACCATCAACGTGTTTCAATTGGACGCAAACGGCGCGGAGCACTACGACGCGTGTCCCATATGATGAAATGGCAATACATTTAGTTATTTCTTTTATTTAAGGCAATTTGATTAAACAATTAGTTATTTTGGAAAATATGTATACAAGTCCATATAGTAGAGCAAAACAGAGTAAAACCTACATGAAACAACCACTACAAACAAAAGGCCAACTCTAACAGTATATGGTGGAAAATCAGTCGCCATCTCTACTGTCCGATCCCCTTACATGGAAACAACTGAGGCACCATATCACTCCAACAGAGAAAAAATCACGCATTGTAACATCGTTTCCAATATTTTTCCGTGGTGCGTAAAAAGTGGCCAAAAACGGTGTGTACCGTTTTGAACACACGCATGTAGCAAGAGTTTTTTTTTGTTGTTGTTGTACCATGTAGCAAGAGTCAATAAGGTATGCGATGAGATCATGAGTTCTAAATAGGCCCACTCTGCACATGGTGGCCCACCATAAGAGTTTGGACCCCAAACAGGGGGCCGAATGAACTATTTTAGAGTATAAGTCATGCCAAGATCACCAAGCGTGGATTCTACGGATACTTGTTGCAACTAATCACGATCTAAAATTTTACTTTTTACGCAAGTTCGATGGAGAAGAAGCACCCAATCGTGATCCATCTTTTCATTATACGATCATTACTGTAAAAATGGAGGGATAGAGTAAAAAAATTCCTTTTTGAGATTCGCTCTTGATATTCCTTGGTTAACAAATTACAAATTTATGTATGATTTGTACTTGTAACATGTTCACAAAATTAGTTTGTAACTCATTGTACTCCCTCCGTTGAGTTTACAACTCCAGCGCGTATACCTAGGTCGTCAAATTTACCAATGCAAGTATAAATTATATAACACATTTATATCATTTGAAAATATAACATCTGAAGTTTGTAATGGTATATTATTTGTAATATATACTTTGTATTATGTTGGTTCTATTGACGACCTAGGAACGCGGGAGCCGGAGGGAGTAATACAAATGCAACTATAGAATTTATATTTTCCTACTCTATAATTTAGAATATATTAGTAGTCAAAGTCATACATTAAATATGAGCCATAAATAACGCGTCGTATATTTTCAGACGGAGGGAGTAATTTTAATTACTTATGGTAACATGGTTGCTCCGGCTAAAGGAGATGTCAATCGGTTCTGAACTTCTCAAGTTGTCCCAGAGACGCTAAGGTAGTCAATAGTCATAATTCAAAAAAGGTAGTCAATAGTCTTTTTTTTTTTTTTTGCGGGTAAGTCAATAGTCATATTCACGAGCAGTTGTTCCCTTAGTTATTATAGAACAATTATGCATTTATACTCACTTCTAATTTCTTCTGCTAACTTAGACTTGGTAACGGAGAGCTAAAGAAGACTTGGTCACGGAGCAGAGACAGGGGAGAGCTTTCAGACATTGACTTTCCAGGCTAACTCATTTATTCAGAGACCATCGATATATTCAGAGCGGTAAATCGGTTCTCAACATCTCAAATTGACCGTAGAGCCGTGAGGTTCTCATACTGAGTATTAGTTGTTCCTTTTAAGTTTTAATAAGAGCATCTCCGGTCGCCTTCCGGATAGGTCCTTTGGACGCTGTCCGTGAAGCCAATCCACAAAGATCACGCTTCTCACAGTCAACTTTCCTAACAAGTCTTCCTCATAAAAAAATTCAACGGGATCCATTTTCTACAACAAAACAAATTTATTTAGACTTCTAGTTGATTACTAATTTTAATGCACTACTTTAATTCAATCAAACATGAATCTAAGATATGCTCCCACTAAGTCCAATAATCCTGCACTAAGTGATTCAGGACCCGATTGCCCTACGAAACAAGCATGGATGCATGTCATGTCCGTCGGCCAACCGGTAAGCACTATGCTAATTGTAATAGCTACAACTCCTGTTCGTCTTTCGACGGATGTGTTCTAAACTCAATCTGTGTATGCCTGGACGTCAAGATAACCAACCAACATTGGCTGCTGGAACGGTTCGCGCCCGCCTCCCGAACCCTTGGTACACATTACTCTGGATACAGGGCGTACGGCAACAAGCATCCGGTTTGACGGTGCCACGGTTGGTAAGAACACGATCTCCTTGATTTTATTTGAGGATTCACCCTAATAAACGACTACTGCGCAATCAAGGTGCTAACAACAGAGGATAAATATCACATGCAATTAATAATAATTCATGTGCTTTGGTATAGCCTTTGTTATTTCTTCGGAAGTCCTTGGCGCTCGTCCTTGAGGATCACCATCTTCATTGTTTCTGGTCACGGTAAAATCCCGAAGGAAAATTACCATATACGAAACTCGCCAAGTACTCGTCACCGGCTCCATTGCCGGCGCCTCCTCCCGGTCTCCGCGACGAACTCTTCTTCGCTTGATTGTCGATGACGAACTCGATCAATTGTTTTGGCTCCCACCATCATGTTAAGACACTGTAACAAAATAGCTATACCAAAACACATGCACACAATCCTGCAAAACCAAGTTAGACGTATCTAACGCTTGTTTGCATGTTTTACATGGCTTTGTAGGTTCTACGGAGTTACCGTCACCAGGGGCGGAGCCAGGATTTAGGTATAGGGGGGACGAGGTGCAGGCTAGTAAAAAAAATCGGTCTTCAGACAAGCTAATAAGATTTTGTTTTCCTCATATAACCTTCATGTACTTGTCGGAGTCCTCAATAGTGGAGAATTCACAGATTCAGATTCTTATAAGCACCAAAAACTCTGACGCATGAGTATAAAATCCATTATTAATTTTTATATACAGATCATAGATGGAATTATTAGGTCCTCTGCTAACACTTGCACTTTGCTTGAATGGAAAACTACTGCTGATTGGTAACGATTTTACAGGCTTGATAATTATTGTGCATACACGTGCTGAAAGACAAATGATCAAAGCCCCAGCAATAAAACGAGATGAATGATCAAATATGTGTACAGAATAACTAGCTCGTACCTCTAGATTGAGTGTTTGATTAGGTGTAACTGGGAGGGCGAAGTCCTCCTCACCTGTATGTATGATGCTAAGGTGCCAGTGCCTCAGCGGTCGACATGATCAGTACTCGTAGAAGTTAGCACGGCGGCGTTGCGATCTGTCTCTTGGCGTAATTTGGGAGCTGTGGAAGGCGGCCAGGCGGCAGGGGCCATGGCAGATCGATCTAAGATTACGAAACTAGGGCAATGATGGGATCGCTCAGCCTGGCCATAGTACACAGAAGAAGTTATGGTAAAAATAATGGAGCTCCAACGATGGCCCAAACTTTGCTGGGCTTTGGTGCGTACGTAGGCACAAGTGCCGTGGGCTTTGAGCAGTAACGCAGCACGTACTGTAGTCGATCACCAGTATATACATTAGTTTTTTTAGTGACCCTATAAATATATACACCAGATCATTAGGGGGGGGGCCGAACCATGGGGGGTCGGACCCCTGCTAGCCCCCCCCCCCCCCCCCCCCCCCCGTCTCCGCCCCTAACCGTCACTACCTACGTATTGAAGCACGTTTAGGCTAGTTGCTAGATTAACATTGCGGGGTGATTGAGATCCCAACATTACGAATCCCAACATTACGAAAACGTTGCAGAACCCCAATCTAAACGATCACATGTGCGCGTAACCCTCGTGAGGCGTTTAACCCTCAGGCCCAATCCATATGCACAACAACGTCCACAACTAGAAGTATATACCCGAAACTACTGAAGCACTTCGTTGGCACCAACAAGCATATTAGGAGCAGCCGGAAGGTCCGCGGATTGCCAGAAGTTCGTAAAGATCTTGCTAATACTGCCATGGAATATGTTGTACAACTTTTTGGGAAGCAACTAAAATAAACTTAATGCAAGAACCATGCAATGCTCGCACCAACATGTGCTCTAGATCAAATCATACCAACGCATAGATCGGCTCTGATACCACTATTGGGTTGCGGGTACAACTTTAAAAATTATCCGTAACCTTGCCGCCAAGATCTATTCTATGAAGATATGCTGCACCCCATAATGCGATGATCAAGATACTTACAAACACCGTTGCGGAAGATCTTGTGTTTGTCGAAGTAGATGTCGGTGAAGCCTGATGAAGAATTTCACGTCCACGCCGGGAGGTGAGATTGTTGTCGTACGTCGACGTAGATGTAGACCTTGATGAAGTTGTTCCGTCGACGAGGAACTGCTGGCGCGAATCCCGATCTAACGGTATCCACACATACACCGTGTCAACCCACCCCGTGCGTTCACCGCCTAGCTACTAGCACGGGGTGAAGAGAGACCGCCTTGCGGCGTAGTTTAGGTGGTAGATCTAATCAACTAGATTAGATCTATATGAGAAGATTAGAGACGTCTAATTCTCAACACATGAGATCTACAAGAGAGAGAGAGAGAACTTGCAATTGCTTGTCAAACCCTAGGGGCTTGGGGTTGCTTATAAAGGAGGCCAAGGGGTGGAGGTACTTGGGGAAGGGGGCAAACCCTTCCCCTTTGCTGCGCCGGCTCTAGAGGAGGAGGAGTCATCCTCTAGGCCAACTCGGTTTGGGAGTTGGAGGAGGACTCCTCCTTTCCCAAACAACCTCCACCTAAAAGGTAAGGGGGGGAGGAGACCTTCCCCCACCCCAACTCGGATTGGGTGGAGGAGTAGGACTCCTCCCCCAAACCGCCTTACCAACAAGGAAGGGGGGGAGGTCTCCCCCCACTCCAACTCGGGTTGGAGGGAGGAGTTGGACTCCTCCCCAAACCGCCTCTCCCTAGAAGGAAGGGGGGAGGACTCCTCCCCCCACTCCAATTCGGTCCCACCTCCCCATGTAGGGTGCGGCTGCCTTGTGGGCCCCTTGGGCCCACTTGGCAGCCCCCTTTTATTGGGCTCCAAATATAATCCTTTATTTATATTTTCCAATATAATTAATTGTTTTGTCTAATTAATTCCTATATGAATATTTCCTTTTACAGAAAATTCCCGGAATTAATTACTTATCATATAACTCATATTTACATGAACCGGGATACCTAGTATCCGCCGACAAAACTATCGGAACAATATTTCCTTCTTTATAAGCACTCGGAATAAATCCGCTTGATGATAGAAACCATTCCTATCATCTCGGGACATTAGATGTCCGCATTCTCTCTAACTTATAATTCACCGGAACAAGTCCCAGTGACATCGGAGCTACTCCGACACAATCTCATAACCACAAAACACTACAACTTTATTCTCTCAATCAAAGATTGACCTACAGCTTAAGTGTGTGACCCGATAGGTTCAGCAAACACAAAGTATTGTTCGGGAGCTTACCGAACAATAACCAGCAGTGGGTTAGGCATTCGTACGGGCACCCTTGTGTCTGTGAGTGATTGACAGAACCTGTGCGCTACTCATTACGCTTAATCCCCTTACGTACACGATACCAATGATATCTCGAGATTGAGACAATGTGCTCTAGTGTGATCAAACCCTTCGATCATAACACATATAATTCTCGTACCAATATCATTCTCTTTTCTCATTCGTATATATATGTTGTCCCGTGATAAATCACGCTTGTGTCTGCCCAGATGATTGGGTGACAACAATAATACTGAGATGGCCTAGAGGATGTATCTCTCCATCGCTTGGAGGAGTAAGTGCCATTCTTGAACGATCTCTGTTCCAATACATTATTCTAGTTCAAGCCCAAAAGCCACCTATCATAGTCTCATGTTACTGCAAGACGTTTGGTGGAAATCAAAACTCGAGTGTCGAATAAGCGGTCACAAGATATTCTCATAGCATAGGAATATAGCTAACGATAACTAAATAGATGATCATTGCTATTTCATCGTCGACGATTTGTCTCATAGTAAGATCATACGGTGGGTCGGTTCAGTGCTATTATCATTCCGATAATCCACTCCTATAGTTGTTTGACTTATACAAAGTCCATGATTAGGAAAACACGATCATCGAACAACAAGATAGGCTAGTCTTAGAGACAAGACCAGGAGCTCTTTTTCTGTTCATATCTCTACACGTGTATCGGAGGTTTTCCTCTTGCATACGGTGTATTTGCTGTACAAGTACCCAATACAGTTATATCATAAAGATATAGACGTTAATAATAAACATGGAGATAAATAATAAACTTAATTATTATTGTCTCTAGGGCATATCTCCAACAAGTAGCTCTTCCTCGTCGTGGGCCTCCTGCGCCGCCATCAACTCGGCGTAGAGCGACGCCGCCGCCTGCGACATCCCCGGCTCCGCACATTTCTCAACAGGGATATTCATATCTTGAGGAAAGTTCTTAACACTAAAAGGCCAAAAGGTTCTCTTTTCCATTATGCAAGTTTTTACGTATTTTTTAATTTTTTATGCAAAACTGAAAATAAAATGAGTGTCACAAATGCAAACCAAATTACAAATGCAAGACAACGCAAGACAATGACAAAACAAATAATTTTGCTTTGAAGGCAAAGATGGATAAGATGATACTCACGTAGGTGCAACCTCCCCAAGCTTAGGTGTTAGCACAAGTTGGTGATAAATTTGACTTTGTTGTGATGAATCCGGCGCCAGTAAACAGAGCTGGTGCAAAGAAAGCAAGTGCACCCTTGGATAAATCTTTTCAGCTATGACTCCCCGATAATGGCGCCAGAAAACAGTCGTGATGGCCCTTGAAGAGGTTGATCTACGGCTCCAGAAAACAGTCTTGATGTCTGGTGCGTAGTTACCTACGTCAAAAATAAATGGGTTAGGTTGAGACTCCAAGTGCAGAGTGTGTAGTAAGTGGAAGACGTGTTTTCCCCACGAGGGGTGACTCGACGGTTTAATATCGAACTCCTGGGGAATCAATAGTGAAAGATTTATCTTCCTATCTTTTTTGGTCACCTACAAAATAATGTTAAATGTTTTGGTCCTCAACCTCACCTGTGGTTGTCAAGCACAAGGTGTAAGAATGATATCAAGATAGTTATGCAATGCAAACAAGAAATAAATATGCAATAGTGGTGAATAAATGTGCAAGGATGATGATAACAATGATAAATGATATTTTTGGGTTTTTTATGATGAATGCAAGATGTAAAACTTTTTTTATTTTCAGATTTAATAATGGCAGAAAATGGAAAAGTGGTAAAAGTTGTTGGAAAGATGTTTCTTATGATTAAAAATGGACCGGGGTTCATGGTTTCACAAATGCACTCTCTCTTTAATAAAGTGGTAGACAATGGAACATAGGAGTTGACATATGAGATTGCAACACAAAGTTTGATGACAAGTTACTAATTATATGGGCATCACGTCCTAACATAGAGATCTTTTGGTTATTAATCTCACTTATACTCCACCAAGATGCGAACTAAATCATAACATCTTAGTAATTAAGATAACTCAGAGTATAGTGATGCATGTAAAATGCATACATTAACTTTGCACTTTATTTACTCATATTCCAATCATATTTGCATCATATAAGGGTTATATCAATGTTTTATCATGATTTTGGAAATATCTTAATGATTTCCTATTTTTATGGAATTAACCCTGCACAGGCAGAAAACCCTAGTTTTGTATTTTAATGTTTCAGGGACCCAAACGTCGTCCAAATCACCTGCAAATTTAGGGGCGTCATTTTTTGGAAGGAAGAAGACCTGTGGGCGAAGGAAGCAAGCAAACGGAGGCTTGAGGCCCAAAACGGGGTGGCCCACGTGGCCACAGTACCTGGCCGCGTGGGGCCCACTCTTTTGGCCCTCGTGGCTCCGTTGTCGTCGATCTTTCCTCCACCGACTCCGTCTTGACCTAAAAACGCCTATAAAAAAGGTCCCCCGACGTTCTCTGGAAGGAGGCGGCGTAGAAATACAAAATCATGAAACAGAGAGACAAAAGGCTGCCGCCGGAGAAGATCGGAGGGGAGAAACGCCATCGGAATCGCCTCCGGAGGGCTCCACCCCCCCCCCGGCGTGTTCATCATCAACATCTACAGCAAGAACTTCTCCACCATCATCACCATGATGAAGGGGCAGTAGTCCACCCCCTGAACTAGGGTTTGTGGTGGTAACTTTTGTATCTCTCCTCTCTCTTGAGCTTCACTGATTAGTACTGTATGAGCTGCCAAACATGATTACAGTCATCTATGTAATACCTTTGTGGTGAATATTGTGGTGTGAGATGATTTGTTATGTATTTACCATTGTGTTGGAGCTTTTGTGATTTGTCATACTTTGAAGTATGATGTATGTGGGTACGGGATGGCCGATGTGACACGGCATAGGTATTGAGTGACACAGTACCGCCCAACATCCTTTATCTGGGGGTAAAAAGAAAGAGTATGATGTGGGAGTGAGAGCAACCACGCTAGCCTTACGAGGGTGACCTAGCAACACAAATGCGTATTTCTTTCAACTATGTGTTTTAGGACATATAGCCGTCATAAAAGCTACCATTAAAACATGACAATTATGTGTACTTTATCTATAACATGATAATCACCATAGATGAGAGAGAGAGGATTAAGTGAACCATGAATCCATGTCCATTGTTCCTAGAAGAGAAAACATTTGTCTTGTCCTCTTGCATTGAAGAGGATTGGGACACTTCTGCATTCTTGTTTGGATACATTAAAACTTCCATCCATTAAAATCAACCACCTTGTTCTTTAAACTTGTTTAGTGCATAATCAACTAAAACTTGTGACACTTTAGTTGTAGGGAATAGATAACTTTTCCTTCTTAGTCCTGCGGATCGATACCTTACTTTCACATTGAGAGGTGCTACAGTGATCCCTTACTCTTGGGGGTTATCATATAACTTTAAGTATCATGACATGAAGTTAAAATAAGAACATGCTAGATCTAGTCACGGAGAAGTGGCAAATCACCCACAACCCTTGTAGCATGGTATTTTTGTTTATCCCTAGTGAGGCAACAAAGTAAGGTAAACACCCAATTGGATCGCGATATTACAGTTGTCAACTTACCGCACTCACCACCCCCGTTACTCCAACTAATGCACACGTCACCCACACACGCTCTCATAAACATGATTGATCATAACAAGTAGATAAGAACGGGATACATAATATGCATCCATATTCATAACTGAAACAAACATTGCAATCTCAAACATATATTAACTCATAAAAAGATCCACCACATAGGAATTACAACGATGACCGTAATCATGTTCAGCAGCTCATACGGTACTAATTAGTGAAGCTCAAAGAGAGGAGAGATACATAAGTTACTTCCACAAACCCATAGTCCAGAGGTGGACTACTCCCTCTTCATCATGGAGACGGTGGAGATGTTGATGGAGAAGATGGAGACCACGCCGACAGCGCCCCGCCGGAGTTTTCCCCCTCCAATCTGCAGCTCCAGATCTCTCTTTCGGTGTTTCTGTGTTTCGGTGGCGCTTGTTCCAGAGAACGTCGGGGGGCTATTTTTATAGTCGATTTTAGATCAAGACGATGTCGGTGGAGAAAAGATCGACGACAACAGAGCGTCGAGGGGCAAATTAGTGGGCCCCACGCGCCTAGGTATAGAGGCCGCGTGGGCCCCCCCTCTTTTGGGCCTCGGGGCTCCGCTTGTTCGCTTCCTTCGCCCCCAAGTCTTGTTCCTTCCAAATAATGATGCTCGTAAATTTGCAGGTGATTTGGATGACGTTTGGGTCCCTGAAACTTAAAAGGAAAAAATAGGGTTTTCTGCCTGCACAGGGTTAATTCCATAAAAATAGGAAATAAATATAATATTCCCAAAAATCATTATATAACAGTGATATAACCCTTATATGATGCAAATATTATTGGAATATAAGTAATATAGTGCAAAGTTCATATATGCATTTTACATGCATCAACGGCGCCGGAGGAGGAGGCGGCGCGTAGTAGTACGACGTCGCGGGCCACTCCAGCAGGGAGCCACCGGCGGCGATGTGGTCCATGACGTTCTGGAGCGTGCGGTGCGGCACGCTCCAGAACGCCTCGCGCCCGGCGGCGTTTTTGTCCCTGGGCACCGGGCCGGGGCCCTCCCACCTGTTCATCTCCTCGTCGTAAAGGCGCCTGAACGCCTCCTCGTAGCGGGGGGCGCTGCCCGGGTCCTTCGGGTTCCAGCGCGGATCGTGGCGTTCCTCCGGCGTCAGCTCACGTCAGTAGTGCGGGACCTGCACGGCGGGGAAGTCTTTGTTGGCGCACGTCAGCGGCTTTGCCACTGGGATGCCGCACACGGAGATGTCGTACCGATGCCCAACGCGCATGTCGGGCGGCACAGGGTACCCATTCTCCGCGAGCGCCTCAGATTGCTCGCGAAGGAGGGTGCACGGCGCGAAGCCATTCGCCGCCGCGCCCCCCGTGCGTCGGTGGTTCCCGGCCATGTGCGGCGGTGGCGGTGGTTGTGGTTTAGCAGAAAAGGAGGCGGAGGGAGAGAGGAGATCGGTGACGGCTGGTGCGGCGAGTGGGCCAGTGGCGGCGCCAGGTGTATGCACCTGTATGCACGTGAATACCCAAGATTTTGGGCGAATTATTTTTATGTACATATCAGTCCAGCCCATGAGCCACGAAGGCACGCATGCAGAGCCCAGCGTTCCCTTGCAGACTCGCACGCACGCATCCACTGCTCGCACGACGCTCTCCACTGTTCGTTCTTTCCTCCAGACGCGACTGGATCCCCTTTCTCTCTCTCCTCACGCGTCTGCCCCTCTGTTCCTCGGTGAACCTCCCTCTCCTAGCTCGTCTCTCAACACGAACGTCCGGCTCCGGCCACATCGGCAGCTGCCGCGCCGTCGCCTCCTGGCGCTGCAGCCCATCGTTGGGCGAGGCGGGATATCTAGGAAGGGAGCAGCCAACACGGCAACGCGCCAAGGCTGCTCGGGTTCCCCCGCGCCGGATCTAAGCCGCAGTCCCCAGCCAGCCACCGTTCACCAAGGAGGCCAAGCAGCATCAGGGATGAATCGAGCCGCAGCCCCCAGCCCCACGACGAGGAGCCTTGTTGCCGCACGGTAGGGATCTCGTCCGTCCGCCTCCAATCGCGTCGTCTTAGGCTCAGGGGCTGGTCCTATCCGGACGGCATCAAGCGTCATGAAGATCTTCTTCCGGTAGATCGATGCCAAGGAACAACACCATCTGAATAGATTTGCTACACCCTTTTGTACTGGTAGTAGATCTAATTTTCTAGATGAAATGTTTTAATTCATTAAATTTCCTCCTGTTTTCTTGTAATGTAGATTGTAGATGTAAGAAAATTTTCTCCTAGATTTGCCGTGTTGTTTGGTTCATATATACCATTTTAGAGATTTTTTTTGGGGTGAATACCTAGGCACCAATTCCTGACGCCACCACTGGAGTGGGCGCAGGAGCATCGCCTTTTATTACCGCCAGAGAGGGAGTGGCCGCATTTATCGCCGCCGCCTCCACTGGAGATGCTCTAACTACATTTCTCCTGGTCACTGAGATTAGAGAAGAATTAGTCTTTGCCAGTTCGCCTCACGGGATTAAAAGAAGAATTAGACTTGTTCGGGGGGAAGGCGGCAAACAGACAGCTTTCAGATTCAGACATTGACTTTCCAGGCCAAGCCATTTTGCTGTTGAGAATCTGCCTTGAGCTTCCGATCTGGCAGCAGCAACCCCTTCCTCCACTACGCCGGCGAGGCGACCCACGGGGAAAATGGCGGAAATGAGCTCGCTGCCGGTGACCGACGACCTCCTGGCGGAGATCTTCCTGCTGCTGACCGCCCCGGCCGACCTCGTCCGGGCCTCCGCCGCCTGCGTCTCCTTCCGCCGCCTCGTCACCGACCGCGCCTTCCTCCGCCGCTTCCGCTCCCTCCACGCCGCGCCCTTCCTCGGCTTCCTCAACCACAAGGCCTTCCACCCGGCCCTCTCGCCGCACCCTTCCGCGCCCGCCGCCCGCGCCGTCTCCCTCGCCGCCGACTTCTCCTTCTCCTTCCTCCCCTCCCACGACCTCTGGATCGTCCGGGACGTCCGCGACGGCCTCGTCCTCCTCGACCGCACCCACGAGGACGGCTCCGAGGAGTCCCCCGTCTTCACGGAGCTCGCGGTGTGCGACCCTCTGCACCGCCGGTGCCTCCAGCTTCCCCCGATCCCCGACGACCTGGCCGCTTCCGTGGAGCACCCGCTGCGCGTGGAGTTCCAGCGCTGGTGCGAGCCTTTCCTCGTTCCCCCCGGCGAGGAGGAGGAGCCGGCGGAAGAAACGGCATTCAGGGTCATCTGGATGGCGCAGTGCAAAACCAAGCTGGTCGCCTTCGTCTTCTCCTCGAGCACCGGGCAATGGCGAGCCGTTGCGTCTCAGCGCTGGGTTGATTTGTTAGCCGGCGCGGGCGTGGCGACGGCGTCGTCAAAGAGCCCTGTGTTCTTCGGCCGACAATACGCCTGTGGCTGCTTCTACTGGGTGATGGACTGGAGAGAGAAATTTCTCATGCTTGACACCCAGACGATGGAGTTCTCCATTGCCAACCTCCCACCTGGCTGCCGAAGGCCGCCGATTGCCATTGTGGATGCAGGGGAGGGTAGGCCTGGGATGTTTTCTGTACGTGAACACAATGCTGGTGGCACGTTTGACCTCTATTATACCATAAGGCAAAACGAAGGTCTCCAGTGGCAGATGGAGAAAATAATCCCATTGGATCCTGGGTACCGGTATTATTTGAGGGGTGCAACTGAGAGGTACTTGCTGCTTCTAAGATCAGAAGACGAGAACGGCTCATCGTTAGAGATGTCAGACTTGGAATGTTTCTCACTGGACGTCAAGACCTTGCAGCTTGAGAGCGTATGCAGGTTGAAGCATCACATTCTGCGAGCGCGCATATATACCAATTTCCCACCTTCGCTATCATCACAGGCAATATGAAGCGGTAAGCTTAGTAATGCATTCTGATCATCTCCTACCTGCATAGTTATCACGTAACTTGTCTAATGCGATAGTTCGTTATTGTAATATACGTACTAGGTAATTCTTGTTCAAACGATTGTGTTCATTTTTCCAGAGTTTGTGAGGGTAACTCAGGAGCGATGTTATTTGCTTGCCTGCTCCATAATTATGATACATTGCCATTTTAAGATAACCGGACTGCTAAATAAGTAAATGAAAGGGTCTTGCGCAGCATATATATTTTTAGTACTAGCACATATATATCCAACATTTGGAGACTTTATGCGTCGGGCAGAACTATGAATTGACAGTGCTGCCTTTTGCTGTGTAAGTGTTCTCAGGATTTTTATCCTTCTATATATTGCTACCTTGTGAGGTACCATGAACAATCGTAATAAGAAGTATATTTGGGCTGCTGGGCGGACCCATCATATATTCTTCCTTCGATTTGATTGTGCTACCTTGGTATATCCTGTGTTGCCTTGGCTCCAACAAGATGGCAACAACTATTTTGGATAGATCTGCCTTTGGATAAGAGTTTTTATGGTTAGGCTAACAGGGAAGGAATAGAAGTTAATTCAGTTTATATTTGAATCGTTTCAGCTAAATTCATTCGAATTAAGCATAACTTATTGTGTCTACTATTCTGTTGATGCTCATCTGTAGATTTCTCATGATGTCGAAAAGAATTCATTTAACTGGTATGCTTGCAATTTAGAGCCTGAACCATTCATCTGAGTTGTGTCAGGAATCATTTCCTGTATATGATGTGAGCAAAATCAAACAGGTGTACTTGATTATTAGTTTAATGGACTTGGAATTCAAGTCAAAATTACTTTGTGTGCTCAGAAGCCATTTGATCTGAAACTAGCGTTTCAAGATCAGTTAGAGGGGCAGCCGAAGCCGCCTTTTTTGTTTTTGAGTCAATTGTGATTTTTCACCTATCTGAATCTCTGTTGCAGAGGACGCATTTATAGATTGTCGATTACCAAGCTACTGATTCTGTATGATTTAATTAAATATGTGATTCATTTCTTTCTGTTTGCTTGGCTCTCTCTGGCTATGTTTGCTAGTTGTACTGTAAGATTACGATGATAAACATATAATTCAAGTTCCTGCTGTTGCATTTCCAAAATCAGTTGATATCAATATTACCAATAGGGAAAGGCTAAACTAAATGAATATCGGCAGTTAGATATTGTGATGCATTCACTGTGGTTCTTTTGAAGTCCTGGTATTTATGTAATCTTACAGGTGTCTTTCTCATAAGTTGCACCAACTGCTCTTATATTTTGCCATTTACAGGATCTATAGCTCGTTCATGTTTTTCTTTTGAGCATTTTGAGTTAAGGATCTTCTCAGTTCGCTGATTTGGTCTTCTCTCTGTTTTAGATTCAGTGGAGTCGTAAGAGCAGTACAACTAGTCAGAGCAAGAGCAACCATTCAAGTCCATAACTCAAAGTGATTGGTGTGGTCTTGTTCTATGAAGTGTTATATCATGTGCAGATAAAACTACTTGTCTGGAAGGAGAAATCATGATGATTTTGAGTGAAGGTGGCAGCACCCATAATGACATGGTACACATACTTCCTCCGTAAACTTGGATTACGGATACAGACGAAGGAGACATAAATTTTCTAGTTTGTTGTTTTGGTGGCATCTGTGCTGTTCTGTAATTTGATCTCTTTTGGTGTTGAATATTGTATATCATTTTCTGACAGTGTTATCTATCAAAATGCATGATCAGCGAGCAGTGAAACTGGAGAAGTAATAGAGTTGGCACTTGAAATTTTGTGTGCAAGATTGAAAGGTTATTATCACGAGTTCAATCTGTACATGTTTTTGGCCAATGTGACTTGCAGCCACTCCGGTTCGCACATCGTTTGACATATTTTCTGTCAGTTTTCACACGGTTTTAAAGATAATCATCACGAGTTCGATTACTTCACCCCTGTGTTGGCTTCGACTTAGATGTAGTAGCTACCAACTGTTTTTATGTGTCTTATAGTGTTGATCATGTTGGACTGTTAGCCTTGAGTATGCTAATTGGGATAACAGTTTTTGAAAAGTGTAATAGCAGTAAATTTGTAGAGACGTGTATTTTCTCCGAACTACAAAAGAACAAAATGTAAAGTTTTTTTTTAACTACACTTCTCCCGAGTCAATGTTTCAGAAAACTGCAGCAACTTTCTTCTTGTGTTTGTGTGTGTACAAATCTGCCCCCTTCTGAAGCTAATTGCAGTTGCAGGTATTGCCGCTTCAGCACTGCGTTACTTGTGGCCGGCTGTTTGGTGTGGCGTAAGTCTCGATAGGCCCGGAACAGTTTCCTAGCTCGTGTTGTGATGTGTCAGGACATAAATTAGCGTCTTGATTGGCAACACTTCATCACAAAATTTCTCGTCTTAAGCACATGATTTTAAACGCAAAGCCTGTTGGATGTTCTCCCGCGTACAGCCGACGCAGAGTCTGCGGAACCGACTCCAGTACGCGCTTCCAAAAACAAGGACTCCAATCCGGAGTCGAAAACGGATGATTCACTACTTCCATATATACATTGCCAAGCATTCATCTCGATCGATTCTGCCCTAGCTCATCTTGATCCCCTAGTCACGACCTAGCTCATCTCGATCGATTCTGCCTGCCGATCATGGACAGCATCGCTGTCGCCGCCGCCAACTGCCGCTGCAGCCGCGTCGTCTACGTCGGCAACATCGCCTTCCACGCCGCCGAGAAGGAGGTCCTCGACGCCTGCGAGCTCATCGGCCCCGTCCTCTCCTTCCGCCTCGCCGCCGACGCCGCCACAGGGAAGCGTAAGGGCTACGCTTTCGTCGAGTACGCCGACGACGCCACGGCGCAGAGCGCGTGCCGCAACCTGCAAGGCCACCTCCTGCGCGGCCGCGAGCTGCGCGTCGGCCTCGCCGGGAGAGCCGGCGCTGCCCCGGGGAAGCGCCGCGGTGACCACGCCCCCGTCGGCATGGAGGACGCCATCCACGCCGCCTCCCTCGTCGACTACTCCGGGCAGCGCCACGCCGCCGCCGTCTCCTCCGTCACGCGGTATCTGGCGGGCCTGTCCAGGCACCAGCTGCGGGAAGCGGCGGCCACGTTCGAGAGCAACAAGATTCTCAAGGAGCACGTCCCCGGGCTGGACACCGCGATGGAGATGGTGCAGCGCCTGCTAGAAATGGCGGCGGCCGACGACGCTGCCGAGGAAGCAAAGAAGAAGAGGCGAGCGAGCGCCGCCATTGCGACCACGGACGATCACCGCGCCAAGATGAGGAAGCTGGAGGACGGCGGCAAGGCCGCCGCGGTGCCCGCTGGAGTTGCCTGCGTTTGAGAGATCATAAAGAATGCTTCGCCGCGAGGAGCCTTTCTTTGTTTCGAAAAGTTCTTGATTTTGTAGATCTAAGGACGAAACAGAACATCTGCTCTGTAATGTAAACTATCTATGATAATGCACAATTCCCTTTTCTTTAGTGTACCAAATTTTCTGTTCACGAATTCCTCTTCTTTCTCGGGTTTCTTTCTTATAGATCTACAAGATAATCTTGCAGACTCAAGTTGAGTTGATAAAAAACAAGATCTCCAACTTTGTATAACGCGCTCACAACAAAAAATGGCTCAAAATCACAATCACCGTACCCATGATAGTATCACAACAAAAAGAATCACCCAAAGAATTGCCAAACATCAGTTCTGTCCCCAACAATCCCATCACATGGAAATGACATCAAAATCCACCTAAAAGTTCTCCAAAGAAACAAAAACCATCTTCATGGGCAGAAACAATCAACCAATTAGTGTTTACTTCCCTAGCTCCTACTGCTAATAATGCACAAATTTTATAAGAACGTACGAGCAAGACATACTTCGTAGATTACAAGGCCGACCGTTGTTGCATCTGTTATATACCTTTGACACATTTCAAGATTTTTCATTTGCATTGAGTAAATCAGGGGCAAATAAGAAATCAGCAAAAAAAAAGTGGGGAAAAAAGGAAGGTCAATGTAAAGAAGGGCAAATCGAATATGAACCAAGTAAATAGAAGAAATAGGCTTTCGCCCCGCTATATATATATAGCAACCACCCGATACAACATTGAGACCACTGCTGGGGCCAACAGCACAAAACAGCCCAAAAGGAAAGAAAGAGAAAGAAGAAGAGAAAACAACGCCAACATCGGCGGATCAACGAAAACGAAAGTGACTCGCAACCGCCGCGTCCTCTCCGGCAAATTCCCACCACGAACCTAGCGCTCCGAATTGCCGCGTACCAAACAGCACCTCCAAGAAGGAAAGCGACGACGACGACGTTGCTGCCCGGACAGGTCCTAGGGTTTCCCCCGGTACGCTCCGGAGAGTGGGGAAGGGGCACAGCCGACGCCCTTCAAGAAGGAAGGGCGACACTCTCAAGCGCCACCGCGTCGGTGTCAAAACGACGGGGATTTCTCCCGACCCCCAAAAAACCACAACCCGGACAATCTGAAGCGCTCCACCAAAACTTGCCGCCCACCACCAGACGCCACCTCGGTCTTGAAGTCACGAACGCCGTCTCACCATGGCAAACACTGCGAGGCCAGACTGAAAAGAGACAACCGTAGACAATGGTTGGCAGTACCACAACCACGCGGGAGGGAACAACCTCCACCGCCAAAGGCGGTAGCCGACCGGACACAACAACAGGAGCACACCAGACCATTGGAGTCGGAGGGTGGCAGCAGCACGGCCACCTGGAGGACGTCCTCCACCGCCACCTGCGGGTGCCGACCGGACGCAGTAGCAAGGACACACCAGGCCAGGCAGGCCCGACCGGTTCCCATGAGGACCCGTAAAGTCCCCGCCGCCACGCTGCTGCACTTAGGCCACGCCGCCGCTACCCTCATGACCGACACCATAGGTCCGGCCGGACCCAGACGCGTCCGCGAAGCTCCCGTCATCACACTGCAGCAAGGGTGATGTCGTCTCCGCCACCATGTCACGAGATGTTGACATTTCTAAGCTCTGTGAAAACATTTTTATTTCTCGAGTTGTAAACCCAATCCACGTTTTCAAACCATATTTGATTAGATAGCTTAGAATGGGATTTAGCTTGCTGAACTTTTGTTCATTAACAACTGATTGTGGGAGTCCCTACATGCTGGTACAGAGTACTCTGGTGATTTGTGTTGAGGTTTATGATGACACACATTTTTTTAGAAAGATCAGACTTAGATGTTTCCTGCAGTTTTTTAAAATTACCTGCTGTATCTGCCAAGGATCAATGATCACTTTAAGGATCCTTGGAAAGTATGTGTCTATGGCTCTGCACATTATTTAACAGCACCATTGGTGTTACTGGGTTCTTCCTCTTTGTTTGTAGCTACTCTTTACTTAGGCGGAAACTAATCAAATTGTGCAACTTGTATCAAATTGTAATGGTTCAGCGCACCTTGACGAACGTTTTATATGTTCCTATGTAATGGTTATGCTAAACCATGTGTGTAACTTCCAAAAGTATATACTGGAGTAGGATGGCTCAGTGACTCTCTTGAACCATGAATGTTCAGTCTGAATCACTTTTGTCTTCACTAATTTGAACTAAACTACATGTGTGTACAGGTACTAATTAAAATAGCAGTGTCAGCATGTCGTTGGGGCTTCCTCCGTGTGGTGCTTTTGGTTTCAGCAATGCGGTCGATTGGATGCATGCTTCTGCTAGGCCAGTTCCTCTGTTGCTAAAATCTTTGTCCAACACTCCTAGCTACTATGTACCGAATATGTGTGAGCCGGCATGTTGTCAAACATTAGCTAATATGTGTAAGCTGACATGCTGTCAAACAGGCTATTTATATCGTTTGCTATATACTGAATATGTGTAGACATAATGTTATGTTCTTGTTTTGTGATGGAGGGAGCAATGTGAAAACCATTGTTGTTGTTGTTGTTTTTACATGGATGTGAAAGCCATTGTTGACAACAGAACAGCTTGTCTGAGATCAATTTTTGAATTGCAGGAAGAAGTATAGCTAGAGGGTTGCACACCTGGTCTAGGATGTGACCGCAAAACTGAAATAACTGACAGAAATTGTAGTAGTTGTGTGTCTTAGTCCGTAAACTGTCTCGGTCCTGACTGATACTGCTCCGCTCTTGGAACAAATCAGTTCACCAGTTGGGTTTGTACATGTGGTTTTGGACTGTCAAGTTTTTTTTCAAAACGGAGGGTTTTGGATGCCAAGTTTTTTTTTCCAAAACGGAGGGTTACCGTACATGATACTCTCTTAGAAAACTTACTCCGGAAATTCGTTTCGGCTCTCAGGTCCAGATGCTACCTTAATCTGTACCGCTAGTTTTACTTGGGATTTGTGCTCCTTCGTGTATTCCCAGGCGTATTACTATTTACCTCTCCCTTTGTAAACAGTACACGGGCCCATGTTCTCAGAGCCATTCAATGTGTGCAGGCGTGCAGCGCCGTTTGGGTACCGTCTCACGACCATAGAGGCATGGACTCCTCGTCGTTCTCTCCCACAACGATTCCCCAATCCTGTACCTCGGCCGGGCAAGGCCTTCCCCTCTTCTTCCTCGGAGGACCCTCGACTAGGATGGTCGGATCGGTAGTCTGCCTCGACTCTGGCCGCCGGACAACATGGATCCGACATGCCCTTTATCTTTGTTCACTAGAAAACGCGGATCCGACGTGCCCTGGACTCCGGTCGTACTGGACATGGCGGCATGTACTCTGCGATTTTCATCTGCATGTGCCCTGGCCGAGGTCGTGCAGGTTTAGGGTGAGTATGTGGATTCTTGGTTCAGCACCAACGGGCGGCTTCTCTTTCCGTATTTGCATGTGTTTTTTTTTTGAGGAATTTGGTGGTTCTTCATTTGCTTGGCATTGCTTTGAATCTTCTTTCAGTTTTGTGATGAAGTGAGATTGATTTGGTGCTGCATCAGTGCTCGTGTTGCATATTTTTAATCAAATAGTTTTATTCCTAGCAGCAACAATAATCCTTGATGTTGGGGGCTTGGATTTTTTGTGTAATGTTGATAGATTTGTTCTTGGAGGGGTCTGATGTCCAAACCAATTTGTTTTGTTCATCAAATTTTCCCATGTAAACTTTTTTTATGAAAATATTTTTGCTAGAAGATCCATCTAAACTCTTCTTGTTAATGCTGGAGATCTTCTTGGCATTTTGGCAGCCACTAAGTAGCCGCGAATAAGCAAGCCTAAAGCACATATTATAAACTGATTAGTGCGTACTGATACAGTGGTACCGTTGCCCCGCTGATTCAGATGTTGTTAGCAACATCATGCCCGCTGATGTTCCTCTTGGGTAAGTAGATGGTAGAAGAAAGACGATATCTTAACCTTTGCTGTAAGTAGATGGCAGAGGAAATTCTAGTGTAAACACCACCTACTCTTTGCTGTCAGTCACTAGCTCGAAGACACCATTGTATTTTACTCGCTCCGTTCGAAAAAGGATGTCACAAAAATGAACTATAGATAGACCATTTTTGTGACATCCTTTTCCGAACGGAGGGAGTACCTGATGTTCCTCTTCTACAAGTAGATGCAGTTCCTCTTCATCGGTGATAATACAGTACTTCTAAATATTGGTGCTGCACATGACACAGGAGAAGATGGATTGAGGAGAGAATATTTTGAGAAACATAAATCTTCTGTACCACGGTCCTGGACAGAGCTTCTGTTTTTCGCCCGACGGTCTACCAAAACAGTCCGTCAGCAAACGACACGATTCAGAGAAGAACTGCTCGTGATGGCCCCACTGTAGCTGTGCTGCCAATACACAGCCCTGAATACGACCTTTCTGCACGTCCGTATCACCCCAGCAATAAGTTCAGTCACGGATCTGGAAGCAATGTCCAATGGCTGATATACCAGGTGTATATGGACCCGAGAGCCAAAACTCCATCCCCTACTTACTCGCTCTATTTTCAAGTGCGAAATGTTCTTCAGTTTTCTCGTCCTATTGAACTCTTCCGTGCATTCACAAGCAATGTTTCTCGAGGCTTCAAACACCCCCACCCAGCGCCACACAAGTAATATTGGGTTGAGGTGAAGGCATCTCCAGCCGTTGGAGCCCAAGAGTACCACCGAAGCAAAAAAGAAAATTGGTGTCTCGGTGGAGGGTAAATACTTCATCCGACTGAAAAATTGGTGTCTTGGGAATAACTTCCCAGCCACATCCCACCCTGACTAAAACTAATTTTGTGGGGGAAATGATTGAGTGGAACACATGGGGAGACACGCTTCGCTAAAGATTCCGCCGGTGCTCCCAAGAGCCCCCAGCGCGCCGGGTGTCGCCTGGCTTTGTCGGCGCTATTTTGACATCCTGAGGACGCTTAGATGTGACTAGGACATTTTTTCACGAAAAGCGTTGCCGATCGTAGAAGTTGACACTATGTTTGGATGTGTGAAAATTGTACTGGAATTGGGGTATCTAAAAATGGTGAGCAATTCCTAGCAATTCCCAGCACATCCACCTTGTGCTATAGCTGGCCAAACGGGTCGTGCTAAACGGGCTAGCACGAGGCACGCTTTTTTATTGTCCGACCCAAGCACGGGACAAATCATGCCGTGCCAGCACACGGCTCATTAGTGCCCGTGCCTCCCTCCATTTGAAGCACGCAGGCTTACACGGCCCGATTAGATATTTGTTTTAGATTTTATAGCTAATTTCACTTATTTTTTAAATTTTATAGCTAGTTTTACTTTTTTTAAAGTTTTATAGCTACTTCTCGTGGGCTGAACATGCCGTGCCAGGCCAATGTGCCCTTAGCGTGGCGTGTCCGTGCCCAGAATCGAGCCGAGACCCGTGTGCCGGCACGGCATGTAGAATCGTGCAGATAGCGTGCCGTGCCTCGGCAGGCTTGTGCCGTGCCGGGCCGCCCGGTTGGCCAGCTAGGCCCGTGCATGTTCACTCGCTCGAAACTTTCCGACCCCGCACCCTGGGAAAGGCTTGTGCCTACTTCTCGCTCGCTCTCTCCTTCATTCACCCCAGTAGCTCCGTCCGTCGCCCTCCTCTCCGTCGACCCACGCCGGCGGCGCCGCCCTAGGTGAGCTCATCCCCGACCTCTCCTCGCGCTTCTCTCTCCCTCTCGCCGCGACCTCCTCTCTCCCTCAAACCCAGCGGCGGCGGCAGGCCTCGTAACCTAGATTGGCGGCGGAGATGGGAAGCGGCGGCGGGATGCACACGGAGGCGGATGCGGAATGCGCATGGCGGCGGCGGCGGGACGTGCACCACGACTGCGGCGGGATTCGCCCGACCCTCCTCTGTCCCGCCTCCTTTCTGCATTTTCTCCTCTGTTGCTCCCTCCTTCTAATTTATTTTCTGTCTGAAAATTGCAGATTATTGACAAGTGCTTCTGCTAACAGCTGTGTGAAGGTATGAAATCTCAATTTTTTGGTAGCTTGCAGTACCAGCTCATTAGATTTCTTGCAAATATAGTGTGCAATTTGCTCATTAAAAATTACCCTTCGTTGTATTTCCAGTCTTCCACCCCCAATGGCGTCGCCGGCGCGGCCGACGCCAGGTTACCTGCAACCCACGCCGTCGGATCTGCCTGCCCTCCAGGACGAGCTCCTCGAGGAAATCTTCCTCCTCCTACCCACGGCCGCTGACCTCGCCCGCGCCTCCATGACCTGCCCCGCCTTCCACAGCGTCATCACCGCCCACTCCTTCCTCTGCCGCTTCCGCACCCTCCACCCGCCGCCTCTCCTCGGCATAATGTCCGTCACCTTCCGCGCGGCCCAGCCGCCTCATCCCTCCGCCTCCGCCGCGCGCGCCTTCGCCGACGCTGACATCGACTTCCGGTGCTCCTTCCTTCCCTCTCCCGAGCAATGGAGCCACCGCGACTTCCGTGACGGCCGCGCCCTCCTCTCCGGCGTCGTCCCCGAGGGAAGCGGCTCTGTCTACGACTACAGACGCCGAGACTTTGTGAGTGCCCTTACAACCCTGGCTGTTTGCGACCCCTTGCACCGGGGCTACCTTTTGCTACCTGCCATCCCAAACGAACTAGCCGCGTTAGTCCATCAACCGGACATTGTGAATTTCGAGCCCTTCCTTGCTCCTCCCGGCGAGGATGAGGACGACTCTTCATTCAGAGTGATTTGTTTGACGCAGTGCACAACCAAGCTGGTATTGTTCATCTTCTCTTCTGGTACCGGAAAATGGCACGGTGTTACATTTGACGATTGGCTTGCTTTGGTGACAAGTCCTGACGACCAGGCTTCAGGATCTGATCTGGCATGGTCCTCATTGCGCTACTATGCGCACAAATGCTTCTGTTGGGCAGTTCATCGGGTCAACAAGTTGCTCATGCTCGACACGCGTGTGATGGAGTTCTCTGCTGTCAACCTCCCACCTCCACCTGGCCCTGACCAAACGCGTCCAATGATGGCTTTTGTGGAGACGGTCGAAGGAAGGCTTGGGATGTTCACTCTCAATTGTCAAATGCGACATGGCAGCAGATATTACCTCCGCTATGCCAAGCTGCAAAATGAGGGGGCTGGTGGTGGACATCAGTGGCGATTGGAGTCGATAATCTCTGTGCCTTTGGGTTATCGTTATACCATCTTGGGTGTAGCTGGGGGATACTTACTCCTTCAAGGGATTCCAGAAGACCTTCATTCGGTCCCATTGTCGGAAAGGCCAGATTTCGACTGTTTTTCAGTGAATCTCCAAACATTGCAGCTTGAGTGGTTCTGTGCCAACAAGTTCATGATCGTGCTTGCTGACCTGTATGCTGGTTTCCCACCATCCTTGTCTCCGCCAACTGTTTGAATTGGTAAGTCTGTTCCCACTCTTTCCTTTTATTTTGCATGCCATAAGACATTGTGATATGATGCAGGCATTGGTGTGATGGTAGTATCCCATGCCATCCTACTTATTTTTAGCAAAGAGTCGTCAATGCAGGTGTAGCCTAGTTACGTTCTGTCCATTATAATCTTTTAGTGCTTGTTGGTGTTTAGGTCATCTTCTAATATTTATTTTATATGTACGATTAGAAATCTGTTAAACTCAGGAAAGCAGGAGGCATTAGTTTCTCATCATTTGAGTGGGAAAAGTCACCAAGTTATGTATTTTGCAACTGCAGGAGAAATTTTATTAATTCATGCAGCAAATTGATCGTAGCCGTAGGGATAAGTTTAAATATATGTGTGCCCTTAGATTTCCTGCTGCTGCATGTTGAACAATTATGGACAAAATAACTGCATTTCCATCATGATATCCATGGTGATCTTTTTTTTCTTTCTATTACACATGGCAACTGATATATCATCAGTGATCCCCTCCTTCAAGGCTTCAACATCACAAACGCCCTAGCCAATCCAGTTTATGAAATGATGTGTTCATATATGTCCTGTTAGGCATCTATAAATCTTTTGGCTTATATCTAGTAGACGGTAGCAGTTGATTTTTGCATGTTATTTCTATCTACTATAGATTGTTTCATAGATGAGCACAAAGAATATGTAGCTCCGTATATAGGTGCTGCAGCTCATCCTTAACTATTGCAAGTGCTTCAATCCGACTGCTTATCAAGACATCGATACACAATCATGTCAGGCTTTTTTGTCATGACTGTAAATTAGATGTGATGATATGTATAATCCGAAGTATAATCAGCGGATATCATTTCTGCTATCTTGCATATATAACATGACTCAAGCTAATTGGATTATGATGTCTTGGTTGTACGATTAAATCAAACTATTTCGTTTCTGCTGCCATGCATATATAACATGCAAATTGATAGGTGAATGTTGAGTACGTGTGACATCAACATTTATGCCTTCATATGCCATATCAACACTTGCGCTCACTAAAATGTCTGTTCTTGAGCAAACTCCATTGTTAGAGAACTTCAGTGTAACATGTTTGTCTGGTTCTGCACAATTTTTTTGACTGAGCGTTTGAAGCAAATTGAACGTTAACGTTTCTGCACAGTAATTCTTTGTCAGTTTAGAAGGTAGATGTTTCTATTACAGCTAACAGTGTGGCTTATTTTTTGGCCCAGTTGCAGGTCTTAAGCTGCATATGAGGGCTTATTTTGGACTGCAGTTATATTTTGCGAGTTCACTTGACTGGCTGTCCTTCGCTCTTCTGATGACAAAAATCGTGCGTTTAGTTACCTGGTCTGGTCCCCATTCCTGCATGGCATGAACTTAAAGCAGCTCAAAACCTAACCCGCTGGGAACAGTGTCATACTATTCAGGTATTTGGTATTTCTCAAATATCTTACAGATGGTAGAATGTACTTTTCAGGTTTTCAGAAAACAGTGTCATACTTCTGTTGAACACATTGAAGGATGTGATCTTCATATATTGTGGCATTTCCAGCAAGAAAAAATGAATAACTCGGCTTTCTGATGTGCTTAGGAAAATTAATGTTCATTTTGTAGGTTGTCAGAAAAAAAGAATAGTAGTCACACGAAATGCTTCAAATGAGGAGTGGATAGTGTTTACATATTACATGGTTGATTTCACTGATTGTTTAGTCTTTTCCATCAAAAGGGTATTGATAATCTAAGTTGGTGGTAGTGTAGTTAGTCCAGATTAATGAAGTAATAGAGTAGGAATATGTATACTCAACTATCTAATAGGTTAAGAAAATTACATGTTAACCAAAGTCTAGTTTTATAAAATCAGAAGAAAAAAACTCGTTTCAAAAAAATAAAATCAGAAAATAACTAATTAAATAAGCACATGTTAAGTACATACAGTGAGATGTACGTTGAGATTAGTTAGTGTTTTATCCTCCAAAAGACAGATTGATGCGCCTGAACTGTTTTAATCGCTTAGATGTACATTGAGTACCTGATAGCATCCGAGACTTCCATTCATTAAAGTTCTAGATAGACATGTTCTTGGAACATCGTGTTGCCCTTTTGTAGGTTTTAGATAGACATGTTCTTGGAACAGCAAATGGAGTAGTATTTAAGGCAATTTTCTGTTTTACTAGATTGCTGTTCTTGGAAGTTTGTCAATTATTTCATGGTTTGTTCCCATATGTGATTATAATGCAACAAAGCAAAAAATATTGCGGTCACAAGACGAATTGAAATATGTGTGGCGATGACCTGCCATAGTGTAAAACCATTAGTCATTTATGGAGCTACTTTATTATACCCTCCGTTCTTATGAACAACGCATACACTTAGTGGAGGTGACTTCTGTTCGTCAGACTTGGGAGGAGAAATGTTGAACTGTAGTGCTAGCTTCAGTTTCAGTTAAACTGAATAAATGATCCACTCGTAGAGCTTGTTCTCGAGTGAGACTCGGTAGGGGCTAGCGGTTGTTACGCCGTGGGATGGCATGGAGTCACGCACGTAGCACGGCACCGTCGTGGAAGTGGCAGAGCAGGTGTGGGATGGCAGTGCTCGGTCATGGCCATGATTTTAGGATCGTTTATTAGGAGTGTAACAGCCTACAAATAAGATGAATGAAAAAACACGAAAATTTGTACCTTGTAAACAGCACAAAACTATCTTCTTCCTCTCTGTGATCTCGAGCGAGCTAAAATATTGCTTCAGCGCAACAGTTTTCAAGATTTTGCTTTGACCAAAAATTAGTCCAAGCATGAGGATTATTTGATGAAAAATGTTATATGTGTTGATGGGGCTAGCTATCGTATCACGCTAGCTAGTGCTTGGAAGTTGATCCTAAGCATGTGTATTGCTACTAGCTAGACAATGACTGCCATTAAAAAATTCTTATACTGTCAAACTCTGGTAGTTTCATTTTCATTTGCTTCTCTTAGTTTGATACTAGAAGCAAAGACATCTTGTAAGAGAAAGCGTTCGGGTAAAATTTGAGTGTCATTAATTATTGCCGGTGGTCCTTGGATGTTCAAATATTTGTAGAGAATTTGGGTTATTGATCATGGGGAGTCTCTGAACCATAAGTGTTGTCGTGCTGCAGTTTTGGCAGTCGAAACTTTTGTGTCCAAATAAATGGCGTGAACTGTCAATTTAGCTAAATGGTGGTTTTTTCTATCACCAAATACATAAATATGGCCTTTATCATTCTCGTTAGGCATCTACAAGTATGCCATTTTGCTTAAACTTATCGGTCTTGTGTCATGTGTGTATTGATAGTTGCTTTCGTATATATCATGCGGTTACAAGGTAGTGTAGATCACTTCACTTGTGATAGTGTCGAAGAAGCAAAGATGGTCACTTTTAGCTCATGGAGTATGCTCTTGCTATGCTCTTGAGGTAGAATTTGCTATGGATGCAAAGAGGTACATGATTTGTCCTGATCCGTAGTAAAAATGAGTCAGGTTAGCATCTTTTTAGCGAATAGTTCAGTTTGTACTGCCCCTGCTTTAGGGGAATATGATGTGATTGCAAACCTAAATAAGCTAACCGGAATTACAGGAGTTGTGTGTCTTAGTCCGTAAACTAACTTGGGGCTAAGCAACACTCCTCCATTTTTGGAGCAAAATCACAAAACCAGTTCATCAGTTGGGTTTGTACATGTGTTTATCTAGTTTTGTCCCACCAAATTATATACATGATATTCACATAATTTACTCGCTAAACCTTCAAGTGCTTACCTGGAATGTTTCTTCTATTTTTTTCCACGGCTTCTTCCGTTTGTACGAAAACCCTTGCGTGAATTCGCAAGCAATCTTTTCTCTCTAGCCTTCAAACGAACTCCACACACTCACAGTGAAACCCTTAAACAAGAGTGTCTTTGCTTGTTCTTCAAGTTCAGTGGTGAGTGGCGACGATATGAATGTAGGATCCCCTCTCCCAAATAATCAAAATGTAGGATACCATACATACAAATATTTGGTTGAGGTGCATGACACAGGAGGGCTTGGCACTTCGGCAAAACAGCTGTATGCATTGCATCCATCACTAATAGAATAGAACAAAAAGATGGACATGTGTCTCTTAATCGGTTGGACAATGATCTAATCTCCGGGCGACACGGCATGACACGAGGCGAAGATGCCACACCACTGCTCATATTGTGTCGGGCCGGCCCGCGTGTCTGGTTTTCAAAAAAGTTTGACCTCACGCATGTTTTGTTTGTTTTGTCCTTTTTGGGAAATTCAAGAAGAATACCAAAAAACTAAAAGATCAGAAAAGTACTGAAAAATCTAAAAACCCTTTGATTCTCGGGCCGCAGACGTGCCTGTAGGCAAGTCTAGCTTGCGCGCGCGCGCAAGGATCAATTCCGTCGCGCGGTTCCTATTCCCTTTCGTTCCTATACCCTTTCCGTGCACGCGCTGCCAGGCTGTCTGCATGCACGCACTGTCAGGCTGGACTGCTCTATTCCCTTTTGGCGCACACAAGCAAAAAAATTGAAAATTTTGCTGGCTCACCAGATTTTTGAACTTCCATCTAAACTATGTGCGAAAAATCAATTCCCTTTTTGGGCAAAGGATATTTTAGGGTAAAAAAAATGGGAGGGAGATAAAAAATTCCACTTCCAACTAGTACAAAATAATTATTCAAATAAAGAGCTCCACTTCACACTGGTACAACCTATTCCCTTTATTTGCAAAAAGGTGTTTATAAAAAAATAATCTGAATTTGCAGCAAAACTGGGTGCGAAAAATCAATTCCCCTTTTGGGCAAATGATATTTTAGGGTAAAACAAATGGGAGGGAGATCAGAAATTACAATTCCAACAAGTACAATAAAATTATTCGAATAAAGAACTCCAATTCAAAGCAGTACAACCTATTCCCTTTTTTACTGAGATAGCTCAACAAAACTGTTAGTTTAGAAAAGGTTCTCTGAAAAAATGATAAGAATTGCTGTCATTTCCACAAAAAATGTCTCAAAACAAATCAAAAAAAGGTTTTGATAATAAACCGTTAAAAACATACCAGCATCATTAACAACCTCGTTACTTAATAGCACCACACTGTTCACACGTTGCACGTCCATAACTTAAAAAGTTAGAACTGAAGTAGTTCAAAGCAAAAGCAGTGCACTTAACATACCCCATGCATTTCATAAAAGATAGACATACTTTAGTAGTGCATATAAGAAATGAACATTCCTTAACACACTTAGCTTCTACTTAGTGGTCTTCATGTCAGCCTTTCACAGGAGTGAGACAGTGAGCTCGAGTGTTGTAACGGTTGATGGGAGGAAGGTGGAGATGTACATCTGTCCTTCTGACACATCGAAACCCCTAACAGCTGCAGCCCATCCAGGAGAGAACATAGCCTTCTTTGATCCTTTTCCTTTCTTTAAAGTAACCGTGTGGACATAGTTGGCTGTATCGGAATAAACCGGGATTTCAATTGCATCTTTTCGAATGTACTTTCGCAGGCTCTTTGCAGTGAAGACAGCGCCATAGTCCTGCCAACATTTAGATATTCAAAAGTTAGGGAGCAATATACTGGCTAAATAAAGAATAAACAAGTTGTCGAATTCATGCATCGCTAGGGTACAAAAAACATGTTACCATCTTTGCTGCTTTCTGAGGATGGACTGATGATTCTGTCATTTTGTACACATAGTTCTTGTATGGCACTGTAGGGTTAACCCTCCATATATAGTTGAGCTATTTGCATTGCTTAATGCTCAGCTCCATTTTATTCGCAAAGATGCAATGTTTGTCGGAAAGGCAAGATCCTCGATTGTTAGGACCTGTATGCAACAATTTTCTCCCAAATGTTAGTTCATGTAATAAATTACACTAGGTGCACAAAAAAATCTTTTAACCTTATTGTAAAACTTGTTGCTGCTAAAATCAATTTGCCTTGCTTTTAAGAAGAAAAAAGACAACATACTATAAAAAGCACAATGGATAAAACCACTAACAAAGAAGAATGGATCGCGCATTTATTGTTTCAGTGGCCAGATAATGCATCCTTAGCATGTTGATGGACCATGGGAGTATCGGCAACATCTGATGAAGCTAAAAAATGAAGGAATCATCATTCATCCATAGCGGCCAACAACAGAAGGAAAAGAAATGGACCACATGTTAACAAATGATTTTCCATCTATCCAAGTAATACATCATTGGCAGCGGCCACAAACTCATTGCAAAATAATGGACTAATCTAGATACATATGTTGCTAAGGTTACCAACACACTATATTTTGAAGGACCATGCTCTATAGGTAATTGTTATAAACCTAGTAATTATGGAGTCTTGCCCAGGTGTTAAATATTTATTAACACGAAATTGATTTATTTACCATAATTTATACTTTATAGCTAATAGTTACCAGATGCATATCATACAAGTAATCGGCTAATGATACTAAAAGGTTTATCACCAATACTATAACACACAAGTTACCGATATCAGGTGTTTACTTACGCATTTATTACCAATAGTATAGCGTAAAAGTAACCGATGGGGGAATAACTAGTACTAGTTACCATTCTCATATCAAAACAAAAATATCAAAGTCATGTGTTCTTGAAAAACAACGTCATTACCAAACTATAGCATACAAGTTACCGATAAGAAGCGACTATTAAAGATGTTACCAAACGCATATCATACAAATTATCGACCAGGTGGTATTAGAAGGTATTACCAATACTATAGCACACAAGTTACCGAGATCAAGTGTTTACTTAGGCATTTATTACCAATAGTATAGGCTAAAGTAACCGATAGGGAAAACTAGTACAAGTTACCGAGATAGGGTGTTTATTTAGGCATTTATTACCAATAGTATAGCCTAAAAGTAACCGATGGGGGAAAACTAGTCAAATATTACCAATTATATAGCAAACAAATTATCATGAGGAGATACTATAACCATTATTACCAACACACTATCATACAAATTATCGATGAGAAAAAACCATTCAAATATAACCAATCACTTAGCAAATTAATTATCAAGTGGGGATATTAAAAACATTATTACCAATACACTCGCATACAAATTATCGAGGAGAAAAAACTAGTCAAATATTACCAATTATATAGCAAACAAATTATCACGAGGGAATACTATAAACTTTATTACCAACACATTATCATACAAATTATCGATGAGAAAAAACTATTCAAATATCACCAATCACTTAGCAAATAAATTATCAGGTGAGGATATTAAAACATTATTACCAATACACTCGCATACAAGTTATCGAGGCGAAAAAACTAGTCAAATATTAACAATTATATAGCAAACAAATTATCACGAGGGGATACTATAACCATTATTACCAATACACTATCATATAAATTATCGATGAGAAAAAACCGTTCAAATATCACCAATTACATGGCAAATAAATTATCAGGTGGGGATATTAAAAACATTATTACCAATACACTCGCATACAAGTTATCGAGGAGAAAAAACTAGTTAAATATTACGAATTATATAACAAACAAATTATCAACAGGGGATACTATAACCATTATTACCAACACACTATCATATAAATTATCGATGAAAAAAAACCCATTCAAATATCACCAATCACATAACAAATATATATGCACAAAAGAACAAGTAGATGTAAAGGTAGCCACTGATTGAGGTAAATATATAGGATTTCACAAGCAAGTCTGATTAGACGAAATAGTCTAAGAAAGTCTAATCAGATTTCACACAGACACACACATCGCTATTGATTTTTTATGCAAAAAAGATAGTTCAACAATAATCCAAAGAAAACAGAAGTAGCATACATTTTATCAATGTTCGGGAAACTGGTAACTGGTAGCTGCTCGCTCGGCTTGGGAGTAGCAATTAATCGGTGAATCGGCCTATTAACTGGATTAATCGGTCGACAATTAATCGGTAGATACATTGGTTACATGGCAACATATTCCAAGCAAACTATCTAGTTTTGAATGTATTATACTATTATAAGTACCATACTTGTGACTTGTCCGTTAATATGTGCAATATGTTGCTTCATCCTGTTGACCCATCCACCCATCTCCTTTCCACACAACTTGCATTTCACTTCTGTAAATCTAGAGATTGACTAAGACTGCAAATTCCCACCCCATGTCATCTGAATTTCTTTTGAGAGTTTGAGAACTTGCGGCGGTAGAAGCAGCCGTAGACCCCTGCAATATGGTGCACACCAGGCAACAAAAAATAGATCTAAATTTAATGACAGCAACAACAATGGTAGATGACACTATGACAGCAAGTACATCATTAAGCAGAGCAATAGCGCAGTCAGATCAACACGCGCAGCTAACAGATCAATAGTTCAATTGACAAGATCAAGCACAAGCTTCCCCGTAGCAAGCAGATCAAGCACAACAAGAAGACGAGAAGCAAGCAGATAGAGCGCAGCAAGCCAGGGCTAATGAAATCTGCACATCGGGTCATCATCCATACAAAAAAAGACTACAGCTGAGAGACGTAAAGAAAGAGAGGAGATTGTACCTTGCTAGCCGGTGAAGCCATGGAGCTTGGGCAGGCGACCTGCAGGTCGGAGGCAGCAAGCTTGGGCCGACGCTGATGCAGGTCGGGCTGCTGCTCGTCGGGGCTGGACAGGCTGCGGGGAGCAGTCGAGGGCGATGGGATAGGGAGTCGCGGCCGGAGATGGCGTGCGGTGCCTGGGGCCGGCGAGGAGAAGGCCAGCCGCCAGCTGAACGAGAAGGGGCGGAGGAGAGCGACGGGAATACGGGATCGGAGGAACCCCAACCCTTGCTATTTGGGAGCGGGAGTGGCGTCGCCAGGGAGAAGTAGTTTGCACGGCGGCGGCCAGGTTTTGTTATCTCGTGGGTGGGGATTTGCTCGAAAATAATCAGAAAAAATGAAAAGGGAAGAGGACGGAAAGGGAATAGGAGGGAGAGGCACGGATAGCCCGCGAGCGCTCGCGCGCTCAACAGCCATCTCGGTGTCGTGTCTAGGCCGGCCTGCCGCGTACTTTTTTTTTATAACAACTTGCCGCGTACTTGCATGTGTGTGAAAAGACTGACCCACTAAAAATAAAAAAAAAACAAATCTGACCCAGTATGGGCTTCGTGCCTGGCCCGGTCCAGATTTTCCAAGCCGTGCCATGCTTTGGGCAGCATTGGGCTGGTCCAAAAAATCAGATGCCACCATTAGTTAGTTTAACTTATGAGAAAAACGACCCTGCAGGCTGCCGGCGAAGGGTCTAAAACCCAATGGCGTCGCCGGCGCATCCGACGCCGTCGGCCCTGCAGGACCTCCAGGACGAGCTCCTCGAGGAAATCTTCCTCCGCCTACCCACGGCCGCTGACCTCGCCCGCTCCTCCATCGGCTGCCCCACCTTCCGCCGCCTCATCACAGGCCACCCCTTCCTCCGCCGCTTCCGCACTCTCCACCCGCCGCCTCTGCTGGGCATAATTTGGGCCGACTTTCTCCCTGCCCAGCCGCCTCATCCCTCCGCCGCCGCCGCGCGTGCCTGCACGGACATCGACTTCCAGTGCTCCTTCCTTCCCTCTCCCGAGCAATGGCACCGCCGCGACTTCCGTGACGGCCGCACCTTCCTCTGCGCCGTTAGGCATGCAGGCGGACGCCCGCTAGAATAAAATTTCCGTCCGCCAGGCCAACTCGTCTGCTGATTATCCGCCTAGCTAAACACGTTTCGCTGAGTGGGATTAGCATAAATTATGTCTGGCGGATTGTCCGCCACGTCCGTCGGATCGTCCGTCGACATCCCTATGCGCCGTCGCCCCCGACGGAAGCATCTCTCGCTCCGAGTACCACCGCCGGGAGTTCGTCGGTGCCCTTACAACCCTGGCTGTATGCGACCCCTTGCACCGGGGCTACCTTTTGCTACCTGCCATCCCAGACGAACTAGCCGCGTTAGTTCATCAACCGGACATTATGAAAGGCAAATTCTATGGTACCTTTTACTGGTCTAGGAGAGGGAGTAGTATGATTTGATTGAACGGTTGAGATGTGACGCCCGAGATTAAGCCCAAGAAGCCCAAGAATTGTAATTAACTGGAAAAATAATGAGCCGAATTGTAAGAGGCCTTCAAACTTTGCGCCGCCACACGACCGGCCGCCGCTAGCCGCCATTGGCGCCGATGAGGAGGTGAGCACTTCGACGGTGGCATTGTCGCGTGAGTTCCTAGCGACCTGGATCCGAGCACACCCCAATGGCGCAGCTACACGCGCACTCGTTTGCGTCTCGCCACGACGTGTAGTCATTGAGCAGCCTGCTGCAAGAGGCCATCGTACACAACACACACCATGCAGAAGCAAAATACGACGGACATGAATAGCTACTTGGCCAATTGTTCTGTGTGATTAAGTTCTTCAGTTTGGTTTGCTTGATAGTTATTGGTTACGTTTCTGAGATCAAGCTGTGGAGATTTTACATGATTAAATCTTGAATTCTGTTTACTAACAATCTGATGGGAGCACTAAAATCAACATGATTCATATCTGGAAAATCCGGCTACAACTGAGGGTGGATGATAGATCAAGCCATGACAATTCAAATAGATAAATCATCGCGGAGGCCCGTTGTGGCCGGCAGTCCAGGAAGTGAGCAGTTGGCCGGCGATGAGCCTAACAGCCGATGAGATTGAGAAGCTAGTACCGCAAGTCAACGAAGTCAGATGGTCAGTTTCTTTTGGAGGATGCAAGAGACCTGAGCGGAGAAGATGAAAGAAAATCAGGCCCACCACAAACTTATCGCCGGATGTGCGCCACGTGCCCGGGAGCACCGATGAATGTTATTTTTGCTTGGGTCGAGACCATCTACAATCTTGGGCCAGGGCCCATCTGCGGTGCGATGACTATTTCAGCAGTAGTATGAATTGTACTGGTTATCTTTTTGTGACCAGTATGAAATCTTTTAGGCCTTTGGATGAACGAAAATGAAGGACTATTATTCATTTGAGGGTACCATAAAACAACTCTTATGAAATTCCTGACTTTCCTTGCTCCTCCCGGCGAGGATGAGGATGACTCTTCATTCAGAGTGATATGTTTGACGCAGTGCACAACCAAGCTGGTCTTGTTCGTCTTCTCTTCTGGTGCCGCAAAATGGCATGCTGTTACATTTGACGAATGGATTGCTTTGGTCACAAGTCCTGACGACCAGGCTTCAGGATCTGAGCTGACATTGTCCTTAGGGCGCTACTATGCGCACAAATGCTTCTGTTGGGTAGTTCGACCGGTCAACAAGTTGCTCATGCTCGACGCTCGGGTGATGGAGTTCTCTGCTCTCAGCCTCCCACCTCCACCTGGCCCTAACCAACCGCGTCCAGAGGTGGCCTTTGTGGAGACGGTCGAAGGAAGGCTTGGGATGTTTACTATCAATATTCAAATGCGACATGGCGGCAGATATTTCCTCCGCTATGCCAAGCTGCAAAATGAGGGGGCTGGTGGTGAAAATCAGTGGCTATTGGAGTCGATAATCTCTTTGCCTTTGGGTTATTATTATACCATCTTGGGTGTAGCTGTGGGATACCTCCTTCAAGGGATTCAAGAAGCACTTTATTTGGGCACATTGTCGGGAAGACCAGATTTCAACTGTTTTTCATTTAATCTCCAAACATTGCAGCTTGAGTGGTTCTGTGCCAGCAAGTTCATGATCGTGCTTGCTGACCTGTATGCTGGTTTCCCACCATCCTTGTCTCTACCAACTGTTTGAAGTGGTAAGTCTGTTCCCACTCTTTCCTTTTATTTTGCGTGCCATAAGACATTGTGATATGATGCAGGCATTGATGTGATGGTAGTATCCTTTGCCATCCTACTTATTTTTGGCAAACAGTCGTCAATGCAGGTGTATCCTAGTTTCGTCCTGTCCATTATAATCGTGTAGGGCTTGTTGGTGTTAGGTCATCTTCTAATGGTTATTTTATCTGTACGATTAGAAATCTGTCAAACTCAGGAAAGCAGGAGGCATTAGTTTCTTATCATTTGAGTGGGAAAAGTCACCAAGTTATGTATTTTGCAATTGCAGGAGAAATTTTATTAATTCATGCAGCAAATTGATCATAGTCGTAGGGATAAGTTTAAATATATGTGTGCCCTTAGATTTCCTGCTGCTGCATGTTTAACATATGTGGACAAAATAACTGCATTTCCATCATGATATCCTTGGTGATCTCATATGTTTTTCTGTTACAAATGGCAACTGATATATCATCAGTGATCCCCTCCTTCAACATCACAAATGCCCTAGCCAATCCAGTTTATGAAATGATGGGTTCATATATGTCCTGTTAGGCATCTATAAATCTTTTGGCTTATATCTAGTTTGCGGTGGCAGTTGATTTTTGCATGTTATTGCTATCTACTATAGATTGCTTCATAGATGAGCACAAAGAATATGTAGCTCCGTATATAGGTGCTGCAGCTCATCCTTAACTATTGCACGTGCTTCAAGCCGACTGCTTATCAAGACATCGATACACAATCATGTCAGGCTTTTTTTTTCACGACTGTAAATTAGATGTGATGATATATATAATCCGAAGTATAATCAGCGGATATCATTTCTGCTATCTTGCATATATAACATGACTCAAGCTGATTGGATTATGATGTCTTGGTTGTACGAGTAAATCAAACTATTTCGTTTCTGCTACCTTGCATATATAACATGCAAATTGATAGGTTAATGTTGAGTACGTGTGACATCAACATTTATGCCTTCATATGCCAAAGCAACACTTGCGCCCACTAAAATGTCTGTTCTTGAGCAAAACTCCATTGTTAGGGAACTTCAGTGTAACATGTTTGTGTGGTCCTGCACAATTTTTTTGACTGAGCAAACTGAACGTTAACGTTTCTGCACAGTAATTCTTTGTCAGTTTAGAAGGTAGATGTTTCTATTACAGCTAACAGTGTGGCTTATTTTTTGGTCCAATTGCAGGTCTTAAGCTGCATATGAGGACTTATTTTTGGACTGCAGTTATATTTTGCGAGTTCACTTGAGTGACTTGACTGGCTGTCCTTCGCTCTTCTGATGACATATATCTAGTATCAAGGAACGCTTCCCTTTGGCTTGGCATGTGTAGAAACTGTGTGTTATATTTCTGAACACTACTATAGAAGCATGCATGTACTCCTTCGTGACTGTGTGTGCCAATCCTTGCTATTAGATAAACTTATTTTGAGATTCACGAGTTCAGCTTCTTCCCATGTCAAACAGTAAAAGGTGCGCATGGTATTGCGCTTCTGCTAGGCTAGTTCTTCTGTTGACAAAATAGTTTTCCAACAGTAGCTATCACTATATAGTGTATGTATCGAATATGTGTAAGCCAACATGCTGTCAAACACTCGATGTTATGTCGCTTGCTACGTACGTACTTAATATGTGTAAGCGGACATGATGTGAAACAGTAGCTATTATATCATTTGCTTTGCGCTGAATATGTTTAAGCAAAATGCTGTGGTTCCGTTTCGTGAACGGGCGCTGGAGAAGCAGATTCCGTGAGAGCGATTGCTGATAGCAGGAAGCAGCATATCTAGAGGGTTGTAAACTTAGCCTAGCCATGAGGTCATGATCATAAGTTGCTCTTAGCATGACCATAATGTAGTTCGAGGGTAGGGTTTTTACTAGTATACTCGCGATTGCTCAATTAACACGAAAGAGTTCATGATAGTGCTCAGAAAGAGGCCTATCCATTTATTTACCTACCCATGAATCCATGATGATGGCATAGTGCATGTTTGGTTGCCCACGGAGTTTTCATACAGGCCCGTTGGATGCAAAAAAATCGTGCGTTTAGTTACCTGGGCTGGTCCTCGTTCCTGCATGGCATGAACTTAAAGCAGCTCAAAACCTAACCCGCTGGGAACAGTGTCATACTATTCAGGTATTTGATATTTCTCAAATATCTTATAGATGGTATAATTTACTTTTCAGGTTTTCAGAAAACAGTGTCATACTTCTGTCGAACACATCGAAGGATGTGATTTTCATATATTTTGGCATTTCCATCAAGAAAAGAAGAATAACTCGGCTTTCTGATGTGCTTAGGAAAATGAATGTTCATTAAATCCATTTGTAGGTTGTCAGAAAAAAATAGTAGTCACACGAAATGCTTCAAATGAGGAGTGGATAGTGTTTACATATTACACGGTTGATTTCACTGATTGTTTAGTTTTTTTTCCATCAAAAGGGTATTGATAACTTAAGTTGGTGGTAGTGTAGTTAGTCCAGATTAATGAAGTAATAGAGTAGGAATATTTATGCGCAACTGTCTAATAGGTTAAGAAAAGTTCATGTTAACCAAAGTCCAGTTTTTAAAAATCAGAAGAAAAAAGAACTTGTTTCAAAAAAATAAAATCAGAAAATAACTAATTAAATAAGCACATGGTAAGTACATACATTGAGATGTACGTCTAAATTTTGTAGTGTTTTATCCTCCAAAAGACAGATTGATGCGCCTGAACTGTTTTAATCGCATAGTTTAGTTAATGATTGTCACAGCCCAATTTTGGGTAAGCCTATCTAAAACAACTTCTAAATTCACCAAAAATTGGAACCAACAAAAATCTTCTTTAAAATGATTGTTTTGCTTGAGGTGATGTTTGTTTCTTGATTATATTGATGATCTTGCTAATTAGTGCATAGAATGACTTGTTTGTTTTCTTGGAAGATAATCCTAGTCAAAACACAACTCAAAGTGAAATACTTAAAACTACTCACAATTATAAATCCTAACTTAAACTCCAGAGAAATCCATTTATAGAGTACTGTTTTTGTGATCTTAATTATAGAACCTGTGATGTTCTTTAGTTATGATCCATGTCATGGTACTGGAGTATAGTGTTTATACTTCATGATAAATCCAAGATATTTCATGTTGGGATTCAATATTGTCATGAGATCATGCTCTCATTTGGCTATGAAATATCTAAACAAAAAAAAAGTTAAAACCTACCATTTCTCTCTATTTAATTTTCCTATCTAGTATCCTTTCCTGGATGCAATCTTTGTTTGCCATCCATGTATGTGGTGAGTACTGATTTATAAAAATCATCTCACTCATATTGGATCATCCTAGACCTTGTTTGCTTCTGTTAAACATAGCTAATAGTTAACAAGATTCTGTGACTTGGCAGTTTTCACTAAGTCCCTAACTCTGAATTTTCTGAATCTGTTCGATTTGGCCGAATTTGATTTGGTTCAAATTGTAGATTCAGACCTCACTCAAACTCTCACCTAGCACTACTAAAACACTTTACACACTCGTGTGTGTGCAGTGTGTGCACTACTGCTTGACCAAGAGGTAAATCACGGCCGTGTCGAGCCGGTGATCACCGTGAGCACACACACGCACACACACGCACACACGGACTCGTGCACGCTTGATGTGCCACAGCACGGCACACACACACCGCACTCCACCCCGAAAACCCGGGCATGCAGGGAGACGAAATCCCGCACGCATCCACCGTGGCCAACCCGCGCAAGGGCACGACAATGATGCCCTCTGCCGCTCTCTCCCTCTCTCGTTTCTCACCCCCTCGACTGCAGCTGAGCCAAGACCCGATACCGCCGAGCTGGCCAACCAGAGCACGGCCTGACCACTCGTGGACCGCGCTGTCTTCCCCCTCCCGTTGCGTGATAAATCCCACCCCCGAGTGTCTTCCACTGCCATTCCACGCCCACTCGCTCTCCTCTCCATCCCCAACACTCCACACCACACCCAAGCTCTCTGGGCATCATCCATGGCGTGAACTCGTGGAAATCTTGCCGTGGAGGTTGCCGACGCTTCTCTCACACTTTCCACGCCATTCTTGCTCTGGCTGTGAGCTTTGCTCGAGGCACACCTCTCTGATCACCTCTCTTTGCTTGCGGTTTGCCCAGATCAACCAGACCGTGCTGGACCAGAGGAGAACGCGCTCGAGTACGCCATGGCTAGGAGCTGCTTTTCAAGTTCTTCATCAAGCCAAGTTCGTCTCCAAGCCTCTGTCACCCCTACATCACCTAGCCACATCCGCTCGACGCCCCTAGGTGAGAAAACAATCGATCGAACACCTCGCCGACATCGTTTCTCCGTTCTGTGCAACGCGAGGAAGGCGGTGACCGTGGGTCGTCGATCTGGAGATCGACGAATCTGTTAGAACGCACCCCCCCCCCCCGCAGCCGCGTGGGCTGATTTGCGCTGCTGGACCGTGAACAGTTCTAGATTTGGCCCATTTAGATGTTTTTCTTGTAGATTTTATTCTTTTCTGTTAGTAGCTGCTTCTGCTCAGTTAGTTTAATTCGTTTTAAAATAATGAAACCTGGAACTTGAGCAAAATAAAAAAATCACAGAGGTAGCTAAGTGAGTTTAGAGCCACATGCAACTTGCAGATCTTAAAAATATTAATTTGTGTGTGCTTGATAATTACTGCACTGCCACTGGTTTAAATCAAAGAACTAATTTTAACTTGAGTTTTATGAATCCAAAATTGATGAATCTAATTGTTCTGGAATGCTTATGAATGTAGCTTTCTTTAGAAATTAACATCATGTGCTTGTGATGCTTAGTTTTAAAATGACTTGTGTTTGTAGTTTAAACCAGTAGGGTTTTTAAGCATTTGTTTAATGGGATAATCGTTTCTGTGCCCTACCTACCTCAGTTTTATCTGTTTGTGCCATGCCCGCGTAGTTTCTCTCGTCCTCGCCTTGGCAAACTCGCCGATGGCCAAGACGGCCGTTTCCGTCTGGTCAACCCTGTTTCACCGTAATTTGGCCTGACTTGTGGGGTCGACCTGGCGCGGCTCGTGAGTTGGAAGTGGGACCGGTCAAGTGGGGACAGGGAGCGATTTAAGTGGGGACAGGAAGCGAAGCGAGTTAGGTGGGTCAGGAAGTGAGTTTAAGTGGGGCCAGGAAGAGAGTTTAAGTAGGGTCTCGGCCCCAAGATTAACACGTCGTTAACACTGAATTAACTGATTAGGAAACGAGTCATTGTTTAGTGAGTTGATTAGTACGTCGTTAGCACTGAAATTATGATTCATATTCACTGGAAACTGAAACTAAAATTAACCTGTGTTAACACTGAATTAACTGATTAGGAAACGAGTCATTGTTTAGTGAGTTGGTTAGTACGTCGTTAACACTGAAATTATGATTAGAAATTATGTCGTTAACACTGAAACTGATTACAATTAACACTCAAACTGAAACTGATTAGACAAGATTAACACTGAAATTATGATTAGAAATTACGCGTTAACACTGAATCTGAAACTGATTACAACTAACACTGAAACTGATTAAACAAGATTAACACTGAAATTATGATTCATAATTACTATTAACATTGATTACAAAAGATTCATGCGTTTCTACAAAAGATAAGACGAGATTAGCAGTGCTTTATGCACGGCTACTACGCCGGCGGCGGCCTAATAGTACTACTAATCAGTAGCAGTGCAACTAATGCACTGCTACTGCATACGCTGCCTCTGGGCTGGCGGTTCGTCGCCGTCGTCGTCGGAGTCGGAGTCGTGGCCGTCGTCGCCGTCGACGTCGTCCTCTTCGTCCTCATCCTCCTCCTGTGGAGGCTCCTCCTCCTCGTCATCCTCCTCCTCCTCGTCGTCGGAGTCGGAGCCGTTGCCGTCCTGCGGCTCCAACTCCGGGTTCGAGTCCTCCTCCTCGGACCCGTCGTTGTCATCGGAGTCGGGGTCGGAGTTGCCATCCTCCCCCTGGTCGTCGTCGTCGCCCTCGCCGTCGTCGTAGCCGGCGTTCTCCTGCCAATGCCCGTGGCCCTCTTCCCACCACGGGATCGGGTTACCCTCGCCGTCGGAGTCGCTCGGAATGGCTTCGTTCTGCCACCACGGATCCATTGCAGGGAAGGGGGTGGTTGGGTTTTTTTCGGGCTGGAGAGAAGAAAGAAGAACTGCACTGTGGCAATGTCAAGAACAGGGAACCGAGTGAACCGCGATGCAATGGGATTGGGGTTTTTATGTGTGATGAAGGGATAGTGATGAATTCACTGCCGCTGGCGCGTAGATCGATAACCGCTTGGGGCACCGAACAGGTGGCAGGCGGATCGCTTCGTTTTCTTGCCAACGCAGTGTGAAATGACAACTCAATTTAGAGATTATATTCGCAATGATGACATCGTGTGACCGCGCTTCACGTCTAGTCGATCTGACTTGCCTGTAAATGTTCACCACGTCATCTGGTGCCCCTTGACGTGTCGAGTCCAATTGTCGAACAGTTGATGTGCGTCGTCGTTCTGGTCAAATTGAATGCAGTTAGAGAAGCTGTGAGACATCTACACGTAGCAGAAGCATTTTTTGCGAGAACTGACGCGATTAACTTTTTGTTTACGTGCAAATATGCGTCGGTGCATCCGTGTCAACACACCAAGGGCGATCTGGACATGAACTGGACGTGAACGGCACCCACAATGCGCGCTCTGTGTAGTTACGCGATCTGAACGTGTGTATACCTTGTTTATCAACTTGAATCGTTAGTATAGGACATAAGACGACTATGTGCGCAGGATTTTCCTTTTTTTGATTTTTTTTAATATTTGAAGCTCATTTCAAATTTCGGTCAACTTAACGTTGACCTACATTTAAACAAGTTTAAAACATGAAAATGGAAAACTAAGCATGGATCCTTCTTAGTCACTCCAAAATGAAACTTTGTGAGGTGTTTGAACATTTTATGTTGAAATCCAAAACCCCTTCTCTTCACCCTAGAAATCATAGGACATAGTCTGAGATATCGCCCATGCATTTCTCATATGAAATGTTTATAGATGATGTTTATCAACTTGAATCGTTAGTATATGACATAAGACGACTATGTGCGCAGGATTTTCCTTTTTTTTTTTTTTGAATATTTGAAGCTCATTTGAACCTCGAGTTCATACGACATAGTTCGAGGATATCACTTAGATACATGCATTTTTCATCTGAATGTGTATAGACATTGTTTGTCAGCTTGAATCGTTAGTATATGACATAATACGACTATGTGCGCAGGATTTTCCATTTTTTGATTTTTTTTTTTGAATATTTGAAGCTCATTTCAAATTTCGGTCAACTTAACGTTGACCGACATTTAAACAAGTTTAAAACATGAAATTTGAAAAAAGAAGACTCGATCCTTCTTAGTCACTTCAAAATGAAGCTTGGACACTTTATCAAACTTTTCAAAACCCCGTTGAGTGCCTCCAAACCCCATTTGAACAATGACCGTCGAACTAACCCTAGCGTTGAACTGCAGCCGTCCGATCGTTCCTCTAGAAGGAATCTGCAGGCAGACTCGGGGTGATCCGCGAGAAGCTCATTCTGCGATCTGATTGGACGCGCGCGTAGGACTAGGGCTTTACCCGCTGACGAGTGGACCACGGCATACCCAATGGGGATTTTGGCTCGCCCACCCCCATTTGCCTGAGTGACACAAAATGGGGATTTTGGCACACCAAATGGGATTTTGGCTGTAACCCGTCATCGTAACTTAAATGGGGATTTTGGCACACCAAATGGGGATAGCCATGAGCTTGGTCAAATCTAGCTTGAATCCATATAAATTTTCAAATGAGCTTGGACTCGCTGAAAAATGTGTTTCAAATGAGCTACAAAGGTAGGGTAAACGGCTCCATTTGTAAGCAAAAATGGTGGACTCGCTGAAAAATGTCTTTCAAATGAGCTCCAAAGGTAGGGTAAACGGCCCCATTTCTAAGCAAAAATGGTGGACTCGCTGAAAAATGTCTTTCAAATGAGCTCCAAAGGTAGGGTAAACGGCCCCATTTCTAAGCAAAATTTGCAAACTGAAGTGGATTTTGGCACACCAAATGGGGATTTACACACACAATTGGAAACGTCAAGCACAAGGCCTTGCCAAATTTCATGGTAGTACAAAATTATAAAATAGATCAACAACTAATAACTAAATTGGCACTTGCCCTTAATAAAGCAACTAATAACTAAAATGGACTACCACTCGTCCTCGTCATCGGAAACCTCCACCGACTCGGCCTTGCCCTTGCCCCTGCCCTTGCCCTTGGCATCGACCTCCATTGGGGTTTGCTGTTCGACGGCGACCACATGACCTTCTTCTTCCCCTTGAGCCGTTGTTGCGCGCGGCGAAATGCTTGGCCAGCTCCGTGGCTTTATGGTCGGCCATGGCCCAGGCCATACCCGGGTCCAGGACCTCCGTGACCTCGTCCTTCCAGGCCATGGTCCAGTCCATACCCGGGTCGTCCTGGTCGTCCTCGTCGGACAGATCGATGAAGGGAATGGGATCGGGAGCAATGGCCATGCCCCTGCCCCTGCGCCTGCCCCTTGGAGACTCCCCGGATCGTGCAATCTCCCAGCTTGCACGAATCATGCTCGAACTTGGAGGAGTACGCGCATGCCCACGCCCACGCCCCATGCCGCTTCCCTCGCTCGCCTCAAGAAACCAAGGATAGCGGACGTGGCGGTGGCGGTTCGAGCTGGGAGTGGAGCTGCCATCACCACGAGCCATGGAGAGATAAGGGACTGGGCGAGGGTGTCTAGGAGAGGAAGAGGGGATTTGTGAGCGCAATGGGCAAGGAGATGGCTCCTTTTAAAGCCATCTGCGACCGGGACTGGGCGAGGACGTCTGGACGGCGTCGCGGTCTAGACGGCAGTAATGGCGACCGGGCATTGATTTGGCTCCAGACTGCTCAGCTTGCAGCAAGACAGAGTAGGCAAGAGAGACGCGAGGACGGCGGAGCAGATGCGCGGCCGGGTAGGCGGCGAGGCAGCTTTTTGCCGGTGAGGGGGGCACGCCATTGAAGGTGCGGCGTAAATTTGGGGACGACGAGCACAGGCATTGTCGCATGGACGCGCACGTACGGCTGCATGCAAGCACTCCTCCGTCGCTGGCCCCACTTGTAAGCTTTAAGTGGGACGAGGTGCATGCACTTCGCTGGGCCCACATGTAACAGGTTTGTGAACGGTCAAAGGGCGGAAACGGATGTCTTCGCCAGCCGCGGGCCGTTTGCGGCCCAGCCAGGGCACGGACGAGAGAAACTTCGCGGGCATGGCACAAACAGATAAACTAGAGAGAACCAGGGCACATAAGCAATAATCCCTTGTTTAATTTTATGTGAATTCAGTTTTGGACTAAATCCAATTGCAGTAGCTTATAGTACTTACAGAGAACATGTACCTAGCTTTTCATAAAATTTGGATCAACAGAACATCCTGCACATAATAAACTCTAAAAATGGTAATTTCAGTCCTTTAAGATATTAAAACAATTGTTTGTTTCTTAATAATAAAATATCTAGTCTTGCTTGTAAAATTGTTGTGGTACAGTAGCTCATGAAATAATGCTACTCTTAATATGTTAGTACTCTTAGTGCATAAGTAAAGATAGAATGAGGTTAGATGTAAAATGTTAATAGTGCCTAAGTATAAGAAAGATGGTTTAAAACACGATTGTTTGATTAACCCCTTAAATTAAGGAATTAAAGTAAGCATCCTTATTTAAAAAGAAAAGTGCTAGCTATTGATTGTATCAACTATGTTAGTGTTGCTTGCCTTGTTTGTCTTTGGTATGATTAGTTGTAATGCTTGTCCTGTTGTATGTTGATTGTGTGTTTTTACTTTGCGACGCTAGAAACTCGCGAGGAGGGATTATCTGCTGAGGAGTATTGTGGAGAGTATTTTGATTATCAGCAGCAGGAGCAGCCAGCAGATCAAGGCAAGCCATCTCAAAAGCTTGCAACTACACCTATTTTGTTTTACTTGTCATTATGCATATTTTCTTGCATTAGTTATATATACATGTATACACCCATTTTCTTTTATACTCCAGACAGTAGTTAAAACTATAGGATACCCTATACCCCTAAACACCCTTACTAGTCTAAGTAAGATGGAAATTATAGGTTGGAAACTCTGGTGTTGTTTTCGGAAAAACAAAGTGTTTTATGAAAACCCTCTTAGGAAGGTGGGACCTTGCCTAAGAGGAGGTATGAGAATGAGGAAGTATTGGAAGTATTGTTTTTCTCAAAACGACACATAATCTAGAACACAGCGGAACAGTCTTAACCGTACAACCACATTACTCAAAATGGTCACGGGCCTAATGAAAGCTTGTTTGTGTTATTATGAGATTATACCTCAATTTTCTACAAGGGTTCGAGTCCCTCGAACCGAAATGTCGCCAGGAGAGTGAGAACGAGACATATCCAGAGGAGATTAAGTTTACTCCCGGGTGCAAAAATGGGTCTCCTGCCATGGCAGTGTGATGACTGGGGGTAACCGGATCGATACGGCCAGCTCACTCGGTGTCGGGGAGAAACAAACCCAGTCGCAGAGGTAGTCTTATACTAGCATAGACATGGTGGAAGTTAAGATCGGTCATCTGATGAGTGCATGTTGTCTTGGTCAGTTCGTGATTAGATCACGGCAGATGTACCGGATGGTGTGGTGAAAGTGTACAAACTCTGCAGAGTCAAAACTATTCGAATAGCCGCGTCCGCGGTCATGTACAGCTGGAATGCCTTGATGCTAGCATTGTGTCGATGTTTTCAAAACTTGGTGTTGTGTTGGAAAGAAAGTGAGTACTTGGAAAGTACTGGATGACAGGGAATGATGGTACCTTTGAGGTACGGTGTTGATGAAAGAAAACTCCAAGGAACCTTAGTTCCAAGAAGTTCTGCAAAGAAAACCTAGGATAAAAAGGTTTTTTCTTGAAAACCTCAACGATACTTAGTATCTGACAGAGATATTATCTTATCTTTTGAAGTATCTTTTTTAACAAAGATATAGAGATTGTCATATATAACATGGTGTACTTTCCGTCAACCGTGTGTATCAAACCCTAATACTAGCCTACCTACCACAGCCATAAAAATGCATTTGCACCTTTTAGCTAGTTTTTGGATAGAGCTTGCTGAGTACATTCAAACGTACTCATATGGATTCGCCCCTGGTTATTGTCCTAGCCAGACCCCTACTACGAGGAGCTTCAGGAGGAAGTTCAGGAGGAAGAAGGCTTCTTTGACGACTACACGAACTAGGACGTCTCTCGGTCAGCTGCATGTAGGTGTTGAGGCGCTACCATGGGCTTTACTGCGTTTTGCCAAGACTTTCGCTGTTTGCTAGTATTCTTGCCCTACGTGGCAGCTATTTGAACTCGGTCATGTGACCGTTTGTTGTAAGACTATTTGAATTCGTGTAATGGATGATGTACTTCTGCAATGCCAACTCGGGTATGTTGTTCATGACAACTGATTATGGGATCGTGAATGAATGCATGCCAGAGTTCATGGACAGCTAGTCTGGGGGCCCTACAATGATTATGAGTACCTGATAGCATTCGAGACTTCCATTCATCGAAGTTCTAGATAGACATGTTCTTGGAACTTCTTGTTGCCCTTTTGTAGGTTTTAAGTAGGGTTGCAACGCGGCGTCCGCAAACATCTATTCCACATCCCACAAACAAAAAACTAGAGCAAATGGAGGTAGGAATTGGAGGAGATTTAAAGCAACGGTAGTGCAAATAGGTAACCCGCATCCTGCCCCGCTTGACAGCCTAGTTGGTTGTTTTCTTTTTTCTTTTTAGGCAATTTTCTGTTTTACTAAATTGTTGTTCTTGGAAGTTTGTCAATTATTTCATGGTTTGTTCCCATATGTGATTATAATGCAAAACTAAGTAAAAAATATTGCAGTCACAAGACGAATTGAAATATGTGTGGCAATGACCTGCCATAGTGTAAAACCGTTAGTCAGTTATGGAGCTACTTTATTTTACCCTCCGTTCTTATGAACAACGCACACACTTAGTGGAGGTGACTTCTCTTCGTCAGACTTAGGAGGAGAAATGTTGAACTGTAGTGCTAGGTTCAGTATCAGTTAAACTGAATGAATGATCCACTCGTAGAGCTTGTTCTCGAGTGAGACTCAGTAGGAGCTAGTGGTTGTTACGCGTGGGATGGCTTGGAGTCACGCACGACGCACGACACCATCGTGGAAGTGGCAGAGCAGGCATGGGATGGCACGTTCAGGTTCCGCTCGGTCATGACCATGATTTTAGAATCGTTTGTTCGGAGTGTACATACTACAAATAAGTGAATGAAATAAAAAACACGAAAAATTGTACCTTGTACACAGCACAAAACCATCGCCTTCCTCTGTGTGATCTCTGATACGTCTCAAACGTATCTATAATTTCTGATGTACCACGTTCATATTATGACAATTGCTACATGTTTTATATACACTTCATAGCATTTTTATGCATTTTCTGGGACTAACCTATTAACAACATGCCACAGTGCCAGTTCATGTTTTCTGGTGTTTTTGTATTTCAAAAAAGTTATTCTGGAAATATTCTCAGAATTGGATGAAATAAAAAACAGAAGTCCCTATTTTTCCATCACGAAGACCGTGTCCGGAGGGGAGAAGCAGGAGGGCCGTGGGCCAGCCACGCCAGGGCACGGCGCGGCCCCCCTTGCTGTCACGCCGTGCGGTGGTGTGGGGCCCACGAGCCTCTCCAGCCGCCGCCCTTTCGCCTATTTATTCACTTCCTCGGGAAAACCCTAGATACCTGAGCTTTCATTCACGAAAAGTTCTAGAGACGCCGCTGTCGTCAACCCTAGCTCGGGGGGTTCAGAAGCTCTTCCCGACACCCTGCCGGAGAGAGGAATCATCACCGGAGGGCTCTACATCATCATGCCCGTCTCCGGAGTGATGCGTGAATAGTTCATCCTTGGACTACGGGTCCATGGCAGTAGCTAGTTGGTACTCTCTCCACTTTGTGCTATCATGTTTAGATCTTGTGATCTGCATATCATGATCATGATCATATTATTGTAATGCTACATGTTGTGTTTGCTGGGATCCGATGAATATTGAATACTATGTCAAGTTGATTATCAATCTATGTTATATCTTATTTATGATCTTGCATGCTCTCCATTACTAGTAGATGCATTGGCCAAATATAGATGCTTCTAACTCCAAGAGAGAGTATTTATGCTAGATAGTGGGTTCTGTCTCCATTGAATCTGGGAGAGTGACAGCAACTTCTAATATTGTGGATGTGTTGTTGCCATTAGGGGTAAAACAGCAATGCTTTGTCTAAGAATAATTGTGTTGTTTACATTATGCACTTTACTTAATGCAATAATCTGTTGCTTGCAACTTAATACCAACGGGGAACTCAGATGACTACCTAAAGGTGGATTATTAGTCATAGATGATGCTGGATAACAGTCTATGTATCTTGTCGTAATGCCCGCATGAATATCATAGTAGTCATCATGTCATATATATGCATTGTTATGCGCTCAATATTTTGTCAATTGCCAAGCTGTAATTTGTTTACCCAGCATGTTAGTTATCTTTTATGGAGAGACATCACTAGTGAACTGTGGACCCCGGTCCATTCTTTTACATCTGATAAATACAACCTACTGCAATCATTGTTCATTTTCATTCTCTGCAATTAAACATTGTTTTCCACACCATACGTTTAACCCTTTGTTTTCAGCAAGACCGGTGAGATTGACAACCTCACTGTATCGTTGGGGCAAAGTAGTTTGATTGTGTTGTGTGCAGGTTCCACGTCAGGTGCCGGTTTCCCTGGTGTTGCGCCGCACTACACTCCTCCAACGACAAACTTCAGAAGTGCTTCTACTCCTACTAGATTGATAACCTTGGTTTCGTTCTGAGGGAAAACTTGCTGCTACATTACATCATACCTTCCTCTTGGGGTCTCCCAACGAACATGTGCTTTACGCGTATCAAGCTAGTTTTCTGGCGCCATTGCCGGGGAGATAGAAGATTTCTGCAAGGGGAGTCTCTCGCTTCCAATCTCTTTATTTTGTTATTGTCTTTCTTAGTTTGTTTTTATCTTGTCTTGTTTGCTTTATTTATCAAAAACACAAAAAATTAGTTGCTTATTTCGGTTTGTTATTTTATTGTTTTGTTTTAATCATGCTAAAATGAGTACTCTTGAGAACACTAAGTTGTGTGACTTCTCTAGCACTAAGTTGTGTTTTGTTTTTATGAAATTAAGCCTGCACTATTAAATCTTGTTATGAAAGAGCAATTCTCTGGTGTTAGTACTGATGATGCTGCTGCTCACCTTAATAATTTTGTTGAACTTTGTGAGATGCAAAAGTATAAGGAGGTAGATGGTGATATTATTAAATTGAAACTTTTTCCTTTCTCCTTGAGAGGAAGAGCTAAAAATTGGTTGCTATCTTTGCCTAGAAATAGTATTGATTCATGGACTAAATGCAAAGATGCTTTCATTGGAAAATATTATCCTTCTGCTAAGATTATATCCTTGAGAAGTAGCATTATGAATTTCAAACAATTTGATAATGAACATGTTGCCCAAGCATGGGAGAGAATGAAATCTTTGGTAAAGAATTGTCCCACCCATGGACTGACTGCTTGGATGATCATCCAAACCTTTTATGCAGGACTGAATTTTTCTTCAAGAAACCTTCTGGATTCGGCTGCTGGAGGTACCTTCATGTCCATCACCTTGGGTGCTGCAACAAAGCTTCTTGATGATATGATGATTAACTATTCTGAGTGGCACACCGAAAGGACTCCTCAAGGTAAGAAGGTTAATTCTGTTGAAGAAACCTCTTCTTTGAGTGATAAGATTGATGTCATTATGTCTATGCTTGTGAATGGTAAATCTCATGTTGATCCAAATAATGTTCCTTTAGCTTCATTGGTTGCTCAAGAAGAGCATGTTGATGTGAACTTCATTAAAAACAATAATTTCAACAACAATGCTTATAGGAATAATTTTGGTAACAACAATTATAAGCCTTATCCTTCAAATAGTGGTAATGGTTATGTCAATTCCTATGGTAATTACTACAGCAATAATAGAAGTGTACCCTCTGATCTTGAAGCTGTTGTCCATCTTAATAATTTTGTTGAACTTTGTGAGATGCAAAAGTATAAGGATATAGAGATATTATAAAACTGAAATTATTTCCTTTCTCTTTGAGAGGAAGAGCTAAAGAATGGTTGCTATCTTTGCCTAGAAATAGTATTGATTCATGGACTAAATGCAAAGATGCTTTCATTAGTAAATAGTATGCTCCTGCTAAGATTATATCTTTGAGAACTAGCATTATGAATTTCAGGCAATATGATAATGAGTATGTTGTTCAAGCGTGGGAAAGAATGAAAACAATGGTTAAGAATTTCCCCACCCATGGACTGACTGCTTGGATGATCATCCAAACCTTTTATGCAGGACTGAATTTTTCTTTAAGAAACCTAGTGGATTCGGCCTCTGGAGGTACCTTTATGTCCATCACTTTGGGTGCTGCAATAAAGCTTCTTGATGATATGATGATAAATTATTCTGAGTGGCATACCGAGAGGACTCCACAAGGTAAGAAGATAAATTCTGTTGAGGAAACCTCTTCCTTGAGTGATAAGATTGATACTATTATGTCTATGCTTGCAAATGGCCAATCTCATGTTGATCCAAATAATGTTCCTTTAGCTTCTTTGGTTGCTCAAGAAGAGCGTGTTGATGTGAACTTCATTAAAAATAATAACTTCAACAACAATGCTTATATGAATAATTTTGGTAATACCAATTATAATCCCTATCCTTCCAATAGTGGCAATGGTTACGTTAATTATTATGGTAGATCTGGATTGCCTAGTGAGGAAAGGATGTTAGAATTGAAAAAGGCTACCAAAAACTTTATGCAAACGCAATATGAGCAAAACCAATTGTTCACTAAAACTATGAATGAACAATCTGCTATGTTGAAGAATATAGGACATCAACTTGAGAATTTAAATAGGGAAATTTCTGGTTTGCAAATTAAGATCTCTAATGCTGAAACTTGTATTTCATCCATGTCTGAAGCTCAAGCTTCTTAATTAATAAAATGGCAGCTAAACCTGAAACTATTGATAACAATACTTTTGCTATCGTCAATGTTATTCAAGTTAAAATTGATAATAATGTGAGGATGTTAGCTGAGTTACGTGCTAGGTGGAGAAAGAGGATGAAATTGCTAAAAAGAATAATATTGCTAGAGTCTACACTATTTCTACCACTGAAAATGCTCAACTTCACATGTTAACAAACTTCCTACTATCAATGGTAAAGTAATTGGTGTTGGCAATGTCTCTACTTTTGTTGCAAAACGTTTAAAATTGCCTGAAACACTGAAACTGTTCTGATAAAAGTGTTGAAATTTTTCGAATATGGGAGACAATGGTCCCATTACTTTGATAATAATGATTTTGATTTTGATAAATGCAATATTTCTGAAGTAATTAAGTTCTTGCAAAAGCTAGCTAGAAGTCCTAATGCTAGTGCTATAAACATGGCTTTTACTACTAATGCTATCTCATTACTAATGCTCTTATTAAGCTAGGGAAGAGAAATTAAAACATGAAGCTTCTATCCCTAGGAAGTTAGAAGATGGTTGGGAGCCCATCATTAAAATGAAGTGAATGATTTTGATTGCAATGCTTTATGTGATCTTGGTGCTAGTATTTCGTTATGCCTAAGAAACTTTATGATATGCTTGATTTAGCACCTTTGGAACACTGTTATTTGGATGTTCACCTTGCTGATAATACTATAAAGAAACCTTTGGGGAGATTTGATGATGTTTTTATAATGGTTAACAATAACCTTGTCCCCGTTGATTTTGTTGTTTTGGATATTGAATGCAATGCTTCTTGTCCTATTGTTTTGGGAAGACCTTTTCTTAGAACTGTTGGTGATATTATTGATAAGAGAGGGGAATATTAAATATCAATTCCCACTCAAGAAAGGTATGGAACACTTCCCTAGAAAGAAGATGAAGCTACCTTTTGATTCTATTGTTAGAAAATTATTCTGTTGATGCTTCTTCACTTGGAAACACTTGATTTTTACTTTCTGCGCCTAGCTGAAAGGCGTTAAAGAAAAGCGCTTATGGGAGACAACCCATTGTTTTATTTCTGCATTTTTTCTTTTCTTTTTGAGTCAAGGTTTTGTTTACTTCTGTAGCAATGCCTTTGTATCTTTATTTTCTTGCATTGTTGTGCCAAGTGAAGTCTCTAATATAAAGACGATGCTAGATTTGGATTTCTGCACAGGAACAGATTTCTGCTGTCCACCGTTTCACTTCTGTAAAATCACAAAAAAATTGAAAAAATCTGAAAAATTTGTGCGTAATCCTGAGATATGTATGCATCTTTCGTTAGTTCAAAGTTTTCTGATCTGGCAACGTAAATTCCTCGAAAAAATTCGTCTTTAGGGACTGTTCTGTTTTAGGCAGATTTTGTCTTTTATTTTGCATTCTCTCTTTTACTAGTGTTGAGTGGAATTCTTTTTGAGGTGGAAGAGCTTCACATAACATCAGTGGCTGTAGCTAATGTTTAAACTAAAAGTCAAATTTTATTTATAGAACATGTGAGTTTTTGATTATGCACTAACCCTCTAATGAGAATTACTTTGAGTTTGGTGTGGCGGAAGTTTTCAAGGGTCGAGAGAGAAGGATGATATAATGTGATCAAGAAGAGTGAAGAGCCTAAGCTTGGGGATTCCCATGGATCACCCAAGCATATTTCAAGAAGACTCAAGCGTCTAAGCTTGGGGATGCCCAAGGCATCCCCTTCTTCATCATCAACTTATCAGGTCATCTCTAGTGAAACTATATTTTAATTCTTTCACATCATATGTGCTTTACTTGGAGCGTCTGTGTGCTTTTATTTTCGTATTGTTATTTTTATTTTCTAAATAAACTTGATTGGATCCTAGCACTCTTGTTTGGGAGAGAGACACGCTCCGATTTTTATATGAATACTCGTATTCTTCAATTATACTTGTTGAGTATTCTTGTCTAGCTACTGCTATGCTTTTAGCTCCTGTTTTTCATGCATCTCTTATCAGAGTTGTTCGTTCTTTTAGAATTAGTAGTCTCTTGCTCTCATTATGACTATTTAAAGAGAGCTTTTGTTGAAATAAGTTGATTGGTGTTTGGTTGGAATAGAAAATGCTACATGTGGTAGATGGTATAATGGAAAAGACTTTTATAGATCAGTGTCTTGGATATTTGATATTTATCAATTGTTTTGAGTTATCAAGTAGATCATGCTTAAGCTTTTGTATCATGTAGTTAAAACCTATTAGTAAAGATACCGGAAAGCTTGTTGAAACATGGTTTGCATAATTGGTATCTCTAAGGTCTAGATATTTTCTGGTAAAAGGGTTTGGTTAACAAGGAAGACGGTGTGAAGTCGTATAATGCTTGCGATATGTTTTCATATGAGCCTTGGTGTATTAGTTTGATATCCTGTGTTTGCTTCAAATAACCTTGCTAGCCTAAACTCTGTACTCAGAGGGAATGCTTCTCGTGCATCCAAACCTTGAGCCAAAATCCATGCCATTTGTGTCCACCATAACTACCTATATGTGGTATTTCCTGCCACTCCAAGTAAATACTTCATGTGCTACCTTTAAACTATTCAAAACTTTATTACTCCTTATTTTGTGTCACTGTTTACTAGCTCATGAGGAAGTTATGTGGGGTTTCTCTATCAATCTTGTAAGACAGACTTTCACAACTGGACTAGTGGCATATACATCCACTTATCCAATAATTTTGCAAAAAGAGCTGGCAAATGGGGTGCCCAGTCCCAATTAATTACAACTTTAACCAAAAATCTCTTCACATTTGTCCCTGATCCAATCAGTCAAGCAATGACAAACAGTGAAATACCTACATGTGTAAACAAAAGAGAAAAGAGGGATGATCTGCCTTGCTGGTAGAGATAACGTTCTTCAATGGGAGCCGCTCTTGAAAGTCTGGTTGACAAGGGGGTAGTGTTTTCTCTACTGCCAATCGTTGACAACGACATACATAGCTCAAAACTTATATTTTTACTCTCTATATGATTTCAAAAACTTAAAAAGCTCTAGCACATGACTTAATCCCTGCTTCCCTCTGCGAAGGGCCTTTCTTTTACTTTTATGTTGAGTTCTGTCTTAGAAGCAAACACTAGTGTCAACCTTGGTACAACAATTTTCATATGCGGGTATATTGTGCTTGTTATATTGCTTTGTGTTGACAAATATCCATGAGATATATATGTTGAAAGTTGAAAGCAAATGCTGAAACTTAAATATTTCTGTGTGTTGGTTCGAAACCTTTTACTTAGAGACTATTGCTTTATGAGTTAAAACTTATGAAAAACATGTTGATACTTGTCTAGAAAGTACTATTTATGAAAAGTTTTTGCTTACATGATATAGTTGTTTACTCATTACCTATTTGATAGCAAACTATAGACCATTGACATGGATCACTTCATTGATAACATATGCTTTACAATACTATTTGATCTAAGATGATGATGGTAGCATGTTTTTTAGCGAAACCTGGCAGGAGCTCTGCCTATTCATTATAGGAGAAGAGAAACGTAGGACATTACATACCCACATAAAGGAAAGAAAACCACATGCGGATTACTCCCGACGGAGTAGAACACACCCCGCCCCCGAAGGGTGCAACACACTCAACACCTGACGAAACTCCTCAAAAGCCAGAAAGGCCACCTCAAGGTAAGTCTGACGCATTGCAGAGAAGATGCGTCGGTTTCTCTCCTTCCAGACATTCCACATCACGTAGATGATTCTTCCACTTCTTTTCCGATCCTTAACGGAAGAGGAACTAGAGATGGTCTTAGTCCACGCCTTGTCGATGGAGTCGTGAAACCCGGAGAACGGGCCAAGCTTGTCCACAGACCAAGCATCAATGGTATTCCACACCGCCACCGTGAAAGGGCACTCCATACAGAGATGGGAGGCCGTTTCAGGGTGAGAAAGACACAGCAGACACGTAGGGTCATGAGGCCAACCCTTGGTGGCAAGGAGATCGGCCGTGAGGATGCGATTGTGGAGGACCAACCAGGCGAAAAACTTGGCCTTAGGCTCAGCAAATGCCCTCCAGACCTTGGAGGACTCAAACTTAGGGAAGGAGCCATCGAACTGAGCTGCGTAGGCCGAGGAGGCGGAGTAACACCCATCCGTCATCCAACGCCATCTGATGGTGTCAGCCTGATCCGCCACAAGGTGGGTTTCTTGAATAATGGTGGTAACGTCTAAGAACTCGGCAAACTGAGTGAGATTGGAAAGTCGTGCGACCGACTGGATCCAAGTATGATGGTAGCATGTCACCTCAGAAATTATTTTGTTTTTATCGTTTTACCTACTCGAGGACGAGTAGAACTAAACTTGGGAATGCTTGATACGTGTCAAACGTATCTATAATTTCTAATGTTTCATGTTGATATTATGCCAATTGCTACATGTTTTATATATACTTCATAGCATTTTTATGCATTTTCTGAGACTAACCTATTAACAAGATGCCACATGCCAGTTCCTGTTTTCTGCTCTTTTTTGTATTTCAGAAAATTTGTTCTAGAAATATTCTCGGAATTGGACGAAACAAAAACGGAAGTCCCTATTTTTCCATCACGAAGATCGTGTCCAGAGAGGAAAAGCAGGAGGGCCGTGGGCCGGCCACTCCAGGGCACGGCGCGGCCCCCCTTGCTGTCGCGTCGTGTGGTGGCGTGGGGCCCATGAGCCTCTTCAGCCGCCGCCCTTTCGCCTATTTATTCACTTCCTCGGGAAAACCCTAGATACCCGAGCCTCCATCCACGAAAAGTTCCAGAGACGCCGCCGTTGTCAACCCTAGCTTGGGGGTTCAGAAGCTCTTTCCGGCACCCTACTGGAGAGGGGAATCAACACCGGAGGGCTCTACATCATCATGCCCGCCTCCGGAGTGATGCGTGAGTAGTTCATCCTTGGACTACGGGTACATGGCAGTAGCTAGTTGGTAGTCTCTCCACTTTGTGCTATCATGTTTAGATCTTGTGATCTACATATCATGATCAAGATCATATTATTGTAATGCTACATGTTGTGTTTGCTGGGATCCGATGAATATTGAATACTATGTCAAGTTGATTATCAATCTATGTTATATATTATTTATGATCTTGCATGCTCTCCGTTACTAGTAGATGCTTTGGCCAAGTAGATGCTTGTAACTTCAAGACGGAGTATTTATACTAGATAGTGGGTTCAGTCTCCATTGAATCTGGGAGAGTGACAGCAACTTCTAAGATTGTGGATGTGTTGTTGTCATTAGGGGTAAAACAACATTGCTTTGTCTAAGGATAATTGTGGTGTTTACATTATGCACTTTACTTAATGTAATAATCTGTTGCTTGCAACTTAATACCAACGAGGAACTCGGATGACTACCTAAAGGTGGATTGTTGATTATCTTTTATGGAGAGACACCACTAGTGAACTGTGAACCCCGGTCAATTCTTTTACATCTGATAAATACAACCTACTGCAATCATTGTTCCTTTTTATTCTCTGCAATTAAACACTGTTTTCCACACCACACGTTCCTTTTCATCTTGATTCAGCGCAACAGTTTTCAAGATTTTGCTTTGACCAAACATTAGTCCAAGCATATGAGGATTATTTGATGAAAAATGATATATGTGTTGATGGGGCTAGCTAGCTGTCGTATCACACTAGCTAGTGCTTGGAAGTTGATCCGAAGCATGTGTATTGGTACTAGCTAGGAAATGACTGCCATTAAAAAATTCTTATACTGTCAAACTCTGGTAGTTATCATCTTCATTTGCTTCTCTGTGTTTGATACTAGAAGCAAAGACATCTTGTAAGAGAAAGCATTCGGGTAAAATTTATGTGTCGTTAATTATTGCCGCCATGCCGGTGGGTCGTTGGATGTTCAAATATATGTAGAGAATTTGGGTTATTAATCATGGGGAGTCTCTGAACCATAAGTGTTGTCGTGCTGTTGTTTTGGCAGCGGAACTTTTGTGTCCAAATAAATGGCGTGAACTGTCAATTTAGCTAAATGGTGGTTTTTTCTATCACCAAATACATAAATATGGCCTTTATCATTCTCGTTATGCATCTAAAAGTATGCCATTCTGCTTAAACTTATCGGTCTTGTGTCATGTGTGTACTGATAGTTGCTTTCGTATATATCATGCGGACATGCGGTTACACGGTAGTGTTGATCACTTCACTTGTGATAGTGCCGAATAAGCAAAGATGGTCACTCCTCATGGACTATGCTCTTAGAATTTGCTATGGATGCAAAGAGGTGCCGTATTTATCCTGATCCTAGTCAAAATGAGTCGGGTTAGCATCCTTTTAGCCAATAGTTCAGTTTGTACTGCCCCTGCTTTAGGGGAATAGGATGTGATTGCAAACCTAAATAAACTAACCGGAATAGGAGTTGTGTGTCTTAGTCCGTAAACTAACTCGGGGCTAAGCAACACTCCTCCATTTTTGGAGCAAAATCACAAAACCAGTTCATCAGTTGGGTTTGTACATGTGTTTGTCTAGTTTTGTCCCGCCAAGTTATATACTCCCTCCGTCCCAAAATAACTGTCTTAGATTTGTCAAAAAATGGATGTATCTAGACATGAAACAAGTATAGATACATTCACTTTTGAACAACTTTGGGACACTTATTTTGGGACGGAGGGAGTACATTATATTCTCTTACATAATTTACTCGCTAAACCTTCAAGTGCTTACCTGGAATGTTTCTTCTATTTTTTCCATGTCTTCTTCCGTTTGTACGAAAACCCTTGCGTGAATTCGCAAGCAATCTTGTCTCTCTAGCCTTCAAACGAACTTCACGCACTCACAGTGCAACCCTTAAACAAGTGTCTTCCCTTGTTTTCAAGTTCAGTGGTGAGTGGCGATATGAATGTAGGACCCCCCTCCCAAAAAATCAAATGTAAGATGTCGTACATACAAATATTTGATTGAGGTGCATGGCACAGGAGGGCTTGGCACTTCGGCGAAACAGTTGCATAAATTGCATCCAGCACTGATAGAATTGAACAAGACAGAAAGAGATGGACATGTGTCTCTTAGTCGTTTGGACATTGATCTAATCTGATGGCTATCAGTGGCCACCGGCGGCCCGGCACAACACTAGGCGAAGATGCCACCATTGTTCATGTTGTGTCGGGTTGACCCGCGTGTCTGGTTTTCGAAAAAGCTCGACCTCACGCCATGTTTTGTTTGTTTTGTCTTTTTTCAAAAATTCAAGAAGAATACCAAAAATATAAAAACACCAGGAAAGTACTGAAGAATCTAAACCCCTTATGATTCTCGGGCCGCAGACGTGCCTGTATGCCATGCCTCGTCGGGCCAGAGTTTTTTCATGTCGTGCCTAGGTCGGCCTGCGGCGTACTTGCATGTGTGTGAAAAGGTCTTATCCACTAAAAAATCAAAAAAAAAAAGGAAAAAATATAGAATTCACCCCCAAATGTATAGATTTGGAGAGAATTCTCTCCAAACTCCAAAACCGGGTAATTTAAACCCTGAAGTATGCCATTCTAACTAAATCAAACCCTGCTAGTGGTTTTGCATCGATTTGGGCGGTTTTGATCCAATTTTGGGCGGTTTTGGTCAAGGATGGACTTGTTGACGTGACGCTGACGTGGCAAGTGACTTAACGGTCGTTACTGACATGTGGGTCCCACCTGTCATTGTAATTTCAGACAATTTGAACAGTATTTACTGGGTCCCACCTACCAATCTCAGACCTAGCTTTTTATTACCCCCTGTCGTAAATTTAGCATTTACCACACTCAGTCACTCCACCGCTTGTCTCCTCGTCTCCTCCTCGATCTCGTCGTCTTCTCGCTCGCCGGCGGAGAAGACCGACGATTTCGCCGCCCGTCGCCGCCGCGACTGCTCGCATCTATCGCGGCTCAACGCCGCCGTCCTTGGAAGGTAGGTTTCCTTCACTGATTCTGCACCAGTAGCTCTCCTATCCATCTCTGCGGCAGCGCAGATGATGTTTCCGACGCTAGGGTTTGACGACCATCGATTAGGTTTAGGATATTGGCCGTCTAGTAGATCCATCGCTCCTGAAGCTTTTTTCAATGCATATTTCTTGTTTCAAACCACCTTATTCCCTCGATTTCTTGTTTTGATTTCGGTAGTCCGCCATGGCGCCGAAGAGTGAGTTTATCATTCTCGATGACACTGATTCTGAGGATGAAGCGATGCCAGAGGTTGAGGTGGAGGTGGAGGTTGGGGCTGCTGAATCTTCTGAGAATGATCCATCCACTGATGCTATGGTAGGCTCAGATGGGGATTCATCCCCATCTGAAGATGGTTTGTCCTCTGAGGATGAATCGATGGATTCATCGTCTACTGAAAATGATGAAGCCTCTGCTGACGGTGAATCCTCTGAAGATGAGGATGTGTGCATTTGTGAGACATGCATCTGGGAACGTGAGAACAACATGGTTGTCAGAGGTAGTTAATTTGTGAGACATGCATCTGTGCATTTTATATGATTTTGATTGCTGACTGTCTAATTGCTTGTTTGCAGGTCCAAAGTTCCCAGGCAACGACAGCTTCGACCCTCTCTGTGTGCTCCCCAATAGAGTTGCTATGTTTCCTCAGGAAGTTAGGCTTCTGAGGCACATTTGTGCTGAACAAGCTCCAAAGACACCCATTTATGTGTGCTTGATGAAGGAGGCACAAGTGCTCAGGGATGGTAGAGGAAAAATGGTGAGTACTTTTGAGCATAGATTGTGTTTTCAAGTTTGTGAGTTGCTGCTAGTGTCTTTTACATATCTGAATGTTTGTCTCTTTGTGTTGCAGTACTTCGGAGTTCACCGGGTTCATATCAGTCCCAAGATCAAAGCTAGTGGTACTGATGTGATTGTCCACTACCAGAAGAACACCAGAAGAGCTGCAGTAAGAATGAAGATTGGGAAAAGTGACAAGCTTGCCATCATGACACAGAACTGGACAGATCTCCTGAATGTTACCCAGTGGGAGGCAACCAACCATGTTGTCATGTTCTGGTTTCGCACTGCCACAAAGGCAGCAGTTCATCTCTATGTTGACAAGATCATTCCAGATGCATTTGGGCTAGATGAAGAGGAGCACTGGCATGTCATTGAAGACTGATGAAGTTACAGGAATGTAATGAACCAGATGGTGCTGCTTAAGTAGTTGTTTATGGGCTTAGCCTTGTTAGTACTAGTTAATGGTCTGTAATGAATCTTAAGTACTTGTTTATGGTCATACTTGTGAGCCATGTGCTCTACTTTTGTGATGTAATGAACCATATGTCGGTCATGGGATGGTGTTTGTTAGGTGCTTTTAACTGTAACTAGCTGGGTGGCCCGCGCATTTGCGCGGCTAGATTTTTTTGACCCAGCATTAGGTTCACCTATTTTTCAATTTTAATTCAACACTATTTTGCATGTCATATAATAGTCTGCGGGGATATGAACGTATTTGTAAACCAACACAGTTAACTCATTTGGTCTAAAAACCCATCGCATGTGTCAAATTCATTTTGCAATCACAGTCCGGTAAGAGAATAATGAAGAATTATGTCAATCTTAAAAATTAATGTGTATTCAACACAAAGTGGACTATTACTTGAATCTGAAAAGAGATCTGAGCTACGTCAATTACAACTATTGTGTTACTCTTTATATTCTTGAGCAAATATTTCTATGAAACTGTGAACGCGGTCTCTCCCTCAAGATCTTTCTTACAAAAAAATCTGGTGCTATATGCTTCTAGAGACCTAAGCTACGTTAATTACAACTATTGTTTTACTCTTTATATTCTTGAGCAAATATTTCTATGAAACTGTGAACGCCGTCTCTCCCTCGAGATCTTTCTTACAAAAACATCTGGTGCTATATATATGCTTCTAGGATAACCTTTCTTTCGTCATGACCCTAACAATAATGTTTTTCCCTCGAAGCAGATAAAATTAAAAGCCAATGATTAGTTTTTCGTTAACAAAAATTGATAAACATTATGCACCAAAAGAGTTAAGGAACTAACCATAAGACGATAGTATGCAGGTTCACCGGTTTTAGTCTAAGACTTTGAGCAGGGAATAATCTGTGTAGAGAAAAAAAATGCATTGTGCTATGATAACATTCTTCTGCACCCGATCCATGCTATGTTTATCTAAGATAGTGTCTTTGACACATGGCTTAGTTCTGCACCACATGTTTTTTAAGGTGTCTTTCACACGTATAACTGAGATCAACTTTACCAATTGAGCAGCATATGCTTAGGTGTTTATTTGTTCTACTGAAAGTACTGCTTTTAGACTATGACAGTGTACTAAATTTTGAAACAGACTAATCAAGTAATAACATATATTGTGAAAGTAGATGTAGCATGACATATATGAGTTCTGCAGTCAGAATACAAAATATTTACAGTAGCACCAGACATCTACACCAGCTCACAAAATGTTCCCTTTTTATTTCCTTTAATCTTTAAAGGATTTGGCAGTGCCATCGGAGATGAGTAATTTGAATACATTAGAACGTCCACAAATAGGAAGCCAAGTGCTACTGATGGATTATTCCTGCATCTCTTCTATAAAGGCCCGTTGCCTACCCGCCGTTTCCCCCTATCTGCCCCGATCGGTCAATATGGTGCGTTGGATGCGGTAAATTGGCTCCGTGTTTCACTGCTGGCCGTCAGATGCGGTGAATCCATTTCTTACTATTTGACCGAGGGGCACACTCACTGATCGCTGGGGCCAATTCTCTCTAGGCCCGCGTCGTCAGCGGACCATGTACGCGCGGCCGAGGCCTTCGTCTGTTCGCCGCACGAAGAGGCGTTTCTGCTGCGCAGTGAAGCGCAGTGAAACCCTAGCCAATCGTGGTTCCTCTCTCCTCCAATCCCCTTTCTCCTCCTCCTCTCCAGCTCGTGGCCAGGCGAAAAAATCTCCACCTGCCCTTCCGCCAGCCGCCACCGCTACCGCCGCGCCTCCGGCCCCTCGCCTCGACCTCCTTCCCCTCTTCCGCGTGCTGGAGAAGCAGGGCTGAGATGGAGCGCGGGGGCCGCCATCTTGTGCCTCGCATCGGGCGGAGCGGGCCGACGGGAGACCGGCGGTGGCGAGGGCCTATATCCACGAGAGCATCGGCTGGAAGAAAAGAGGAAGAGGAGGTCGCGGGGAGACCGGCGGCGCCGAAGGCGCATCGAAGGGAGACCGGCGGCGGCGACGGATGTGGTGCTGGGTGGGAGGAGGTGCTGCAGAAGAGAAAGAGGAGGTGACACGAGGGGTACTGGCGGCGGCGACCGTGCGTCGACGAGCTCGACGAGGTTGCTGGGTCGCCGTGAGCGCGCCGTCGCCTCGGAGCCGCCAAGCCCACCAGATGACGGCTGCTCCCCGAGCCCTCGTCACGAAAAATCGACGGGAGGAGTGCTGGCCGTCGGCGCGTGGCCTGACGCGACTGGTGGACGATGGTGGCCGGCCGCGGCATCACGCTTCTCCATCGAGCTGTCGCCGCACCTCCCTGTCCCACGTCTACTTCCTCAGTCCTCACCAAGCTCTCGCCGTCGACTCCCTCTCCCACGCGCTTGCTCGTCTTTCTCAGCGGTGCGGTCACTGCCCTGCGTAGATGGCGATGCCGACTCTCTCCTCACCCACAAACGAGCGTCATGTGGACCTGCATCGATCTGGTACTCTCTCTCGTCTCCCCATTCAACCCCCCTCTGATGCATATGCAAAGCTATTGTTTCTAATATAGATACTTTGCTTCCATCCATACTCCATGTTTGTTAATTTCGGGATAGGTATTTAGATCTGCGATCAAATATTTAGATCTGGGAGACACAACAAGCAGAGTTAGATAATTGCTTGCTTATGAATGGTCAGATCTTTATTTATCGTCTTATCACTATAGGTTGGCCACACTTGATTTGTTGTTAGTAAAATTTTGTCCCAAGCTACGATGCATCATGTGAGAATACTTTTTGATTGGTTTTGAAGTGAGAATATTCACTTTTTGATTTGTTTGCTGACGTCTAATGGGCACAACTGCAATATCTTCCATCCATACTTTTTGATTGGTTTTGAAGTGAAATTTTTCACTTTCTTACGTACCAGTACATGTGAGTGTCCGGTGTAGAGTTCATTGTTTGTGTTGTTGTTTTACATTTTTTTTCTATCTTTTGGAAAATCCTTCAAGAAACAATTGTGCATCATGTGTTCTGTTCGTCTATAGTTTTTGGGGGCAATACTATTTTCTTTGCTGTCGTTTGGTAACATTTGTTCCCGTCATTTCACATGCTACATTCAAGTGAATTTGATAGCAATTGATTGATGAATTAATTAGTTGAATCATGTCGTTTGTTTCTAACTCACTATTAAATGCACAGACCAAGGAGATGTTGCAGTTGTGCCAATTAGACATCAGCAAACATCCAAAAGTAGCTCTGATTCTTCAAAGGAGGTTCGCATAGAGAGCGGATATGTGAGGTTTCTCTGCTCTTTTAGTTAAGTAAGTGAACATCATATCACTATCTAATTTTCTTTTACTGTGTTCATATTTCAGTGCCACTTTCTCAGAAGCCTGCAGCTACTTCCTTGAGAATTGATTGATTTGTTCGCCCGAATATTTTGCAAATTGTGCAAGAACTTCTTTGCATAACAGATAACTGGATCTGTTTGCAGGTTCCTCCTTCGTAATTATGACTTAACCTGTAGTCAGGATACCACATAAATAGAATTCTACTTTGCTTAAAGAAGGCTCCCACATACTGTCGACTTTACCATGCTGAAAAGAGATTCACAGTGCAGATAGTTATTTATTTTGCTTGCAAGAGACATTTACCTCATTATGAAACAAGTTCTGCTGATTGTCTTGCTTATATAGCTGCAGATTTACAGCTGAATTGTCTGACAAGTTTGTTTGTGTCTGCTGTTTGCACAGGCTTATCTTCCAGTTTGTGATCACCGTCCTTCTGCTGGTCTTTTGGCCGACAAATGGTCCCACTTCTTTCCTTATCTGAATAAATTAGTGAGCTTCATGAGGTCTGTGGGTGCTAAACAGATTTAAGAACCAAAGAAAAAGATGATGAAGATGGTGAATAGGAAATGGTTTGGGATGTTCGGGGATCCATGCATCTTGTTAAAAGGTATTTGCAAGACTCTCGAATAACCGGACGGTGTGTGTATCTTATTTTGGGATAATGCTTTTAGTACTTTGTATGACTCAAACTCCCCTCGTGCTTTTAATTGAAAGATATCTCATAATCATACTCATAGCAGGTCCCCATCACCATGTGATCCGTGGCAGCTCTGGGGCAGATTCTATTGCCCCTACAATCCTCTCTACTCTTGATTCATATTCCAGAGAGGAACCCAAACTTTTAGGTTTGACCATTCTATTCTGCAAATTACCCATTGGCACTTTACTTAAGCTCCCCCATCACCATGTGATCCGTGGCAGCTCTGGGGCAGATTCTATTGCCCCTAGAATACTCTGTATTCTTGATTCATATTCCAGAGAGGAACCCGAACTTTTAGGTTTGACCATTCTGTTCTCCAAATTACCCATTGGCACTTTACTTAAGCTAGCAATTTTTTTGGTATGTGCATAATTATTTGAAAACCTTCTAAGGCATGCATGAACCAATCGATCTATGGCATGTATTTTTGTTATCTCAAATTTTTGTAGAGATGGAAGAGAATGGATCTAGGTTGGTCTTCAAATATGAAATCAATCTATGACCTCTATCACAGATTCTCGATAGAGATATGCTTTCCTGGCCTGCATACGGGGCTCATCTAATTCGGTGCTCTATATGCTAGGAAAGTTGAATTAATAAGATTGTCTTTTTTCCAATTGCAATTGGACTGTATAATGCCACCAGATTTATAATGCTATTATCTTTATGTTTTTACCTTATAATGGCATGATCTCTTCTTGTTTTTACTTTGTGCAAGTTTGAAAGTGTATAGTAGATGTAGCGTGTCATACAAAGTGAATTTCATAGGTTTAATATAGTTATGGTGTGTCATACGAATTACAGAAACTTTTGTGTAGTGTGGTAGGTAAGGAATCCATTTACTTATCCTGCATTAATAATGATCAATCCCAGTGACAAAGGAAAAGAAATTTAACTGTAATTTTGACGACATTTTCTGGTAAAGGTTTTGCGAAAACAATCACTTTCAAGTTCTTTTTCTGGTGATATTAGGTGTTTCAGTAATGGACATCGCATTCGTCGCATCTCAGCAATCTCAGTCCGATTTTCTTGGTCATGGTTAATTTAATTGTGCTACTTCACATGATGTAGAGGGTTCTAGCCTTTAGGTGATCAGTTGGTTCCGTTTTCTTGGGATTTTGCATTTATCTTTGAGGTTGCTTTAGTTCTGTTTGTGTTAGTGTAGAATTGTAAACTGGAATTAGCTATCCGGTAGTTGCTGCATATTGGAATATATTTGAGATGTTGCATTTTAATTGAAAGATCAATAGTTTGTTATCATGTAGTATTGTTTTATTTAGCTATCCTGGAACGTGAAACAATGACCATATAGAATCGACTAAATTTGTAAGGTCGCCGATGCATTTCTTACTTTGGTCAAAGTGTATTCAATTATATATACCGAAACCTATTTCAGTTAAATTTTGGTGCAATTTTTTATGGGAATACCCACTCAAATATTTTTATTTTCTTTGGGCAGCAAACAAATACTGATTTCTAGACCTGATAAAGTGATCTGGCAAACCAAACAAGTGCCGCCAAACCGCACGAGCGGGCTATACCTAGGCCGTCTTCACAGAGGAGGACAAGGACGTCGAACCATGGAAGTCAACAAGAGAAGTGTGGGTTGCCGCTGCAGCCGAGCATGCATTGAATGTCCAGTCAGTTGAGGCCTCGGCTCGACCTCCCTGTGTTTTTGCCATCTTGAAGGTATCTCCACTTTTCTCTTTTTGTGGATCAACTTGACAAGCTGAGGTGCTCCTTTGTTTTCTTTGTTGTAGTGGGCTACGTGTTATCAGTAGGCGGTTTGATCCCCTCCTTGAGCTTGTGCGTGTATCTGTATGTTAGTGATGGAATTGGGCAATCTATCTATTTACAGAATGAATCATATTTTCAGTTTTTGTAGTATCTATTGGTATCTTCTGATAACTAAATATATATATCTTAGTCCACTAATGAGACCTGTCAAATTTCCATGATTTTGTATTTTTTTGGATGAAAACTTTCTTTTCCTATAAATCGACAAGGATTTCACTCATTGTGTTTGGGATATACATATTCTCTCATACATGCAAGTACTTAGTGGACTATTTTCCATTTAGTTGTAGTCCACATTGAAAAACAGTAGCCTAATTTCTCCATGACAAACAAAATAATGAATGTGTGAAGATATATGTAAACTACGTTTTCTTATATTTTCGTAAATTAGAAGAACAAGACGAGGGAGCTGCATATCTAACTGTTGCTGAGACCATTTGTATGTTGCCATTCGCACTAGGGCAATAGCCTGACTGGAAATATAACATCGTCCATGCATTCAGTTGGTTGTGTGACAACGTGGCAGCTTTATTTGCTTGCTGCAACATTGGTAAGGTCATGTAGGCATGTACCAGAAACTATCTGACTGCATATTCTTCACCTTAATCCTTGTTTGGGTAGATCATTTTTTAGCATTACACATAGTATTATATTGTTTGTTTCAATGATTATATCTTAATATCTATGCAAAGTGCTGATGAAGTTATTTCCAAACTTTTCCGCCAGGATGCACAAATGTAGTAAGTTGCCGCCTACATGGGCCATCTGCTTCGTGCAAAACCAGGTTTCAAACGAACTTATAGTTCTTCTTGGGCAACCATCTAACCGTATGCTTATTGAGGTGGGACCGCGGTGCTTGTTGCAAGGAGTCCACTCACTGGAATATGTTTTGGATTTGATGTTTGTGAACCGAAATCATGGGATTCACTACTGAATAAACATTTTAAACCCGAGAGTGTGAACTGTGATTGAGCTTTATTCTTTTTGAAACTATAATTGATTGACGACGGTTATGATTGTAGTTACGGAGCAAAGGGAACCACTACGTCGATGGTGCATCCAGTTTCAGCCCCAGTAAAGTTATTTGAAACCACATCTACCATATTATACTACCAAAGGTATTTATGAGGCATATTTTACTCACGTATAGTTAGAAAATCCTGGGAACACGTTTTATCGGTTAACCACAAAAGCACATATAGTTTGTTAGCTACCGGTATGAATAATCCGAATCAGGTACTTTATTTATCTGTTGTGGGATGAGAATAGAATTAAGAATCAGATTTAATAAAAAATAACATTTTATTTGGTGCCTGATACATACAGGTGGTTCAACTAATCAATTGTCTTTTCTTCTGTGTGCAGAGGAAAAGGATAAATGCCCTGTTATGCTTTTGTAGAAGCTATTATCCAGCCAAGGTATTTTACCTATCTGTATCTATATCATTGCTATTTGGAGTGGTTGCCTGCTGCCGTTAGAGCAATGATTGTGCAGGAAGAAATGGTTAGAAATTACCACCTTTGAACAGGTTTGTTCTTTAGGAAGGCCAAGTGATTTATCTTTGTAATGTTAATTTATAGAATTTCCTTTGATTTTACTGTTACTGCTACTACTATTAAACACTTATATGTATGCATGGTGGTCAGATGTCAGTGGCTAATCGGTGTAAGTTGGTCGAATGGAGTTCAGAGATAGAATGTATTTTTCATGTAAGAAACACCATGCACCAGTTTTAGCATATAGAGTGGATATTGAAAAGCCTATTGTTGTGATCGCTGAGGAAATGCCTTTCTTCTTTAACTTGTGGATTGTATACCTCCTAGCCTGGTCGTTTGCATGACATATATATATATATATATATATATATATATATATATATATATATATATATATATATATATATAATACTCCCTCTATATCTATATATAGGGTGTATAAGTTTTGACACGAAAAATAAAGAATGCTCGTGGAGGAAAAAATTACACCAGTTGTAGACGGAAGTACTTCTCGCTAATTGACGTGGTAAAAAGAGGAGTTTACATGAGATAAGAAAACATATCAAATTTTAAAAAAAAATGCATATGAGTGGTGGAAAGCACTACACCCTATATTTTGGGGTTTTCCTAAAAAACTAATACACCTTATATCTTGGAACGGAGGGAGTATATAAATAGATGAAGAGTGTTTGAAACTTCATATTTTCACCAGCATATGTCGCTCAGTTAAAAAAAACTAGCCGCAAAACAGTAAGGTTTGGGAGTTGAAATGGAAACTATAACCTTGGTGCATTGAAATTACTTTGATTCATGAGTTGAAATGGAAACCATATCCTTACCACATTGAACTTACTTTCATTTCTGGGAGATGAACTGGAAATATTGTCCTCAGTGTTCATTCATGTTTTCCTCGCATAGGATTTCCCATCATAGTGACCGAGAAACATATTCGTGAATTTTGAATATGTGTGACATGAAACAGCTTTCTTTTTTTGTGTTAAGATTCGTGAGGTTTACGGTATATATATTTTATCAATCGCAGTTGCTCCCTACAATTGCACAAGCTGATGCTATGGTTCCTGAAATGACACACTGCTATCCGGAACACACTTTGAGGATGTACCAAGTATTCTGATGAAGACTATATGTATAAGGTGCTGAGAGATTAGAAAATACTGTGAGTTTCTTTAGCACTGTAGTTTTGAATGTCCTAATCAGATGTCGGTATTAAATTGTTTGTCAAGACTGTCATAGCTCGGGTAATGACTTTTTAGCTTGATGTGTAATGCTTCTCTGTATAGGTTGCCATACTATGTTTAAATCACAAATGCCCTATCTAAAAGTTACTCATATTATGAGTTGTGTCAATATGTTATAAGGTGATCTCCCTTTTTAATAACAGCTTTTGTACTACTTGCAGTGTTCTGGCTATCTATTAAACTCTATATTTGTCGTGTGGTTTGAACTTCATGCTGTAACTTAAACTCTATATTTGTCCTGTGTTTTGAATTTCATGTTGTAACTAAACTATAATAACTAATGCGACAGCTGCACTATGCGCCTAAGAGGAACACAATCTCTTGCGTTCCCTGAACTTATCATTTCTGAAGACTGAGAATCTTTGTGATTGAAAGTGTAATGGCATCAATATATCCGATTTTGATCTTATTTTTCAGCTTAAAAATTAACATGTCGTACTCTTTGTTGTTGGCCAACTATCACTTTGTTAGGCATAGAAGGACCATATGCCTTCGTGTTTTGCTGACATCAATGATCACATGATTCAGATTATGGATGACATTTATAAACTGATGTGCTTTATGAAGATTCGTAATGGCCAGATGCTAAGTTCTGTAGAGATGATATGGCAACAATTAATCTTCACCAGCAAATAAAGCTTATGGAAACAATTTAGTCCCTGCATTCGGGAAGTTGCGCGGATGCGCAACGGGTCATCTAGTATGAAGGAAAAAGAGCAGACATACTGTGTTTAAAAATAATCTAGTGACTCGCGAGGGCTGTAGCTTCATGAACTGGTGGATTCCTGCATATAATATCTATGTACAACAGTTATAGTATCAGTTAGATACCACAAACCTCTGAAGGAATATAACCTCCCCAAATTTGTAGGAAAATCTTTTGAGCCATAGGTTAGTTTCTAAAATAGTTCAAATTACTCCATATAAATTGTGTTGTTGTATATTGCAAAATAATAAGACAGAGTTGGTGTATGCTCGATAACCTCATTTGACCGAAGTCTTAATAAACAAACTATATGTAAGGACAGTGATTTTTTTTAAATTTTTGGTTCTACAAAGTAGGCAAGAACTAAATGTGTATAGGATACAAAAAAAATCACCGGCTGCATATGAATGAAATAAGAAGTTTTAGATACATGTATATAGATTTATCGCACCTTACATAATAGCATCGGAAATATGTCGTGTGATCTGCTCCAGCCTCCGGCGACGCAATATAGCACTCTAGAACACTCGTATCGGCCGGACACTGACATCAGCAATGTGTTTCTTCCATCTGATATGTGCGGTGGCCTAGAGAATTTTCACCAGCTGATCTGACTGCATGTCTGCCTCGGATGCGAACAAAAATAAAATACTGGTGGCTCGCTGCTCCTTAATTTGCTTGTCATCGCCGCCGGCGTCAAGCCATCAAACACACCTTCACGCAATACATTAATATCGATATGCGCTTCGTTTGCTCTCGATTAGATTTCGATATGAATATGAACTCCGTGGGTATCAGTGGATGACGTATATGTACATGCGTAGACAATCTTTTTTCTTTCACGTTCCGTCGATCCCTTGCGGGAGGTCCTCATCCCATAGATGAACATGTTCTGAATAATATTTCAGAAGGCATGTTCAGAGGAACATCCAAACTCACCATTAAAAAAAACTACCTGCTGATGCTAAGACGTGAAACAAATATGAAGAGGGGGTGCCCCATGGATATTACCAGAAGCTCACGGTAGTATTGTCGTTTCTTTAATTTCTTGAACGTCTCTCGCCGTCCTAATTGCGGAGCGTCTCACCGTACCATTAGTGATCGTTGATCCAAACATCAGTATGCCATTAGAGTCAGACCTTTGAATTCGGCGTCCTATCCAAATATCATGTTTTCAGTTTGCTGATCCTTTGTTCGATCAAAACATCAGGATCGCTCGGGCTTGACTGCAGGCTGTCATAGAGTTGGTACAAATTTGACGATCCTTTGATTGCGTGCTTCCGAATAGCCGGCCGTCATGGCGTCGTCGCGTGTGTTTGAGTTCTCGATCGAGGATCGGCATGCTTGTGTATCTTTGCCGGTGTAGATGCGTGCCGTGTGCTGGTCGCGCGTGCATATTCCTTCCGTCAGGCAATCGTTCCGTATGCTTACATGTACGATGTATATCATCCTACCGGCCAGCGGCCAGTCGCCGTCGTCGGACTCCTCGAGTGGCCTGCCGCTTCCCCTATGGAGGACGGCCTGAACCTTGATAGGTCGGCCGCCATGATCTCACCGTCGTCCTCGTAGTCATACATAATGCGTTGAAGAATTGGGGCGACTGCTGTGCACCTCGTCGCTGGCCTGCGAGGAACTGAGGGAGTTCTGACGGCCTGCCCTCCTTCTCTAGCACGACGGGCAGGTCAGGGAGAGGCTTCGCTCCAAACAGCACGCCGTCCTGCAGCTCCCGTACATGGCCCAGCGAGAGGCAGCTTGAAGAGGATGCCGCGCTGCTGCGGAATAAGCGCGAGGGTCAAGAACCGACGGCGGCAAGAGATTCCCGGCGGCAGCGTGGTCCCGCAGCATAGGGAGCAGGTTTCTCCGGAGGGGCGCGGATGACGTCACTGAGAGGAAGGGGATTGGGTGGCTCCTGAGCTTGTCTGATGATTGGAAGGTGCTTCACGCCGTCGGGGAGCCGGATGGGATGGAGAGGACGACGGAGGTGAGTCTGTATTAGACTATTTATATACGTCCGCCTTTATAGCTTAGCTGAATCTTAAATTGCTTGCATGCAATCGTACACGGCAGAAATAGTTTGCTTTTTCTTTTTTGGTAGGAGACCCCCATTTGTTTGCATGCAACGTCGTACACGGGAGATATAGTTTCCTTTTCTTTTTGGTAGGAGACTCACGTACAGTACATGGACTTTGTTGTGTGTTCGTGAATTAGGAGGGCGTGGTTGTTGGATCTAGGCCGTTAATATTTCCTGACCTTAGAGCGGTAAATCTTCACCGTTAATTGTTTGTTGTTTTAATAATATAATAGATGAACTAGATGGTGTTGCTTCTGCAGTTTGTGTTTGTGATGATGTTTTTAAGCATGGTTGTTTTGTTCATCTGTTATGTCTTGCTTAAACATTTGATGAAGTTATTTGTTGTACTTGTTTGAACACAATGGTTTGGCTAAAAAATACATACCTTCATAACAAATTAAACATAGATGACATCATTTCAAATTGTTCAAATGGAACTACATGGTAGCAACAACATTTTACAGTGTGATTCAACATAAACTAAATGGGTACATCATTTTCTTGATAGGATTCAGGTATCACATAATTCCTTGATTTTAATCAGTTTCTCTCTGGATGCTTGACTGATGTGGACCAAGTCATAGAGGTTGTACTCTAACTTCTTTATGTACTCCTTCTGCTCAAGTACTTTTTGCTTCATCTCCTCTAGTTCTTTCTGCTCACCCTTTTGTACAACTATGAACATCTCAAACTACTCTAGCAGCTGAGCTGTGTGTTTCTTTTCTTTCTCCAAATTTATTTGCTCATCCTTCTGCCTTGCTTTAAGAAACTAATTTTGCTCTACCAACCGAGTCTTTTGCTTCTTGACATGCTGTAGCTCCTCATGCTCACCCTCCTGTAGTTTCTGCATCTGCTCAAGCAACTGAGCTCTTTGCTTCTTCAACTCCTTCAGTTCCTGCTGCTCACCCTTCTGCACAGTTTTCATCATCTGGAACTGCTCAAGCAACTGAGCATTTTGTTTCTTCACTTCCTCCATCTTCTGCAACTATTCCAGCATCTGAATATTTTGCTTCTTCAGTTCTTCTTGTTCTTTCTGTGCTATAACCTTTGATGACTTGGCTTCTTCTAGTAAATTCTTTCTTATCTGTTGCTGAGTTTCATTCATCCAGTTGTCCATATCTTCTAAAAGATTGGAGTATTTCTTCTCCACCTTCTTCTTCTGTTCTGAAATATTATGCAGCAGTGTTGCATTTTGGTGGTTGTTCTCAATTAGTTGATTTTCACTTCCCTGATGCATAGCCCATAACCTAGCAAGGGAATTCTGCCATTCTTGATCAATCCATCCTACAAACCCACAATTCTCAGATTTCTACAAATTGGAAGACAATGTTTTGTAAGTTAGTGTGCAAACTGACAGAAATTCAGAATTTGTTTCCAAATTGACAGAAATTCAGAGTTAAGTAGAAGCAGTACACAATTGAAAAGTACAATCAACTTGTGTCACTCACATTCTTGAGTGGACAGAGGTAGAAACGTCTCACTGTCATGTTTCCTTCGAAAGCAACAAATATCTCTAGCTTTAGCTTGTGGACTCGACAGAGGACAGCTGCGTCGGCATCAGTTCCACAGAAAACAGGTCCTGAACTGAATCAGGCGCGTCATCTCTGTATGTGATCTGCGAGAGTGCTAACTGCATCAGAAAAATTTGGAATCGAAGGTGGAAGCAGACGCAAATCGGAATCCTAACCCTAGCGGCGTCGCGGCGGAGGAGCGTCGAGCTCAAGCTTGAGCAAAGCGGGTGCCAATTCTCGTTCATCGCGTCGAGGGTGGATGGCGGCGCTTGATGACGTGAAAGTCACACGTCCGTTGGGAACCCCAAGAGGAAGGTATGATGAGTGCAGTAGCAAGTTTTCCCTCAGTATGAAACCAAGGTTTAATCGGACCAGTAGGAGATCAAAGTCACTTCTGAAGGTTGTTGGTGACGAAATGTGGCGCGGCGCAACACCAGGGATTCCGGTGCCAACGTGGAACCTGCACACAAGACAATCAAACTACTTTGTCCCAACGAATCAGTGAGGGTGTCAATCTCACCGGCTTGCTGAAAACAAAGGATTAAAAGTGTGGTATGGAAAATGGTGTTTAATTGCAGAGAATGAAAAAGAACAATGATTGCAGTAGGTTGTATTTCAGATGTAAAAGAATGGACCGGTCCACAGTTCACTAGTGGTGTCTCTCCATAATAAATAAATAACTAACATGCTGGGTAAACAAATTACAGCTGGGCAATTGACAATATTGAAAGTGCATAATATGCATGTGCAAGTTGTGGTGTCTACTATGAGATTCATTTGGGCATTACGACAAAGTACACAGACCGCTATCCAGCATGCATCTGTGCCTAAATAGTCCACCTTCAGGTTAGCATCCGCACCCCTTCCAGTATTAAGTTGCAAGCAACAGACAATTGCATTAAGTAAAGTGCATAATGTAAACAACACATTCATCCTTAGACAAAGCATCATTAGGTTACCCCTAGTGGCAACAGCACATCCACAACCTTAGGTTGCTGTCACTCCCCCAGATTAAATGGAGACTGAACCCACTATCTAGCATAAATACTCCCTCTTGGAGTCACAAGCATCACTTGGCCAGAGTATCAACAAGTAACGGAGAGCATGCAAGATCATAAATAACATAGACATAATATTCAGTATTCAACTTGACATAGTATCAATATTCATCGGATCCCAGCAAACACAACATGTAGCATTACAATAAGATGATCTTGATCATGATAGGCAGCTCACAAGATCTAAACATGATGGCACAAGAGGAGAAGACAACCATCTAGCTACTGCTATGGACCCATAGTCCAAGGATGAACTACTCACACATCACTCCGGAGGCAGGCATGGCGATGTAGAGCCCTCCGGTGATGATTCCCCTCTCCGGCAGGGTGCCGGGAAGAGCTTCAGAACCCTCCCGAGTTAGGGTTGACGGCGGCGGCGGCTCTGGAACTTTTCGTGGTTGACTCGGGTGTTTAGGGTTTTCCCGAAAGGCAATTTATAGGCGAAGGGGCGGCGTCGGTGGAGGCCCGAGGCCTCCTCACCACGTGGCGGCGCGCAGGAGGTGGGACCGCGCCACCATGGTGAGGACGGCCCACGGCCCCCCTTCGTCTCTCCTTCGGACTCCGTGTACGTGTCAGAAAAATAGGACTTGGCTTTTGTTTCGTCCAATTCCGAGAATATTTCCAGAACAACTTTTCTGAAACCAAAAACAGAAAACAGGAACTGGCACTGTGGCATCTTGTTAATAGGTTAGTCCCAGAAAATGCATAAAAATGATATAAAGTGTATATAAAACATGTAGCAATTGGTATAATATAAGCATGGAACATCAGAAATTATAGATACGTTGGAGACGTATCAAGCATCCCCAAGCTTAGTTCTACTCGTCCTCGAGTAGGTAAAACGATAACAACAAAATAATTTCTGAGGAGACATGCTTCACACAATCTTGATCAAATAATATTGCAAGGCTCATGTCATGAATGAAGTGACTCAAGGCAATGGTCTATAGTTTGCTAACAAATAGATAAAGAGTAAACAACTGAATCATATAAGCAAAAACTTTTCATGAATAGTACTTTCAAGACAAGCATCAAAAAGCTTTGCATAAGAGTTAACTCATAAAGCAATAGATTCTAAATAAAGGCATTGAAGCAACACATAGGAAGATTTAAGTTTCAGCAATTGCTTTCAACTTTCAACATGTATATCTCATGGATATTGTCAACACAAAGTAATATAACAAGTGCAATAAGTAAGCATATAAGAATTGATGCACACAAAGTTGACACAAGTGTTTGCTTCTGAGATAGAAAGAAGTAGGTAAACTGACTCAACATAAAGTAAAAGAAAGGCCCTTCGCAGAGGGAAGCAGGGATTAAATCATGTGCTAGAGCTTTTTAGGTTTTTGAAATCATATAGAGAGCATAAAGTAAGTTTTTGAGAGGTGTTTGTTGTTGTCAACGAATGGCAGTGGGCACTCTATCCCCCTTGTCACCCAGACTTTCAAGAGCGGCTCCCATGAAGGACGTTATTTCTACCCAAGGGTAGATCATCCCTCTTCTCTTTTGTTTACACATGCATATTTATAAATTGGTATGACACTCCTCCCAACCTTTGCTTACACAAGCCATGGCTAACCGAATCCTCGGGTGCCTTCCAACAATCACATACCATGGAGGAGTGCCTATTTGATATGTTTAACACTTTGAAATTTGCTTTTGATAAATCATTGGCAAACATGTGAAGAGAATTAAGCAGTTATAGTTGTAATTAATTGGGACTGGGCACCCCATTTGCCAGCTCTTTTTGCAAGTTATTGGATAAGCGGATGTATATGCCACTAGTCCATTGGTGAAAGTCTGTCATGAGTAAATGACAAGGTGATAGAGAAAACGCCACATACTTCCTCATGAGCTATAAAACATTGACACAAATAAGGAGTAATAAAGTTTTGAATAGTTTAAAGGTAGCACATGAAGTATTTACTTGGAATGGCAGGAAATACCACATAATAGGTAGTTATGGTGGACACAAATGGCATGGGTTTTGGCTCAAGGTTTGGATGCACGAGAAGCATTCCCTCTCAGTACAGAGTTTAGGCTAGCAAGGTTGTTTGAAGCAAACACAGGATATCAACCGGTACAGCAAGACTTACATAAAAACATATTGCAAGCATTATAAGACTCTACACTGTCTTCCTTGTTACTCAAACACTTTACCAGAAAATATCTAGACCTTAGAGATACAAACATGCAAACCAAATTTCAACAAGCTCTACGGTAGTTCTCCACTAATAGGCTTTAACTACATGATGCAAGAGCTTAAACATGATCTACTTGAGAGCTCAAAACAATTGCAAAGCATCAAATTATCCAAGACAATGATCTACAAGAATGATATGTCTTTTCAATATACCATCTACCACATGTAGCATTTTCTGTTTCCAACCAAACACCAATCAACTTATTTCAACAAAAACTCTCCAAATAATACAACAATGAAACAAGAGAGTACTTCTCTACAAGAACTAACAGCTCTGAACAAGAGATGCATGAAAAACAGGAGCTAAAAGCATTGCAGTAGCTAGTAAGAATACTCAACAAATATAAGTGAAGAATACGAGTATTCACATGAAAAAGCGGAGCGTGTCTCTCTCCCACACAAGAATGCTAGGATCCAATTATTCAGAAAATAAAAAAACAAAGCAAAAATAAAAGCACACAGACGCTCCAAGTAAAGCACATAAGATGTGAAAGAATTAAAATATAGTTTCACTAGAGATGACCTGATAAGTTGTTGATGAAGAAGGGGATGCCTTGGGCATCCCCAAGCTTAGACGCTTGAGTCTTCTTGAAATATGCTTGGGTGCACCACGGGGGCATCCCCAAGCTTAGGCTTTTCACTCTTCTTGATCATATCATATCATCCTCCTCTCTTGATCCTTGAAAACTTCCTTCACACCAAACTCAGAGTAATTCTCATTAGAGGGTTAGTGCATAATCAAAAATTCACATATTCTGTAATGACACAATCATCACCAATACTTCTGGACATTAGCTACAGCCACTGATATTTTGTGGAGCAAAGAAATCCACTCAAACACAGTAAAAGAGAGAATGCAAAATAAAAGGCAGAATCTGTCAAAAACAGAACAGTCTGAAAGACGAATTTTTTCGAGGCACTTAAGTTGCTCAGATGCGAAAAGTCAAAACTAATGAAAGTTGCGTACATATATGAGGATCACGCCTGAATTTTTTCAGAATTTTTAGATTTTTCTGGAGTGCGTACAGCTCAAAACGTGGACAGCAAAAATCTGTCTCTGCGCAGAAATCCAAATCTAGCATCAACTTTCTATTAGAGGCTTTACTTGGCACAACAATGCAATAAAATAAAGATACAAAGGAGTTGTTACAGAAGTAAGCAAACTCCAAGACTCAAAGAAAAGAAAAATTACAGAATAAAAACATGGGTTGTCTCCCATAAGCGCTTTTCTTTAACGCCTTTCAGCTAGGCGCAGAAAGTGAAAATCAAGTGTTTCCAAGTGAAGAAGCATCCAAATCATAACTTGTTCTAATAATAGAATCAAAAGGTAGCTTCATTCTCTTTCTAGGGAAGTGTTCCATACCTTTCTTGAGTGGGAATTGGTACCTTATATTTCCTTCTTTCATATCAATAATGGCACCAACAGTTCTAAGAAAAGGTCTTCCCAAAACAATAGGACAAGATGCATTGCATTCGATATCTATAACAACAAAATCAACGGGGACAAGGTTATTGTTAACCATAATAAGAACATCATCAACTCTCCCCAAAGGTTTCTTCATAGCATTACCAACAAGATAAACATCCAAATAACAATGTTATCCATAACAACAAAATCAACGGGGACAAGGTTATTGTTAACCATAATAAGAACATCATCAACTCTCCCCAAAGGTTTCTTCATAGCATTATCAACAAGTTAAACATCCAAATAACAATGTTCCAAAGGTGGCAAATCAAGCATATCATAGAGTTTTTTAGGTATAACAGAGATGCTAGCACCAAGATCACATAAAGCATTACAATCAAAATCATTCACCTTCATCTTAATGATGGGCTCCCAACCATCTTCTAACTTTCTAGGGATAGAAGCTTCATGTTTTAATTTCTCTTCCCTAGCTGAAAGTGCATGTGTTGCCCCATGCGTGGTTTTGGTAATTAATGACAATCCTTATGAACTAATGTTTGCATTGAGATATACTTGTAGATCTTGTCCATTGGAAAAGATTGGAGTTCATGTGTTGGACTCTAGAAGATTTCATGATGATCAATGCTCTACTCAAGGGTTTATATGAAGAATGGTCATGTGTAGAGAAGATGAAGTGCAAGCTCAATATGATCCATCTCGGAAGATATCATTTGATTGAAGCTTGCAAAGGAGACATGAAGACGGAGCTTTGCGAGGCTCTCCCATAATGGTGTATGGGGGAGCATTTGGAGATGTCTTCACCAGCAAAGCGCAATCAAGAAAGGTGGTCCACTTGAAGAGATCAATATCGTCATCATCTAGCTCAAGTGGAATGCGCAAGGCAAAGGTATGATCTTGATAGGTTTTCTATTTTACCGGTCTCATGTTGTTAGTGGGAGACCGGGTTTTAGGATAGACGGCGTACTATCAAGAGGGGCTCTCAAGTGAGTAACTTGATCGCATCTTTGTGGAGAGCTCAAACCTTTGCATACTTGGCATATCATCTTTCTTGGTTCTTATTTGGCTTTTCTCCTTGTTGGGTTTTGGTGCTTGTCGTGATCTTCATGACAATCTTCAAAAACGGATTTCATTTGGAAAACTTGTTGCGTTTTCGTGTTGGAAATATTACCGGTCCACCTTCGAGTTAGGGTCCACACCTCCCCATGTGTGGTATCCCCTCTATATTTGGGACCCTTAATATTTCCACTTTTTGTGGGTTAGCACTCGTCGTTACCTTTCCAACGAAATTGGTTTCACCTGTTTTGGAGTTCAAACGAGAAAGTTATCGCTTTTCAGGCTTTGCTGTTTTGTTGCTTCTGTTCAGGCCGGAGTTTCCGGTCCCCAGGACCGGAGTCTCCGGACTCAGGATTTTTCCTCGAAGAGGCATAGTTCTTGTTCAGCCTCTGGTGGGGGCCGGAGTTTCCAGCCCAAGGGGCCGGAGTTTCCGGTCCCAGGGGGCTGGAGTTTCTATCTGTGTTTCTCTCGTCTGTTAGTTGTTCACCCCCTGGTGGGGGCCGGAGTTTCCGGTGCAGGCCGGAGTCTCCGGCCACTTTGGCCGGAGTCTCCGGTGTAAAGCTGGTTGCAACTGCTCTTTTTCTGGGAGGGGTATAAATACACCTCCACCTACCTCCAGCCAGCTAGCTCTGCCCAGCAACCTTTGATTTCTCTCTCCTCCATTGTTGCAAGCTCATTTCCTTGATATCTCCCAACCCCTCCACCCAAACTCTTTGATCTTTGGAGGATTGAAGGAGAAGACCTAGATCTACATTTCCACCAATCAATATCTCCTCTAAGTGAGGGGAACATAGTGGATCTAGTTCTTGGAGTTCTTGTGTGGTTCTCCTCTTTGTTCTTCCTCTCTTATTCCCCCATAAGCATTTGTTGCTTTGTTGGAATTTGAGAGTGGAGGATTTGAGCACTTGTGCTCTTGCCTTTTGCATTTGGTGCATCGGTGTGCTCTCCACGAGGATTTGTGGAAATTGAAATGTTGTGAACTTGTTACTCTTGGGTCTTCGGGCCCTAGACGCCTTTGTGGTGGTTGAACCCTTGTGTGGTCACTTGAAGCCGTTCGGGAGCCCCCAATCCCTTTGTGGGTTGTGCCTCAGATTGTTGTTGAAAGCCGTTCGGGATCCCCCAATCCCATTGTGGGTTGTGCCCCGGATTGTTGTTGAAAGGCTCCGGATTCCGCCTCGAAGGAATACCGATAGTGGAAGGTGAACCAAACCTTTGTGGTGCGGTTCATCGGAGAAGAGGGTGAAACCTTTGTGGTTGTTGAACCGTTGTGTCGGTTCACACCTCTCCAACGAGACGTACTCCCTTTCAAGGAGGAACTCGGGAATACATCCTCGTCTCCGCGTGCTTCGGTTATTTCTATACCCGAGCTTTTTTCTTATGCACTTTACATTGTGATAGCCTTCGTGCTTGAAGTATTCTATATTGCTATCACCTTGTTGCTTGTCTTGCTTAGCATAAGTTGTTGGTGCACATAGGTGAGCCTAGTTTATTTAGGTTGTTGGCTTGTTAATTTAAACACCTAGTTTTATTCCGCAATTAGCAAGCCTAAATCGGAAAAGTTTTAATCGCCTATTCACCCCCCCCCCTCTAGGCGACATCATTGTCCTTTCACTAGCTTGTATGAGAGCATTTGTAATATGCTTTGTGAAAGCCATATTAGTAGCACTAGCATTAGGACTTGTAGCTAGCTTTTGCAAGAACATAGTTACTTCAGAAATATTACAATCATCAAAATCAAAATCATTATGGTCAATAGTAAATGAACCATTGTCTCCCATATTTCGAAAAAATTCAGCACTCTTATCAGGAACAGTTTCAGTGGTTTTGGGCAATTTTAAACGCTTTGCAGAGGTAGTAGAAACATTGCCAACACCAATTATGTTACCATTGATAGTAGGAGGCTTACTAGCATGTGAAACATCAGCATTATTAGTGGTGGTAATAGTGCAAATTCTAGCTAAACTATTCTCTTTATCAATTTTATCCTCTCTTTCCCACCTAGCATGCAATTCAGCCAACATCCTAATATTGTTGTCAATTTTAACTTGGATAGCATTGGCAGTAGCAAAAGTCTTGTTTTCTTTAACATCATTAGGCATAACTTTTAGTTTCAAAAGATCAACATCAAGAGAGAGGCTATCAACCTTAGAAGTAAGAACGTCAATTTTACCAAGCTTTTCCTCAACAGTTTTATTAAAAGCAGTTTGTGTACTAATAAAATCCTTAAGCATGGCTTCAAGATCAGAGGGTACACTTCTATTATTGCTGTAGTAATTACCCTAGGAATTGACATAACCATTACCACTATTTGAAGGATAAGGCTTATAATTGTTGTTACCAAAATTATTCCTATAAGCATTGTTGTTGAAATTATTGTTTTTAATGAAGTTCACATCAACATGCTCTTCTTGAGCAACCAATGAAGCTAAAGGAACATTATTTGGATCAACATGAGATTTACCATTCACAAGCATAGACATAATGACATCAATCTTATCACTCAAAGAAGAGGTTTCTTCAACAGAATTAACCTTCTTACCTTGAGGAGTCCTTTCGGTGTGCCACTCAGAATAGTTAATCATCATATCATCAACAAGATTTGTTGCAGCGCCCAAGGTGATGGACATGAAGGTACCTCCAGCAGCCGAATCCAGAAGGTTTCTTGAAGAAAAATGCAGTCATGCATAAAAGGTTTAGATGATCATCCAAGCAGTCAGTCCATGGGTGGGACAATTCTTTACAAAAGATTTCATTCTCTCCCATGCTTGGGCAACATGTTCATTATCAAATTGTTTGAAATTCATAATGCTACTTCTCAAGGATATAATCTTAGCAGGAGGATAATATTTTCCAATGAAAGCATCTTTGCATTTAGTCCATGAATCAATACTATTTCTAGGCAAAGATAGCAATCATTCTTTAGCTCTTCCTCTCAAAGAGAAAGGAAATAATTTCAGTTTTATAATATCTCCATCTATATCCTAATACTTTTGCATCTCACAAAGTTCAACAAAATTATTAAGATGGGCAGCAGCATCATCAGTACTAACACCAGAAAATTGCTCTTTCATAACAAGATTTAATAGAGCAGGTTTAATTTCATAAAAGTCTGCTTTAGAAGAAGGTGGAGCAATTGGAGTGCATATGAAATCATTATTATTTGTGCTAGTGAAGTCACACAACTTGGTGTTCTCAGGAGTACTCATTTCAGCAAAAACAAGACTCACCGCATGTTCCCCGGAGAGCAAGGTCCGAAAAGAGGGAGCAGCGTGGGACCACCCTTACCGCGCCGCACTCCGACTCAGGATCGCCTTCCCCGGCAACCCTGCCCCGAAGGAAGAAGAGGGAACACCAGAAGCCAAGATGGGCATGGGCCCCGAGGAAAGCCTCGCAACAAGGGATGAAGCAAGAAACAAGGGTAATGCAGTCAGGAGACAGATGGTGAAGCTGAATCCCGTACAAGCGAAGGAGGGAGTGAAGGAATGTGTGCACTAGAGGGGAAAGCACGCACTCCAAGTGAGAAGCAAATAGCACACATTCCCCGGGGGACGGGCGAGGAACCAACTCTTCCTTCTCCGTCACCCGCCACGATGACCAGTCGGAGCTAGGAAGAAAGCCAACGGCAGCGAGGAAATCCAACTCCCCGCGAGACAGGTCTGAACCCCGCCAAGGAAGGCCGCCCTATCCCGAGGCCGCGAGGAGGACGCAGTTGCGATGCGGAGGGGAGAGATGCGACCCGACGGACGAAGAAGACGTAAGGACCGAGCCACGGACCTCCCAGGAGCGAGAAATGGCAATCTTCGGGGCAGGGAAGTGCGGCTCCCCGAAGGAGATGATCTCTTGGAAGAAGCCATGGAAGAAGCGCGGCTAGACAGCCGGGGGCAGGTTTTTCCTCCTCTTACATAGAGAAGGCAGCGCACGGGCGGTCCCGCTTCCCTCGGGAAGTGCAACCATCCCAAAACAAACATCATTCCTCGCTGGTTCCCACCGTCGGCAGAAACGATGCGACAGGGTGGGGGACTCTGCGCAAACAAGACACCAGCGGCTTCGGCCACGTGTCCGCAGCACGGGCCACAGGTGAGCGGGCCCCCTGCGCTGCAGAAGGACGCCCCCGAGAAGAGACCCGACTCTGCCATGGGGCGCCCGGGGGCTACTGTCGGCGTCCTGGGGACGGGGTCCCCTGGGGAGCCGACGCGCAGGGCCCTGCTCCCCGGGAAGGCCGGCGGGGCACCGCCCGCTTGCAACAGAAAGGGGGGAACCCGGGAGCAGGATCGCCCCAAGGCCCGAGGAGGGCAACGCTCCTCCCCGGGGAGATCAGGGGTCACGACACGTGGAGGGAGATTCCTGCACCTTGACAGAAGAGATGGCTTCGCAGAGAAGGAAACGTCACTGGCGCCACGGACAAGACCCGGTGCTTCCGCGGCGGAAGCAGAGCCCTGCGCGCGATGGGACCTAACCACCCATCCCATCGCGGGCTGGACTGCGTATCCGCCTAGCCAGATCCGGAGCAGCCCTAGACGGGCCATCACATCAAAGTCGGCTGAAGGCGCAAAATGAAGGCCAACGCCGCGGGCACGTTGACAGCCGAAGACCGCCACCTGGACGGCGCCGCGACGCGTGCCCCCGGTCGACGACCGCACGTGCCAACCCGACCCCCTGTGGTAGCCCCTTGAGTATAAAAGGAGGACCAAGGTCGAGGGAGGAGAAAGAGACTACATACTAGACACATAGCTCTAGGCTAGCTGACTTCACCTCAGAGACCTTCCCGGGGAGAAGCTTGGATAGGCCTGGAGCATAGAAGGAAGCATTGTAAGACACACCCTGTACGACTTCACCGGCGATCAATCAAGCCAGACAAGCAGGACGTAGAGCATTACGCAGCGACGCGTCCTGAACCTAGGTAAAATCTCGTGTGTTCGTGCTCGTTCTCCGGGGATTGGCGTCGGACTACCTCGCGCCCTCCTACCGAACAACCAGGAGGTGCTCGCACCTCCGGTGTCCGAGTTCCGTAACTCGACACCCCTGGTTTTATCAAACTGCCTGGAAGGCCCAAAACTGAAAGGAGAAGGGCACCAGATGAAGGACCCAAGGGCTCAAAGATGAACAGGGTTGGCCAAATAATAACTTGCAGTAACTGCAAGAGAAAGGGACACAATCTGTCCAGCTGCACCAACGATCCTGTTGCCAAGCACCATGGCAATGCACACATAGTCAGAGATAGAACCAAGAAAAGAAAGCAACAACAACATGAATTTGAGATGGAAACTAGCAAGAGAGCTAAGGTAAGGATTTATGTACAACTGCACTGCATTTTAAACTCCTTTACCAACTTACTATATGTGGACTCACCTTACACACTTGTCATAGGAAAATGATGATGTTGCAAGACCTAGGAGAGACTCCCAACAAACTGTCAAGCCAAGCACATAGCAAGGCACCAACACAACCAACAAACCTAACTCTCAGCCAACAAACAAGCCAAGTTCCAAGCCAAGAAGGAAGACAAGTTCCCAGCCAAGCTCTCAACCACTCTCCCAGCCAAGCTCCCAGCCCAACCAGCTGGAGAACAGGAAAATTGTAAACCCGTGTTAGACATTTGTGACACCCACACCAACTGATACTGTCCACTAGAAGAGCTTCAACAAGTACAAGACTGAAGCTCCTCCTAAGCATACCAGTTTCAGTCTTGCTGCATATAGAGCTGTTAAAGATCTGCAAAGGAAGTAGCCATTTGTCTACTTGAGGTGCTTTTTTAGATGTAATGTGATCCTCCATGATATGTAATGTTTGCAGCATCAAATAAATGAACAATGTATTCTGAATAGTTTTGCAATGAAACACAAACACAAACAGAAGCACATTCATAAACACGTTCATTACACAAACAAAAGCATCAGGTACATGCTTCATTACTTCCATGTCCACAAACACTGAAACCTAATACACACTACACCAACAGACTTCTAAATACTACTGACTACATACTCCAGCAGCCTAATTCTAGCATCTGACACAACCGCCCATACATTTTACATGATTCATTTGTTCTGCAGAAGCAGCACACAACCAACAACCATCATCAGAACAACAAACTTCAGAAGTAGCAGTGTTTCGGTCAGTTGCTCGCCCACTGAGCTCATGATCTTCATCATCTTCTCATCTTTTTCAGAAGCAGTTGAGGCTGCAGATTCCTTTTCCTTCTGCTTCAGCTCCAACATCTCCCTCCTCTCCTCTGCCCATCCAAAGGCATCATCACCAAGGCTACCTTTGAGATAACCCTTCTCCAGTATGTACAACACATACTCCAGCTCCCAATGCCACAAATCATACCCCCTCTGTCAAAAACGGAGAAGATGTTCAAAACAAGGCATTCACAGCCTCGAGTAGGCCTAAAATCTGCAAATTTTTACACTACAAAAACCAAATCCAGACAAATGTCCTACATCACATAGACAAATGTCCTACATCACATACCCTATGATTCTTGCAGCAGTAGTAGATCCAACCCTCGTGCGTCTTGGTGCCGGAGCGCCCCTGCTTCACCTCCTCACCACAGCCGGGGCAGCAGATCAGAGGGATGAACGCGGCTGGGCGGCGGACAGAACGGATGGAGCTCGAGGAAGCCGTGGCGGTCACCGACGCAAGCTCGAGTCGCGGGCTAGGGTTCATCGCGGGAGAGATCGAGAGATGGGGATTCTCCTAGGGTTCGTCACGGGCTAGGGTTCGTCGCGGGAGAGATCGAGAGTGAGTAGAGTGATCGAGACAGTGTATTTATTACTTCACAGTAATTAATCCAGGGGGATTGTGTAAGAAAACAGTGTCGGAGTCACTGGCCAGTGAGGCCCACGCTCCGACACAATTAATACAGGGGGAATTCTGCAAAAAAAGGTCTCACAGCCACTGACATGTGGGCCCACGCTACGGACATAACGGCCGTTATGTCACTTAACTCACGGCGATGACACGTCAGTGCCACGTCAGCCGTTCAAAACAGCCCAAATTGATCAAAACCACTACAGGGTTTGATTTATCCGGAGTGGCAAACTTCAGGGTATAAATTACCCGGTTTTAAAGTTTGGGGTGAATTCACTCCAAATGATTTGGGGATTTGGGGTGGATTCTATACTTTTTCCGAAACAAAAAGTCTAACCCACTACGGGCTTCGTGTCTGGCCCGGTCCAGATTTTCCAAGCCGTGTCATGCTTTGGGCTGGTCCAAAAAATCAGATGGCCACCATTAGTTTAACCTTTTTTTTTTTAGAATTCCTGGTCTTTTACGGTACAGCTGTAGTATCTGAATTCACGCACAACTCACTCGACTCCACACACACTCAACACCACACGCACGCCACTTGTGCGCAAGCTAGACCTAACCAGATTATACTAAGCTTCTGAGCCTCCGTGAGCCTAGACCTACTGGGAAACCTCTGCGGTGGTGGGTACACCACAATACCACTAACTGAACCACGGCGGAATCGGCCCAGAAGCTGGAACTGGGACAGACTGATTAAGGGCTTAGTCCCCCAAAGACCCTCCACAAATCTGCTACAGCGCAGGATACTGTTCACGTAAACAGTACCGTGCTGGGCACTGTTCACGTGAACAGTGCCGTACTGGTGAGGCACCCGGAATTCGCTCGCTCCTGGAGTCGAACCCGGGCGGGTGGAGTGCACCACGGCACTGCCACCATCACGCCAGAGGCGCATCCTCACCATTAGTTTAAGAGAGAATTCCTTATTTGGCCTTGATTAAAATTTGGCTTCCTTTCTTGGCCCTGAAAATTTTATTCTTCCTTTTTTGACACTAAATTTTCAGTTGGTTCCTTATATGGCCCTCTAGTGCAAATTGAGAGTCAACGGTGTTAACTAGGTACGTATGATTACGCTTTTGCCCCTGGTGCAATTTGATTGGCTAAAAAAAGGAAATGAAGTCTCGTGGACTCTCCCTGTGCTCGTACCTCTTCCTCCTCTTGGACTCTCTCGTCCCTGTGCTCCAACGCTGCAGCCATGGCAGCCTCCCCTTGTCACTCGGCCACCCCAGGTGCAGCCGTTGGCCGGATCTGAAGCTTCTCCGCCTGATCTACTCGACCCCTACAAGCAGTTTGGTTACTCTCCCCCTCTGCTCGACCTTCCTGGCCCCTAAATGCCGCCGCCCTTGCCACAGAGCACCGTCGCCCGGGCCCCAAATCGACGCCCCCCGAGGCCCAGGCACTCGCGCCGGTCGATATACCCTGCCCACTGTCGCGCGCGCTCGCCACCATCCCGCCGGACGCACCTGCTCCTCTTCGTTTCCGTCGCGATTCCACCTCCAAAACGTGATTCCTCTTCGTTTCCGTTTGATTCCAATGGAGGGGACCTCGAGTCCGGCGCACGGGTGCTGCTAGAGCAGTCGTGCACAGTCGTTAACTCCACGACGCGGTCGTGCACGGGTGTGGCCGGACTGACGTGCGGCGGGCGAGCTTGGGAGGGCGGTGGCCGCCGTCCGCGCGTGGGGGTGGGATGGTATCCGCGCAGCCTTCGCTCCCCCGCTTGGGTTAACCGCTGCCGATGTTGATCCCGTAGCCCCGCCGCTGCCCCCCGCCGCCGCCATCGCTCCCGCCGCTAGGATGGAGGCGACATGTCGTGTCGGGTTAGGTCGTGAGCACGGGTGGTTGCCTTTTTCTATTTTTATTTTTCTTTTGTTCTTTCCAGTCCATTGTATCGATCAGGGGTATACTAGTACAGAGAACAAAATCTTAACGAAATGAGCTGACGGAATTGACGGTAGGGCCATATAAGGAACCAGCTGAAAATTCAGTGCCAAAAAGGGAAGAAACAAATTTTTAGGGCCAAGAAAGGAAGTCAAATTTTAAGCAGGGCCAAATAAGGAATTCTCTCTTAGTTTAACCTAAGAGAAAAATGACCATGTAGGCTGCCGGCGAAGGGTCTAAAACCTACTCACAAAAATCCCCTTCGTTGCATTTCCAATCTTCCACCCCAATGGCGTCGCCGGCGCCGCCGCCGCCATGTTACCTCCAATCCACGCCGTTGAAGTTGCCGGCGCTCCATGAGGAGCTCCTGGAGGAAATCTTCCTCCGCCTACCCACGGCCGCTGACCTCGCCCGCGCCTCCATGACATGCCCCACCTTCCGCTGCGTCATCACCGCCCACTCCTTCCTCCGCCGCTTCCGCACCCTCCACCCGCCGCCTCTCCTCGGCATAATGTCCGTCACCTTCCGCGCGGCCCAGCCGCCTCATCCCTCCGCCGCCGCAGCTCGCGCCTACGCCAACGCCGATGTCGACTTCTGGTGCTCCTTCCTTCCCTCCGCCGAGCGATGGCGCTACCGTGACTTCCGCGACGGCTGCGCCCTCCTCTCTGGCGTCCCCGAAGGAAGCAGCTACGCCCGCGTCGATTACAAACCCCGCGACTTCGTCAGGGAATTTGCTGTCTGCGACCCCTTGTACCGGCGCTACCTTCTGTTGCCTGCCATTCCCGATGAACTGGCCGTGCTAGTTCATCAGCCGGATATCGAGAATTTCGAGCCTTTCCTTGCTCCTCCTGGGGACGGGGAAGACAGCAGTTCGTTCAGAGTACTTTGCTTGGCGCAGTGCACAACCAAGCTGGTCCTGTTCGTCTTCTCTTCGGGTGCCAGCCAATGGCGTGCTGTTACCTTCGACGGTTGGATCGCTTTGGTTACAACTCCTGACAACCAGGCTTCAGGATCTGATTTGACATGGGCCTCAGGGCGCTACTACGTGCACAAATGCTTTTGTTGGGCAGTTTATCCGACGAACAAGTTGCTCATGCTTGACACACGCATGATGGAGTTCTCTGCTGTCAACCTCCCACCTCTGCAGGGCGGTGGCCAGATGAACCCGATGATGTCCTTTGTAGAGACAGTGGAAGGCGGGCTCGGGATGTTTAATCTTGTTAGTATAACTGAACTTGACCGATATATCCTACGATATAGCAAGTTACATACTGATGGGGATGGTGCAAACCGGTGGCAAGTGGTGGCTGTAATCTCCTTGCCCTTGGATTACCGATATACCATCATGGGTGTAGCTGGGGGATACTTACTCCTACAAGGGATTCCAGAAGACCTGCATTCGGTCCCATTGCCAGAAAAGCCAGATTTTCAATGTTTTTCATTGAATCTCCAGACATTCCAACTTGAGTGGTTCTGTGCCAACAAGCACTTTATTTTGGGTGCCCGCCTGTATGCCGGTTTCCCACCATCCTTGACTCCACCAACTGTTTGAAATGGTAAGCTTGTTCCCAGTCTTTGCTTGTATTTTGCATGCCATAGAACATTACAATGTGAAGCAGATATTGTTTGATGGTAGTACCCTTTGTCATTCTACTTATTCAATGCGGATGCAGCCAAGCTATGTCCTGTCTACTGTTATCTCGTAGTTCTTATTTGCATTTAGATTTAGGTCATCTTTCTAATGAATATTGTATCTGTACAATTAGAAAACTGTGAAGCTGAGTAAAGCAAGAAGCATTTGTTTCTCATCATTTTGAGTGGGGAATGTCACCAAGTTATGTCTTCTGCAATTGCAGGAGAATTTTTCTTAATTCATGCAGCAAATTGATCATAGGATTATGTTTAACTATATTTGTGTGCTTTGTCACACTAGGCATTTGCAGTTAAATTTCTGATTATGACTGCTGCTGCTGCTGCATGTTTAACAATTAGTGACAAAAATTACTGTATCCACCCTTATATATATAGTGATCACATATTTTGTTCTGTTATAAATGGCAGCTGACATATCATCACTTACCCAATCCACCTCTAGCATTGACTTAAACATGGGCAATTGAGACATTTACTACAGCAGAAACTTAGGCCCCCTGCAACTACCGTGAATTCTAAGGGAAAGCATCAATACTGTCGTGGACTCCCCTGTTATGTCTACATAGATGATGCGAAGTGCGTTATGCTATTGTGGTGCTTGCTGCTGCTGATGGCATTTTTACCGGTGTGTTATGCTTGGTGCCAGTTTATGTAATGCCGGGTTCATATATTTCCTGTGAGGCATCTACACAATTATCTGTCATTGGGCTTAACTAACGATAGGCTTATATCTAGTGGGCAGTAGCAGTTGATTTTTGCATGTGATTTCTATCTACTATAGATTGTTTCATAGATGAGTACAAAGACTATTTAGCTCCATATATAGGTGCTGCAGCTTGTCCTTTAACTATTGCAAGTGCTTCAAGCCGATTACTTATCATGACATCGATACACAATCCTGTCAAGCATTTTTGTCATGATTGTAATTTGTAAACTATACGCGATGATGTATAAAACTTTTGAGCATAATCAAGGATATCATGAAACTAGACGAACTAGAAACTAAAGGTATTGGTACTGTGGGAAGGTAATCCCCCTATATTTACCTGTTTTACGAGGCTACGAGAAAGAGACATGACTAAATCCAATTGGATTATGACGTCTTGGTTGTAGTCATAAATCAAACTATTTAGTTTCTGCTTGCATACCATGCAAATTGATAGGTGAATACTGAGTACTTGTAATTTAACATGTATGCCTTCCATATGCCATATCAGCGCTTGCAGCCACTAAAATGTCTGTTCTTGAACAGCATTCCCTGGTTAGAGAACTTCAGTGTAGAATGTTTGTGTAGTTCTGCGCAATTTTTGGAGTCAGCATTCGAATTAAATTGAATGCCCAACTTTTCTGTTCAGTAACTCTTTGTCAGTTTGAAAGGTAGATGTTTCTATTGCATCTAACAATGTGGCTTATCCGTTTCAATTGCAGGTCTTAAGCTGCATATGAGGGCTATTTTGGAGTGCACCTATATTTTGCTAGTTCACTTAACTGGCTGTGCTTCGCTCTTCGATGACATATATATCTACTGTCAAGGAACGCCTCCCTTTGGCTTGTCATATGTAGAAACTGTGCCTTCTATTTCTTAACACTACAGTACTATATAAGCATGCATGTGCTCCTGTGTATGCCAATCCCTGCTATTAGATAAACTTATTTTGGGAATCATGAGTTCAGCCTCTTCCGACGTCAAACAGTGAAAGATACGCATATGTTGGTAAAATCTGCTAGGCTAGTTCGTCTGTTGGTAATATCTTTTTCCAACATTAGCTATCATTATAGTGTTTTAGTGTACGGAATATGTGTAAGCCAACATGCTGTCAAACACTAGCTGTTAACTCGTATATCATTTGCTATATACTGAATCTGTGTAAGAAAAACGTTGTGTTTTGGTTTCGTGAAGGGGCGTGGGAGAAGGGAACAGATTGTGTGAGAGTCATTGACGGCAACATCAAACTTGTTGGTGCAAACTTGAACTGCAATGACATCGTACAGGATTCTCTTATCCATAGGGGTGACCCAATACCCGTTCCTGGAAGGTGTAGAGCGAGTCTGGGTGGTTGGAAATACAATAAGATGGTGATGGAGCTTGTTGCTTGCAGTGGATGAGAAGAAGAGTCGTGCCGCTGGCTGGGCACCTGAGGTTAATTACAGTGGAGTTAAAGCGGACGAAGAGCAACAGAGGTTGGCACGGCACTCAGCCTCGGATTGCTTGTTGGAAATACAACGCCATTGATAGGCCAGCATGTGCCAAATTGGCATAACCCAGCCCAAAGCCCCAAACTATGGCCTATCCTTCGTCTCCAAATGTCATATTGGCCCGCAGAGCTAATATCATTCGCCCCTTTCACTAAAAAAAAAATCATTCCTCCGTTTGTTTCCATTTTCCTATCTAACCTGCTCTTAGCATGACCATAATCAGTCCGAGGGTACCGTTTATACTCGTTTTTGCTCAATTAACATGACATAGTCCATAATAGTGCTCAGAAGGAGCTATCCATGTATTCAGCTTTTTGCCCCTGATAATGACAGAAACAACGGCCGCTCTTAGGATGTGTCTGTACTCTGCACACTGAGGATTTAGGTGGGCACAAGGTTAATGAGAAAATTTCCTCATCCCTTTCCTTTACTTTTGGTGAATAACTAGAAGAAAAACACGCGTTGCCGCGTCTATTCTAATACGGACAATGATAGATGAATAAACAGAAATTTAGCGAGACATAAATAAAACTTAGTATCAGTGATAGATAGATAAAATAGTATCACTGACTCACTATTTTATAACACGATTACTCATACATCCTCACATAAATAGTGAGGAGTACATAAAGGACACATTTATTTTGTTGTAGTAAGATTAGGAGTACACTACCAAACATAAAGACGGAGGGAGAGAAATGGTGTCGCGTGGCACAGGCCGCGCGACGCTATGGTGCACGCCGGCGGCAGAGATAAGAGAGAGAGCGTTGTCGGGTAGCACCAGTAGCTTTGGACTCACCGCATCTCTTTGTAAAAAATCGAAACGACATGTTTAGGTTTCAAGTTTTTGAAGCAAAACACGTATTGCACACACTCTAGAAGATTTTTTTTTGTATTTTAGTCTACCCAAAAAGAGTATTTTTGAGGGAAAATAGAGTACACCACCAAACATAAAGACGTTTTCGGTAAAATACGCGATGCTATGGTGGACGCCGGCGGCAGAGATAAGAGAGAGAGCGTTGTCGGGTAGCATCAGTAGTTCTGGACTCACCACATCTCCTTATAAAAAATGGAAACGACATGTTTAGATTTCAAGTTTTTGAAACAAAACATACAACTATGTGTACGTATTGCACACACTCTAGAAGATTTTTTTGTATTTTAGTCTACCCAAAAAGAGTATTTTTTTAAGGGAAAATAGAGCTATTTTTCTTTTTTTTAACCAACAATTTTTTTTATAGATGGGAATTCTTTTTATTTCACCAAAAATTTAGCCGATAAGTACAAACATATGTATATCCAATACTTTTTTCAAACTGAATATAAAACTATTAACTATAAATAAATAATGTGAACTATGTGGGGTCTATCGTGATGTTGACATGTGGGAGAAGGAGAGGGCTCCAATCCTAAAGAGCTTAATATTTAGAAAGATAGTAATGTGAGGCTTAACCAACAAGCAACAACTTTTTTAAAAGACACAAGCAACCACTTTGGAAACCAAGTCGGTTTGACAAATTCAGAACACCAGAAAGGTTCCCAACCGAAACGTGCACGTGCAAAGCATTAGGCATCGACACCCTGGTAAAAACAGATACCACATTGCATCACAAGGAGGCCTTTAATTTATTTGAGCATCTCCATCGTCATCCCCAAAATTTTGTCCAGCACCTACCAAATCGTGACCGCTTTTTGGAGTGCTGCTCACACTGTCGCCCCACAAGACGACCGGCCCAAATTTTATTTAACAAAAATTAGCAAAAGAGGCAAATTTCGAAATTTGACTTGTTTTTTCACAAAATAATTTTTTAGCTTAAACTAAGCCTCAGCTGACCTCTAGTCGTTGTCGGAGAGGCAGACGACACTAGTGTCGTAGGGTTCCGGATCCCACCAGTTTCTCTGCTGCTGGGTCGTCAAACCTCTCTATGTCCGCTCGAGGGTATTGTCCCTCTCCCCAGGGGCGGAGCTAGGGACATTTAGTGGGGTCAAATGACCCCGGTGACCTAATGGAAATCCTTGGCAAATTAATGGCAATAGGCCTCATTAGTACACTAATACAATGGAAATGACCCCAGTGCTCCTCTAGGCTGGCTCCGCCCCCGCCTCTCCCGATGAAACCTTTGAACCAGACGTCGTAGCTGTTTGCGGCGTTGTCAGGGTGACGCCGCTCCATCAGCGTCATGGCATCCCAGGATGCGGAGGTTGAGCTCCTTGCCACTAGGTAGGGTGGCACAACGCGCCCGTCGGGCTCAGCCGCCAATGATTTGGGAGCCGGTAGTCTGGCGGTACGTAAAGAACCTTTCGAACATGCATGTCTCGTTTAGCACGAGGTTGTGGCCCCGATAGGCGTCACTGCTCGAGCCGGCCTCCTCGTTCTACGCCATCTGTGGAAGCCGGAGATGAAGTGGTAGGAGATATGCTTGGTGGGGAAATAAGGAGTGGAGCTAAAGCAAGCGCTTTGTGATACAAAGGTGCGTTAGGGAGGCAAAGCTATTGGGTTGCGGGAAAACTTTAAAAAATTATCCGTAACCTTACCGCCAAGATCTATTCTATGAAGATATGCTACACCCCATAATGCGATGATCAAGATACTTACAAACACGCTTGTGAAAGATCTTGTGTTTGTCGAAGTAGATGTCAGTGTAGCCTGATGAAGAATCTCACGTCCACGCCGGGAGGTGAGATTGTTGCCGTACGTCGACGTAGATGTAGACGTTGATGAAGTTGTTCCGTCGTCCGAGGAACTGCTGGCGCGAATCCCGCTCTAACGGTATCCACACATACACCGTGTCAACCTACCCCGTGCGTTCACCGCCTAGCTACGAGCACGTGATGGAGAGACCGCCTTGCAGCGTAGTTTAGGTGGTAGATCTAATCAACTAGATTAGATCTATATGAGAAGATTAGAGACGTCTAATTCTCAACACATGAGATCTACAAGAGAGAGAACTTACAATTGCTTGTTAAACCCTAGGGGCTTGGGGTTGCTTATAAAGGAGGTGAAAGGATCGGTATGACACCTAGAGGGGGGTGAATAGGTGCTACTCCAAATTTTAGTCTTTTTCAAATTAGGCTTGACACAAAAAGGTAAATTCTCTAGATATGCAACTACGGTGAATTTACCTATATGACAAGCTAACAACTAAGCACGATATAAGTAAGGCGGTAAACAAGGATAGAGGTAACCGAAGTCAAAGCACGCAGAGACATGAATGTTTTCCCGAGTTCCTCCTTTTTAGGGGAGTACGTCTCGTTGGAGAGGTGTGAACCAACACAATGGTTCAATGGCCACAAAGGCCTCACCCTCTTCTCCGGTGAACCGCACCACAAAGGATTGGTTCACTTCAACTATCGGAAACCTTCGAGGCGGAGTCCGGAGCCTTTACAACAACGATTTGGGGCACAACCCACAATGGATTGGGGGCTCCCAAACAGCTACAATCTGTCACAAAGACAATCAAGTGAGTACAATAGGGGGCTAGGTTTTCCTAGTGGAAACCCTAGCAATGGTCCCTCAAGTGAATGAGGGGGAAATGGAAAACGGCTTGGTGAAGATATAGATCGGGGCCTTCTCCTTCAATCCTCCAAAGATCAACGAGTTTGGGTGGAGGGATTGGGAGATCTAGTGATTCTTGAGCTTGCAATAATGGTGTCTTCAATTCTGGGCGAGCTACTTGGCTGGAGGTAGGTGGAGAATCTGACCGTTGCCCTCTTATCCGTACAGAATCACTTAGGCCGGAAGTTCCGGTTGGGCCGGAAGTTCCGGCCAGCCGGAACTTCCGGGCAAACCTCCGGCCGATCACAGAACACTTTTCCTTCGAAAATTTGTCGGCCGAAACTTCCGCCCCTTGGGCCGAAACTTCCGGCCCAACCCGGAACTTCCGGCCAGGGCAAAATTCCTGCATTTCCATAAGAATATGTCTTCTTTGTTTGTGTACTTTGGACCTGTCACAAGCTTAACATACAGTTAAAAAGTGCTTGTGTTGTCATAATCACCAAAATAAGATTACGGGCAAGTATGCCCTTTCAATCTCCCCCTTTTTGGTGGATGATGACAACACAAGGAAGAGGATTTGCAAAATATAGACGGGCTCCCCCTAAGCATGTGCATAACTTAGAAAATTGCATTTGAATACAATGTGCACATAACTTAGGATCAACACTCCCCCTATATTTTACAAGTCAAGCAAGTAAACAAGTAAACATAGAAGCACAACTTGCACAAACATAAAACAATAGACATAGAGATTACACAACATAGTCTTTACATAAATAAGTTCACAAATGGGTTCCACATGTCTTACCACATGCATAAGATAGGAGGTTCACACATAAAAGGTTCAACAAATACAAATAAACCGGAGCACAAAACATAACGGAAACAAATAAAAGACGAGTCTTTATGCTCCACCCATGCAAATCCCGCAACCTATGAGATAGACTTCTCCCCCTTTGGCATCAAGACACCAAAAAGGGAAAAGCATGCGAATCTAACGTCCCTCACTCTTCATCCGACGAGTCCCACGCAAGCTCCGCATCATCCGGCACATGAGAAGTCCACTGAACCGTCGCGTTGTTCCAAGACTTGTATGGAAGGTGTGGAGGAGGAGGAGGAGGACAGTTGGGGACCTTGAAATGTTGCATCATCTTGTAATCATTCATAAGACCTTGGTGCCTCTCCACAGACGCTTGGAAGTTCTCTTTGTGAATGCAAACATTCATCCTTAAGATCTTGTCAATAGCACGCTGAGCCCATGTGCGTTGCTTGGGTTGACCGGGCTTCTTCACTCTTGGATCACTTGGGATATGAGACCCACTAGCACCATCATCGGTGGCCATAGGACCTTTATCCTTGTTGAGATTGAGATGAGCAACCTTCTTGTGCATTTGCACGGCTTATGGATAACATCACAATCGAGGATTGCATCCATGTTGAGCACATCATGATCACTAACAGGGAACTTGGACTTGATAAGCCTCATAATGTATGGAGCATATGGAGGAACTTTCTTTCCCATCACGGCATCATAAATCTCATGGAAAATGAAGTCCATCACATCAATAGGAAATGCGTTCGCCGGGGGGTCATCTTCCATGAAAACATTGTGAGCATAGATCATGAGGTTGACAAGACCACCACGGATTTCATTGTTGTTGCCTCCACTTGGAGCAATGGTGTGGCGGAACATGCGAAGCAGAATGTCATAAACGGGAAGGAGTCCCGTTGTGCTGCCAATCACTCCATCATCAGCATATAGATCACTCATCTCATTCTTATCATAAGCAGCCCCTTGAATGTGCATGCGGTTACCGGAGGCCTTGGTGCAGCTAGAGAACCCATACCGGTGGCCATCATGCTTAAGAGCATTAGCAAAGTCATGAAAGTTGGCGGAGAGCTTGTGATTTCCGGACATCCAAGTCATACCACGGGCCGGAGTCTTGTCAAACACCAAAGTGGAATAGAACTGATGAATCATGTGGATGTTGTATCGGACTGAATCTCCATCAGAGGACGCAAGCCAAGAGCCTCCACCACAGCTACAGCCCCACCAAAGTATGCTTGTTGCTTCTCCAAGTGTTCAAAATCAATGGGCTGCATAGGGCACACCTTGTGCTTGCCAAGATTGCAATAGACTTCCTTGTACAGTACCTCTTGCTCAACATGATAGAAGCAAGAGTCCAAATCAGGGTCACGCTCGCCTTCATTGGTGAAGGCTAAGCGCCAAGGAATGAAATCCCTTTGATGCTTAGGGACAACAGGCAAGGGTGCTTTCTTCTTCTTCTTGGATGTAGTTTTCTTCGACACAGGGGCAGCAGCTGACTCATCACGCATAAGATCATCCTCTCCTCCACTAGTAGGACGGGACCGGGATGCGGAACGCTTGGAAACAGCTCGATGGAGACGAGAGCCACTAGGTGCTGAGAACAGATAGAAGATAGCATAAGATAAGTGCTCAAGTCAGATGATAAAAGAAACGAGAAACAAGTTGATGGAAGTAAGCATTTTTCTGTTTAAGGGAGGAACTCCGGTCGCAGCCGGAAGTTCCGGCCAACCGGAAGTTCCGGTTTGCACGGCTGCGAGAGGAACTAAGACCTCAAACCAAAAAAATGCTAACAAAAATCAAATCGCTTCTAGTATGAGTTAGGGCAGGCCTAGAGGAGTGTTTTCACCAAAGGAATTCATGTATAAAGCTCTATTTCTACTAGGTTAAACAAAAATGCATCTCGTCCTAGATTTGAAATAGAGGAATGTACCGTAGTCCATGCTAAAAACTGCTTGGAGGAACGAGATCCCCACGACGTGGAGATGCAGATCCGGCCGGAGGCCGGAGGAATCCGTGGCGGGGAGGCCGCGGTGGAGACGGGGCGGTGGGGAGGTCCTGGGCGAGGAGAGAGAAGACTCTGGCGCGAGGGTGGACGAACTGCTCAGGAAGAAGCAGTTCACCCCGCGGCCGCGAGGATATGCACCCAGTTCACTTACCCCGGAAGTTCCGGTCAAATATCCGGCTAAACCTCCGGACAAAAACAGAACAGTTTTTGTCCGGGACTTAGCCGAATTTTTGGCTGAAACTTCCGGGCGCCGGAGGTTCCGAACCAGATGTCCGAAAACTCCGATGTACCCACACCACCACATCTCCGGAAAGGCAACAAATGACTTGAGCAAGAGTTTTAGCATGGTTTTTAAGGAGAGATCAAAGCATGGCTTGGGATAGAAAAAGTCACTGGAAATGGTACTTCACACTCAAACTTTGTAAGAAGCAACAAAACACAATAAGAACAACATTTGAGTGTGTTTTCCATGAAAAAGCAAAGAAACCAAAAAAACTCCATAAAGACCAAATCTTCACAAAGAAGATGTCGGTGGCCGAGGCCACCATGTATGAGTGTATGTGGTGTGACACCGCGAAGATATATCTTGAGTTCACCGCCACTACTCATCATTTAAGCTCACAATTCATAAAATGAACAAATAGAGACAAAATGAGTTCTTACTATCGGCATAATGGGGGGAGGGATAGTCCAATGGATTAGGACCGCACTCCCCCTATGTCCATGCCTACACCTAAACCAAACATATAGCTAAGATATAGGTGTGTATGCAAGATAGTCAAGCGACGCTCCCCGAATCTATGATATTTAGCTCATGCCTCAAATAAGTGAACCTTGCTTCATCAAGTGGCTTCGTGAACATATCGGCAAGTTGGATCTTCGTGGGAATATAGCCAAGCTCAATGTCACCCCGGTTGATGTGATCACGGATGAAGTGATAGCGAATCTCAATATGCTTCGTTCTTGAGTGCTCCACCGGGTTGTGGCCAATCTTGATAGCACTTTCATTGTCACATAAAAGAGGCACTTTGTCACAATGGACACCGTATTCCTTTAAAGTTTGCCTCATCCATAACAATTGAGTGCAACAACTAGCGGCCGCCACATACTCGGCTTCGGTGGTGGAGAGAGATATGCAATTTTGCTTCTTAGAAGACCAACTCACCAAGGACCTACCAAGGAATTGGCATGCCCCGGAAGTTGATTTCCTATCATCCTTGCAACCGGCCCAATCCGAATCCGTGTAACCGGCAAGAGAGAATGTTGAGCCTTTAGGATACCACAAACCAAACCTTGGGGTATGAACCAAATATCGAAAGATTCGAAGAACCGCCGTTTGGTGGCTTTCTTTGGGAGCCGCTTGGTACCTTGCACACACTCCTACACTCAACACAATATCGGGTCTAGATGCACAAAGATAAAGCAAAGAACCAATCATAGAGCGATAGAGTTTTTGATCAACATCTTATCTTTACCCTTTGGATTAAGTTCAAGATGACATTTGGTGTCCATAGGAAACTTCTTCTCTTTAGCATTTTGCATCTTGAACCTCTTGAGCATGTCTTGGATATATTTGGCTTGAGAGATGAAGTCCCTCCACTCAATTGCTTGATCTCAAAACCAAGGAAGTACTTCAACTCTCCCATCATGGACATCTCGAACCTATCGGTCATAAGCTTTGAAAATTCATCATTAAAAGCTTTGTTAGATGAGCCAAATATGATATCATCAACATAAAGTTGGCATATGAAAAGCTCCCCTTTAACCCTCTTGGTAAAAAGAGTGGGATCGATTTGCCCCACTTCAAAGCCACGGTCTACCAATAGCTCTCTTAGGTGCTCATACCAAGCACGAGGTGCTTGTTTGAGACCATAGAGCGCCTTATCAAGCTTGTAGACATGGTTAGGGAAGTGTGGATCCTCAAATCCCGGAGGTTGCTTAACATATACCAACTCCTTTAAAGGACCATTAAGAAAGGCACTTTTCACATCCATTTGTTGCAATTTGAAATTATGATGTGATGCATATGCAAGAAGGATACGGATGGACTCAAGGCGAGCCACGGGAGCATAGGTCTCTCCAAAATCAATGCCTTCAACTTGAGAGTACCCTTGAGCTACCAATCTTGCCTTGTTCCTCACAACCATTCCATGCTCATCTTGCTTGTTCTTGAATATCCACTTGGTGCCTATAACATTGAGGCAATCTTTTGGCTTCTCCACTAGATTCCACACTTTGTTGCGCTTGAAGTTGTTGAGCTCTTCATGCATGGCTTCCAACCAATCCGGATCTTCAAGAGCTTCAAAGACTTTCTTTGGTTCCACCATAGAGATATGGGCTTGATGTTCACTAAAGCTTGCCAATTGTTCTTGTGGTGACCTTGTTTTACATCACAATGATATTTCTAGATGAAGACTCTTTTTCTCCAATCCTTTTGACTCTTGCTTACGACGGGTTTCGATATCCTCATTGTTGCGAGGAATTTCTTGATCATCTTGATCATTTGAGTCCCCGTCTTGACCGGAATGGTGACCTTGATCATCTTGATGCACATCTTCAATATAGAAGGAGATGGTTGATCTTGGTCTTGACCTTGGCTAGTTGACAATAGGAGAACTTGGTTCTTGCATAGCCTCTTGGTCAACTGAGGAGGGTCTTGAACTTGTTCTTGGGTAGGTGCATCATTTGCTTCCATAGAAGGTGCAACTTCAACTTGTGATGATGGAGTCTCCACTTGAGTGGAGCTTGGACTTGCTTGAGGAGGCTCATGATGGATTTCAATGGGGCGATAGAAACCAACCCCCATTCTTCTTATTGCATCTTGAGGTTCCTCATTATCTACATCACAAACATGAAATTGCGCCACTTGGGAGCCGTCATTCTCATCGAACCTCACACTACAAGATTCCACAACTCTCCCTAAGGATTTGTCGTAGACTCTATAAGTGTGAGAGTTCGCACCGTACCCAACAAAAACACCCTCTAAAGCTTTAGCTTCAAATTTAGATAAATGAACACCTTTGATTTTGTAGAAACACTTACAACCAAACACACGGTAGTAGGAGACATTGGGCTTGTTGCCGGTAAGCATTTCATATGGAGTTTCCTTCTTCCTTTGCGAAAGAATAACCGGTTGGAGGAGTGACACGCCGTGGAGATAGCTTCGGCCCACAAGAAGAGTGGAGACTTAAACTCCGCCAACATGGACCTAGCCATATCCATAAGAGTCCGGTTCTTCCTCTCGGCTACACCGTTTTGTTGAGGGGTATACGCAGCGGAATATTGATGACGAATTCCCTCTTCACTAAGAAACTCATTCAAGGTGTAGTTCTTGAACTCGGAGCCATTGTCACTTCTAATGGCCAATATGGGACATTGTGTTGACGTTGAACTTCATTGGAGAAGTCGATGATGGTTTGTTGAGTTTCATCCTTCGTCTTGAAGAAGAAAACCCAAGTAAATCTTGAATAGTCATCAACAATCACCAAACAATACTTCTTCCCACCAAGACTCGGTTGAGGCACGGCACCAAAGAGATCAACATGAAGAAGTTCCAATATCCTCTTTGATGAGATGATGGTGTTGCTTGGGTGGGGAGAATCATGCATCTTTCCTTCAACACAAGCCCTACAAAGACGATCTCTAGAAAAAGAAACATTCTCTTTTAGTCCAAGAATGTGGCCACCCTTGTGAAGACTTTGCAAAGTTCTCATGTTGACATGGGACAAGCGGCGATGCCACAACCACCCCACGTCGGCCTTTCCGAATAGGCATATTGCTTGAGTGTTGGTAGACCCCGAAAAGTCTACCACAAACAACTCATTTTCAACATACCCAACGAACATGACCTTTAGAGTCTTGCTCCTCAAGAGTACCACCATATCAATAGTAAAATGGACATCAAAGTTCATCTTATTAAGTGCACGAACGGACATAAGATTGTAACCTAGAGACTCAACAAGCATGACATTTACAAGGGTGATATCCTTGCAACTACCACCTTGCCGAGACTCTTTACCTCGGCTTTGACTTGTCACCATAAGAGACGGTTGAGTGATTTAGATTTGGTCTCAACTCCGTCATAATCTCCTTGCTTCCGGTCATATGACTAGTGCATCCACTATCAACCACCCATTTAGATCCACCGGAAGCATAGTCCTACAAGAATCATTGCTTGGATTTAGGTACCCATTTCTCAATGGGTCCTCTTTGGTTAGCAACAAGGGTCTTAGGAACCCAAATAGAGTAATCAATGTAACCATCATAGGACCAACATATTGAGCATAAACATCCCCATAATAATCAACATAAAGAATATAGTTGGGATTGTTATGCCCCGCAAAGTCACTACGAGTGGTCTTGCCCCTTGTGGCACTACCACCCGCAATGGAAGTCTTGGCTTGTGCGGGCTTGGTCTTGATCTTCTTGTTGTTGCTCACTTTCTTCTTGGGCTCGGCTACATAACCAAGACCCTCCTTCCCTTTGTGTGGTTTTTGCTCAAAAAATAAGCAATACCCTTATCTTTACCTTTGGGAATAGAGGCACTAGTGGCCTTGGCAAGATCACCTTCAACCTACATTTTCTTCAATAACATTTTCATGAACACGAGGAAGAATAGATATGCTAGTTGAGCTAGATTTAGAAAGTTGAGTTTGAAGTTGCTCATGAGACTTGACTAAAGAGAGTGAGTCGTTTCCAAGGCCTTGTGAGCCTTGTCAAGCTTCTCCATCCTCAAGAAGTCTAGCATTAGCAACCCCAAGTTCAACTTTCTCCTTTTTAAGCACTTTATATTTAGCAAAGACATGATCTCTATCCTTAATGATTTTATTAATGATATCATCATTTTTAGCATCAAGAGAATCAAGTCTTTCCTCAAGAGAACATCTTTCTTCACTCTCTTCATCAAGAGAGGCATTCAAGGATGCTACGGAAGCATTCAAAGAGGCAATGGTGAGAGAATCCTCTCTCTCAATCTTACTCTTTTCTTGAAGAAGTTCTTCGGCCGCACATAGTTGTCTCATGAGAGACTCAACATGTTCCTTAGCTTCACCTTGCAAGTTAGTCATGAAAGTATCGAAAGCAACAAGTTCTTCTTAATCACAAGACTAGATTGATCACTCATTTCATGCATAGTCTTGGGAGAAGGAGATGATACCTCGGTGACATGAGCCATGAGGCAACGAGCGTTGTTGGTGGAGAAGTTCTCATTGGGGGATTCAAAGAGAGAAGATGATGAAGTTGATACAATAGCCAATGCGGCTACCTCTTTAGTAGGTGCATCTTCATCTTCGGAATCACTTGTGGCATATTCTTCGTGTGCCACCAACACAATTCTTGGTGCCTTCTTGAAGAAAGGCTTCCTTGGTCTTGCGGGCTTCTTTTGGATCAACCTTGTGTGGTCCTTGGGGATGAGCTTCCCACCATTTTGCTCTCGGTTCTCATAAGGACACTCTCTTATGTAGTGGTTCTTGTCATGACAATTGTAGCAAGTCTTCATCCTTGAGGCTAGCTCTTTCTTCCCACTTGAGTTGTTCTCTTTATCAACTCGGCTTTAGCTTTTGCCGGGTCTTCCCAAAACACTCTTGTGGCAAGAGCTATATGACCATTGAGAGCTTGTTCAAGATCATTGGAGCAATGTTGCTTGGGCACGCTTCAACCTCATCATTCTCATCAAGACATACCACCTTGGCCTTCAAAGCAAGTGAGGGGCCTTGTTTCATCCCATGGCCCTAGCACGGTTATCTTCGGCATTCTTGGTGGCAACCTTGGAGGCTTGCACTTCTTGCATAACTTCATTGGATGTCATTTTTGTAGTTGTGTCTTCCTTGAATAGACTTCAACTCAATGGGCTCGAAAGGCAAGAGAGCATTCACATACTTCCTCTTGACCCAAGCATCATCCACATAGGTTGCCCCCACATCATAGAAGGCCTTTGCAAGAGTCTTGAGTCTTCCATACATGTCTTCATGATTCTCATTGTCAAACATGTAGAAGCCTTCGGCATCATTGCTCAAGGAATCATATCTATTTCTCTTCATGCTTTCATTTCCAAGGAAAGCAACCTCAAGGCAAATCCAAGCTTCTTTGGCGGTGGTGGCGTGAAGAACATAATGCTTGTCACTTTCTGTCGGGGGGCTGCCCCTGGGTAGGGCAAAGAGGTGGTATTAAGAGCTGTAAAGAGTGGGCCGGATTAAGGTCAAGCCGGATCTCTTGGGCCGGATCCCTTGGACCGGATCACTTGGGAAAGTCGGTTGGCTCTCAATCATGCTAAAGTACAGGGAGAGACTGAAGGGGATCTGGCAAAGTCTTGCCGGATCAGAGGAAGGAATACCGGCTTAACTTAGCCGGGTTGATCAGGAAGGATCCGGCATAAGGCAATGTCGGATAATGCACAAAGGCCAAGTAATGTCAGTAAGTTCACGAGTCCGGCAGGCCTCCTGCCCGAGGCTCAGAAGACAGCCAGGTCGAGCCACGGGTTTTCCGGGTCGCTAGGCCCTAGGCGCTGACTCGGCTAATTCGGGAAAGGGCAGTGGCCTAGGCTCCGGAGGGCTACGCTGGCTTAAGCTCAAAGAGGAAAAGATAGACCTGCCGTTGGACTGACAATGAGCTGGACTGAGTGACAGTAGCCACAGCTTGTCCTGTTCCTCTTGTCCATGCCATTATTGTCGGGGGAATAATTATCCCGCGACTTATTCAAGCAAAGCGCGACTTATTCACAGTCGCACCACTATTGGGCTTGCACAAATATGGGCCGACTCAAGATCATGAGGAAGGATCCAGAAGCTCGAAGATAACTTGACTTGGAAGACAAGACATATGATTAGTCTCCAAGTAGGACTCCGGCTCATACTTTCCTTGGGAGAGAAGTTTCCTTGTAACCTTGCGAGGCACCGTCTTTATAAGGTGGACTCCAAGGACCTAGAACCCGAAGCTCCAAACCCTAGCTCTCATACATCCCAAGAGAGGCGACTCAACACATCGATCGCCAACCCCTTGTAACACCATATTCATATCAATATCAATCTAGGATAGACAGAACGTAGGTCTTTACCTCGCATCGAGGGGCCGAACCTGGGTAAAAAACATTGTCTTCTCGTGCCCTGTGATCTTTAGCTCGGAGACGCTCGATCGCTTAATCCCCAACTCTACAAAGTCATCTCCATGGCATCTGCGTGACAATCCCACGACAGTTGGCGCCCACCGTGGGGCTGGCGGTCAAGAGCGTCACGTTCCGCGCTGGATCTGTGCCAGGGATGGAGGATCTCATTGTCGATTCAACCTCGGCGACTTCAAACAACATCGGCGACTTTATCGCCGCGCCCGATTCAAGCGACTCAGTGGTATCAAGATCTACATCAAGACTGCAGGACAGCAGCAACGACCATATGGCGGACATCACCGGCGGCGGCTCAAAACTCATCTCGACGATCCCTTCGGTGGAAAGATGCGCAATCGCGTTTCCTAGCAGCTGTCCAAAGCGCATCGGATTCTAACGGTTAGATCTCCGTGGGCGACTCAAACACTGAAGCCCTGTCGAAAGCTGACGGAATTCCGCGCGACTTTGGGAAAATAATTATCGAGATCGACTCGGACATCAATTCGAAGATCCCTCCAGTGAAAACCTGCAGAACACAATCCCGAAGCCCTCCAAGAAATTTGAGACAATTCCAACGGTTAGATCACCGTCAACGACTCGCGCACTGCAACAAATTTCATGTCAAGGCGAGTTCGCGAATCAACCAATGGCAACATCAACAATATCAGGCGACTCGCCGCACCAGAGCCGGGGGTCTCGACCACAACACCGTCCCCGTGCGCAACTATTCAAATCAATCAGTTTGCATCTGAGCGACTTGTTCCCTGGTACGGTCCGCAAGCTCCTTCATCAACAATCATTGTTCTGCAGCGATGACCACGATTACTTATGAGTCGCTGTGGTCCGAAACAAACCTGATTTTGCATCGGAATCGACGGGAGACGATGAGAGCAATTCGAGGCGGCCAGGCTGGGTCTGGCCTCAACGCTCGTCACATAATCTGCTACCCATGCTAGCAATTAGGCAGCAAACGCGTCTGCTGGAAGCTGTGTGTGCAAAACGCCTGGGACGAAGCCTATGCCGTGGCATGCTTCGCTACTCCAACCAGATCAAGTTTCAAGGCTGTTATCTAGTTCAAAGCTGTTAATCCATGGCAAGCTGAAACATATCAGGCCAAGTACTACTTTGCTTGCACATGGATCGAGGAAGCTGTCCAGGGATCAAGCCCCAAGAAAAGAAGAAAGGAAGAATATCAGATTTTGTTGCCTCCTCACGTGACCATGCATGCACCCAAAACAGCTCACGTGGAAAGTGTGATCGACTCAATCCGTCAGAGTGCGACTCAACATATCAGTACGCGACTTAAAAATCAGTTGCATCATCACCGATTCAACAACTATTGTTGTGCAGCATATCACGGCGACTCAACAGCTTGATAAGCTGGACTTGGACATACGTTTGGTTCAACATCAAGGATACAACTAGCAGTTACAAAGCCAAGTCAGACCATCATCAAACTTCACCACGGCGAGTTTTACTCCGCCGTAATAACCATGGACAAGTCGCAGCGGTCGGCTTTCGGCTCCGCGACGATTTCAACCTCATACTTATCACGGTCGGATCATACTGCGGCCTCAACATCAGGAGAATAAGAAAAAGATAAGTCGCTTTCATGCTCAAACTTTTACAGCATTTTACTTTTATCAGTAAATTTCATCTTCGAGTTCATCTCGGGGGCTGCATATTTAGGTTATTATGCCTTTTATTAAATGTTTTTGCGACTCATATTATATCATGTCGAAGACTTTAAATTCATATTAGCTTTTGTAGATTTAATTACATCTACTTCTCAATACATTCGTCAAGTTAGAGTTCTTTATAACTCGCATTGCAAAGTCTAGCTATTTACAGCTTGCATTGAATATCAAGATCACCACTACATGTTCAAGCATTGATATTTGGCGATTCATTTGTCATTCTATGACTTATCATTATATCAATTTATGACTGATCGTTATATGATTTCATGATTTATCATCATATCATTTTATTAATCATCGTCGACTTATTGTCATATCAATTTATGAGTCGCATAGCGATTTACCCCCATATCATTTTATGAGTCGCAAACAGCTCAGCATTACATCAGGTTATGAGTCATTAACGAATCATTATCTTATCGATATTTAAGTTAAACAGGTGACTCGTTGTATCACATTTACAGCTAATCATAGCTGGTTATCATCAAACCTAATTAGAGCTCGTCCCGGCAGTTGCAGCCGATCAAATCAATAATCCTGGGTATTCTCGCCTTAAGTCAGAAGTATCTTTGCACTATGCGGCCAAAGTACTGGGGTGCGGTGTCAATCGAAGTGCGATCGCCTATCATGGCTGCCAAGCGACACTGAACACGCATTTTTTACCTGAAAAATACTTAGCCGCGCGAAGACCTACTTAACGGTAATAGAGATAATTCAGCAGGACTAAAGTACCCGCGTGTGGCGTCAATTGAGTCTGAATGCCTATCATGGTCGTTCTCGACCCTGAACACACATTAGATTTGGGAAATACTGAGTCAAGTACATGCTATCATGCATCGTACAATATGCTATCATGCATCTTACCAGTTGCTATCACGCAACAATTTGCTATTATGCAACCATTTGCTATCGTGCAAAATACAATTTGCTATCACGCAAAATATCATTTGCATCATGCAACATATCATTTGCATCATGCAGATTATACTATGCTATCATGCAGGGTACCATATGCTATTATGCGGAGTACTAACTTTTTATCATAATTATTACCAGCCGCCAAGGCTAACATATTATCATCAAGTTATTGTTATTACTTCCTTGGGGGCTTCGCCCTTTGAATTTCAGGAACCTATAACTCGGCCATATGAGTTTGAACTGGCATGACCAGATTTTTTAATGATTGGGATAATCATTCCCTAATATCGGCTGTTGAAGCCACCATTATCTTTTATCTACAGCCACATCAAGTGGAATTTATATCATTATTATCTTGTGGCAAAAATATTTATCAATCTGTTGCAGGATCAAATTGCAACGATATGCAATCAAGTAGGATAATGAAAGCATGTATGCTTAATGCCTGGGGGCTAGGACAATTAAATTTTTGTCCAACTTGTGATATTTTTTGAGTCCCGAGCAGCATGATCAAGCATGCAACCCGGCCCTCGGGGGCTACACATCCACCATATCTGGCGGTCTTTATTATACTCATATACAATGTTTATATGCATATTTTATTTTTTGCAGCACATGAGAATATATATCCATTTGCGAGTCAAATAAGCGACTCGAAAATCTTTAAATACAGGTTGTGGCTATATGCCCTTGAGCCACCATGTCTCAACATGCGTTTAGATGGCTCGTCATGATAACATGACAGATTATTATTCTAATGATTGACCAGCTTATTTATGCTTATGGTCTTTTATGCTTCGATGTCTATGCATGACTCAGCAACTTATACACATTTGACTGATATATCTTGATGCTCATAAGTTATTATTCTTATGATTTCAGCTCAGTCTTGCATCTAACAGGACAAGGTGGTTTTCACCAAGTGCTTCGTGGAAAATTCACCGTGATTCTGATGTTTCAATGCAACCAAGACAGAAGTGCTCAATTGGCAACATAGTGGCTAAGTAAGCCACAAAGATAGCGACTCATCGCTTCTACATCAGTGGCTCAATAAGCTGCTACGCTCGCGACTCATCATCAGCGAGTCGCCAAGTGCAACATCGACAAGTCGGCAAGAAATACATACGCGAGCCTGCAAGATCATCATCAAGACAGAATCTTCCGCCTGATTCTACGAATCACCCGGAAGCTTGGGGGCTAATGTCGGGGGAATAATTATCCCGTGACTTATTCAAGCAAAGCGCGACTTATTCACAGTCGCACCACTATTGGGCTTGCACAAATATGGGCCGACTCAAGATCATGAGGAAGGATCCAGAAGCTCGAAGATAACTTGACTTGGAAGACAAGACATATGATTAGTCTCCAAGTAGGACTCCGGCTCATACTTTCCTTGGGAGAGAAGTTTCCTTGTAACCTTGCGAGCCACCGTCTTTATAAGGTGGACTCCAAGGACCTAGAACCCGAAGCTCCAAACCCTAGCTCTCATACATCCCGAGAGAGGCGACTCAACACATCGATCGCCAACCCCTTGTAACACCATATTCATATCAATATCAATCTAGGATAGGCAGGACGTAGGTCTTTACCTCGCATCGAGGGGCCGAACCTGGGTACAAAACATTGTCTTCTCGTGCCCTGCGATCTTTAGCTCGGAGATGCTCGATCGCTTAATCCCCAACTCTACGAAGTCATCTCCATGGTATCTGCGTGACAATCCCACGACAATTATCATCTCCGGCCAGGGGCAGAATGGTAATCCGGTTAGTGTATAAATAGACCAGCACATCCTCCAGGGCAAAAGAGGACGAAGAAGAAGCCTCATTTCCCCCCTAGCTCCATCTTCTTCATAGAGCTCTCACCATTGTTGCTTCATACAGCTCAAGGAGCACTTTGTACTTGTCATCATTGAGATATAAAGAGAGTAGGCTAGTGCTGCAGTAGGGGTGTTACCTCCACAAGAGGGCCCCGAAGCAGGGTACATCTTGGTGTGTTTTGGTTGTTCTTGGTTTTGCTCGTTCTTGCGTGTTCTTCGTGGTTCTTCATGCGTGCTTCTTGAGCACGCACACCCTCCCCGGATCCCCCAACGTCCTAGCGAGCCCCCAACTTAAGCCATCCCATGGCATCTGCCGTGACACCACCACGACAGTTGGCGCCCACCGTGGGGAAAGCAGTGGCGTTGGCTGGGGTTTCCATCCGGACGGGTTCCGTCACCAGCTCCGGCGTGCGTGTGCTGTCCGGGCTCGTCTGCAACTACGGCGGGTTCACCTTCATCAGCGACAACGCCGGCTGCTTCGCGGGAAGGACACTCCCTGTGGATGGATGCTTCATCCAGTTCGGCAGCTTCCTCACCTACGTCACCACCGAGCTTGTCCGCGAGTACCCGACGCAGGTTCTCGTGGCCGAGGACCCTCCTTCTTTCCGCGCAGCTCTCGGACGGCGTAGCGCTCGCCCCGGGAGTAGCGTGGAGGTGATGATGACCGGACGAGGTGCTGGAGCAGGCAAAGGCGATGCCGGCAATAGCATGCCCGAGGAACTGGTCACGCCAACCGATCTGGTTGACAAGCCGGCTCGGACGGCGAAGTTCCCAAAGGAGAAACCGGATCCGGTTGGCCCACTTGGCATGTCAAGTAGGGAGGCTCCCTTAGAGGATGTCCTGGAAAAGTTAGCTCGGCCAGTGGCACCTGGGGTAAACGTAGAGCTTACTATAGCTCAGTTAGAGGCAGAGCGCCTGAGGTTGCAAAGAGAAGCCCGGTTAGTGGTAGAGTCTAGGCAAGCATTTGATAGAGACATGAGAGAGTATAATGCTGCCAATGGTATCACCGATGGTTTCACTCCGGTAGTGCCTCATCCACGCAAGAGAGCAGATTTGCGTAACAGGGGTAAGGACCTCAATGACGAGTTAGCTAGAGCCGCGAGGTCGAGCTCGAGTAAGGCTACTAGTCATAGATCGGGTACAGGCAAGCCGGTGTATAGCTCTGATACGTCTCCAATGTATCCATAATTTCTGTTGTTCCATGCTTATATTATACCATTTGCTACATGTTTTATATACACTTCATATCACTTTTATGCATTTTCTGGGACTAACCTATTAACAAGATGCCACAGTGCCAGTTCCCTGTTTTCTGCTGTTTTTGGTTTCAGAAAGTTACTTCTGGAAATATTCTCGGAATTGCACGAAACAAAAGGCCAAGTCCCTATTTTTCCAACACGTACACGGAGTCCGAAGGAGAGACGAAGGGAGCCACGAGGTGGCCAAACCACAGGCCGGCGCGGCAGTGGGGCCCACCGCGCCGCCTGGTGGTTTGGGCCCTCGGGGGTCCGCCGACATCGCCCCTTCGCCTATTTATTCCCCGAGACGTGAAAACCCTAAAACACCGAGCCTTTCATCCAGAACATATTCGCTGCCGCCGCCGTCGACAACCCTAACTCGGGGGGTTCTGAAGCTTTTCCTGGCACCCTGCCGGAGAGGGAAATCATCACTGGAGGGCACTACATCACCATGCCCGCCTCCGGAGTGATGCGTGAGTAGTTCATCCTTGGACTATGGGTCCATAGCAGTAGCTAGATGGTTGTCTTCTCCACTTGTGCCATCATGTTTAGATCTTGTGAGCAGCCTATCATGATCAAGATCATCTTATTGTAATGCTACATGTTGTGTTTGCTGGGATCTGACTTATATTGATACCTATGTGGAGCTGAATATTACATTATCATGTCTATGTCATTTGTGATCTTGCATGCTCTCCGTTACTTGTTGAAGCCTTGGCCAAGTGAATACTTGTGACTCCAAGAGGGGTATTTATGCATGATAGTTGGGTTCAACCTCTATTTAACCTGGGATAGTGACAGCAAGTTCTAAGGTTGTAGATGTGTTGTTGCCACTAGGGGTAAAACAGCAATGCTTTATTCAAGGATGAATGTATTGTTTACATTATGCACATTACTTAATGCAATTGTCTGTTGCTTGCAACTTAATACTGGAAGGGGTACGGATGTTAACCGGAAGGTGGACTATTTAGGCATAGATGCATGCTGGATAGCGGTCTATATATTTTGTCATAATGCCTAAATGAATCTCATAGTAGACACCACAACTCGCACATGCATGTTATATGCACTTATCAATTGTCAATTGCCCAGCTGTAATTTGTTTACCCAGCAAGTTAGTTATCTTATTGGAGAGACACCACTAGTGAACTGTGGACCCCAGTCCATTCTTTTACATCTGAAATACAATCTACTGCAATCATTGTTCTCTACTGTTTTATGCAAACAAACATCATCTTCCATACGATACGTTTAACCCTTTGTTTTCGGCAAGCCGGTGAGATTGACAACCTCACTGTTAAGTTGCGGCAAAGTAATTTGATTGTGTTGTGCAGGTTCCACGTTGGCACCGGAATCCCTGGTGTTGCGCCGCACTACACTCCTTCACCAACCCCTTCGAAGCAACCTCGTTTTCCTACTGGTTCGATAAACCTTGGTTTCATACTGAGGGAAAACTTGCTGCTGCACTCATCATACCTTCCTCTTGGGGTTCCCAACTGACGTGTGATGTTACACGCATCAAGCATAGTTTCTGGCGCTGTTGCCGGGGAGATATTCCCTCATCAACTTAGCGCTAGCAAGCTCCTCGGCCAAGAATCTTAGGGCTGCAGCGGCAGCGCGAGCCGAGTTGACCACATTAACCGGGGATGCTTGGCGCAAGCAGGCAGAGAGGGTCAATGAGCTGGTTGATGTGTGTAACCGGCAGAATGAGGCTTGCCGGAAAGCTAATCCGGACGCTGATGGTTCTCGGGTAGTAGTGTCATCTAAGGCTATTAGCCAGAAATCCAAGGGGCAAGCGTCATCCCCGCATGTCGGAGTTGACCGGGCCCAAAGCGTGAATTCACGCAAGAGCAAACAGCTGCAGGCCTATTGTGAAACCCTCCCTGGCACATAATACCAGAGAGGTTGTCGTCCCGTGCGCCAGCCCAAGATATCTGGCCGCACGTCGCGACAGGGCAACATAGTGGAAATCATTACACAATCAGGCACAAGAAGTGTTACAAATGGTTTACAAGACCATCAAGGCATGACAAAATATCAAGCCAAGCATGGCTCAGGACAGAGTTTAACTGGCGGCGGAAGACGACTAAGGCAACGGCTTGGAGCGGCTCCACTCCACAGGTATCTGGCTGGGCTACTGATCCTAGCACGCGCTCGCTTCAAAATCCTCGCTAAGGTAGAGGATGGTCCCTCGCCAAAATCTGGCCAAAACACGAGGCCCGTGAGTACATTATTATGCACTCAGCAAGAATCGCCACTTACTACAAACAATCCAACAATCATGCAGCAAGACATATATTGGAAATAAAATCTACACATGGCAAATGTCTACTCTAGGTAAACCAAGGTATGAAACTTAAATGTAACATGGCATTGTAAGCAAAACATGGCATAAGCAAACAATGGGGTATCACCAGTACAGAGTCCAAGCCAGGTGGGGTTGGATCGTGCACTGGCAATCACACAACGAGCTTACCTGTGACGAGTAGACGAGTGTACCTGTTGGTACCAAACAACACACAACAGCACCTGTGATCACTGCTAGGCCCTCTGGCCTCAACTTTCCATTCTGGACATGCACGGTTGATGTTGGCTCTGGCCTAACTATAGGCTTCCAATGCATCACACCGTCATTCCATAAACACGGTAACCAACCACAACTCAAGTAACATTCCCTGCATCATCTTATTGTTCATTTAGTGAGATCAGGTTGTTCATCTTTTAAACAATACTTAAGTTTAACCTCCGGACACGACGAGGATACACAGTGTGACTGACACTGAACTGTTGTTCCATATCCCAGGAACAAGGCTAGCTGGCTAGGTTGATGCTCTCGAGAGTTTGCTTTACCACCTATCAGAATGCATCCCACTCAGCCGGCACCTCAGGTTTATCACGCCCAAGGTCGTACCAAGCAAAATACACTCTCGTGACGGTCCACCTGCTGGGACACTCTCCTGCCCCACCCTATACACGTGGTACAACGGGCAAGTAAATCCGGCACATCCCCTGGCGCGACCAGGTATGCCTAGCTCCGGACTCCCTATCACAGTCACTCGACTGCGCCCAATGGATGGTGCAAAAGAGCTCAACAACCTACTAGGTCACGGTTTCCATGAGACAACGGTGATATCGCATGCAAGGGTTCAGATTAGTGGCACTATGAACAGACCTTATCGTTGTTTGGAGGGATGTTTCATTTCATCAAGTTTTACCACAACAGTCACAAAACAGAGGATTAGTCCAGCATAAAATCACAACAACAATATCACGCAACAACATAATAACCTGCATGTATCAGCAACAACATAACAGTAATAACCATAATAATAATAGTATAATATTTCCCCCACTTCCATGACTGAGGCGGGAGACCCGGCCATTGCCCCGGAAATGTGAGTGTCACCGTAAAAGAATAACTGAAAAGCACTCATAAAAATGAGAGAGCATCCATTCCACTCGAAGGTTACCTCGACGTGGTGTCAGCAATCTCGGCAAAAGAACCGCGGAAAAGTCAGCTCCCCAGCGTCGCAGTCCGGTTGGTCTATGCCAACCATATTTGACGGGGGGACAAGGCAACTAACGCTTTTGGCGAATGCCCCCGACACCGAGGATCATAAGACGACATTCGTCCGCTCCTCACCTCGGCGAAGAGGAAGAAAACCAAACAAAGCCCCGCAAGTGAGACGCACAGTTGTAATAAGTTCCCCCACTCCTTTGAGGTGGGAGACCCGGCCATTGTCTCGGGAATGGGAGTGTTGCACAGATAACAATATAAGGTAATGCAACAATTTAAATACAACATGATATAAGCAACGGGGCAGGGATAATATAACCAGTTTCATACTAAACAAGAACGACACTCAGGCATGCAATAATAAACAGACAAACAATATTAACGCATAGTATGGTAATAGAAAACAACAAACAAGCATGGCTGGACATCTCAAAGCAAGGGGTTAGCTTGCCTCTGGGGATGATCTTGAAACGGTTCGGAAAATCTCGGACTCGTCGGGGGTCGGAAGTCCGGGAAACGCCTACTCCTCGAAACAACTGACGCCGTATTAAATAAAGACAGTGAAAATAAGTTGCTCCAAAATTATCAAAACTAGTACTACTGGATAGGTCTCGTCGAGATACAAATTTAGAAATTTGAATCGGCTAAATCGGAGCTACGGTTTAGAAATTACGGGTGTTTGAAAAACTTACCAGCAGGAAAAGAAAAACAGATTTCCCGGAAAAAAAACTGCTCGGGCTGCCCTTGCGCGAGGCTGGGCCGCAGATGGGCTGGCCAGCCCGCTACTGCGCTGCGCGCTGGCTGGACCGGTCGCGTGTTTCGGAAATACGCTTCCCGCACTGGGAGACGCAACACGCGAAAGACGTCTTCACTTAACTGACGTGGCGGCCTGGGCCAGGCTGGGCCCACCTGTCGGCGTCTACCACCTTCCACGCTGGAGGCCAGCTGGCCATCGTCTTCTCTGCGTCACGGACGAGCGGGAAGAAGCCCGATGCGGCTCAGGCGAGCATGGCCACCTGTCGCCGCCGCTTCCCTGGTGGGCGCCCACGGCCACCGAGCGGATGGAAAGGACCGCCCCGCCGCACCGCATCCGAAGATGGAGGCCACGGACTCGAGGGGGCAGCAAAAAGTCGACACGGTGGTGTGGCGTGCAAGCTCACCGCCGGCGAGCGAGAATGGGTACGAGGCTACGGCCCGCTAGAATCCAAACGGATTGGATCGGAAGGTGGAGGGGATCATGGGAATCATCTCTGCGAGCTTAATCGAGGAATGGCTCGGTCAGGGCTTGCCACGGTCGACGGACCAACGGCGGCGACCCCGGCCGATTTTCGAGCAGAGCTCTGCCATCTCGAATTAGAAGAGCAGAGGAGGTTTCTAGGGGAAGGGGAGGGTGAAGTGCATCGCTGAGGGAAGCCTGGGGCTCCTTTTATAGCCCGAGGGGCAGAGGGTAAGGGCACGGAGGGGTGGACGCCGTGGCGGCGCGTGGCCGGTGCTCCAGTGGTCATAGAAGGGGGAGGAGCGGATAAGCGCGATGCGCTGTAACACCCCGAAAATTCCAAACCTAAATTTTATCGGTGTTTTCTGACACCTGAAAAACTTTTTCGATTTTTCCTAAATATTCCCTCAAATCTTTTGAGGATGTTTTGACTTTGGAATTGCCCTCTCAAAATTTCCCGGTGATCCTTGAGCCACTCCATCACACCCGTGATAATTTCGGTGCTTAGGTTTTCTCCGAAAACCCTAGCCCTAGTTATCGAACCGTTTAAACCCTTTTTCTCCACCTACGAAAGGGAAACCCATTTCCATAGCCAGATAAATCCCCCTAAAAATACCAGAGGACTCCCATATCCATATTAGGACATTCCATGCAAAATTATTGCATACTCCAATGCAATGTTTCCAAGTTGGACATTATTCTCTAAAATGCCATTACTGATCCAGAAATTATCTAGACACCTCCCACTCATCCAAAAATTATGCCATTTTAGGAAGGTGCATGATTTCACCTCCTGAACATTTCACTCCATTGTCCAACCTCATTTGAGCAATATTTGAGGTACTTCCTTTGTAATGCCCTTTTCATGCCTTTTTGCAATTTCCAAAGGAACCCCTATTTGAATGTTTCCAAAAATTCTATAAAAATTAGGGATGATCCCTAGGCAGTATGTAACCCAGTTATGCAAAAATATTTGGCACCTTGCTAGGAAGATGTTGGACTTGTTCCCTATGCAAGGTTCTGCCCTAAAACCTATTTGTGTTCGAAAACACACCAAATGATTTTTGTAGTGGGAGGTGAGCACCTAGATGCAAGCACTGGTAGTGCCTACACCTCTGGACCAAGTCTTGGTCAAACCAAAAATGGTTTGCCTCTCCAAACAACAAATTTCAAAATGGACCAGTACTGTTTTTCTAAAATCTTAGTCGCACCAACTTGCGAGTTTGCAAAATTCTTAGTCAGCAAAGTTGCTGGGATTTGATTTGGCACCGAGTGACACGGTTAGTTTTCCTTCTAGAGCCCTGGGATGAGAGAATCGTTGCGATGCCAATATCGGCATGGCCAGTGTCATGGTCACCACCGGCGTGGGCAAGCCGGACGGCGCCGCCGCACTGCTCCCCTGGCTCCCCTCGCTGTTCCTCTGTCCCGGACCAAACCAGCAGTACCCGCACCCCCCTCCTGCTCCCCTGCTCGCACCAGAGACGCCCTTATCCCCTCCATTTAAAGCTCGGCCGGAGTTAGGCGCCGCCCGCCGCGTGTCAGCGCCGCCCCGCCACCGCCAAGCGCTAGACGCCGCGCCGCACGAGCAGTAAGACCTCGTGCTAGCTTCTGTAGCTCCAGCGCATCGCTCCTATCCACTCCTCCCCCTTCTGTGACCACTGGGGCACCGGCCACGCGCCGCCACGGCGTCCACCCCGTGTCCCTTGCCCTCCGCTCCCTTGGGCTATATAAGCAGCCTCCCGAGCCCCCTCTCACCGTGTTCCCTCCTCCTCTTCTCCCCTGAGACGCCTCTGCCCGTTTGGTTGCGGAATGGCAGAGCGATGCTCTGAATCGTCCGAGGTCGCCGCCGGTGGTCCAACGACCATGGCGAGCCTTAGGATAATCCATTCTTCGATTAAACCTGCAGAGATGTTCCTCTTGCTTCCCTCTACATCTCGGACTAGACCATTTCGAGTTTGGTGGTCCGTGGCCTCGGCACCATCTCAGTTTGCCGCCGGCGAGCTTTCGGCTCCCGAGCATCGATGTATGGTGCTAGTGACCTCCCTGCTCCTCCACGACATCTCACCATCCGCGCGTGACCCCACGGGTCCGTCCGCGTTGCTGGCCAGCGTAGGAGGCGGGGAAGTAGCAGTGGCAGCCAGCTCCGGCGGCCGGCAGTGCCGGGGCGCGCAACATCGGGCTCTCTCCCGTGCGTCCCCGACGCGAGGAAGAGGGTGGCCAGCTGGGCTGCCAGCGTGGCACCCTTGCGTCGCCGACAAGCGGGCCTGGCATGGCCCCGCCGCCACGTCGTTTAAGTGGATGCGCATCCTGCGCTTTCCGCTTTCCCGCGGTGAAAACGTATTCCCGTGAATACGCAAGCAACCCAGCCCAGCGCGCGGCGCCATGGGCCATTTCGGCCCAGCAAGGCCAAGCCGCGCGACGGAGCGGCCCGTTCAGTTTTTTTTTGGGAAATCCTTTCCTTTTTCCTTCCGGTGAGTGATTCAAATGCCCATAGTTTTCAAACCATAGCTCCGATTTAGCCGATTCGAATTTCTAAATTTGTATCTCGGCGAGATTTAACCAGTGATACTAATCTTGCTACATTTGGAGCAATTTAGTTTCACTGCCCTTGTTTAATACTCCGTTAATCGTTCCGAGGATTAGGCGTTCTCCGGATTCCGACCCCGACGAGTCCGAGACCTCCCGAACCATTCCAAGATCATCTCCAGAGGCAAGCTAAACCCTTGCTATGAGCCATCCTGCAATGCTTGTTTGTTTGATTGCTTAATACCATGCCGGGTGTATGTCTGTCGTCTGTTATTGATATATCTGTCTCCTATTATCGTTGCATGTCTATATGCTGTCTATGTTTTATATGAACCTTGTATTGCTGTATGTGTATCATGTTGCATTTTAATTATTGCACTACTGTATAACTGCTTATCTGTGCAACACTCACATTCCCGAGACAATGGCCGGGTCTCCCGCCTCAGTCAAAGGAATGGGGGAATTATTACAACTGTGCGTCTCGCGCTTGCGGGGCTTTGTTTGGTTCTTTTCCTCTTCGCCGAGGTGAGGAGCGGACGAATGTCGTCTTATGATCCTCGGAGTTGGGGGCATTCGCCAAAAGAGTTAGTTGCCTTGTCCCACCGTCAAATATGGGTGGCATAGACCACCCGGACTGCGACGCTTGGGAGCTGCCTTTCCATTTCGTTCTTATTGCCGAGATTGCTGACACCACGTCAGGGTAACCCTCGAGTGGAATGGATGCTCTCTCATTCTTATGAGTGCTTTTCGGTTCATTTTGGAGACTATATGCCCAAATCCCCACTTCCTGGTCAACGGTCGGACGGTAACGCCGCCAAAGACTTGCGCGTGGAGGAACGGAAGCGTAACAGACTCCGCAAACCAACTTTGTGATTGATTTACGGTGACACCGGCCGGGTTGCCCGCCACCGTCATCCGTTTGAAATATTATGCTATTATTCTGTGAACACTAACCCCCGAGTGACACCGGCCGGGTTGCCCGCCACAGTCACCCGGGTATTATTATTATCGTTATGTTGTTATCCATGCATGCAAGTATTATGTTGCTAATGCCTTGTTGTTGTTGATATGTGATATTAATGTCATGATTATTTTGCTGGACTAATCCCCTGTTGTTTGGACTTGTTGTGATGAAACTTGATTAAATGAAACACCCCTCCAAACATCGATAGGGTCAGTCCATAGTGCCACTAATCTGAACATCGAACGCACTGCCACTGTCGCTCACATGGGCGGGCCTTGACCTACGTAATCCTATCGAGCCTCCTTTGATGCCACCCTTTTGGCAAGTCTAGTCGGTTACCATAGTTGGTCGGGGCTAGTCTTGCGAAGGTTCCGGAGCTAGGCGTCGCTCATGGGTTGGGGACGTGCCGGATTCACTTCTGCATAAGGCATAGAGTTATGTCGGTGGCTATACAGGGAGTGTCTTGGTAGCGTGAACGGTCAGGTGAGTGTATCTTGCTGAGTTCGCCTTAAGGATGATATCCTAAAGTACCGGCTGAGTGTGGTGCACTTAGGTGGGTGGTATCTGCAACCTCTCAAGAGTGTAAATCTGGATGTCTAGCCTCGTTCCAAGGTTATGGAACAACAGTTCAGTGTCAGTCACACTGTGTGTCCTCGTCGTGTCCGGAGGTTAAACTTAAGATTTGTTTGAAATAATTAATGAACGACCTGATTACACTAAATGAACAAATAAGATGATGCAGGGAATATTGTCGTGAGCTGTTGATGGTTACCATGATTTGGGGATGGCGGTGTGATGCGTTGGGAAGCCTATAGTTAGGCCAGAGCCCACATCAACCGTGCATGCCCAGAGTGAAATGATGAGGCCAGTGGCCTAGCAGTGATCACAGGCGATGTTGTGTATTATTTGGTACCTACTTGGTACACCCGTTTACTCGTCACAGGTAAGCCCCTTGTATGATTGCTGGTACACGATCCAACCCCACATGGCTTGGACTCTGTACTGGTGATACTCTTGTTGATTGCTTATGCCATGTTTTGCTTGTAATGCCATACTACCTTTATGTTAACATATTGGTCTATCTTGAGTAGACTCTTGCCATGTTGTAGGATTTTATTTCCAATGTATATCTTGTTGCATGATTGTTGGATTGTTTGTGGTAAGTGGCGATTCTTGCTGAGTGCATATTAATGTACTCACGGGCCTTGTGATTGTGGCCAGGTTTTGTCGAGGATTCATCTTCTACTTTAGCAAGGAGATGGAGCAGGAGTGTGCTAGGATCAGTAGCCCAGCCAGAACCTGTGGAGTGGAGCCGCTCCAAGCCGTAGCCTCTCATATGTCTTCCGCTGCCAGTTAAAAACTCTGTATCGTGCCATGCTGGGATTGATATTTTGTCATTCCTTGATGGCCTTGTAAACCATTTGTAGCACTAATGTGCCTGATTGTGTAATGATTTCCATTATGTTACACTGTTGTAACGTGCGGCCAGTTATCTTGGGATGGCGCACGGGACGACTGCCTCTCTGTGATATGTGCCAGGGAGGGGTGTCACAGACATGGTATCAGAGCACCAGGCTGGCTGTAGACTACCCTAGCATGGAAAGCCCAGCCTTACTTTTGCCCGACAGTGAGCCCGATGGATTTAACCCGTCTCCGCCTAACCGGCATGGCTGGTGTCGGTCCACAGTAAGGTGCAGTAGGACGTGTCCCATTTCCCGAGAGAGGCTCGCCGGTTTCTTCCAAGAGAAGGAGCCGACACAACCCAGTATATGAGACCTAGTCCTAGCTGCCGTTTATCCCCACCCTCGCCTGCTATCCTTAGCCAACCCAGCTCTCTTGAAGCAGGATCCCGCAAGGGAATCCCGAATTCTCATCTCATCCTACACCCAGATCTAGGAATAACCCGATGGCAAACCCCGAGGTCATCCTGGAAACTACTGCCGAGAATCATGGCGGATTCCCACTGATGCTGTGGAAGGCCGTCTGTGATCTTCTTGGTAGGCCTGCTCGCCCTCGATACGTGGTGTTCGAGAACTCGCTCTCGCCTGCCGGGAGTGACTTTCGAGCAGACGTGCATGTCGGCTCGTGTCCGTTGGGCACAAGTCCGTCTTACCTGATCCAAGGTAGGAGCATGGCCACTCTGCTCAAGCCATCCAGGTAGCAGCCTGGGAAGGTCTCGTCCGCCTGCGGTACTCGGAACCAGCAATGGCGAAAAGTCGAGCTTTCCACCTTCTCCCAGCCAGACCCCAGCATGGTGCGGATGCTATCCAAACTCCCATTGGGAAGAAGTCGACCCTGCCGTAATCACCCTGGCCACCTACGGAGGTGCAATGACAAGGCTCAGCCATTCTCTGATGGAGGAACTCATGTCCACAAGGCGCAACCTTGGTATTGCTCGCATGCAACTGTGTCGAGCAAGGAACCTACCTACCCCCGCCCATGGGCAAGCTCGAGGTACCGGAGCCCCAGTCCCCGATGAACTGCTGGAATGCAGTCTGAATGTGTCTGTGGCACAAGCCCTAGCCCGAGCTCCGCCGCAACCCCAAGAGCAAGGTGTAATCCTCGAAGGCGTGCCTGTAATTCCTCACCCCCGGAAGATGGAGATGTGGACACCACTCTTCGTCTCGGCCGCGCTCCCCCGACTACCAGAGGCTGTCAAGCTGAGTAGAACCCTGTTTAGTTAGCCTGAGTGGCGCTTGTGTATTGGTAGGGAGAATCAGCGAGGTTATTTGTTTTTCTTGTGTTAGCTTGTAATGTAAGTTTGTTGTATGCTTTCTGGATGATGTTGAATCAGCCCGGAATAAAACTTGGTGTTCTGATTCTCTTGTTAACCATTATGGTTGAGATGTTATGCCACCCTCCTGCAAATGCTTTGGGCCATAAAATGCAGGATTATTTCTAAAAGATATTTTCCCAGTTCAGCAAGTTCTTCTATCTGTATGCTAGTACCTCTGCAATTCTATCTGTGCTGCAAGACCAGGTTTGTTGCAGCTGAGAAAAGTTCAGAAATGAAAATTTTGTTCCAGTTCATCAGAGGAGACAAATTTGATACATCCACTAAGTTCAGTACAGAAGGGAAATTACAGAATCAAAGGATACAAGTTCTACTCCAGTATAGAACACTACAACTACCTCAGTGCAGATGCGAAGGCACCCCAGAAATCCTACTCCCTCTCAAGCTCAGTGGTGTTGCTAGAAGATGAGCCTGGCTCACCCGAAGCCGAGTCGCGAGCCGCGCGACGGCGACGGACGGCTCGAGCAGCCGGCTCACCTCCAGCTGGAAGAGCGGCCACCTCAGCAACCGGCGGCGCAGCCTGCCCCTCCGCCGCAGCTTGCTCCTCTGCCGCAGCTTGCTCCTCTGCCGCAGCCTGCCCCTCCGCCGCAGCATCAGCACCAGCACCAGACCACCAGTTGCACAGGCCAAAGATCAGGAAAACCACCGCCGCAAACAGCAGTCCGCCCACCACCGTGGACGAGATCCCGAAAAGCGCGACGATGATCACATGCTCGATGAAGCCCGCCCTATCCAGCATCTCGACATAGGCTCTGAAGAAGCTCTGAATGAAGCCCATGGTTGCGATGAAAGAAGAAAGGATTTCGAGATATCTGGTTTATAGCCGGAGCTCGGACGCCGCTCCTCGACACCGCACGCGGGAAAAGAGAAAGAATCGCGAGCCGTGGCGCGAAACCATCGAGGACATGTTCCCCAAAGCCGTGATGGCCGCGACGTCGACGGACCGCACGCGCAGCAGTGCCGCAGTGGAGTGCTCCGCGCACTGGGAACCGCCGTGTACAGAGTGAGAGAGACGAGGAAGAAGAAGAGAGAAAGGAAGAAGGAGACTGCCAGGTGGACCCCGGTCCCACCGTCAGCGAGTAAGCCGATAGCCACGGTGTGCCTCTATCCCTTTCTCAGGAAAATCATCCCCTCTCTCCCCAGTGTTTCTTTTAGGAAAAATCTTTACAAAATAATTTTGGGAAATGGCCTATCCCACAGTGTCTGTGAACCAATTATTGGTGACACGGATATTCTCTTTTGAAAAGAAACCTTTTGGTTTTCTAAAACCTGTGTAAACGTGAAAATGTTTATGCAGCTTTTCTAAAACAAAACCCTAGGCAAGGGGTATGATTAGGATATCCCTCAAAAATTTGGTTTTATAAAATGGTGGGTAATTCTTTACCCAAGAAAAATCTTTGGTTGCTGGTTGATAGTTTGGTTGTAGATTTTGGTTGATCTTGCCATGTTTGTGTTGAGTTGAGCAAAACCATAGCTTTAATTTTTAACCATGGTGGTAGATCCTATGTTGATTGATTGAGTGAGCCCCTGCCACGCCATCTTTTAAATGCATTGAGTATGGTAGAAATATCATACTGTTTTAAATAAAATCTTGTGGAGTGTTAATCTCTGAGTGTTAAACTCTAATATTTTGCCGAAAAAGTTTTTAAATAGGGTATAAATGGATCGTTCAAGAATTATCTTGTATAACCTCCTTAATCTCGAGGACGAGATTCTTTTAAGGGGGGAAGGTCTGTAACACCCCGAAAATTCCAAACCTAAATTTTAGCGGTGTTTTCTGACACCTGAAAAACTTTTTCTATTTTTCCTAAATATTCCCTCAAATCTTTTGAGGATGTTTTGACTTTGGAATTGCCTCTCAAAATTTCCCGTGATCCTTGAGCCACTCCATCACACCCGTGATAATTTCGGTGCTTAGGTTTTCTCTCGAAAACCCTAGCCCTAGTTATCGAACCGTTTAAACCCTTTTTCTCCACCTACGAAAGGGAAACCCATTTCCATAGCCAGATAAATCCCCCTAAAAATACCAGAGGACTCCCATATCCATATTAGGACATTCCATGCAAAATTATTGCATACTCCAATGCAATGTTTCCAAGTTGGACATTATTCTCTAAAATGCCATTACTGATCCAGAAATTATCTAGACACCTCCCACTCATCCAAAAATTATGCCATTTTAGGAAGGTGCATGATTTCACCTCCTGAACATTTCACTCCATTGTCCAACCTCATTTGAGCAATATTTGAGGTACTTCCTTTGTAATGCCCTTTTCATGCCTTTTTGCAATTTCCAAAGGAACCCCTATTTGAATGTTTCCAAAAATTCTATAAAAATTAGGGGATGATCCCTAGGCAGTATGTAACCCAGTTATGCAAAAATATTTGGCACCTTGCTAGGAAGATGTTGGACTTGTTCCCTATGCAAGGTTCTGCCCTAAAACCTATTTGTGTTCGAAAACACACCAAATGATTTTTGTAGTGGGAGGTGAGCACCTAGATGCAAGCCATGGTAGTGCCTACACCTCTGGACCAAGTCTTGGTCAAACCAAAAATGGTTTGCCTCTCCAAACAACAAATTTCAAAATGGACCAGTACTGTTTTTCTAAAATCTTAGTCGCACCAACTTGCGAGTTTGCAAAATTCTTAGTCAGCAAAGTTGCTGGGATTTGATTTTGGCACCGAGTGACACGGTTAGTTTTCCTTCTAGAGCCCTGGGATGAGAGAACCGTTGCGATGCCAATATCGGCATGGCCAGTGTCATGGTCACCACCGGCGTGGGCAAGCCGGACGGCGCCGCCGCACTGCTCCCCTGGCTCCCCTCGCTGTTCCTCTGTCCCGGACCAAACCAGCAGTACCCGCACCCCCCTCCTGCTCCCCTGCTCGCACCAGAGACGCCCTTATCCCCTCCATTTAAAGCTCGGCCGGAGTTAGGCGCCGCCCGCCGCGTGTCAGCGCCGCCCCGCCACCGCCAAGCGCTAGACGCCGCGCCGCACGAGCAGTAAGACCTCGTGCTAGCTTCTGTAGCTCCAGCGCATCGCTCCTATCCACTCCTCCCCCTTCTGTGACCACTGGGGCACCGGCCACGCGCCGCCACGGCGTCCACCCCGTGTCCCTTGCCCTCCGCTCCCTCGGGCTATATAAGCAGCCTCCCGAGCCCCCTCTCACCGTGTTCCCTCCTCCTCTTCTCCCCTGAGACGCCTCTGCCCGTTTGGTTGCGGAATGGCAGAGCGATGCTCTGAATCGTCCGAGGTCGCCGCCGGCGGTCCAACGACCATGGCGAGCCTTAGGATAATCCATTCTTCGATTAAACCTGCAGAGATGTTCCTCTTGCTTCCCTCTACCTCTCGGACTAGACCATTTCGAGTTTGGTGGTCCGTGGCCTCGGCACCATCTCAGTTCGCCGCCGGCGAGCTTTCGGCTCCTGAGCATCGATGTATGGTGCTAGTGGCCTCCCTGCTCCTCCATGACATCTCACCATCCGCGGCGTGACCCCACGGGTCCGTCCGCGTTGCTGGCCAGCGTAGGAGGCGGGGAAGCAGCAGTGGCAGCCAGCTCCGGCGGCCGGCAGTGCCGGGGCGCGCAACATCGGGCTCTCTCCGTGCGTCCCCGACGTGAGGAAGAGGGTGGCCAGCTGGGCTGCCAGCGTGGCACCCTTGCGTCGCCGACAAGCGGGCCCGGCGTGGCCCCGCCGCCACGTCGTTTAAGTGGATGCGCATCCTGCGCTTTCCGCTTTCCCGCGGTGAAAACGTATTCCCGTGAATACGCAAGCAACCCAGCCCAGCGCGCGGCGCCATGGGCCATTTCGGCCCAGCAAGGCCAAGCCGCGCGACGGAGCGGCCCGTTCAGTTTTTTTTTGGGAAATCCTTTCCTTTTTCCTTCCGGTGAGTGATTCAAATGCCCATAGTTTTCAAACCATAGCTCCGATTTAGCCGATTCAAATTTCTAAATTTGTATCTCGGCGAGATTTAACCAGTGATACTAATCTTGCTACATTTGGAGCAATTTAGTTTCACTGCCCTTGTTTAATACTCCGTTAATCGTTCCGAGGATTAGGCATTCTCCGGGATTCCGACCCCGACGAGTCCGAGACCTCCCGAACCATTCCAAGATCATCTCCAGAGGCAAGCTAAACCCTTGCTATGAGCCATCCTGCAATGCTTGTTTGTTTGATTGCTTAATACCATGTCGGGTGTATGTCTGTCGTCTGTTATTGATATATCTGTCTGCTATTATCGTTGCATGTCTATATGCTGTCTATGTTTTATATGAACCTTGTATTGCTGTATGTGTATCATGTTGCATTTTAATTATTGCACTACTGTATAACTGCTTATCTGTGCAACACTCACATTCCCGAGACAATGGCCGGGTCTCCCGCCTCAGTCAAAGGAATGGGGGAATTATTACAACTGTGCGTCTCGCGCTTGCGGGGCTTTGTTTGGTTCTTTTCCTCTTCGCCGAGGTGAGGAGCGGACGAATGTCGTCTTATGATCCTCGGAGTTGGGGGCATTCGCCAAAAGAGTTAGTTGCCTTGTCCCACCGTCAAATATGGGTGGCATAGACCACCCGGACTGCGACGCTTGGGAGCTGCCTTTCCATTTGGTTCTTATTGCCGAGATTGCTGACACCACGTCAGGGTAACCCTCGAGTGGAATGGATGCTCTCTCATTCTTATGAGTGCTTTTCGGTTCATTTTGGAGACTATATGCCCAAATCCCCACTTCCTGGTCAACGGTCGGACGGTAACGCCGCCAAAGACTTGCGCGTGGAGGAACGGAAGCGTAACAGACTCCGCAAACCAACTTTGTGATTGATTTACGGTGACACCGGCCGGCTTGCCCGCCACCGTCATCCATTTGAAATATTATGCTATTATTCTGTGAACACTAACCCCCGAGTGACACCGGCCGGGTTGCCCGCCACAGTCACCCGGGTATTATTATTATCGTTATGTTGTTATCCATGCATGCAAGTATTATGTTGCTAATGCCTTGTTGTTGTTGATATGTGATATTAATGTCATGATTATTTTGCTGGACTAATCCCCTGTTGTTTGGACTTGTTGTGATGAAACTTGATTAAATGAAACACCCCTCCAAACATCGATAGGGTCAGTCCATAGTGCCACTAATCTGAACATCGAACGCACTGCCACTGTCGCTCACATGGGCGGGCCTTGACCTACGTAATCCTATCGAGCCTCCTTTGATGCCACCCTTTTGGCAAGTCTAGTCGGTTACCATAGTTGGTCGGGGCTAGTCTTGCGAAGGTTCCGGAGCTAGGCGTCGCTCATGGGTTGGGGACGTGTCGGATTCACTTCTGCATAAGGCATAGAGTTATGTCGGTGGCTATACAGGGAGTGTCTTGGTAGCGTGAACGGTCAGGTGAGTGTATCTTGCTGAGTTCGCCTTAAGGATGATATCCTAAAGTACCGGCTGAGTATGGTGCACTTAGGTGGGTGGTATCTGCAACCTCTCGAGAGTGTAAATCTGGATGTCTAGCCTCGTTCCAAGGTTATGGAACAACAGTTCAGTGTCAGTCACACTGTGTGTCCTCGTCGTGTCCGGAGGTTAAACTTAAGATTTGTTTGAAATAATTAATGAACGACCTGATTACACTAAATGAACAAATAAGATGATGCAGGGAATATTGTCGTGAGCTGTTGATGGTTACCATGATTTGGGGATGGCGGTGTGATGCGTTGGGAAGCCTATAGTTAGGCCAGAGCCCACATAAACCGTGCATGCCCAGAGTGAAATGATGAGGCCAGTGGCCTAGCAGTGATCACAGGCGATGTTGTGTATTATTTGGTACCTACTTGGTACACCCGTTTACTCGTCACAGGTAAGCCCCTTGTATGATTGCTGGTACACGATCCAACCCCACATGGCTTGGACTCTGTACTGGTGATACTCTTGTTGATTGCTTATGCCATGTTTTGCTTGTAATGCCATACTACCTTTATGTTAACATATTGGTCTATCTTGAGTAGACTCTTGCCATGTTGTAGGATTTTATTTCCAATGTATATCTTGTTGCATGATTGTTGGATTGTTTGTGGTAAGTGGCGATTCTTGCTGAGTGCATATTAATGTACTCACGGGCCTTGTGATTGTGGCCAGGTTTTGTCGAGGATTCATCTTCTACTTTAGCAAGGAGATGGAGCAGGAGTGTGCTAGGATCAGTAGCCCAGCCAGAACCTGTGGAGTGGAGCCGCTCCAAGCCGTAGCCTCTCATATGTCTTCCGCTGCCAGTTAAAAACTCTGTATCGTGCCATGCTGGGATTGATATTTTGTCATTCCTTGATGGCCTTGTAAACCATTTGTAGCACTAATGTGCCTGATTGTGTAATGATTTCCATTATGTTACACTGTTGTAACGTGCGGCCAGTTATCTTGGGATGGCGCACGGGACGACTGCCTCTCTGGTGATATGTGCCAGGGAGGGGTGTCACATGCGCTGGAGCTACAGCAGAGCACGAGGTGTTCCTGGAGTGTGCGGCGCGTCGTGTTGCTCTTGGAGGCGTACTGTGCGGCACTGACACGCGGCGGGCGGCGCCTAACTCCGGCCGGAATTTAATGGGGAGGGGATAAGAGCGTCTCCGACGCGAGCCAGGGGAGCAGGGGGAGGTGCGGCACTGCTAGTGAGGTCCGGGTCGCGGGAACAGCGAGGGGAGGGCCGGGGAGCAGTGCGGTGCGTCGCCTGGTTCAACCATGCCAGTGGTGACCACGTGAGATGGCATGCCGACATCGGCATTGCCATGTTTCTCTCAACCTAGGGCACTAGAAGAAAAACCAACCGCGTCACTTTGCACCAAAAACAATTTCCCACAACTTTGCAGACTAAAGTTTCTGCTAATTTGCAAGTTGGTGCCACTAGGATTTTCAAAATACAGTACTGGCCAAAACACAAGTTTGTTGTTTGGAGAGGCAAACCAATTTAGATTTGAACAAGTCTTGGTCCAGAGGTGAAGGCCTTCCTAGTGCATGCAACTAGGTGCTCAGCTCCCACTACAAAAATCATTTGAGCTTAGGGCAGAAACTTGCATAAGGAAAAGGTCCAACATTTTCCTAACAACCTACCCAATGTTTTGCACAAATTGGGTACACACTGCCTAGGGATCCCTCCCTAATTTTTGAGGAATTTTTAGAGACATATAAATAGGGGTTCCTTTGGAAATTGCAAAAAGGCATGAAAAGAGCATTACAAGGAAGTACCCCAAATAATGCTCAAATGGAGTTGGGGCAATGGAGTGAAATGTTCAGGAGGTGAAATCATGAACATTCCCAAAATGGCATAATTTTTGGAGGAGTGTAAGGTGTCTAGATAACTTCTGGATCTGAAATGGCATTTTGGAGAATAACGTCTAACTTGGAATTATTGCATTGGAGTATGCAATATTTTTGCATGGAATGTCTTTATATGGATGTGGGAGTCCTCTGGTATTTTTAGTGGAATTTATCTAGCTATGGAAATAGGTTTCCCTTTTGTAGGTGGAGAAAATGGTTTAAACGGTTTAATAATTAGGGCTAGGGTTTTCGAGAGAAAACCTAGGCAACAAAATTATCGCCGGTATTGGAGAGGTTCATGGATCACTGGGAAATTTTGGGAGAGCCATTTCCAAAGTCAAAACATCCCCAAAAGATTTTAAGAAACATTTAGGGAAAAATAGAAAAAGTTTTTCAGGTGTCAGAAAACACCGCTAAAATTCAGTGCCAAATTTTTGGGGTGTTACAGACCTTCCCCCCTTAAAAGGAATCTCGTCCCGAGATTCGGGGAGTTATACAAGATAAATCTTGAACGGACCATTTATACCCCAATTAAAAACTTTTTCTACAAAATACTAGCATTACATTAAAACTAAGGTCTCTATTCAACCAAACATAGACACGGCAATCATCAAACAAGAACTACACCCATACTAACAATCAATCAACCAAGAATTTATTTTGGGCAACTATTGCCACAAGTTTGGGAAACAAAAATCTACGGTTCTATTTTAGAAAAGCTGCGTATTCATTTTCTTGTATACATAGGTTTTGAAAAATAAACAGGGTTTCTTTTTAAAAGAAAATTATCTGTGTCACCAATAATTGGTTCACAAACACAGTGGAATTTCCAAAATAAATTTTGCAAGGGTTTTTTCCCTAAAAAGACTGGAAAGCGAGGGATTCGCCTTGGATAAAGGATAGGAGTACCCGGAGATTTTCTGTTCACTCACTGACATGTGGGACCGGGGTCCACCTGGCAGTCTCCTTCTCTCTTTCTTCTTCTTCTTCTTCCTCGCGCTGTCCACGGCTGGCTCTCAGTGCACGGAGCACTCAGCTGCGGTGCTGCTGCGCATGCGGTCTGCCGAGGCAGCGGCCATCACGGCTTTGGGGAACGTCGCCTCGACGGTTTCGCGCCATCGTGCGAGTACTGCTCGCGATTCCTCTTCTTTTCCCGCGCAACTGCGGTGCCGAGGCGCGGCGTCTGAGCTCTGGCTATAAATCGGAATTCTCCGAAATCTTCTCGTCCTCATTCCAACCATGGGCTTCCTTAGTGATTTCTTTAGGGCTTACGTCGAGAGGATGGAGGATGCGGGCTTCCTTGAGCGCATTATCACCTTCGTGCTCTTCGTGACCTTTGTTCCGGTGGTGACCGCGCTGCTGCTGGCGGCGGTGGTCGTCTCGATCCATGGCCTGCTCAGCTGGTGGTCTGGCGCAGGTGGGGGTGCTGCGGTGGAGGAGCAGGCTATGGTGCAGGGGCAGGCTGCGGCGGAGGAGCACGGGCACGCGGCGGCGGAGGAGCACGTCGTGGCGGAGGAGCAGGTTGCAGCGGAGGAGCACGCTGCGGCGGAGGAGCACATGGCGGCAGAGGGGCATGCTGCGGCAGAGGAGCATGCTGCGCCGCCGGTGGCTGTTCTTCCGGCGAGGGGGAGGCAGGCCGCTCGAGCCGCTCGTCGCCGTCGCGTGGCTCGCGTCACGGCATCGAGTGAGCCTGGCTCGTCTTCTAGTGACGCCGTGGGGCGTGAGAGGGAGTAGCATTTCCGGGGTGTATTTGCATCTGCACTGAGTAGTTGTATTGTTCTGCGTTGGGGTAGAACTTGTATCCTTTGATTCTGAAATTTCCCTGCTGTACTGAACTTGTTGGGTGTATCAAATTTGTCTGTTCTGACGAACTGAAACAAGATCTGTATTTCTGAACTTTTTCTTAGCTGCCACAAATCTGGTCTTGAAGCAGAGATAGAATCGCAGGGGCACTAGCATATATAGATAAGAGAACTAGCTATACTGGAAAATATCTTTATAGAAATTAACACCCCCCATTACAAGCAAACACAACAAACAAACACACAACCTCACTGATTCTCACCTACCATCATACATGCGCCACTCAGGCTAACTAAACATGGTTCTACTCCGCTAGATGGCCTCTGGTAGTCAGGGGAGCGTGGCCGAGACGAAGAGTGGTGTCCACATCTCCATCTTCCGCGGGGTGGGGAATCGCAGGCACGCCTTCGGGTACATCGCCCGGAATAGGGAGCTCCTGACTCCGATCTTGTAGGAGGGAGGGGAGGTTCCTCAATTCCGCAAGCTGTAGGCCAACGTGGATAAGGTTGCGCCTAGTGGCCACGAGTTCTTCCAACAGGGAATCGCAGAGCATCGACATTGAAGCTCCGTAGGCAACACTGCTAATAATGGCAGGGTCGGCTTCTTCGTAGGTGGAGGTTTGTTCCAGCTCTGCACCAGGCAGGGGCCTGGCTGGGAAAAAGCGGAACGCTCGACTTTGCGCTATCGCCGGCTCTGAGTGCCGGAGACGAGCGAGGCCTTCCCAAGCTGCTTTCTGGATGGCTTGACTTAGAGTGGGTATGTTCCTACCACGGATCACTTGGGGCTTCTTCGGGCGTGAAGGGTATGAACCGATGTGTACGTCTGCTCGAAAGTCGCCCCCAGGGAATGGGGTTGAACTTTTGAACACAACATAACGAGGGCGAATATGGCAACCGAGGAGATCACAGACTTTCCTAAGGACCATTGGAAAGCCGAGGTGTTCTTCGGCCGTGGTTTCTAGGAGGAAGGTGGGCATTGCCGGGGTTTCACTCGGGGCTTTGGAACTGGAGCAAGCCATGAGAGAAAGATCTCTCAGTGGGGTTCTACTTCGACAGGATTGGGTTGCCAAGGTTAGCAGGCGAGGGTGGGGAGAAATGGCAGCTAGGACTGGGGTCTCTTATAGGATGGTTTGTGTCGGCTCCTTCTCATGGAAGAAACCGGCGAGTGGGTCAGGTTCTACTGTACCTTACTGTGGACCGACACTTGCCATGCCAGTTAGGCGGGGATGGGTTAAATCCATTGGGCTCACTGTCGGGCAAAGTAAGGCTGGGCTTCCATGCTAGGGTAGTCTACAGCCAGCCTGGTGCTCTGATACCACGCTCTGTGACACCCTCCCTGGCACATAATACCAGAGAGGTTGTCGTCCCGTGCGCCAGCCCAAGATATCTGGCCGCACGTCGCGACAGGGCAACATAGTGGAAATCATTACACAATCAGGCACAAGAAGTGTTACAAATGGTTTACAAGAACATCAAGGCATGACAAAATATCAAGCCAAGCATGGCTCAGGACAGAGTTTAACTGGCGGCGGAAGACGACTAAGGCAACGGCTTGGAGCGGCTCCACTCCACAGGTATCTGGCTGGGCTACTGATCCTAGCACGCGCTCGCTTCAAAATCCTCGCTAAGGTAGAGGATGGTCCCTCGCCAAAATCTGGCCAAAACACGAGGCCCGTGAGTACATTATTATGCACTCAGCAAGAATCGCCACTTACTACAAACAATCCAACAATCATGCAGCAAGACATATATTGGAAATAAAATCTACACATGGCAAATGTCTACTCTAGGTAAACCAAGGTATGAAACTTAAATGTAACATGGCATTGTAAGCAAAACATGGCATAAGCAAACAATGGGGTATCACCAGTACAGAGTCCAAGCCAGGTGGGGTTGGATCGTGCACTGGCAATCACACAACGAGCTTACCTGTGACGAGTAGACGAGTGTACCTGTTGGTACCAAACAACACACAACAGCACCTGTGATCACTGCTAGGCCCTCTGGCCTCAACTTTCCATTCTGGACATGCACGGTTGATGTTGGCTCTGGCCTAACTATAGGCTTCCAATGCATCACACCGTCATTCCATAAACACGGTAACCAACCACAACTCAAGTAACATTCCCTGCATCATCTTATTGTTCATTTAGTGAGATCAGGTTGTTCATCTTTTAAACAATACTTAAGTTTAACCTCCGGACACGACGAGGATACACAGTGTGACTGACACTGAACTGTTGTTCCATATCCCAGGAACAAGGCTAGCTGGCTAGGTTGATGCTCTCGAGAGTTTGCTTTACCACCTATCAGAATGCATCCCACTCAGCCGGCACCTCAGGTTTATCACGCCCAAGGTCGTACCAAGCAAAATACACTCTCGTGACGGTCCACCTGCTGGGACACTCTCCTGCCCCACCCTATACACGTGGTACAACGGGCAAGTAAATCCGGCACATCCCCTGACGCGACCAGGTATGCCTAGCTCCGGACTCCCTATCACAGTCACTCGACTGCGCCCAATGGATGGTGCAAAAGAGGCTCAACAACCTACTAGGTCACGGTTTCCATGAGACAACGGTGATATCGCATGCAAGGGTTCAGATTAGTGGCACTATGAACAGACCTTATCGTTGTTTGGAGGGATGTTTCATTTAATCAAGTTTTACCACAACAGTCACAAAACAGAGGATTAGTCCAGCAAAAATCACAACAACAATATCACGCAACAACATAATAACTTGCATGTATCAGCAACAACATAACAGTAATAACCATAATAATAATAGTATAATATTTCCCCCACTTCCATGACTGAGGCGGGAGACCCGGCCATTGCCCCGGAAATGTGAGTGTCACCGTAAAAGAATAACCGAAAAGCACTCATAAAAATGAGAGAGCATCCATTCCACTCGAAGGTTACCTCGACGTGGTGTCAGCAATCTCGGCAAAAGAACCGCGGAAAAGTCAGCTCCCCAGCGTCGCAGTCCGGTTGGTCTATGCCAACCATATTTGACGGGGGGACAAGGCAACTAACGCTTTTGGCGAATGCCCCCGACACCGAGGATCATAAGACGACATTCGTCCGCTCCTCACCTCGGCGAAGAGGAAGAAAACCAAACAAAGCCCCGCAAGCGAGACGCACAGTTGTAATAAGTTCCCCCACTCCTTTGAGGCGGGAGACCCGGCCATTGTCTCGGGAATGGGAGTGTTGCACAGATAACAATATAAGGTAATGCAACAATTTAAATACAACATGATATAAGCAACGGGGCAGGGATAATATAACCAGTTTCATACTAAACAAGAACGACACTCAGGCATGCAATAATAAACAGACAAACAATATTAACGCATAGTATGGTAATAGAAAACAACAAACAAGCATGGCTGGACATCTCAAAGCAAGGGGTTAGCTTGCCTCTGGGATGATCTTGAAACGGTTCGGAAAATCTCGGACTCGTCGGGGGTCGGAAGTCCGGGAAACGCCTACTCCTCGAAACAACTGACGCCGTATTAAATAAAGACAGTGAAAATAAGTTGCTCCAAAATTATCAAAACTAGTACTACTGGATAGGTCTCGTCGAGATACAAATTTAGAAATTTGAATCGGCTAAATCGGAGCTACGGTTTAGAAATTACGGGTGTTTGAAAAACTTACCAGCAGGAAAAGAAAAATAGATTTCCCGAAAAAAAAAACTGCTCGGGCTGCCCTTGCACGAGGCTGGGCCGCAGATGGGCTGGCCAGCCCGCTACTGCACTGCGCGCTGGCTGGACCGGTCGCGTGTTTCGGAAATACGCTTCCCGCACTGGGAGACGCAACACGCGAAAGACGTCTTCACTTAACTGACGTGGCGGCCTGGGCCAGGCTGGGCCCACCTGTCGGCGTCTACCACCTGCCACGCTGGAGGCCAGCTGGCCATCGTCTTCTCTGCGTCGCGGACGAGCGGGAAGAAGCCCGACGCGGCTCAGGCGAGCACGGCCACCTGCCGCCGCCGCTTCCCTGGTGGGGGCCCACGGCCACCGAGCGGATGGAAAGGACCGCCCCGCCGCACCGCATCCGAAGATGGAGGCCACGGACTCGAGGGGGCAGCAAAAAGTCGACACGGTGGTGTGCCGTGCAAGCTCACCGCCGGCGAGCGAGAATGGGTACGAGGCTACGGCCTGCCAGAATCCAAACGGATTGGATCGGAAGGTGGAGGGGATCATGGGAATCATCTCTGCGAGCTTAATCGAGGAATGGCTCGGTCAGGGGCTTGCCACGGTCGACGGACCAACGGCGGCAACCCGGCCGATTTTCGAGCAGAGCTCTGCCATCTCGAATTAGAAGAGCAGAGGAGGTTTCTAGGGGAAGGGGAGGGTGCAGTGCATCGCTGAGGGAAGCCTGGGGCTCCTTTTATAGCCCGAGGGGCAGAGGGTAAGGGCACGGAGGGGTGGACGCCGTGGCGGCGCGTGGCCAGTGCTCCAGTGGTCACAGAAGGGGGAGGAGCGGATAAGCGCGATGTGCTGGAGCTACAACAGAGCACGAGGTGTTCCTGGAGCGTGCGGCGCGTCGTGTTGCTCTTGGAGGCGTACTGGGCGGCGCTGACACGCGGCGGGCGGCGCCTAACTCCGGCCGGAATTTAATGGGGAGGGGATAAGAGCGTCTCCGACGCGAGCCAGGGGAGCAGGGGGAGGTGCGGCACTGCTGGTGAGGTCCGGGTCGCGGGAAACAGCGAGGGGAGGGTCGGGGAGCAGTGCGGTGCGTCGCCTGGTTCAACCATGCCAGTGGTGACCACGTGAGATGGCATGCCGACATCGGCATTGCCATGTTTCTCAACCTAGGGCACTAGAAGAAAAACCAACCGCGTCACTTTGCACCAAAAACAATTTCCCACAACTTTGCAGACTAAAGTTTCTGCTAATTTGCAAGTTGGTGCCACTAGGATTTTCAAAATACAGTACTGGCCAAAATACAAGTTTGTTGTTTGGAGAGGCAAACCAATTTAGATTTGAACAAGTCTTGGTCCAGAAGTGAAGGCCTTCCTAGTGCATGCAACTAGGTGCTCAGCTCCCACTACAAAAATCATTTGAGCTTAGGGCAGAAACTTGCATAAGGAAAAGGTCCAACATTTTCCTAACAACCTACCCAATGTTTTGCACAAATTGGGTACACACTGCCTAGGGATCCCTCCCTAATTTTCGAGGAATTTTTAGAGACATATAAATAGGGGTTCCTTTGGAAATTGCAAAAAGGCATGAAAAGAGCATTACAAGGAAGTACCCCAAATAATGCTCAAATGGAGTTGGGGCAATGGAGTGAAATGTTCAGGAGGTGAAATCATGAACATTCCCAAAATGGCATAATTTTTGGAGGAGTGTAAGGTGTCTAGATAATTTCTAGATCTAAAATGGCATTTTGGAGAATAACGTCTAACTTGGAATTATTGCATTGGAGTATGCAATATTTTTGCATGGAATGTCTTTATATGGATGTGGGAGTCCTCTGGTATTTTTAGTGGAATTTATCTAGCTATGGAAATAGGTTTCCCTTTTGTAGGTGGAGAAAATGGTTTAAACGGTTTAATAATTAGGGCTAGGGTTTTCGAGAGAAAACCTAGGCAACAAAATTATCGCCGGTATTGGAGAGGTTCATGGATCACTGGGAAATTTTGGGAGAGCCATTTCCAAAGTCAAAACATCCCCAAAAGATTTTAAAAAACATTTAGGGAAAATTAGAAAAAGTTTTTCAGGTGTCAGAAAACACCGCTAAAATTCAGTCCCAAATTTTTGGGGTGTTACACCTATGATGCTGAGTATGCGGCAAGCAGCTAGCAGCTCAAGGAAGAGGTGGCCAGAGCAGAAACAATGGCGGTCAAGGCGATCCGGGAGCCGGAAGGGGTAATTCGGCTGGCCGAGGTCAACCACCTCGTCCTCCTGGGCAGAATCAACCCCGGCAGGAGCAACAAGTAATGGTGCAAGCGCAGCAGCAAGGTGGTGGCCAGGCGAGCTACCGCTACGATGATGGTAATTCGGCTATGGCGCGAGCCGGATACCAAACGTATGATAATGCACTTGTATCCAGACTGGGACCTCGGACATTGGATCCGAATGATCAGCGTCTCAAGTTGGATTGGATTTACCAATCCGAGAAGCTGGAAGAGGAAGGCCCACCAGGTCCTCAATGCTTTGGGCCTCAGATCATGAACGAGCCGAACGTGCCGTTGTTTCAGCTTGGCCGAATCACAAAGCCGTATAACGGCAGCACTAAGCCACAGGATTGGCTGATAGACTATGTATCCTCGGTGCACATTGCGGGGGGCAATCGCCGATGGGCGGTCCGGTATCTCCCGCATATGTTGGAAGGGACAGCCTGGATTTGGCTGAATAACTTACCAGAGGGTAGCATCAACTCTTGGATGGACTTGGAGCAGGCATTTTACAGTAACTTCTCCAGCACTTACAAGAGGCCAAACCGACCTCAGCTCTTGTCTGCGTGCAGGCAGGAAGAGCGGGAGACAGACCGAGAATTTTTGACTCGGTGGAGCAACATTCGCAATTCTTGTGAAGGTGTCGTGGAGGAGCAGGCCATTTCTTGGTTTGCGCAGGGTTGCCGACATGGCACCCCGCTTTGGCAGAAGCTCCAAGGGATATGCCAAAGACCCTGGCGGAAATGATCCGGATAGCAGATACATATGCTCTTGGTGATCCGACGCAGCCAGCGTTGGATGCGGTGGGAACAAGCAGGAGGCAACCGGTCAACAACCGAACAGGACCATTGAGGCCCAGTGACCGACATGAGTTCGGTTATAAGAGGAGAGATCCGGATTATAGATACGGTTCAGATCAGGTTGCTGCAGTAAATATGGATCATCCTGGAGCAGGAGATAGTCAGAGACCAAAAAATGAGGGTCCAGCTTGGAGGCCGAATCAAGGTGCCTGGGCAAAGAAAGTGTGGGATGGACCGAGTCCACCTCTAACTTTTGAGGCAATGATAGATGGGCCTTGCCGTTATCACACAACAGACCCACGCAAGCCGGCCAATCATTCAACTCGGAATTGTAGCTGGCATCATCGCATCCAGGCGGAAGGTCAGAGAGGGCCACCTCAGAGAGGTGCTCCTAGACCGAATTTCAGGCCGAATACGCCTTTATCCGGAGCCAATGCAACCCCGGTGAACGCAGGAGCTCCAAGGCCGGCAGCCACAAAGCCGGTTAACCTGGTAAATATGGGAGGCAACAACAACAATGCTGGTCCGAGTCGGCAAGGTGGATACCCCGGAAATGATTACAAGGAGGCTCATCAAAGTTATGTGGTTTTTGTGACCGAGCCAACTGACAAGAAAAGTCAGCTGCGAAGGGCGAAGGAGGTGAATGCAGTCACACCAGCAGTCCCAAAATACCTGAACTGGTCCGAGCAGGAGATCACTTGGAGCAGGGCTGATAATCCCAGGGTTATGCCAAGCCCAGGAAACTATGCACTGGTGGTGGATCCGACTTTGGTTGGACCCAAGATTAATGTGAGATTCAGTCGAGTCTTGATTGACAATGGCAGTGCTATAAACATCATGTATCGGGACACAATGGTCAAGTTGGGTTATTCGCCGAATCAGTTGCAGCAGAGCAGTTGTACCTTCCATGGTATAGTACCCGGGGTGTCTTGTTCCCCAATGGGTAAGATCTGGGTAGATGTGCTGTTTGGTACCAAGGACAATCACCGACTTGAGAGTCTCGAATTCGAGGTGGTAGACTTGGAGAGCCCATACCATGCTCTGCTCGGCAGGCCGCATTAGCCAAGTTCATGATATCCACTCATGTGGCCTACCTCAAGATGAAGATGCCTGGCCCGAATGGTATCATCACCGTTGCGGGAGATTACAAGAAGGCCATACAGTGTGCCACGGTCGGTTCCACCTTAGCCGAGTCGTTGGTGATCCAAGCTGAGAAGAGCAAGATGCATGAAGTAGTGGCGATGGCGAAGTCAGCTCAGCTCGGCGTGCTGGCTATGACCAATCCGGATGCAGGTGCAACATTTGAGGTGCCCAAGGAGACAAAGAAGATCCCCATTGACCCGGAGAATCCGGAGCGCATGGCCATCATTGGTGCCGGTTGGGCGAGAAATAGGAAAGCGCGCTCTGTCACTTCCTCCGTGAGAATCGGGATATCTTTGCATGGTCGGCTAAGGACCTGCCTGGTGTTCCGAGGGAGTTGGCAGAGCACTCTTTATTTGTCAGGCCGGATGTGAACCGGTGAGGCAACCGACTCGGCGTCTTTCAGACGATCGAAGAAAAGTGGTGCTTGATGAGCTGGCTAAGCTACTTGCAGCCGGATTCATTATGGAGGTGTTGCATCCAGACTGGATATCCAATCCGGTTCTGGTAGAGAAGAAGAAGGACGAACCAGCGGTGGTCAAGGTGTGGCGCATGTGCATCGACTTCACCAACCTAAACAAGGCGTGCCCGAAGGATCCTTTCCTTTACCTCGGATTGATCAAGTGATCGATTCTACTGCTGGGTGTGAGTTGTTGTCTTTTATTGATGCGTACTCTGGTTTTCACCAGATACCACTGAACCCAAAGATCAAATAAAGACTGCTTTTATTACCCCGTATGGGGCGTATTGCTATCGTGTCATGTGTTTCGGTTTGAGAAATGCCGGTGCAACTTATCAGAGATGTATGCAGAAATGCTTACACTCAAATGGGCAAAAATGTGCAGGTGTATGTCGATGATATCGTCATCAAAACTAAAGAAAAACGCACTCTCCTCGAGGATCTCGAGGAAACATTTGTGAACTTGAGAAAATATCGGTTAAAATTGAATCCGGATAAATGCACCTTTGGTGTCCCGGCTGGAAAGTTGCTCGGTTTCCTTGTATCGAGCCGAGGTATTGAGGTGAATCCGGCTAAGATCCGAGCCATAGAAAAATGAAATTGCCTAAATGTCTAAAAGATGTACAAAATTCACCGGGTGTCTAGCCTCGTTGAGTCGGTTTGTGAGTCGGCTAGGAGAAAAAGCCTTGCCCTTGTATCAGTTGATGAAAAAGAGCACCGGGTTCACGTGGACCCCGCAGGCAGACTCGGCTTTCAATGAATTAAAAAAGATGTTGTCCACTGCACCAATTTTGGCATCACCTTTGCCGAATGAGCCAATGCTACTTTACATTGCGGCCACTAACCGGGTCGTAAGTGTGGTGATAGTGGTAGAGCGAGAAGAGAGGGTAAATCCGTGCAGAGACCGGTGTACTATTTAAGCGAGGTGATCTCAACCTCAAAGCAAATTATCCTCACTACCAGAAGATGACATATGGTGTATACCTGGCGGCCAAGAAGTTGAAACATTACTTCCAGGAGCACCCGATCACCGTAGTATGCGAAGCTCCAATCTCGGAGATCATTGGGTGCAAAGATGCGACTGGCCGAGTTGCCAAATGGGCAATAGAAGTGTCTCCTTACACCCCGCATTATGAGAGAAGAGATGCTATCAAGTCTCAGGCTTTACCGGATTTCCTTTGTGACTGGGCCGAGATGCAGTATGAGCCACCCAAGCCGGATTACAATTACTGGAAGTTGCACTTTGATGGCTCCAAAACCAAAATCGGACTAGGTGCTGGGATAGTACTCACATCACCGAAGCAAGATCAGTTGCGATATGTGTTGCAGATTCATTTCTCAGCATCAAACAATGTGGCCGAATATGAGGCACTGATCCATGGGCTTAATGTGGCTAAGGACATCGGCATCCGCCGGATAGAATGTTTTGGTGATTCAGATTTAGTGGTGCAGCAGTCTTCTGGAAATTGGGATGCCTTGATGCCAATATGGCACTATATCGGTTTCATGTCCAGAAAATTTCAGGATTTTTTGAAGGCTGCGAGTACAAGCACATACCTCGGCTGGCGAACGAAGTTGCTGATATCCTGTCAAAGCTCGGGTCGTCTAGGGATGCAATCCCACCCGGAATATCCTTGAATCACCTAAGGTGTAGCGTACCTGCACTTAGAAAATGGCAAGGTACCTGTGTATAGTGCAAACCCCTGGATCGTTTCATTTGCACACACAGTTTAAGATGAATATCACAACATTGTATCAATTATTGCATGAATGATCCAGACTTGGAAAAATAAATGGTTCGATACACCTTTGCATAGCTTATAGCTAGCTTAAAACAATAAAGCAGCGGAAATAAATCTTCAATGAGTCTCCATTCTTCATGATGCGCCACAGGCGAACACATGTTGGTTGCAGACTCGAAATCTTAACGAAAACTCACTCGTCATCAGAACAATCTGCAACAAATAAAAATTTGCAACAGAGTGGGTCAGATACCATTAAAAATGGATCTGGCAAGTGACACTATGTGGACACTTAATGGAATAACTCTAGTAGCCTATATGCATATTTGGCTGGTGGAGTTTCAAAGCTATTTTGCATAAAGCCAATTTTTCCTATCTCTTTATAAAACACTTTTCTTTTGTCAAAACAGGTATGGCATGAAAACCACCCTCTTGTCTACCTTTAATTCAATCTTCAATATTTTAACTTAAGAAATTGGAATGTCGGGAGCCTCCGTTGTCGTCCTTGATCAGCTGCTCAAATTGTCCGTAACCGGGGACACGGCTAAGTACTTAGATTTAACTCTCGAGAGGTTGTGCACTTTCACCACGAGACCCAACAAACCCAAACTATCCTCAAGCACTCAATTTGTGCTAAGGAAAAGGAGAGAGTTGAGACGAGACCATTGGGAAACAGTCCCCTGTTCCTCTGGCAGACCCATACAGACATTCATCCGCTAAGACCTGCCGGAATCAGGTTCCTATAACTTAGTCAAGGCAGAGCCATAATACCAAGTGGCTGCACTGGAAGCTTCTTCACTTAGACAAAACATTGGTCCCTTTAATACCCTGGGTGGCAACCACGAGTGACCATCCCTTAGAGGTCACCCCTAAGAGATGACACTCAACCTTTCCATCATCTTTTCATAACCAAGTCCACCCAGGGGATAAATTAATTAGTAGAATTAAGCTTTAAAGAAAGCACATTTGCATAGCATCAAATATTCTACTAAGTTATCAAAGGTTCTAGACACAACTAGTGTAAAGGTATGGTGGGTTGAGCATATAGCAATAATACTATCCAACACATGCATATAAAAAATACACTAAGTAATGCATATAAAAATACTTAGGAAATTTATGGGGGTGTGCCACTTGCCTTGGCAACAGGGAGTGTAGTAGTAGCAGTTGCAACCACTTTCGTCTCTCTCCGGAATTTCTAACAAGTCAAACAAACCACAAATAAACATACAATCATAAATGCAACACTTAGAAAAATTATGATGTGCATGCGATGCAGGATGATACAAAGAAATGTGGTATGAAAGACAAGCAAAACAAAATAAGGGAGAGACAACAAAATAACATTATCCCATTCAACTAAGGCAAGGTCAAGATAGAGTAAAATAAATTTGATAAAACCACCACTTGAAGGTTGTAAAGCTACTCTAAGTCTTCACAAGTTTGGTCTTCAAATAATCTTCAACTCCTTTGCAGCTTCATTGATCTTCAAATAGCACTCTATGAACTTAGTCTTAAACACCAAGGTCTTGGCCTTTGTCCAAAGTGAGACAAAAATAGAGAGGAGATAGAAAGAAAAGAAGTAGTTGGTCTTCTAAAATTCTTCTCTTTGCTTCCTTGTAGTTTTACTTGATGTGTTGACTTCATTGCACATTTGTGGACTTGTTGATTCTGAAGACTTGATGATGTTGGCAGCTGGTTGATCTTGAATATAACTTAGCCACCATGTAGTTTAAGGGAAGGAGGAAGAAAGGAAAGAAAGACTTAGAAAAAGGTAGGATGGTTGGTCTTCATGAATTTCCTCTTGATTTCTTCTAAGTACTTTCTTCTTGGAGATGCTTCTGGAGTCTTGTTTTCTTGCTATGTCCTTCTTTGTTTCCACTAATTTCTAACTTAGTGGTTTTGACTAGAGAGGTCAAGAGATCTACCCTGCATCCTAAAAATTTCTAAGGAGGAAGTCATGTGAAAAGTATAAAATAATACTAAGGGTTTAATTATGCATGCCATGCTTATGTAAATGCTCTAAGGAAATGCAAGCAAACAAGATGGTCCAAAATAACTAAGGACCAAAGAGGTCAAACAATAAGTCAAAATAATTTCTAAGTAAAAGTTCATAAAATAAGGTGTTGGTATTTTCTAAGGAAAAAGACTTTTAAAACAATAGTTGATAAAATTTCTAAGGACAAACACTTGTCAAAAATAACACTTAGGAAAATATTCTAAAACCACTAAGTTTTCAAGATGCTAAATTTTTCTAAGGAAAAGATTTAACACTTTTAAGATGTTGATTTCTAAGGAAATAATGTTGTCAAAATAATTATCAAATATTTTCTAAGGAAGGGAAATACTTTGTTGGGTGAGGTGAAATATTCCTAAGTTATTCTGCATCTAACATGTTCATAATTACTTAGCTAAATTTTCTATTCGAAAATAATGTGGAGAGAAATTTTAATATAATTTACTTAAAATAACTCCTAAAAGCAATAAAAACAAAATACATGCAAAAACATAGAAAAACACTTCTACAAAAATACTAGAGCAATTCTACGGCCATAACTTAGACAACAAAACTAATGCAAAAGAGTTTGCTCAAAAATCAATTTTTATAATTAAGTTATAGCCAAAATATCAATTAAACCACTTTTTAAAATTGTCTAAATTAAATTCGTCGAAACCTCAAACTAAGCATATAGAAAGTTTCTACACATTATAAGCTTTCCAAAAATATAAATTTCATAAATTTTGGATAAACGAGTAAAAATTAATAATGAATCTAATTTGCAGGGACCAATTCGTGATACGCAGGGGCTAAACGGTGCAGAAAACTGGAAAAGATCCTCGCGCTGAAGTCCCTGGCGACGTGGCGTCTTCTGATTCGTGCGGATCTTCTCGCGGGCAGAAGTGGGCGCGGGCGGACGGATTACGCGGGACTTCGTGTGCAGATGTCGACGTGGCGTCTTCCGATTCGCCGATACCTCTTCGCGTAAGCGATCTAACGTTAGCCGTCCGATGAAGATCTAACGGTCAAGATCTGAATGACCTAAATCGAGCGGCGCTGTCGGCCGGAGCTGCTCCGGTGGCCGAGAAAATGCGGCGGCGCCATGGTCGGCGTGGGCACATGCGACAGAGGGAAGGGGTTCGGGATGCGCGAGTCGTACCACGGGGTGCAGGAGATCGCGGCGAAGACGAAGGCGTGGTCGCAGACGGCGGGGAAGCGTCGGGTGGTTGACAATGTCTCGCCAGTGCGGCGGCGAGCTTCGGTCGAGCACGGACACGGCGATCTGGGGCAAAACAAACCACGGGAAAATTCATACGGGTGTGCACGGACATCACAAAGAAGATGGGGCAGGGGAGAGAGCTCGAGGTGGTCGAGGCTCACCGGAAAACGAAGATATCGCCGGCGGCAATGGCGGACAACGGCAGAGCAATACGGGCAGCCTTGCGGCGATGGAGCTAGGGTTTGTGGGGGCTTTTGGTGCGGCGGACGTGGGGGTTTATATGGGGCAGGAGTTCGTGCAAAACACGCAGCAAATCTCAACGAATTTGGTCCGGATTAGGCTAGGGTTTCGGTGTCCTTTTCATGCACGGGAAGATGAAGATGATGATGCCATCCATGACGTCATGGGCGGGGCCCGCATGGCGGTGAGAGAAAGGGGAGAGGGACCGGGGTTGGGCTGCTGGGCTGCTACTTGCTGCGCTGAGCGGTAGTTAGTTAGGTTGGCTTGGCCCAGATAGCCAGGGTTCGCATTTTTTTTGTTCAAACTCTCTTTTCCTTTTCTTTTCCGAAAATTTTCTAAAATCCATAACTTTTAAAATATGAATCCTTTTGGATTCAAACCAAAACCTATAGTTTTGTAAAATCAAACACTTGATTTTGGAACTCTCAAAACACATTTTCCAAAACATTTTATAAACAAACTTTTTGAAAAGTGTTTCAATGGAATTTTGGGCTTTATAATGTCATTTTAAAAACTAGAGGGTTTTTATAAATTCCTTTTGAACTTATACTTTAAACCAAGCAGAATATGAGTAATATAATTAATATCACTCAATAAAATAATTTTGTATAAAACTCAATAGTTTAAAAAGGGTTTGATAAATCGAAATGATTTCAGAACTCATTTTAAAAATCCAAATAACTATTTTCTTTCAAAAGTAAAACTATAAAACTTGAAAATAGAGAATAGGTAAGTAATAGAATACTTCTCAATACCTATAAACTATTTACAACCAAACACACTTTTTCAAACAGAAATCATTTTGATTTCCAAATTAGGTTTTTAACAAATAATATGACACTTGATGTCAAAATTTAAAATAGGTTTTCGAACAAACAATTGTGACTTAAGTAGATCTTAAATACCACAAGATAAACATTTACAATTATTTATATTGCAACAGATTCAATCAATTTCACAAGCAACTTTATCAGAACAAAACATTCATACTAAACAGAAGAAAACTTGGAGCATTCTTTGCTCTACCAATATATTTTCTTAAATATGTTTTCAAGTGGAAATTTATTTCCCACTTTTGAACAACCAAAAGAAAACAATGCTATATGATGATGAATGTATGCATGAATTTTCTTTTCAAAGCAAAATACATAATAGTTTTAAAAAGTTTTAAATTTTTCTGATTTTTCAACTTTTTGAAAACTAGGGATGTTACATAAGGATCCCTTCAATTAAGCCTTCGCCTGATTCTGAGTCAATTTTTATCCCAAAGCAAGAATCTGAAGCTGTTCCTATGAATGTTGATGTCGGGTACATTTGGGAAGACCCGGGGACTGCATGGCGAGACTCGGGGACTGCGCACCGAGACTCGGGGAATGCTAACCAAATCTTAGGGAAGAGGAGAAGAGAGGAAGATGGTGCTAACCGAATCTTAGGGAATGGACAGAGCCTGATAGAAGAAATAATGGCAGCCGAACCAGTGGAAATAGATGAGCACTTATTCCCTTTGCATCCAGTACCGGAGTGGGCTAAAGAAATCATGAAGTTCATGTCGGAGGGGAGTTTGCCGAATGATGAAACCGAAGCTAGGCGAGTGCATAGGAGGTCCAGGGTTACACCATCATCAACAAGGAGTTATACAAAAGGAGTGCAACCGTGGTGCTACAGCGTTGCGTGGAGCCAGCCGAGGGCAAGGAGATGCTCCTGGAGATACATCAAGGAGAATGTGGGCATCATTGCAGTACAAGAGCCCTGGTGGCTAAGGTATTCCGGCATGGGTTTTATTGGCCCACTGCTCAGGCAGATGCAGAGGACATAGTCCGGAAATGTGAAGGATGCCAAAGGTTTGCCAAGCAGACACACCTACCCGCATCGGCGCTCAAAACAATTCCTATCACTTGGCCATTTGCTGTGTGGTGTTTGGATATGGTGGGAGAATTCAAGCCGGCTAGAGGTAACATGACACATATGCTGGCGATGGTGGATAAGTTCACCAAGTGGATAGAGGTGAAACCAATCCGGAAAGTGGATGGTCATTCGGCGGTAACTTTCCTGAAAGAAATCATTTTGAGATACGGTTACCCCCATAGCATCATCTCGGATAATGGCACGAACTTTGCTGTGGGGAGTTCGCCCGATTCTACATGGATAAGGGGATCCGGTTAGACATAGCCTCAGTGGCACACCCAGAGTCCAATGGACAGATGGAAAGATCAAATGCTTTGGTATTAGCCGGGATAAAAGCTCGGTTAACGGAACCTCTGGTAAAGACTCTGGGGTGTTGGATAGATGAGATACCATCAGTACTATGGGGTCTAAGGACCACGCCGAATCGGTCAACTGGCTATACGCCATTTTTTCTGGTCTATGGGGCAGAAGCAGTGCTACCCACAGACATAGAATATGATGCACCAAGGGTGACAATGTATACCGAAACCGAGGCAAAAGAGGCCCGGGAAGATGCAGTGGATCTGCTAGAGGAAGCAAGAGAATTGGCCCTATCTCGGACAGCAGTATACCAGCAGAGTCTCCGACGTTATCATAGTCGGAAAATCAGCCCTCGAGTGTTTCATGAGGGAGATCTAGTTCTAAGGCTGGTGCAGCGCAGCAAAGGCCGACACAAGTTATCACCTACATGGGAGGGACCATTCATTATGAGCAAGGCTATGCACAATGACTCGTACTACCTTGTAGACGCACAGGAACCAAGGAAGGATGGCCTGGATAGACCCGGAGAAGAAACCAAACGACCCTGGAATGTAGCTCTGCTTCGACCCTTTTACTCTTAAGGGGCGCAATGTATGTATCTCAGTTTATCATAAATGAAATTTCGGCAATCCGAGTCTGGACTCGGGGACTGCCTCCCTTATGCATATGTTTTTTATTACTGTTTTGTCCATACCGTTTATGTGTCAGATTGCTTTGAACCTCGTCCCAAAATTCAAGTAATGTATGCTGTGTTGTTGATCTCGTGACTCGACTGACAAACACCAAAATGGTAGTCAAGAGCAGAGGTTGGGGAATATGGGAAACATGAAAATGGACTCGGGGACTCGGTCCAAAACCGATTCGGCACATGTCGTTTACTAACCCCTGCTATTTCTTTCTTTTGTTTATGTTAGATGATTCTAAACCACAACTCGCATGCTTCAAGTATTGTATGCTATGATTCATATCTTGTGACTCGACTGTCAACACCTAAAAGGTAGACAAGAGCAAGATTCGGCAAAAATAGTGAACAAGAAAACAGACTCGGGGACTCGGTTTAAGATGATCCAACATAAACCTAGTCCGGATCACATTAAGCAAAATAAAAGTAGTCTCGGAAGAACTTAAATTGTATATTACATCTGCTCCCGGCATACCGGGGATTTAATGTTTTTCATTAAGATAATTCAGGAAGAAGGAGCCATGGTTGCAGGAGACTCGGTTGCAGGGATGAACTCGGATGATGGAGGAACCTCGGTTGAAAGAGGACCCTCACTTGCAGGAATGACCTTGGACGGAGAGCTTGAAGGCTTGGCAGACTCGGAAGCATCCGGATCAACTGAAGTCTTGGCGGTCTTGACTAAAGCTTGTTCGGCAGTCTCAGCCGAGTCAGTGGCTGGCATCTTGGAAGTCTTGGCTGGAGATTGTTCGGCAGTCTTGGCCGAGTCGGAAGCTGGCACTTTGGTGGACTTGATACGAGGTTGTTCGGCAGAGTTAGCCGAATCACCAGACTCGCCCTCAGACTCGGCGTATTCGTCAAGGGAGGCATCGTCCGATTCCTCTTCTTCAGATTCTTCCCCATCCGAGTAGACCGGAGCGTCCAGATCAAGATGCTTTGTTTTGCAAATTCGGCCATAAAGTTGGCAGCTTCTTCGCGGATCTTGATCCGGTTCGGATCTGAAGCCCATGAAGAACCCTCGCGAAGTGAGCGCACTTTGCGAGATCAATCAGCTCATACCAAGACATGATAAATAGCAAAGCTGCGTCAGCACCAGCGCGGGCGGACGAAGATCTCCACTGCTTTAACCGGGTCTTCGCCTGATCCAGGTCTTTGATTAGCTCGTCCGCAGACCGGACTTGCCGGCTTCAGGAAACAAGACTCGGTGAGCTTTGAGACTTGCATTGAACAGATCAATGTGGGACTCCTTCAAAGGAGCAATCCGAGCTTTAAGTGCAGTAATGTGATCTTCGATATCCCACGTCTCTGGTAGGGGAGCTCCAGCTAACTTAGCTCTCTCAGCTCGGGCATCTCTCACAGCTTTGGCGGCTTGAAGCCGGATGCTGGTAAACTCTCCTACATTCAGATAAGCTAACACCGAATTAAACGAGAGGGAACACGAAATTATGTGTCGGATAAGAGCAGAGGAGGAAGAGGAGATTCGGCAAACTTACGATCCATGTCTTCATTGAGGCTAGCAAGATCAGCCAGCCATTTCGCGCTGACCGCCTTGTGAGCAGCCAGATCATCTTTCGCCGCTTTAGCTTCGGCTTCAGCGTCTGCAACGACCGTTTGGATTTTCTTGTCCAATTCGGCCCGCTTCGCAAGCCCGGCTTTGAAAGCATCTCGCTCCTTCTGGATCGAATCTTTCTCACTTGCAGCGAATCCCGGTCTTTCTTGAGCTTGGCCTTCACTTTTCCAACCCGGTCAAGCTCCCGCTGGAGCCGAGTCACTTCTGACTTTTCCTCCGATAAAGCGCGCTTGTGCTCCTGATCTTTCTTTTTCATCTCCTCACCTTGCGCCTCGAAGGAAGTTTGGAGGGCCTGGTGTTGCAGGACTAGCTGCTTAAAGATCCGGCTGCGAGCAGTCGTGGTTTCCTGAAAGAAAAAGGTTAATGGCGTAAAAAGAGTCTCGGGGACTGGCACCCGAGACTATTAAAAACTAGCAAGATGGAGCCAAAACGAATCTCGGGGACTGGAGGCCCGAGATTGATATAAAAAAAGTTGACCGACTCAATTGGAAAAGAGACTCGGGGACTGGGAGTCCCACGATTTTTTAGAGATTCAAGCCGAATGACTTTCTTACTCGAGGAGTATCAGTCGTTCGACCCGAATCTCGGGGACTGGGAATAGTACAGATTGATCATGATGAAATAAAAGCAGGATTCGGCAAAGTTACCTCGAAGACCCGGTTAGCTTCACGACCGAGGCCTGCACAGAGTGTAGAGATTGAAACATCCGGCTAGGGCCAGCCGGATGTGGCGACGCTGAAGTAGAGGAGCCTTCGGCAAGGTCCGCAGTATTCCAAGCTTTAACGAATTGCTCTGCGGAGCCGAGGTTGTCGCCGCTCGGAGTGCGGAGATTCGGCAGAACCTGGCCACTAAGTCGGGCGCGAGTGATCGCCTCAGAGAGTTGATCATGCACCCGAGTCGCTGATGGAGTGGCGGAAACCTGTTGCTAGCAACCACCTGCTTATCCGAGGTGGTTGGAGTCGTGCCAGAGGCGGCTTGAGTCGGCTTAGGTAGAGGCGATGCGCCCGGGGTCTTGGCGGATCTGGCTGCCTCGTTGGTTCTGGGCTTGTTGTGGTGGTTTAAGTACTTCCTGTTGCTGCTTCTGCTGCTTCTCGAAGTTTGTTGCTGCTGCTTTTTCTTCTTCTGCTGCTCTTGATTCAGCAGCTTGAGCCTTGGGGGTAGGGCGAGGATCCGGCTTAGGCAAAGACTTAGCCGAAGTCTTAGTTTTTCCTTCTCCAACTCCTTCAGAGGGCTGGCCAAGTTGAATCTCGGGTAGGAGCCGAGATTTCCTCGTTCTCCAGGTCAATAACCGACTCTGGAATGAGAGTCGGCGGAGGAGTCTTGGCAGTTGTGGCACGCGGGAGAGGTGACAGCCCTTTCAGGAGACTGGTCTCCATGGCCGTATCCAGTGGAGGAATGGGAGAAAGAATGGATGAATGAGTTTGCTCGGTGACGACGACGTCACTGCATAGAGCAAAGTAAACAGTTAACTCGGATAATAGAGGAAGAAAGCAAATGAAGTTAAGTTGGCATTACCCCTTGGTGGTAGGCATGGGCTTGAGCCGATTCGGCTTGAAGGCAGCTTTCTTCATTCTCTTGGCTTGAGGGGCATCTGATCCGGACGCGTCATCGCGTTTCCGAGATGTCCCTTGAGCATCCTGTTTGGCTGGAACACAAGGTGGTGACCATGAAATCGGAATAGCATCAATGGGATCTAGGATCCAGCAATCATCATCTTCATCGTCGGAAATGTTGTAAATAGTCGATTGCTTACCCTTGCGGATGGGCTTGGCGCACGGAATCGGCAAATAATCGTCCGTATCCGCATCCTCTTCGCCCTCGCGCAGCGGGCTGCGATCCGGTCCCCACACTTTGGTGGAGAGATCTCCATCTTCGGTGATTTGGCGGTCGAACAGCTGCAGTAGAGTCAAGGCAAATCTGGATTAGTCCGATGGTATTTTGATGAAGTATGGATTAATTCGGAGAATGGTGAACTAACCTGTGGTGGAAGTGCATCTCGGTGGAACGGCTCCACGCCCCACCGCCACTTGTCCGACATCTCGGTGTAGGCAATGGCGTTTACCCGTCTCTTGACGGAAGCTCTGGTGAGGTCATGTTTGCTGATCCGGGTAGGATCTAGCAGACCACTCATGTGGCAAATCTTGTGCTACGTTGTTGAAGAGGACTGACCGGCGACAGACGAAGGCCGGAGGAGATCGTCCGAGAGCAGGCCCTTCTCCAGAAAATCCTCCAGAGTTTGATGTATGATTTGAAGCTCCGCAAGAGTGTCAGCCGGATCATATCTGAAGTTTAATTCGGCTGTGGGGGGCTCGATCCTGAACTCGGGCAAGTTGAGAGCATCATGGCCTTCAACGCTCTTCACGTAGAAGAAGGACCTTTGCCATTTCTTGCAAGTATCCAGGCCAGTGATCCGGGGAAAGATGGAGCCCGTCCTCGGAGTAATGCTAGCCGAACCACAAGCGGTCATCACTTTCGGGTCACTGCCCGGGATAGTCTGTTTACGGAGGTGGAAGTACTTCGCCCAGGTTTGGACAGTCGGCCAGAGACCGAGATATCCCTCGGTAAAGGAGGTAAAAGCCGACAGGGAGACAAAGGCGTTAGCCGGAAGGTGGTGAGGCTGCAGGCCAAAGAAGTCTAGGAAAGCCGGAAGAAGTCACTCGCCGGGAGTCCGAATCCGCGCTCGAAGTGCGCTAGAAATACAACGCGTTCACCCGGTTGGGTGACCGGTTCGAGTTCCTTCCCCGGTTTTCGGCATATAACTTCAGGTGTTATACGCCGGGTGCTCAGCAGCCATTCCAGGTCATCATTTGTAACATCGGAACCCTCCCAACTGCCGGGGGGCAGCTTCGGCATATCCGAATCAGTCCTGCAAGAAAAAGGAGATAGCCGAGTTAGGAGATTCGGAATGTCTAAGTCCAGAAGAAATCGGATAATGGTGTAACCGAATCGGTAGAAGTTATCCCGGTTTGAATTACCTAGTTGTTTCGGAAAAGTAACTCAGATGGTAACTACAAACAAGTTTTCATGTGAATCTAGGGTTCCGCAAGATCTACCGCGGTGGTAAAATAGAAACTAAATCCTAACTCAATAGCATGGCGGAACTGCCCAAGCGGTTGCAAGTGAAACTAGGGCAATCTAGTGCAAAACCTGGAAATATCGGGGAAATGCACTAAGGCTTGGCAATGGATTCGTTTGCTAGTGAATCTAAAAAAGTGGGCACAAGTTCATGGCGGAAGATGAACTCGCTCGAGGGAAGCATGGCCGGGGATGAAGAACTTACGGTTTAGTACGGCGAGGAAGAGGCCTGGTGAAGAAACGGCGGCGCAGGGCGCGGTGCGCGGCTTGGTGTGAGGTCTCCGGCGTTGTCGACGTCTCCGGCGCGGCAAGATCGCAAGGGCGAGGTCGCAGCGGCGGCAATGGCGCAGATGGAGTTTTCAGAGTGGAGAGTGCGGGGAGGAAGAAGAGAAACCCTCTGCACCCCTATTTATAGCCGCTCGCAGGTAACTGGCGCACTACCGCACGGTTTTCGGGGCGTGGCCGGATCAAGTGTGGCCTGAAACTCTGTGGTCGCAATTGTGGCCGTGCATTTAAGCATGAGGAGGGTTACGGAATTGGAAGCGGTCGCGCTGGATCGGGTGCGCCGGTCAACGAAGAAACCGAGGAGGCGTGGTCATTTAGTCAAATGCACTCAAGTACCTGGTGGATCCGGATAATGTGCTGTCAGTGGCATGTCAAATCAAAGACCCGGATTACGGGCTTTGCGCAGAGATTCCCTGCCAAGTGTCCCGGGAAATCCTGAGAAAAGTTTGTGTAATATGAGATTCGGTTAATGGCATTAGTTTTTAACCTGCTACGGCCCTTCAGCCAAGGCTGTAGGACCGCACCAGCTTCGGGGACTACTGTCGGGGGGCTGCCCCCGGGTAGGGCAAAGAGGTGGTATTAAGAGCTGTAAAGAGTGGGCCGGATCAAGGTCAAGCCGGATCTCTTGGGCCGGATCCCTTGGACCGGATCACTTGGGAAAGTCAGTTGGCTCTCAATCATGCTAAAGTACAGGGAGAGACGAAGGGGATCCGCAAAGTCTTGCCGGATCAGAGGAAGGAATACCGGCTTAACTTAGCCGGGTTGATCAGGAAGGATCCGGCATAAGGCAATGTCGGATAATGCACAAAGGCCAAGTAATGTCAGTAAGTTCACGGGTCCTGCAGGCCTCCTGCCCGAGGCTCAGAAGACAGCCAGGTCGAGCCACGGGTTTTCCGGGTCGCTAGGCCCTAGGCGCTGACTCGGCTAATTCGGGAAAGGGCAGTGGCCTAGGCTCCGGGGGCTACGCTGGCTTAAGCTCAAAGAGGAAAAGATAGACCTGCCGTTGGACTGACAATGAGCTGGACTGAGTGACAGAGCCAGAGCTTGTCCTGTTCCTCTTGTCCATGCCATTATCATCTCCGGCCAGGGGTAGAATGGTAATCCGGTTAGTGTATAAATAGACCAGCACATCCTCCAGGGCAAAAGAGGATGAAGAAGAAGCCTCATTTCCCCCCTAGCTCCATCTTCTTCATAGAGCTCTCACCATTGTTGTTTCATACAGCTCAAGGAGCACTTTGTACTTGTCATCATTGAGATATAAAGAGAGTAGGCTAGTGCTGCAGTAGGGGTGTTACCTCCACAAGAGGGCCCCGAAGCAGGGTACATCTTGGTGTGTTTTGGTTGTTCTTGGTTTTGCTCGTTCTTGCGTGTTCTTCGTGGTTCTTCATGCGTGCTTCTTGAGCACGCACACCCTCCCCGGATCCCCCAACGTCCTAGCGAGCCCCCAACTTAAGCCATCCCATGGCATCTGCCGTGACACCACCACGACACTTTCACTCAATGAGAGCTCAATCATGTGGAGAGCGGAGGCATTGAGCTGCTTTTCGGCAAACTCTCTTCTTGTCACATTGCTTGGATCCGCGACCTTGTATCCATCTTCAATGATCCTCCAAAGCTCGATAGAGGCACTATTGATATGAGATTTCATTGAGCGTTGCCAACTAGCAAAAGCTAATGCATTAAGCTTAGGTGGAGGACCAATGGGGTTTATGCGGGTGGTGATAGGTGGGTCGATAGGGTACCATCCCGGAACAGCATGGAACTCTTCCTTCCCATCTACATGCTTGATAGGAGGTGGAGGAGGTGGTTTAGATCCGGAGGTGGTTTCCACCTCCTTTTTATTTTTCTCTTTAACCTCCTCGGAATCACCCACATTGGAGTTAGAGACACCCTCTAGTGGGATATCTTCCGAAATCTTGCCTTTTGTAAATTTCATGAACATGTCACGAAACTCATCAAATTTAGCACTCATGGACGATGTCAATGTTGTTTCCAACACTTTGATATCGGCCATGGATGCCGCGGTGGCTTTGGCCTTTTCATGGCTTCATTAGCCGTGGCAAGATCGGTCTCATCCTCACTTAGTGTCATACTTCTCTTAGGCGGTTAAACCCAAAACAAGAGAGCCTAGGCTCTGATACCAATTGAAAGGATCGGTATGACACCTAGAGGGGGGGGGTGAATAGGTGCTACTCCAAATTTTAGTCTTTTTCAAATTAGGCTTGACACAAAAAGGTAAATTCTCTAGATATGCAACTACGGTGAATTTACCTATATGACAAGCTAACAACTAAGCATGATATAAGTAAGACGATAAACAAGGATAGAGGTAACCGAAGTCAAAGCACGCGGAGACACGGATGTATTCCCGAGTTCCTCCTTTTTAGGGGAGTACGTCTCGTTGGAGAGGTGTGAACCAACACACTGGTTCAACGGCCACAAAGGCCTCACCTCTTCTCCGGTGAACCGCACCACAAAGGATTGGTTCACTTCAACTATCGGAAACCTTCAAGGCGGAGTCCGGAGCCTTTACAACAATGATTTGGGGCACAACACACAATGGATTGGGGGCTCCCAAACAGCTACAATCTGTCACAAAGACAATCAAGTGAGTACAATAGGGGGCTAGGTTTTCCTAGTTGAAACCCTAGCAATGGTCCCTCAAGTGAATGAGGGGGAAATGGAAAACGGCTTGGTGAAGATGTAGATCGGGGCCTTCTCCTTCAATCCTCCAAAGATCAACGAGTTTGGGTGGAGCGATTGGGAGATCTAGTGATTCTTGAGCTTGCAATAATGGTGTCTTCAATTCTGGGCGAGCTACTTGGCTGGAGGTAGATGGAGGGGTATTTATACCCTCCCAGAAAATCTGACCGTTGCCCTCTTATCCGCACAGAATCACTTAGGCCGGAAGTTCCGGCCCGGCCAGCCAGAACTTCCGGGCAAACCTCCGGGCAAACCTCCGGCCGATCACAGAACACTTTTCCTTCAAAAATTTGTCGGCCGGAACTTCCGCCCCTTGGGCCGGAACTTCCGGCCCAACCCGGAACTTCCGGCCAGGGCAAAATTCCTGCATTTCCATAAGAATATGTCTTCTTTGTTTGTGTACTTTGGACCTGTCACAAGCTTAACATACAGTTAAAAAGTGCTTGTGTTGTCATAATCACCAAAATAAGATTATGGGCAAGTATGACCTTTCAGGAGGCCAAGGGGTGGAGGGACTTGGGGAAGGGGCCAAGCCCTTCCCCTTTGGGCCGGCCGGCCAAGTAAGGGAGGGAGGAGTCCCTCCCCTTCCCCAACTCGGATTGGGAGGAGGAGTAGGACTCCTCCCTCCCAAACTTGCCTTTCCCAACAAGGAAAGGGGGAGGAGACCCTACCCCACTCAAACTCGGGTTGGAGGGGAATGCCCTCCCACCCGCCTCCTGCCTTGTGGGGCCCGCCCTGGCCGCTGCCCGCTGTGGGGCCGCCTAGCCGCCGCCCTAGCCACCGGGGAAGGGGAGTGCCCCCCAACTCGGACTCGGCCCTCTCCCACACCATGTGGGGTGCGGCTGCCTTGTGGGCCCCATGGGGCCCACAAGGCAGCCCCCTTTTATTGGGCTCCAAATAAAAATCATTTATTTATATTTTTCCAATATAATTAATTAAATAATTAATTAATTGTTTTGTCTAATTAATTCCTAAATAAATATTTCCTTTTGCAGAAAATTCCCGGAATTAATTACTTATCATATAACTCATATTTATATGAACCGGGATACCTAGTATCCGCCGACAAAACTATCGGAACAATATTTCCTTCTTTATAAGCACTCAGATTAAATCCGCTGATGATAGAAACCATTCCTATCATCCCGGGACATTAGATGTCCGCATTCTCTCTAACTTATAATTCACCGGAACAAGTCCCAGTGACATCGGAGCTACTCCGACACAATCTCATTCCCACTAAAACTATATCTTTACTCTCAATCAAAGATTGACCTACAGCTTAAGTGTGTGACCCGATAGGTTCAACAAACACAACGTATTGTTCGGGAGCTTACCGAACAATAACCAGCAGTGGGTTAGGCATTCGTACTGGCACCCTTGTGTCTGTGAGTGATCGACATAACATGTGCGTTACTCATTACGCTTAATCTCCTTACGTACACGATACCAATGATATCTCGAGATTGAGACAATGTGCTCTAGTGTGATCAAACCCTTCGATCATAACACATATAATTCTCGTACCAATATCATTCTCTTTTCTCATTTCGTATATATGTTGTCCCGTGATAAATCACGCTTGTGTCTGGCCAGACGATTGGGTGACAACATAAATACTTGAGATGGCCTAGAGGATGTATCTCTCCATCGCCTGGAGGAGTAAGTGCCATTCTTGAACGATCTCTGTTCCAATACATTATTCTAGTTCAAGCCCAAAAGCCACCTTTATGGTCCCATGTTAATGCAAGACGTTTGGTTGAAATCAAAACTCGAGTGTCGAATAAGCGGTCACAAGATATTCTCATAGCATAGGAATATAGCTAACAATAACTAAATAGATGATCATTGCTATCTTCATCGTTGACGATTTGTCTCATAGCAAGATCATACGGTGGGTCGATTTAGTGCTATTATCATTCCGATAATCCACTCCTATAGTTGTTTGACTTATACAAAGTCCATGATCAGGAAAACACGATCATCGAACAACAAGATATGCTAGTCTTAGAGACAAGACCAGGAACTCTTTTTCCGTTCATATCTCTAGACGTGTATCGGAAGTTTTCCTCTTACATACGTTGTATTTGCTATACAAATACCCAATACAGTTATAGCATAAAGATATAAACATTAATAATAAACATGGAGATAAATAATAAACTTAATTATTATTGTCTCTAGGGCATATCTCCAATAAAAGCATCCGCGACACCACTGTCATCGAGAACAATGTGACACGTCGGTGCGAGGGAATAGATGAGGCAGAGAGTCATTATGTTAGCTTGACCGTCCGTACAACCTCTCACGTGTCTAAGTCGGGCCCACCTGTCGGAGGCGTTGTCCGGGCGTTATCCGGCATCCCTGAATCCGTCCCCAAGTTTGGTCCCGCTCGAGGGTGCCGGACAGAAAACGTGTCAGGTTGGACATAGTTTTTTCGTGTCGAGCACCCAATAGATTTTTTTGGGTGATTTGAGGATGAGGGTGAAAATGCCGTCACACTGCAAGAAAACAAAGGAAATTAAAGCAAACCGAAGAGGATTCCACATCCGTTACGACTCCGGCGGATACCAAAACCCAGACACCAATCTATCTACCGACTGTTCAAAAAAAATCTATCTACCGCCGACGAGACGGATGAACAACAGAACGCTTACGAGTGGCAGCAGAGAGTCTGGAGCGCGCACGTCCGGTACTGTACACGGGCGGGCAAAGCGGCGTCCGGGACGAACGCCAGCCATCCAATCGCATCCGATCTGGCCTCCTCCTTGACCTGACCGCTCAAGGTTCGTTCTCTCTCTCTCCTAGTCGGAAATCAAATCAAATTAAATTGAATCAAATTACTTTTGTAACTCGTATCGGCCCCGATTTGCTGCCTGCCCTAGGAGTCCGTCCTAGTACTAGTTCCGGCCGTGTGGCCTCTCCCTGTCGCTTGTTTCCCACTTCTCCCACCCCCCTCCCAACCCAAACCCATCTCGCAGCTCCTCCGCCCCCTCCACTGGACACGACCGCAAACCCTAGGCGCCGCCGCCCTCCGAGGCCCCCCAAGGTACGCCCCTCCCACGCCGTCGCGCCCTCGCCACCGCTCATCGCGCCGCTCGGTGCTCCGGGCCAGGTTTTTTTATTTATCGTCCGGCGATTTATTTTTCTGTACTCGCGATTGGATCAGGGGTAGTAGACGAGGAGGAGGAGAGATCGGAAGGCAAGCGGATTTATGTCCCAGCGAGGGGACAGCAGGGGCGAGGGGCACGGCGCGAGGAGACCCGGCCGCTCTAGCAGCTTCGGCGGCCACCGCGGAGGCGGAGTCGGCGGCGCGGCCAAGGGCGCCGGGGGACCCTCCGGCGGCCAGCCTCCCTCTCATCAACCGAAGGTACCTGGACTTACTACCCCCCCCCCCCCCCCCCCCCCCCCCCCCCCCCCCCCCCCCCCCCCCCCCCTCTCTTCGTTTGTTATTATCCTGCCCGCGTGATTCGATCCTGCACTAGTCGATACGTACAAAGGGGCTAGGGTTTCTGATGGATCTCGATTGCAGCTTCAGGAAGCTGGCAATGGCCACGGCGGCCACCAGAGGTGGTGAACCAGCGGACACACCGGCTTCCAGCCCGCCCCAGCGCCCGGGCCCCTGCAGACGCCGCCGCGCCCTCCGCGCCCCAGAATGCGCCCGTGCACGTTCCCGCTGCCGCCGCGCCACGGCCGCAGCATCATGGTGATTCCCACGCCCCCATCCTGCTCCCTGGCATGCATTAAGGTTGCAGCGAAGCAAAATTGGGATCTGATATGTTTTTTTGTTGTTGTCTGAATCGGCAGACTCACCCGCAGTTCAAGCATCACCCCAGGTGCCGCCTGCCGGCGAGAATCCAACGTATATACCCATTCCGAAAACATCCCTCGTGCTGCCCCAAGGGCACCATCATCAAAGACATCCAATGCACCTGCTCCTCAGGGAGCACCAAAAGGTTTGCTTCACTTTTCCTCTTGCGCTTTACTAATCGTAAGTAACGACTAATGGGTAGGCACTGTGATCACCATCCGTGGTGGTGGTGTTGGTGTTGGATGCCTTTTCTAGGTCATCGTTTGGATAGTGGGCATGCATGTTGGTAACATTCTGCTGCTTTCTTCTTTTCAGGGGAATCATCAAAGGGATTTAACTTGCAGTTCGGTAGTATTAACATGAACGCAAATGGTCTCCCGGTATGTTGTGTTCCCTCTCTTACAGTTTGCATCTCTTAACTCAATTTTCTTAAGTTCCGTCTTATTTTCTTGACTTATCTTTCTAATAATTTCCATAAACGTTTGTGTAGCAATTTCCTGCTAGGACAAGCTCAGCTCCTCCAAATTTGGATGAGCAGAAACGTAATCAGGTATCTTCCCCTTCCCCTGCACAAAAAATTCTTGTTCTATGCTAGCTATATGCCAAGCTGTTTGTTAGATGCCATTGTTTATTGGACGTACCAGTAACAGGCTGCGAACAACTTTTTATTGTTCCGGTGAATTAACCAACTTCTGGAACCTTTAACAAGTGATTTATTTTGCTTATGTTTTTTTTAAATATTGTGTTGCTAGTCATTTATAGATTCAATGCTTGAATTGAATGTATTATAACACTACCTTTCCATTATGTTCAGGTTCTTCCAGAGGGACTTAAGGTTGCACCTTCTATGCCTATACCACCAGCCCTAAAACAGGCGCACCCCCCGCCACAGCAGCAGCACCCCCCACCACAGCAGCAGCACCCCCAACCACAGCAGCAGAATCCCCCGCCACAGCAGCAGCATCCTCCGCAACAGCAGCCGCTGCAGCATCCCCCTCCACAGCAGCAGCCGCATCCCCCTCCGCAGCAGCAACCCCTGCAGCAGCAGCAAACAAGAAAGGATGCTCTTGGTCCGAGTCAGCCAAATGCTGTGAACACTCATGTTCCAGCCCAAGCGAAGAGAGATATGCATGTTTCTCCATCTGTCCCGAATGTTGCACCACCGAGGCCCACTGTTCAAACTATACCTGGGATGCCCATGTCCTCTCTGCATTATCACCATCAACAACCACAAGTCCCCTTACAGTTTGGTGGTCATAATCAGGGCGTTGTGCCTAGCTCAATGCAGATGTCTATGGGCTTGCCTGGTGGCAATGCGTCCCAGGTTCAGCAGCATATGTACGTCCAAAATATGCAGCAACATCAAATGCATCAGCAAATGCTGCATCAAGGACAAACTATGATGTTCCCATCAGTTGGTGGACATCAACTCCCTCCTCAGTTGGGCAATGTTAGTTTGAACATGGCTCAACAGTATCCACAGCAACACCAGAATAAGCTTGCTGGTCCTCGGAAGAGTGCTATCAAGATTATTGATCCACATACCGGCAGTGAAGTGAAGCTTGGGCGGTCTTCATCTAATGTAGGATCACAGCCACCACAGCCCCAGCAAGTCAGTGGCTATGCAACTCAACCTATGGTCTACTATCCTCCTTCACAGCAGAACTCGTATAACCAGCCGGGTATGTATTACTCCAGCACCACCGGTGTCGGCCAGGTTCCTACTGGATCACAGCCTCGGTTTAGTTATTCTACCACCCAAGCCGGGCAGTCGATTCCTTTCGCCAACCCATCTATGCCAAATATTGCTTCTGCCAGTCACAAGGACAACACAGCCAGTCCTGCAGTATCTGTTCAGCCCCAAATCACAGGTAAACCACATGTTGGTTTGCACATGGAGAAACCTGTTGCTCCAGTCAAGATAAGTATACCACCAGGTAAATCTGATGCACCTAAGTTAAAGGTGGCTGAGCATGTGCCGCATCAACAGAAGGATATTCCAGGTAAATCTGATGCACCTAAGTTAAAGGTGGCTGAGCATGTGATGCCGCATCAACAGAAGGATATTTCTGGGACCATTGGTTCAAATAAACTAGTTAGTGAGAAGGAGAGTACAGCACCGTCAGTCACAGAGAAGCATTCCGAGGATAGTAAAGCGCCAGCTGTCACAGAGCAGCATCCCACCGTGGTAACTCAACCCTTACCGATTCAAGCCACGAAGCTAGAAACTGATGCTGTGACGTGTCCTGCTACAAATTCACCCTCAATTTTGTCGGGGGTCGATGGAAAGAATATTGAAGCCATTCAAAGAACTGATTCACTTAAGGATAGCAAGAAAAATGCGACTAGAAAGGATGCAAAGAATGTGCAACAACAGCCACAGGTACATTATTTTGCCCTTTTCTCTTTTCTAACACTGTTCTTGCTGTTTGGCACATGTTTTCTTTGCTTAACGTGCTTGAATATTGCCTTCATCCAGTCTGCTTCGTCTGCTGAAGAGTTCAAGGGGCAAACTTCTGTGAAGGTTGCAGATGAGGGTGTTGGTCACATGGAAGTAAAGAGCTTCGTCACAAGTAAAGAGTTGGATTTAACCAGCACAGCCTCAGGCTTAACAACTGCAACATCTGAAAGTGGTGTTTTTCCAGTTCTTGGTAACACATCAGTAAATGGTATGCACTCTATTTGTTTTTAAATTAACGTAAGAATCGTTCCATATGGGCTTCTGTGTTTTCCTAACATGTTTGCATTGCCAGCTGCCAATGTTCCCGTCGGAGATATCAGCTCTGTGAAATCATCCTCTGTGATTACTGCAGAGCCCCAAGCAGTAGAAAGCCTAGGTGTCACAGCTGCTGAATCTAAAGAGAGTGAAATAACTCAACAAATCTCACCAGAAGCTAGTGATGACAAAATTTTGTCTGATTCTGCTGGAAACGAATCACACAAGTGTACGCTGGACATGGCTGAACAGGCATCATTGGTAATTCCGAAGCCCGGCAATGCAGATGCAGCATCTTGTGTAACTGACCCACAAGAGCTACCAAAAGAGCCCGCACCATCTATACTAGAAGAACACAGTCTAGTGAATAGATCACAGAAGGACACAGAAACGTCATCAGCTTTTGTGGATGGCAATGATGTCTCTGAGGCCAGTTCTGTAACTTCATCAGAGTCTACCATCCGAAGTGCCAATGATAAAGATAACATCAGTATTCAGGAAACAGCTGCTTCCAGTATTAGTGCTGGCATGTTACCTGAGAATCATTCAGTTGCATCTCAGGAGGAAGGGATACATGCAGATGGATTGAAGGATCAAGCAAGTGCTGCACCAACAGGTTCTGCACGACCCTTATCAAGGGAAAAACCAACAGCGGAGCTTACTCGAACAAAGTCGGCAGCTGGAAAAAAGAAAAAACGGAAGGAAATGCTTTCGAAAGCTGATGCGGCTGGGACTTCAGATCTTTATAATGCATACAAGGGACCAGAAGAACAATTAGAAGGTACTACCACAGCAGAGGGTGCTGATAGATCTTCAATAGTTGACGGAACACATGTGCTGCCTGAGGAATCAGAAAGAGATGGCAATATGTGCGAGGATGATGGAAAGAAAAAGGTTGAGCCTGATGATGATTGGGAAGATGCAGCAGACATATCAACTCCAAAGCTACAAAGTGCAGGCGCTGGAGACCAGGCTAGTGCAGGGCAAGTTTCAGATTCAGATACAAATGAAGCTAACGGTCTAAAAAAATATTCTCGTGATTTTCTGCTAACTTTTGCACATCAGTATTCTGGTCTTCCTGTTGGCATCCGGATGGATACTGCTACTAGTGCTCTTTTCAAGGATTTGGTAGGTAAGTCCTATGTAATTGACCGGGACCCTCACCCAAATCCTGGAAATAGACCAACATCTCGCGGTGATCGCCGTGGTGTTCCAATGGATGATGATAAGTGGACAACAAAATCAGGTGTTCCTTTCAGTCCTGGTCGTGATGCCCACATGGACTTGACAAATGGTCCAGCAACAAGTTACCGTGGTGGCCCCCCAGGAGGCAATCATGGTGTTTCGAGGAATCAACGTGGTGTACTTCTTGTAGGACCAATGCAATCCATTGCACCTCAAGTAAATCGCAGTGGCTCTGATTCAGATAGATGGCAGCAAAGGGGTCTGATCCCATCTCCTGTTACACCGATGCAAATAATGCACAAAGCAGAGAAAAAGTACGTAGTTGGCAAAGTTTCTGATGAGGAGCAGGCAAAGCAGAGGCAGCTGAAATCAATTCTTAATAAACTAACCCCACAGAACTTTGATAAGCTGTTTGAACAAGTCAAAGAGGTGAACATCGACAATGTGTCAACTCTTACTGGGGTCATTTCACAGATATTTGACAAAGCTTTGATGGAACCAACTTTCTGTGAAATGTATGCTAACTTCTGTTCCCATCTGGCTGGTGCACTGCCAGACTTTAGTGAGGACAACGAGAAAATTACATTCAAGAGATTGCTGTTGAACAAATGCCAAGAGGAGTTTGAGAGGGGAGAAAGAGAAGAAGCTGAAGCAGAGAAAACAGAGGAGGAAGGTGAGGTTAAGCAAACCAAAGAGGAAAGGGAAGAAAAGAGAGTTAAAGCTCGAAGGCGCATGCTAGGAAACATTAGGTTGATTGGAGAATTGTACAAAAAGAGGATGTTGACGGAGCGCATCATGCATGAATGCATTAAAAAACTGATTGGAAATTATGAGAAGCCGGACGAGGAGAATATTGAAGCACTATGCAAATTGATGAGTACAATTGGAGAGATGATAGATCATCCAAAGGCTAAGGAACATATGGATGCATATTTTAATGGAATGCGCTACTTGTCAACTAGTCAGCTCATATCTTCCCGTGTTAGATTCCTGCTGAGAGATTCAATCGATCTCAGGAGGAACAGATGGCAGCAAAGGCGTAAAGTGGATGGCCCCAAGAAGATTGACGAGGTTCACAGGGATGCAGCTCAGGAAAAACATGCTCAGTCAAGTAGGTTAGCTCGTGGTCCAGTCATTAATTCTGCTCCAAGAAGAGGGGGCCCACCTATGGATTATGGCTCTCGTGGCTCGGCAGCACAATCCCCAGGTCCTCAGCAAAGAGGCCGTGGATTTGGTAATCAGGATATCCGGTTTGAGCAGGAAAGGCATCAATTTGACAATAGAACTGTTCCCCTTCCCCAGCGTTCTGTCAAGGACGAAGCTATCACTCTTGGACCTCAAGGTGGCCTGGCTAGGGGTATGTCTCTAAGGGGACAGCCACCGGTATCAAATGCTGAACCTCCTAGTGCTCTTGACCATCGCAGGATGGTAACCAGTCCTAACGGGCATAACGCAGTGGCTTCGACCGCAAGAGAGGACACTAGCTCGAGAATTCCAGACCGAATCTCTGGGAGGATAGCTCCTGCTACACAATCTGCTGGTTCTTCACAGAGACCTGCCAGCCAGGACGGGCCCTCGGTAAAGAAATCATACTCTGAGGAGGATCTGAGAGAGAAATCTATTGCAACCATCCGGGAATATTATAGGTAATACATTTCAACCTCTGTAAGTGTTCATACAGCATATTTCTTCAATAGGCACCAGGCTTTAACCTCTACTGCACATTTGACCCTTTAAAGGTGATCCCTGTTAGGTTTAGTATATTATATATACTTTGAACAACTACATAATAATGTGCTACTATAAGAAGCTGCTAATATTTGGGTTTCTGCTATTGTGAGACTAGACCATTAAAGGCTATCCCTTATTACTATCTTATATTTATAACTTCCTCTGTTCATGATTACAAGACGTTTTAGCTAGTGTACATGTTGTCTAGATATATATTGCAATGAGTGAACATGCACACTAAAATCTGTCTAGATACATGTAGATACATATGAATGTGGTAAAAAGCTAAAACATCTTATATTAAAAACGGAGGGAGTATATTTTATTTACACAAATACTACCTTTGTTACACAATGTAAGCCTTTTTTAGCAAACTAGTTTAGCTTCTTAAAAAGGCTTACCTTTTGGAAATTTGGAAGTTTATTTGCCTCAAAATGTCCATTAATGAGGTTGTGGTGGCAATCCATTGTCAAGTGTCCAAATTCAAACACCTTAGAAACATTAAAGATTAAATATACATATCCTACGAGGCGACTAAAAATGGAGGGCATATTACTAATTCCTATTAATATTTCTCTGATATTTGTAAGTACCTCTTTTCTATGAATCCCGTGTAATTGTTAGGATCTTGTTTGTTCACTCTTTTTTTTGTTGATTATTTCATTCTTAATTGCTTAACTTTCAGGTTCTCTCGCTCTGTGTTATCATAAAATGTATGAAGCTCCACGAGTTTCTGTTATGTCGTGTGCTGACATGTGACTTGTTTTTGCAGTGCAAAAGATGAAAAGGAGGTTGCATTGTGTATTGAAGAATTGAATGCTCCGAGCTTCTATCCTTCTGTGGTATCACTTTGGGTAAATGACTCCTTTGAGAGAAAAGACGTGGAGAGAGAGTTGTTGGCAAAGCTCTTTGTTGGCCTTTTCAATGGTGGATATAATTTATTTCTCAAGGATCAACTCATTGAGGGGTAAGTGATTTGCTTCTTTCTCCTCTCATTGTCCATTCCTATTCACTAGTGTATGTGCTGACTACAAGAAAATGTTCAGGCTCTCGTCTGTTCTTTCTTCATTGGAAGACGCCCTAAGTGATTCTCCAAAGGCCTCGGAGTATCTTGGGCGACTCTTTGCCAGGTTTGTCCTTGAAAACATATTGCTTTTGCAAGACGTAGGTAGATTGATCGAAGAAGGCGGAGAGGAACCTGGACACCTTGTACGGGAAGGCATCGCAGGTGATGTCCTTGGGGCAGTTCTCGAGTTCATCAAGAGAGAAAAGGGGGATTCGTTCTTGAACGAGGCCAAAACCGGCTCCAATCTCAAGTTGGAGGATTTCAGACCACAGCATCTCAAGAGATCAAAGCTGGATGCCTTCATGCAGGCATAAAGGAGAATTTTTACTAGGTAAGTCGTCATAATAAGGTCTTGGAATAACATGCCAGTTAACTTCTGTTCTCATTCGCATACATTAATGAATTTGCTGGTGTCAAATTACGAAGGTCTGACCTAGTCTCTTTGATCAACAGCTTAACAACTCATGGGTGTTGTCGCCAAGCCAAGGAGTCCAATGTCTTTGCACCCAGCCGCCTTTTTGATCGAACAACTGCAAATACCGCCATCAGATGCTTTGCCCCTACCTGCTACACAACCATTGTATTCTACTGTGAAGATGATGTATTACATTCTGTTCAGGCTTGTTACTGGTTGTAATTCATTGTTGCGGATGAGCACAGCTGGGTGCCATTTCGTGTTGGCTCCTGATGAGGAATATTTTTGTGATCACAGAGGGTAGAGGTCAGCTAACCACTATTTTGTCGGGAGTAGGAGAAATAGTAGGTTCGACTTGATGCATCCCGTTGCTTCTGACCGATATTCTTTTGTGATCAGACTAAATAGTCAGATAACTTGGCGACATTTTCCTCATGGCCAGACTGTCAATCTTGTTTATATTACTTGTAAGTCGTTGGATTTATGTCCCTTGGTTCCTGGTGTATTTGCTGGTTCCCTATATCATCTGTTGGCGTGTCTATTGTCATCTCCAAAGCTTAAATATGTCTTTGGATATTTCTTTCACTTAACCACAACTTTTTGGTTGTTGTTCGGACATGACGATGTCAAGCTGGACTACAATCTTGAATTTGCTGGCCAGATCTGACGGGCTAAACGACTCAGATGAAAATTCAACATTTCCGGTTAGAAAATTGAGCACTAACTAGGAAACATGTCCGTGCGTTGCAACGGGAGAGAAAAATCTATATCACACATACCCCTGCGTTGCAACGGAGGAAAAATCAGCTCGAGGACAAAAACTATATATCCCTCTCGCTGAAGTCCGAAGATTTGTGCACAAACATATTAATATGGGGCAAAACCTTTGAAAATTTGAAATAATTACATGACTTTCATGTTTCGCTTTTTATCTTGAAGTTGTGCCGGATCAAGAGAAGAAGATTTTTTTCCCATAAAAAAAGAGAGAAGAAGATATGTTTGGGAATAATTGTAATTGAGACAATAGGTCTACAACTAAACAGTGGGCATGAGTTTTAGGTTGGTCAAAAGAGTGAAGCTAACACTACCAAATCTTCCACAGTTATCTTCTTGAACTGAGCGGCAAGCACTAATAAGAGTAGTAGAAATAAAGTGTGTAGTTGTTTTCCGTGCTCTTTACTGTTTGGTCTGAATTCAGCTTGCCCTTCTGCATCTTTTTCCAGTGAAAGATCTAAGGTTCTAAAGACAAACAATTTAAAGACAAACAATTTAGGATGTATTTTTTCTCGAAGACGCATCAGTCTGCAACATACTGGAGCTGAGCAAAATGTCATTTCAGATATTATGTGTAATTAATCCTCACACATATGATGAAACTATCATGAGAACCCTATGGAAGCCACTCTCCATCTACATTGGAGTATTCAATTAACATCTACAATCTGGTATAACTAAATCATTTAAGTAATCAATTCCGCAATATTTGATAATAACCCCCATGACAAGCAAGTGACACGTTCTCAAGTCTGAACTGACATTTGCAGCAATTTGCATAGCTGAAAGAGACTGAAACAACATGTTTCTTCCCTTAGTTCTTTAACCACGGCTACACTCATGTTGTTGGACCTTCTCCTTCATCCATATAACATGTGGCGATCAGAAAAAATAATTTGTGTAAAGTTCATTAGCTGCATTGCTCATTGACAGATCTATATATGCTACTTTGCTGGGTTATAACATGACTGCCGCATGTTACAATCAAACGCGATCACACGTTAAAGGATAGCTAGCAAACCTGATCGAATACGACCAGAAAAAGGAATACTACGTCAGTATAAATCAAAGCACATCTCGACACTAAGAACAAACGACGACGCCACGACATGATAAACTTGCCGCCCTTTAAGCTTCAAAAAAAAAATGATAAACTTGCCGCCGCGGAGGCAACCTCCGTGATTAAGCTGACCCAACGGCCTCGCGTTGACGCCGGCGACCCGCCATCGACCTGCTCCGTTAACTGACCCGGACGCAACGTCCTCTCCCCGAGACCCCGACGACCAGAAGCTCCACCTGCTTCGTTCACTGCCGCGGACACAATGTCCTCTCCCCAAGACCCCGGCGACCTGCTCTACGCAACGTCCTCGCGCCAACGCCGGCGACCCACCATCGGCGCGCTCGACCTGTGCGGCAGCTCGATTTAAAAAGCGTCGAGGACAGTTCATACTTTACCCCGGCAGATGAATTCAGACTACATGCTACTGCATGTCAATTCGGTTTTGTGCTCCAGGTCCAGGATCAAGCTGCGTGCCGATGTCAACAGATGTGGTCCGGCTGCGCCTCCCGCTGGACTTACGGTGAGGAGCCCCATCAGTCCCTCATGCTGGCTGTACCTTTCCGCGAATTTCCAACCGCAGCAAGCGTTCGCCGGCCATATGCGCGTGTACTGCTCGCAATGCAGGCCTCATCTGTCGTGGGTTGTCTAAGGTTCAGCGGACATAGCGTCAACGTCCACTACATCGAGGTCCACATCTGTTTCATGGCGTGTGTTTCGTAGTACTCGACCACCTCGTCGTCGAGCGCGACATCTTGGGCATGAGTCTTCGGCAGGCGGCCAAGACCGTGTCGCGGGCGTGGGTCGGCACCGAGGTTGGAGAGCCACCGATGCGAACACCGGGTCGTCCGGCCAGACAATGAAGGAGGGGAAATCGCACGGCCGGCCTGCCGGAGGTTAGGGACGGGATGGAGAGCTGATCTGGACGCGCGGCTCCTGCCAGATATAGGAGATGAGCTGGCCGTCTCGATCCGCTGCAGCGGCCCCGCGCCTCCTCCAGCGCGTCTGCAGGCACCCAGCGAGGTTCGGTAGCAGGTATTCCACCACGAGCTTCATCTAGATCGGATACTCGACGTCAACGAAGAAATCTTCTGGCCTACAACCTCGTCGACTTTGCTGCTCTGTCGCGGTCGCCGCCATGGTTTTTGCTTGATTTCGAGTCCAGTTCCGAAGCTGACTTCGATCGATGATTGGATCGATTTGATCCAGGGCAATCGGTGATCCTATATTTAAAGACCTAGAATTGTTCTAATCTTGGCTGATTTGAGTACGATACGGTTGCGTGTTCAGCTCTGGCTCTTGACTTGGCCGGCCTATGCCGAGCGATCGATCGGGAAACAAAATCACAGGACGTACGAAGCAACAGAACGGACAAAAATCGAACCGGAACATGACTATGGGTGGCAGTGGTGAGTAATTTGTGCGAACTTTAGGGGTAGTTTCAACGACGTACGAGAAGAAGCCTTAATGCTTTTATTATTAGGTATAGATTTTTTGAATGTTTCTCTTTCGCTCATTTCTTCTTACATGGGCTACGGTCTTAATGGAATTGTTCAATCCACTACGACTTGGAAACCAAGATTTCTTGAGGACTTCCGTTTGTTAGTTCATAGAAGTAAGACTGATCACCTTTTCATCCAGAGCTTCACTGAAAATCTTTGAGATGTAGCCAAACACTTGTGCTTCCTTGTAAATATGTCGATACTTTTTAACTCTTTTAATATACTCCCTCCATTTCTTGATGTAAGGTGTATAATTTAAAAAAAAACATAATATAGGTGTATTTGCTATAAATGGACAATTTGACCCATAAGAAAATGAGACCTAGTCTCAAAAGAGGGATTTAATAGACTGTACTCATATTGTGCCTATTATGAACACATCTGTTGCTATTTTTTTCAGAAAAAATTTAGTCCACTGTAAAATTTCATGTCTTGATATTGGTGTATTACACCCTACATTCAGGAGTGGAGGGGGATGAAAGCAGTAGGGGTTTTACAGTAATTTAGATGCGTCGAAAAAATAATATATGAGCTACGTCCAATTTTTTGGTTGAGAAATCCAGATCTATTACACAACAACTAGAAGGAAATTGCGCGCTTTGCCGCGCCCAGAGAGCCCAACATGATTTTATTTGAAGACGCACTGCCAACATATGGTAAAATCAAGTTAATGAACAGCTCACCATATATAATTTAAATGAAAGTTGATATTACATGGCAAGATGGACAGACCCTGATAACATATGACGCTCTAACTTGGAAGTTACAACCTTCAGAAAAGCTTACTACAGTTGTGGTACTTTCTTTTGCGGGAATTTTACCTGAAGTTACATTCTCTGCTTAAGTATCTGAAACAATCCCAAAGTATAATTGGAAATAATGCCTTTTTTTTTGCACTTTTTCCGTAGCTAGTTGCTGGTGTTTTTCTTAAGCTTGCTAGATGCCAAGAACCTGGAACATAGAACATCACGTCATTTCAGAAGTCAGATAATATTTCCATATCCTGATAGTCAATCGGATCCCTGAACAGAACCAAGTATGCTAAAACAACTGTGGAACTATAAATAGTCATATCAAGTAACTACTTCTCCTAAGTCCCTAATTCACTTTGATGGTCAGATAGCAATTTCTGGATACCAGTATATCTTAAGTGCCTCTCAACAAGCAATAAGATGCAGCAAGAATAATCCCATGAGGCAATTCATCTTGATCTTCACCCAGCTAACAAATCAACATGAGACTTCACAGCTGAATTTTCAAAATGACCATTATTGTTTAGACAGCTGCAATATAATTCTAGGAACCGCGGACAAGCTTCCCTCTGTTTATGCTCCATCCTGCCTTTTCGAGGATATGGAATTAAGTTTCCTGCACCATGGAATATATTGATGCACATTAGTGTCTGGAAGAACTTGACCATAATTGATAACTTGATCTCAAGGCAAAATTACGAAAGCATCTTGAGCAGCTAAAGAGGAGACTGTGATCAGGAGAAACCTACTTGTACTAATCCCTGTGAGTCTGTAGCTACCGACTACAAAACATTGCAGCTAATAACATGATTTTGGGGCATTCGTCTTTCTCAAGGCTCCAACCATATTCAAGTTAAGAGAACTTATACACTACTGTACTAAAGACCGTGGTTTTCCTCGATGGACAGCCCTTCGCTTCCTGTCAGCCTATCGCCGGTCGCCACATACGTTGGGTCCATCGATGTGGCTTCTCTTTATTGGCTTCTGTTTCTGGGCCCGCTATGCAGGCTTCTTTCTTTGGTTTGTTTTTCTTTGTTCTCTTTGCCCTTTCCGGTCATCAGCCCGTTCAGTGCTCGGTATCCGCTTCTATTTCTTTTTTCTCTGCTCGTGGGTTTGGCCGGTCGTGCCGGTGATCGCCTGTGTTCGCATGTGTTTTGGGTACTGCTTCTTTCCGGTCTCCTCGGTTGTTACCGGTTGTTTTTTTCTGGTGCTTCTCCCTTTTTTCCATCTTGTTTGCTTTGGGTGTTTCGGTTGAGTTGCTTGGCTGTTATTCTCCGATGACGTGCGTGTTGTTTCTCCACTCATTTTACATGCCACGTACTGTTAGGTTTATTTCTTGGTTTTCTTGCATTCCACGTATAACTCTCTTCTCTGTTTCCTGCTTTCTTCTGTTTCTTGTTCGTCGTTCCTGCATTACATTGCTTCTTGTTCGTCGTTCCATTGGATTCGATTTTTGTTTGTCTCAGGTTGTTCTCCTTGTTGTTGCCTCTCATGGATCCTCCAACTGGTTCTCCCTCTGCCGATGTCGCTTCTTCTTCTCGACGTCGTAGTATCCGCCTTGGCAAGCGGCCGGTCATCTCGTTCGAAGGTTTTTGTTATTCTTCTTGTGATCTAGGGTTTACGGTGTTTTGGCTCTTTTCTAATTTCGTTTTTCTCCTGCAGGAAGGATTCCTTCTACATGTCGTTCGGATGTTGCTGTTGCTTCTCTTGGGTTCTCATCATCTTCTCCTGGTGTGTCTTTTGGTTGTGAGATCTGTTTGTTTTTCGTGTTCGTCGTCTATTTATTTCCCTGTGCAGGCTTCTTCATGGTTCACCCTAAACCCGTTGTGTCTGTTGGTGTTGAGACTGCTACAGTCTTATGTTTTCTTTCGGTTTCTAATCATATTATTATTATTGGTTGCTTGTTTTATGGTGTTTGTTATTTTTACGTTCTTCGTCCCAGACGGATGTGGTAGCCTCGACCAGGAACCACCGGTCAGGTGGAGCGCTTGTGGTCGTGGTGGGAAGACGAGCTGCGGGTGTTTGGAGAAGCATGCATCCTGTGGTGTGCTCCGGCAGCTTCACCTGGTATGATCCGTTCTCCATCCTCATCACTTAGTACAGTCCTAGCACCGCTGTTTCCGTGGCCACAGGCTAATCTGGGTGATGCAAATTTCATGCATGTTGATTCATGGTGTGGTTGCTATTGCTGCAGATGGGCACGAGCGTCTCTGAGCTACTGTCTCAAGACAGAGCTAATCCATATCAGTTCTTCTTGCGCCTTTAAAGCTACCAGAGAGAGATGTGACTGGATGTGAGGGTGCACTGTTGACCTCGACATGGGCCATGGCCTCCCATCGGCGTCTACAATCGCAGCGGACAGAACAATTTAAATATTATCATACGACCACTAAACCTTTTCAGACGCAAGGCCTTCCATTTATTTATTATACGATTGGGGTTTAGTTTCGTTTCTATGTCAGTACTACTTGCCTCTAGATTTTAGTCAGATTCTAGCAGGCACTTTGGGTTTAGCAAATTTTATGATATATTATTTTTATTTCTGATTTTTGTTTCTAATTGTAACTTATTAACATTTTCAAGGGATGGGATGGATCAGTCTTGCAATCTCAGGATCTGACAAGGTTAATTCTCTCATATATTTTCAGTAGATCCAGGTACTTACTATTAACCAATTTGTACAATATTTTATCCAAATCTCGGCAATCGTGAGTTGTTTGGAAGGCATGGTGGTATTCCATAATTGTGGATCTAAATGGCACCTAATTTTTTTCCTTCTCTCAAATTTACTTGGCTATATATAAATTTAGCCACACTCTACTGACACATTTATACAAAAAATTAAAGTGGCACCTCTGTTCAAATGAAGCTGAGCTACTATTGTTTGATGATTTTAATACAGCTTGCTAATGTAGGCCATTGCTGTTTTGGAGAAAGAGAACAAATAAAGGACATTTTAATTAAATTATTGTATATGTTGTTCCAAGTGAGATCGACAAGAACATTACACCGCTATTTCAATCCTCATATGATTAACTTCCATTTGTTATCAGTTTTACATTATTCTTTACGTCTTCAAAATATGAATAAACTTTATAAGAATTAAGATATCAATTTCACAAGAACTGAAATGTTACGAATTCTACACACTAGGGAGAAAAATGGCTTCATACCGCTTAGCAATTAAAAAAGTGAATTATTACGATTCATTTTTTTTTTTTGCTGTTCAGAGTAATATGTTTTATTCTGCACATGGACGAAGACAAATTTGGAGACAAAAAGATCTGTCAAAGTTGGGAGAAGGACAAGGAATATGAGAATATATTATAGAGAATTGTTGAAAGAAAATTGTGTATGCACATATGTTCGTTGCAGAAATAATTTGATCGGCCGAGCACGGTTCCATGGAAATTGGTCAGCTCATCCTCTTCCTCTATGGTAACATGCCAACGTGCAAGTGATGTTAGTTAGAGGTAGCTCTTTTTAGAAACAATTAGAGGTTTCTTTCCTGCTACCGTACTACTTGGCTTTTGATGTCCAGGCAATCTACCTAGCTAGGAGAGATCTGCAACCCTAAACCAGTACTCCAAGTGCTTGACAATACTGAACAAAGTGCATAAATTATGGGCAAGCTGGTAAAAACAATTAACTTAAAGCATTTTAAGAACTCCTATTGAAATGAACAAATGATTATATTAGGTACTCCATCAGATAAGGTTGAGAGATCAAATTTCAGTTACTGCAAGAACACCAGTCACATGTAGGCAACTACTGTGGTGAAGTATCATATTCATATTAACCAGCAAAAAGGGATTCATAAAGTAATTTCAGTTGCAAAATTTCTTGAGAAAATCCCTTGCATATGTTCTTATAACTTCCCTATCGGATATCAATTTATAATATGCTTGTTTACTTCAAACTAGAAGCATATTTTATTATTCTGCATAGTATTATTAACAAAGGCAGAAAACCATAACATTGTATTTTTCAAATAGTATACCACAAGTGTATTTGGTGTAATTATGGTAGTTAACTAATACCACAGGTAGAAGGACATGGAGTTACACACCTGTGGGGCTATAACTTCTCCTCAAGAATTTGTTTCTTGGAATTCGGCTTTAATTGAGATTGCAAGCTCTTGTCCAATCAAGTATCCAAGGTACATAAATTAGTGATATGTTCATTGCTCCTGCATGGCCGCAAGGCAGTTTAAAGATCGTGGAAACATTTAATTAGACTACATACAAGAATGAAATATGCATATTTAGTGTTTCTGTAAATAGAAATATCCTTTGGTCATCTTAGGTACTACAATGAACATATTAATACCGACGTCACGAAAAAGAATCATTTAATTAGACTACATACAAGAATGAAATATGCATATTTAGTGTTTCTGTAAATAGAAATATCCTCTGGTCATCTTAGGTACTACAATGAACATATTAATACCGACGTCACGAAAAAGAATGGAACAAGAAGGAGAACGAGATAAAGCATGTGCAACACAATATTAAAGGGACGGTCGAGTTGAAAGAAACAAGAGCTTGGACCTAAGTATTGTTAAGTTGATGTGAACTAAATAATTAAAAGTTTCTGGGTTGGGAACACGATAATCAAGGGATGATGTACATCACTTTTTACATTCAGCATATATATATATAAAAAAAGGACGTACCCAGTGCTGAGAGCTCCCGCACTGTGCGGGGTCTGGGGAAAGGTGTCAGTGGCAAGCCTTACCCTCACGAAGTGCAATGTGAGGAGACCGCGACTCGAACCTGGGACCTCTCGGTCACAGGCGGTGAGGCTCTACCGCTGCACCAGGTCCGCCCTTCATTCAGCATATATATGTAAGCTAATAATACTATGATGCAAAATTTCTTGAGAAAATTCCCTTGCATATGTTCTTACAACTTCCCAGGTGGATATTAATTTATAATATGCTTGTTTGCTTCAAACTAAAAGCATATTTTATTATTGCGCACAGTATAATTAGCAAACGCAGAAAAACCATAACATCGTATTTTTCAAATAGTATACCACAACTGTATTTGGTGTAATTATTTGGTAGTTAACTAATGCCACGGGTAGAAGGACATGGAGTGACACACCTGTGGGGCAATAGCTTCTCCTCAGGAATTTATTTCTTGGGATTCGGCTTCAGTTGAGATTGTAAGTTCTTGTCCAATCGAGTATCCTACACAAATCAGCGACATGTTCATTATTCCTGCGTGATCGCAAGGCAGTTTAAAGATCGTGAAAACATTTAATTAGACTACATACAAGAACGAAATATGTATATTTAGTGTTTCTTTAAATAGAAATATCCTGTGGTCATCTTAGATACTACAATGAACATATTAATTCCGACGTCACGAAAAAGAATGGAACAAGGAGGAAAACGAGATAAAGCAGATGCAACACAATATTACAGGGACGAGTTGAAAGAAACAAGAACTTGGACCTAAGTATTGTTAAGTTGTTGTGAACTAAATAATTAAAAGGGATGATGTGTTTCTGGGTTGGGAATACATGATAATATAGGGGTGATGTACATCACTTTTTACATTCAGCATATATATGTAAGCTAATAATAATACTACGGTGCAAACACTTACCACAGCGAAATTATTTATATTAGATCTATCAATATTGCCACTGTCAAGCATACAAGCAAAATTGAAAATTCTTACTAGACAAATATACTACATGACTTTTCGACAAGCACGGAAGTATGAACAAATTAGATTTTTAACTACTGCCACGACTGGACTCCATGAAAAAATAACATACTTTTACCAAAAACTTATATCAAGTAGAGTATACATGCAATTACCAAGACTTCAATCTTTAGTTACTGCCACGACTAAGTTCCATGGAAACCAACATACTTTTACTGCATTAACTTCTATCAAGTAGAGTATACATACAATTACTACGAAAAAAATTCTCTTATGCACAAAAATATTTACCACAAAAACTGCTTTTATAAGGAACATTATGTTTTATTATTTCAAATCAAATAGTGCAAACGGGCAAAACTTATGCACACTTCCTAGAAATAACTTAGATTTACAATAAATTTAACAACTGCCGCGCCTGTAAATATAATAATTTGCCAACTTTAATTCTTCAGGTACATACAAATGACATCCTCGATTTATTAAATTTAGAACAAACTAACTATTGTAATTCTAGCACATTTAGATACTACTGTTATTATATTCTAGACTGAAAACTTAACTCTAAGTCTCTAACAGTGGGTCGTCCTACTTGCAGCCTAATAGATCATAAGGGGAAGAAACCAATTGGTGTGGATTCTGCGGCCTCACACCTGAAGAAGAAAATTGAAACCATGAAAAACTGGGACTTTGCCCCCCCGGAATGGCTAAAAATAAACGTGGGCGGATGTTACGCTGCTGATGTTAACACAGGTGCCACAGCCCACAGGCATGGTGATTCGAGACAGCCTGAGCTAGACTTTGTGGCGGCCCGAAACACTCTATCAAACTGCAGCAGCGCTGAAGAACCTGGATCCTGTACCGATTATCTTTGAATCAGCCTGTGCTTCAGTAGTAAAACATGTACAGAGTGAAAGTGAGTATTTGTCTCACCTTAGAGGTATCTTCCACCAATTCAGGAGCTGTACGAGTCGTAATCCAAGCTGGTCATGTGTCCTGCATGCGGCAATTAGGTGTTAATTCCAATATTACATCTGGAATGGTGTGTTTCCAGTTCAGGTTAGTAAGACTTTGGCCTTGTAGCCGTGATCTTTCACCTATATGAATGGAACTATTTTAGCCCCCAAAAAAGTTTACGAGGCTGGAAAGCATACCTACTAGGCTGTAGAACATGAGGATGATGACGCCGTGTCGTTTCTGCTGCGTGGGTAGCGGTTCCGCTCCACACCGCGCACGCCATTGTCGCCATTGTACGCGGGCTTGGAGAGCATCGGCGGCCGCGGCTGTGACCCGGGAGGAGGTGGGATAGGAGAGAGCTCGCGAGGGGCGGCATAGTCGGGAGCTGACCGGAGCGAGGGCGGAGAGGAGAATGGTCTAGGGGGGCATGGTCGCCAAGTCCCCAGATCATGTGGCTGCATGAGCAGAGAAAGAGAGCACCGCCGCCCCGAGCAGATCGAAAGAGGAGAGCCGGGAGCTCGGCCATGCTGAGAGCAGATCGACAAAGGGGAGCTGGGCTTGGTGGAGGTGCAGGTGATAGAGTGGAGGACCGGCCGACCGGGAGAGGAGTGAGACGGAGCTGGAAGAGATGGGGGATCAGGAATTTGAGAGAGGGGATATTCTTGATGCTATTTCCTTTTTCTTTTGCTTTGTTCGGCCTAATCAATTACCTGTGCTGAAGTTTGGCTATAAGATGCACTTTATTTCTGGACCTAGGAAGTCTTGTTCTGGGTTAGAAGTCAGTCTCTCAAATTCTACTCCAAGAGTATGTTCATTTGTCCAGGAGTGGCTCTAAGAAAACATTTTGAATATTTGTATAATGGTATGAGACCACAGTCGGCTTGATTTAGATATGATGCCCAAACTAATTTTACTCCAGTGTGGAGAACAAATAATGAATAAAGGCTCATTTCATTCTCTGCATATGTTGCTATATTTAGATGCTTATATCTTTTCCTATGATGATTGGACGACAAAATTTTGCATTAAATATATATAACCTATCTTGGATTGGCTAGAAATGGATGATTACAGAAGTATGGTACATAAAGTAATGATTTATATATTGCATGAACATGATATTCTTAACGTAATTAAAAGCACGGCAGTTGTATGTCGCATTATCTAGATCCACCACTTCAACTATGTAAGAATTGTTGGTGTACCGGGTGTGGTAATAAGAAAATATCACAAATGATAAATGGTAGAAGACTTCAGCTGAAAGAACTGGCACTTACATCTTCAGTCATCATACTTTTACCATCTTTTAATTATGCATACTTATATTTAGATTTTTTTTTTTGTGCAGACCAACTCAATAGTGAGGATCATGTGGCGGTAACAAAAAATGGATTGTAAGTGGACTCCGTGCTCATAAGAGTTCTACAGTAGAAAGGGCCTCAATTTTATATGGTAGGGTCATTATTTTTAAGAGAATGCCATAGGTTATTAAACTGTAATGTTTTTACTCATTACTTCATATTTTCAATCAAATGATATTCTGAATTACTTTGTCTCGCAAATTGTGAACGAATGTATTTCTCACGCAAATCATCTATGATAGTGTATACCTGAGGAATGTATGATTGTACTAAATTCGTCTCAGTGTCAGTTTGAATGTTGGTGAATATAGATTTTCTCAGGATGCTTAATTAAGGCTTCTACCTTCTTTACATGTTGTGTGTCATCTACTTATAGGTAGAAATGCACATCGACAAAGCAGATATGCCATGAAGCTATCAAAATCCTTCTATCATAGTTGCTTGGTAGAAGCCGACGTGTCCATGGTTTTAACAAATGACATGCTATTCTGATAACCATTATGTTGTCTATAGTCAGTTCATATAACAATCGCTATCAGGCCCCCTTACAAGCTACTCCGATCGTAGATTAGTACATCTCCAATCATCCATATCGTGGTTATTACATTGTCCTTTCATTTGCAGCTGTTACACTATCAAAATTTATGACTATATTATACTGCGTATACATATATCAAAGTTCGAAAATATAATCTTAGTTCACCATGCACAAATCAATGAATAGTATGTGTAATGTTATTAATCCATAGAAAATGTGGATTTATACCGACCAAGATCAATTTTCCCATCTTGCTATCCACTCTACCTACCCAAGGTGGATATGCAATTTCCTTTAACTGTTGGGACTACGTATTTTATTCAACGATTGAAGAGAAGGTTGTCCAACACCGTCTAAGATAGTTTGGTCATATAGAACGTAGGCATCATTGCCTACCGGACGGATAAAGCGGGATGGGAATGTTAAGAGGGGTCATGGTAGGCCAAACTTGACATGGAGGAGTCGGTTAAAAGAGACCTAAAGGATTGGAATATCACCAAAGAATTAGCCATGGATAGGGCTGCGTGGAAGTTAGCTATCCATATGCCAGAACCATGACTTGGTTTCGAGATCTAATGGGTTTCAACTCTAGCCTACCCCAACTTGTTTGGGAATAAAAGACTTTGTTGTTGTTGTTGTTGTTGTTGTTGTTGTTGGGACTACGTATTTTATTTTGTCAGCAGTCGAATGACAGGTTATTATATTCTAAGTTGCTATATTACAGAGCATATAAATTTACTTTATGTTGCCATTCTACTGTGCTTTGACTAGATGGGTGTCAATGTGGTTGTAAATATCAGCTAAGCACATACATTGAACAACATATAGCTACGGCTACACCTAATATAATTCAAAAACTTTCATCTCCTTGTTATAAGTACACAATTTAAATAAATTGGTGTCCATACAGCTATAAAGAATAAACATATATTATTAATATCTTAAACCAAATCTAATATTCACTGAATTTCACATCAAAATCCCCCTACGGGCGCGGCGTGCCGCCGCGCCGAGGCCTACTAGTCTAGTTTATCTTCAGCAACCCACATAGAGCTCTGCTTGAGCAAGAGCTCCCCGCTTTCCGCTTTATTCTGCGCTTTCAGCTTCTCCTTCTCCATCTAGCTCTCTAGCTTCTGAGCTCTTTCTTTCATCTGTAAACCATTTCATATAAGTTACTGGAATAATGATTTAAAGATATGTGTGGCAACAACCAAACCAAAGGAAAAAATCGCCTAACACAAGAACGGAAATGCACAAAACTACCTCTAGAAAACCCGAAGAGAACAACGAATCAACCAAAGAAAGAAAAATGTCCCCGCATACACGAAAGGAAGCAAATGCGCTACAAAACAACCTCCTAACAAGAGCACCTACACAGTATGGACACAGATCAACAGAATGGACCCAAAATCATGCACACCCGACACACAGGGGAAAAACATCGAACCCCGACCAGCAAACCAGGAGAAACGACAAAGCCCCAATGCAATCGCCAAAAACACAAATAGACAAACAAAATGCACGCACTGACGCACAGACCGGATCCCTGCCACAATAGGCATGCCACTCATGCCACCATTAATGTGTATAAGACCACCAACATCAACAAGTGAAGAAGCAGCAAGAACTTGACTAAATGCATCCAATTTATTTGTGTAGGTGCCATTTCGTACAGATTCTAGTTTCAGTTTTAACTTTTAACTCCACCTGCATATAGCTTCATGACAAACTGAGCAAGTTTTAACTTAAAACTTGCAACTTATCTGATTGGTATTCTAGATGAGTCCAAATTTGTCTATACTGCATATTTAGCTTATGTAAATAATCATAATGAATCAAAGATCAACAATAAGCAAGAAAGCATCAAAGCAATAAAAAGGGGTATCCTACTATTCCAATTCATTAATTCACAGACTACGAGCTGTTCTCGAGGATCCATTTTGAAACAGTGGCACAGTCTACTGGACGATAAACTTCCTCATTGCACTGCAAAACTGTAAGCAGTAAAAATAATATCACTAATGAGGTTCGGTTAGTTGAGTGTTACAGTACATACTTGAGAATCAAGAGTATTACCGGTCGCTTTTGATAGCCAAAAATGAAATGAAAGTTAAGGACAGTAAATGAGTAGGTATAGGAGGCCATGGAGGTCAGGTAGCCAGGGAAAATCATATATTGTCCGGGACTCTCTACTCAACATCCCAAGTAAACTGCGTGAATAAATTTGCTCGTCCCTATCCGATTCCAACTGATCTCCGTGCTCTGAAATCAATGTTGTCACAAATGTGAAGAAATAAAATCAGACAATTATTTTACTCCTCGGGACCAAAGCACTGTGACAGTCCATGAAAAATGTTACATGATAAACTGAAGAACACGGTAGCACGCAAGGGTTTCCTTTCAGCGAAATCATCAAACACCTAGGGTGCAACAAACCTGTGTGCTCTATCTCACCCGGTGGAGAGGAAGTAAATCCTTACGGGGATGTAGCATGAGAGGGCCTAATGCACCTCCCTGACTCCCTCCTCCTGATGATCCGGGGCCACCTCTGCTGTCGCCTGGATTCAGGCCCAGTTGGGCAAGCTACCGAGGCCAAAGTCGCAGGTGTCATGGGGCACGACGGCAACCCCACGACCAATGAAAAGGGCTAAGTGTGGGAACATAGGTCGGCACGCTCGCCAGAGAGGGGATTGATGCTGGCGGGCTCATCTGGGAACACCTTATCAACCAAAAAAAAAAAATGAGAAGGCAAACATACTTAATCAGGGAACTTATAAATTCTAATCAAGAGACATCTTACATTTACCAAATGCACCTGGAAACAGAGCCATGTAACTATCATCCTGCATAGAAATATAAGGAATACTTCGAGTCAGTTCTGGCCCAATCGAAAAACTGATTTGAATGTTTCTGATGATCATTGTCGTCTGTGCTCAAACAATTGATAGAAGAATACAATAAACAATTTTGCATCACTGAAACGAGATGAATGTAATTCTGAAACTTTATCTATGTAAATGGTTAGGCATAAATCATCATGACAAAAACGATTAAATGATGTACAATAATGAGCTTCAGTTCAGATTACTTGTTCTGCATAAGGTTAATCCTATGGTACAGAAGTTTAACAAATTCACGTCAATAGGAAGAACATAAACATATATTCAGTATAAGAAAATCAATGTCAAATAGAGGCATGTACTAATTTGTGTGAAGCATATTGACAAACACATGGCGTACTCATCAAATAAATCAGTTTGGGAGTTCTCATTTGTGTGAAGCATTTTAACAAACACATGGTGTACTCATCAGATAAATCCAATTTGATAGAGGGAGGGGAGGCAACCTGGGAGTGGATGAAGAATGAAATCGTGTGAGGAGTTCAAGCACAACCGTGGACTCAGTAGATGGTCTTCAAGCTCCCTCATTTTGTACAGTACCTCGGAGGCCATGAGGCAGCGTCTCGCTAGAGAGATAGAGAGAGGATCGGGCTGGCAGATGAGAGGATTCATCCATCCGGAGGTCCGGCTCTGTCTAGACCTGCGGCGTGCGTGATCCCGCGTGCTGCGTTCCTGCCCGCGAATCTCACCAAAGGCCAGCGACCAGGTCTTGCGCCTCCCCTCGAACCTCGCTGACGGACGGCGGACATGTCTCTGCTCTGGAGTTGTTGACCATGGCGGCCAGCGGAATTTTCTTCCTCCTCACTGACGCATAAATTCTGTCTGCTGCGCGGCGAGGAAGCCCACCGCCGCCGGAGGATTTGGGGCCGACACACGGCCACCCGAGGTAGGCGAGAATAGCAAGCGAGAGAGTGCGGGTAAATTTCCACAAAGCGGAGGGACTAAAGAGAAAAATGTTGTGAGATTATGTGACACAGACAGGCGGGCCCAACAACCGAACGCACCACAAGCCACGTCCGCAAGCAGCAAATAGAAACGTCCAAATTTCTGGGTCACTGATATGTGGGCCCGTGTGCGTGGATGAACCAGGAGCTAGAGATTCTAGGGAGCTTAGATGTTGGAGAGATGTACAAAACATCAATGTAATAGATATCCCATAAATGCTACCTCACTTTCCCCGTTTCCTTATCCTCTCTTGTTACTGTTGAGAGAGGCGTCTCGAGCGTTCCTGTTCCTCGCCGGCGGAACCGCCGCTCCCCTCTGCCTCCGGCTGCCGTTTGGGCGCTGTGAGGTGGAGGGGAGCTCCGAGCTCTCGTCGCACGTGTATATAGGTAGGTCTAGTTTAGGTTTAGGTCTCCGGGCGACGGCATCGAAGATGGGGACGGTGGCGTCGTCGTATCGGATTTGGTCCTCCCCCTTCTTTCCCTGTTCCGGCGGCGACGTCGGGGAGGTTGTGGAGGTGGTGTGTTGGGGCCCGGCTTCTCCGGCCGGCCGTGGTGGCGTGGGGAGATGCGGTCCTGTTTTGTTGCTTTGGCTTCAGATCTGGTGGCGGGCGGCTGCCTTCGTCCCTCTGGCCGGCCGTGGAGGCGAGGAGAGGGCTTGGGCAGCTGGTCTCTGCTTTTGATTTGGAGGAAGGCTTGTGGATCGTGCGGGGTTCTTGTCGCCAGAACTTGCGAGCAGTTCTTGGCGCACGTCGTCGAAGAAGAGGCGGCCCATCATGCTCTTGTGGGTGGAGGCGATGGATGCCCTCATTTCTTTGGCGACCTCGGCGATCTCCCTGGTAATCAAGCTCGTCTTTTTTCTGCTTCTTCTGCTCCTCTCTGGCTGCCGTGGTGGAAGAAGGAGGAGGTTGGAGGAGTGGTTGGGCCTGTGGCGGCATCTACTGCTGATTTTGCTGTCCCTGGAGCTGTTCTATGACGGGTTTGCTTGCTGCGAGTGGCCGGCGACCCGACGTTCGGCTTGGATCGGAGCGTTGCTCCCGCCGATGTTTCTTCTCGCCGTCTGCAAGATCCAGGTGTTCGCGCTTGGTGGAAATTGCGGCGATCCTAACGAGGTTGATTCCTCTATAGATCCTTGCCGGCGACTAAGCTGTTGTAGTTCTTCTTCATCTCTGGTGTTCTGTTCCTGCAAATGTAACCAGCAACGGATTGCTCTGTTTGAAGTTCTAGAGGACCTTGCTGTTTTCTTAATCTTAGTTATGGTCCTTTTTGTATTTTGGGGACAGTTGCCCCGTATCTGGATGTATATTGTTTGTATTGTGTTCTTTGAGTAATATATCCAGGTATGTGCCCTTCAAAAAAAATAGATATCCCATAAACATCGGCAAATCTTTGTGTGCACGACATCTCATTTCTCCTTATATGAGCTACGTCCTTTTTGCTTCAGAAATCTAGATCTATTAACAATCGCACATAACATCGATATAATAGATCTACCCTAAACATAGCAAAACGTAACGATTGATGTTTTTGGACCACCTGACAACAGTCGTCGTAAGAGCGAGCCTGATGATGTCATCAGCAAATGTTCGTGCATGTGATTATAGGGGCCAACACTCCGGAACTAAAGTCGGTGCCTAGATCTGAATTTCACCAAATCTGTTAGGGCATCTCCAGCCAGCCTGCCAAAAGACCCAAGGGACAATTTTTTTAGCTCCGACGATGCAAAAGGGCAAAAATTAACTTCCCAGCCACGGCTCCATAACCTCCCAAGAGCCATTTGTCCAAACCCATCGCACCAGGGGTGCCGGCGAAAGCAACAACCAATCTTGCCCCCCAGTGTCCTTTTCCTGGCCCACGCGATATGTTTGTGAGGTAACTTTCGTTTGGGAGGAGGTATGGCTGGAAAGATGTCCTCCCCACAACCCAAAATAGCGCCGTCGCAAGCGATTTGCCCCGAGGACACCACCTTTTTGGTCCGGCAAAATGGCCCTCGGGGGGGGGGGGGGCGCTCATATGGCTAAAGATGCCCTTGGACCAAACAAGATTGACCACTCGAGAGATAAGACAGTTCCTGCCCTCCCCCCACCCCCCCTCAACGCCACCAACGGGATCGTTGCCAACAATGAGATGAAGAAGGTTATATCCCCTCCCACTTGCAGTGACTGACCTGTCAATTGTAGAAGAGGAGACATGTGACGACTAGATTATTTTCTCTATCTTAGGCGGTGGCTTATATCCAAAAGAACTCAATACTTGGATGACAATCTGGAATCATAATACTTCTGGATAAACAAAGAGTAAGTGATCGGTCACAGTCAAATATCTTTAAACAAAGAGTAAGTGATCGGCCACAGTCAAATATTTATAAAAAGATCAGTCGGTCAGATTAACGAAGCTTGGTCGTTCCCCTCTTTCGCTACAACTGGGAGGGGCATTTTTTTTTCTGAAACTAACCGGGAGATCCACCTCACACACCGTTGGATTGTCGATTCCTTGCCCTCCGGCGGCGGGAGGGTGGGGCCATGGGGATCGTCGATCCACGACTTGTATATAGCATAGGCCACGTACTCTAGGTGGCCTGCCGGCAGCGCAGAGGAGGAGGTGGTGCGGTCGGCGCAAAGTTTTGTGGTGGAGCTCTCCCTCTCCGGCGGCGGCGCTCTCAGAAGCTCCGCGGTCGACTCTCCACCGTCCTCGAGCTCAAGGGTCTATGGATCCATCGATCTCGTCAAGCCCTCACCTGCTTCGACATGGCGGTCGAGCCAGATCTCGATGAAGAAGAAGATGGAAGTGGTGTTGAGGCTCGCGATGAAGATGGTGGACCGAGGTGTAGGTTCTCAGGAGCCGGCGAACGACGGCTTCCCGTCCGTGGAGGGGCTGTGCCTGATCCAAGCCATCATGGGGTGCAGAGGTGGCGGCGCGCCACCGGAGGCATCGAGGTCTCCGTCATCGACATCGGGGTCCAGGGGTCTTGTTTGTAATTTTCCTTTGTTTCTGGACTTTTCTGTAAGTTTGAGGCTATAATGTCACTTTACTTTTCCCGCGAAAAAAAGATCAGTCGGTCAAAGTAACAAAAACGAGATATATATGAATATACATAATATGCAATAATGTCATTTCTTCGCAAACAAAAATAAAAAAGCATATGCCATTATTCTTTTGTTGTTGGAAAAACTTCCGTTTTCCCCCTCCTCGCTCCCGCTCGCCCCCGCGGCGACAGGGACGAAACCCTAGCCGCCACATCCCCATCCCTCCTCCTTTGCTGTTGTTGGCGGGAGCCGTCGGGCTTTGCCCGCGCGATGCCGGCGGCGGCGGATCTCCTCTTCCCGTGCGTCAGGTGGCCTCCTGGGGCTGTCACGGCTGGCGGCGGTGCACTCAGGGCTTACGGCGACGTCGCGCGTCGAGGACTCTGGTGGCGCGGTGGTTTTTTTGGCGGCGAGGGCCGCTCCACGTGCTTCTGTGGCTGGCGGTGGATGGTCCCATCTGGTGCGTGGCTCGATCGACGCGGCCATGACGGCGAGGTAGGCAGGCATCGACACCCCTTCTTCCTGCAGGACGGCTTCCCGGTCAGGGCGGACTTGGCTGCACAAGGGCCGGGACAGGGTCCCGAGCCCTCAAGCCCTCCGCCTCGCTGCCGATCTCGCACGACGCCAGCCACCAGGGGGTCGCCGGCTGCAGATCTTGCGTTTGAAGTGTGCTCTTCACGAATCTGGACGGTGGAGTGGCTGTAGGTTTGGTTGTGCCTCTGGCCGGTGTTCGGGTGTCTCAGCGAGTGGTCGTTATCCCGTTAGTTCTAGGCAACGTGCGGAGCTTACGCCGGGGCGGTGGCCCTGGATGGTGGTAGCCATGTTGGTGGGCGGGCAAGCCAATGGCTACGGTGCTGGCCGGTGACCACAGTCGCGTGGGCGGCGTGGTGGCTGGCGAGCAGCACACTTGTGGCAGTGGTACGGTGGTCATGCTTGCGGCTCTACGTACTCGATGTGGGAGGCAGGAAGGTCATGCCGAGGGGAAACCCTACCCAGTCCTGCTGAGGCCACGACGGCGACGTCCGCGGATGTCGTCCCCTTCTTGAAGGCGTTGGGATGGCTTCTCCCTTGCTCTTACATGCTCCGGGTGAAACCTAAAATCCTCGGATCGGGCGGTGGCGGCGCTCCGACGTCGTTCTCTTCTTGAAATGCCGCCTTGGAGTCCATTGTGGGCGGCTCCCAAAGGTTGTGTGGCGGAGATGGTGGCGCTTCTTCGGACAGCAGTGGCTCTTCGTGGTGCTTTCTAGGGCAAATCTTGCTTCTTGGCAACCCTGGTGTTTCTTGTCTGGTATCTCCTGTTGAGACATTGTTGCCTCCTTTGTAGACCTTATCTTGTGTGGGTGTGTGCAGTCCGTTGTTGCAAGCTGAGTTTAGCTCTTTGTACTTTGTCGCTGTTGTTGGCGTTATTAATTTAACGCCGGGCTTTTGCCTCTTTTCTAAAAAAAAACATTTTGTTGTTCGGCAACCGCGATACAAGAAATCTGTATACTAGTAGCTCGGTTGATTCACTGCCCGCCCCAAATCTTCCCCACCGCCGGCCGCTCCGACCACAAGATGGCCTCACAGTCGCCTACCCCAAACGCCGACGTTTCCACGCCACTCCCGGACTCCGAGGCCCCTCCGCCGCAGGCGTCCCTCCCCGACGAGCTCCTGGAGGAGATCTTCCTCCGCCTGCCCACCGCGGCCGACCTCGCCCGCGCCTCCACCTCCTGCGCTTCCTTCCGCCACGTCGTCGCTCCCCTCTCCTTCCTGCGCCGCTTCCGCTCTCTCCACAGGGCCCCCGTGCTCGGCTTCCTCCGCGCCGAGTTCTACGCGGCGCAGCCTCCTCACCCCTCCGCCCCTGCCGCCCACGCCCTCGCTCAGGCCGCCGACTTCTCCTTCGGCTTCCTCCCCAGCCCCGCCGCCAGCTGGAGCCCCCGCGACGTCCGCGACGGCCGCGTCCTCTTCTCCGCCGTCTCGCTCTCCGAAGGTCGCGGCGACTTCATCGATGCCACCTCCAACACCTTCGTGGATCTCGTGGTCTGCGACCCCCTGTCTCGCCGCTACGTCCGGATCCCGCCCGTCCCCGAAGACCTGGCGGCCTCTGTCCAGCACAGCGGCATGCTCGATTTCGAGCCCTTCTTCGCTCCAGCCAGCGGCGAGGGCGTGGAGTCGTCGTCGTCATTCGGACTCATCTGCAAGGTGCTGTGCGAAAACAAGGTTGCCGTCTTCCTCTTCTCTTCACGCACCGGTAAATGGCGTAGCGTGCCATGCCACGGTTTGGGCGATTTGTCCAACGAGGTTGTGGATGCACTGTATGCGCGCTGTGGACTGTACCGGCGCCACTACGCGCACGGCTGCTTCTGCTGGGTGTTGGAATGGATGGACAAGCTGCTCATGCTCGACACACGCGAGATGGAATTCTCCATTATAGATCTCCCGCCCAACAGCCACGGCGGACGGCTCGCCATTGTGGAGGGAGGAGAAGACACCATTGGGTTGTTAAATATCGGTATGCGCACTTTAGACTTCTACCGCAAGGTCTGGCGAAACAAGAGCAGAGGCACCCGAGAGTGGCAGCATAGCACAATAGACCACCCCTTGCCGAATTATCACTGGTGCATCATAGGTGCAGATGAGGAGTACTTACTGCTAAGAGGGATTTCGCTGGATTGGCCCTGGTTCGGAAGCTCTTCGCAGCAGAGGCCTGATATAGAGTATTTTGCACTGGAGCTCAAGGCATTGCGGCTTGAGAGGATGTATGTTTCAAAGCACAAAATGATGCATGCTCACCTGTATAGAGGTTTCCCACCATTATTGTCTCCACCAAGTATATGAACTAGTAAGTTTGCTACTGTAACCTTCCTTTATGTTTTTCAGCTGTTGGGAATTACTTGATGTTGTTGATGTGATGTTCCATCCTATTGTAAAGCAATCAAACTAGGTATTGTTGTCATGATTCTTGTGCAACAAACTCTTATTCTGAAGACTCGAGCCCCAACACCCCCCACTGGAACCTTTTACTGATATCTTCTTACACCTCATATCTTGCTGATTGAATTGATAAACAAGAGTTTTATGGTGTTTTCTTCTTTTTCGCATCTTGACCCATGCGTTGCAGTCAAGTTTGCAATTACGTAACCTCACAGGTCGGCGAGGTCGCTGCCATATCATCTAGCATATGACAACCATGTATCTCACAAACACTTAAGTAAATCTTACATGGGTAGATGACATCATAACAGCAACTTAGTAGTTAGTACCATTGCTTCACATATCTATTAATGAACTGGAAGACGTTTCCTTGTGCCTCTCTCCACAAAATTAAGGAATATAAACTGATATGACTGTCAACCCCCATGCCCTCTCTTGAGCAGATTCACTGGGATCAAGTCCGCCTTAGCTTTTTCGTGAGTAATAGGGTTTTGGTATAATGTGAAGTGTATAGGCAAAGTGCATAAAATTGGCCTATGGTTTTGTTGAACAAAGTTCCACATGAGGCATACTCACCTCACCTGTATAGAGTTTTCCCACCATTATTGTCTCCACCAAGTATATGAACTAGTAAGCTTGGTACTGTAGCCTTCCTTTATGTTTTTCAGCAGTTGGGAATTACTTGATGTTGTTGATGTGATATTCCATCCTATTGTAAAGCAATTAAACTAGGTATTGTTGTTATGATTATTTCTTGTGCAACAAACTCTTATTCTGAAGACTCGAGCCCCAACACCCCCCACTGGAACCTGTTTACTGATATCTTCTTACACCTCATGTTTGCTGATCGAATTGATAAACAAGAGTTTTATGGTGTTACTTCTTTTTCGCATATTGACCTATGTTGTTGCTCTTGTAGACCGCTGCCATATCATCTACCATATGACACCTATGTATCTCGTAAAAAACTTAACTAAATCTTACATGGGTAGATGATAGCAACTTAGTACCATTGCTTCACATGTCTATTAATGAACTGGAAGACATTTGCTTGTGCCTCTATCCACAAGAATTAAGGAATATAAAATAAAATGACCATCAATCCCCATGCCCTCTATTGAGCAGATTCACTGTGATCAAGTCTAACCTAGCCTTTTCATGAGTGTAATGGGATTTGGGTATGATACGAAGTGTGTAGGCGAAGTGCATAAAGTGCATAAAAGCGGCCTATATTCTTGTGAAAAAATGTTCCAAATGACCCATATCTGCTACATATGCTTCTGATGGAGTACTAGCTACACACATTGTGTTTGGTTTATTTCCCACATAAGATTTTTTGCAGTTCATAACTCTCCCTTCAACGATGAGTAGACATAATATAACATCTAAGGTACACTGAAATTTATTTTCTGCGAGATACATGTGTTTTGGAAAGTTTTCTCAAATATGAGGTTTTATATTACGTACAAGTTTATTGTATGTGGTTCAGAAGTCCATATTATGTTTTTTTCATGAGCATGTGTGCAACAAGTTTATGTTCTGTTTAAATCTCGCGGTTGTGCAGAATCCCATGATAGAATGTATTTCTTTCAATTGCAAGTTGACTATATTGGAGCATCTGGATACGTATAACATGGTTTAATCGATACGATTCTTATTGATAAACTCCCACACTCCCTCTGTTCCTTGATGTAGGGCGTATATTTTTTGAGGAGAAGTCCAAAAGATAGGTTGTATTGCGGTTTGTGGACAATCTTACTCATCTAAAAAAAAGTCCCAAGTTAGAACGGGGGGATTTGACAGATTATTTTCAATTTGCGGCTATTAGGGACTCCTCTCTCCCGATTTTTTCCAGGGCAATTGAGTCCACAATATGCGAAATTCCAACGTCTTCATATTCGTGCGAGAAAATTTTAGACCCTAAATTAAGGAATAAAGGGAGTATGTGGTATGTGTCGTTACACATTCAGCAGGATTTCTCAGGGGCTAAAAACACTGTAGGTATGAACATCTGTATGATGACTTGACTATAAGAGGGACACCAGTCACCACTGACACTAAGGTGATTGGGAGCTAAGGAGCTCTAAATTTTGAGAGAGAGGGAGCTGATGAGTTTGGGGAAGGTTGAAGTTGAACACTGGGATTTGCTCATGAATGGGTTGCAGGAATTCAACTAGTGTATGAGGAGGACCATGGTATTTCGCCGGGCTTAGAAAAACATGGACTAAACCTCTATGCAGCAAAATTACGTTTGGTGGTCTGGTTCGTTACAATAAGATGGATGTATGGAAGGACAAATTGTCTCTCAGTTAGTATCACTAGATGACCCGTTGCGCGACTGCGCAACTGCCGCATGCAACACTTTATTTGATTTGCCTATTATAATTTGATAGAGGTTTGAGATTTTGGACTTACTAAACTCAGTCACGTATGGATACGAATCCGTTGTGTCACTGACAGAATTGCCAAAAGCAAGGCTCGTTTCAATAAAATGGCTTAGACAAATAAGATCATATCATGGGTAAAAAATGAAAAATGTAAACCAGTGAAAAGTAATTGATTTTTTTGCATTAGTTTAGCTTGGTTTTGTATGGATACTCCAAAATTTCGTTGCGGCGTATTGTTGCCATTCCATTTTTGTTTATTTAGTTTGGTTTTGTATGGACAATTACACAATTGCCGGAAGTGTTAGATTGTATTGTAACCATAATTGTACCTTGTTTTGCTATCCATGGCACGATTGAGATTCACCGACTTTTGAGCCGTCATTTGCTGAGTGATTTTGAGTCAGGACATGGCACGTGATTGTGGCAAAAGCATGATAGCACCACGATAAGAACAAATGTTCAAATCATCACCATTGAGTGTAGTTATAAATCCAATCACAAAAATATCAGGATACATTTATGACCAATGTATTAAATAAAAAATGTATATAAAAGTTAGATTATTCAGTACATGGCAAAATAAACGAAGCTCATTTTCCAGTACAATCTGCTGGTCACACTTTATAAGATAATCTAAAAAAATCAAGGAAATGATTGACGATTCAATATTGTGCATTGGATGAGAGCCTGATGTGGAGCCAGTCTTGGACCAAGTAATTTAGCAAGTTAGGACATAAATTGTCGAGCCCTTCCTAAGAAGATCGAAGCCACCTTCTACAAAATATGTTCAGAAAGACTGCGCCATCTTGAGCTAAAGGGATGCCACATAATATCAGCATCCAAAATCCTGCATGAAAATCAAGCGCATAGATGAAAAAAATAAGGTAAAGTGTTACCCAAAAGAAAGGAAAAAAGGATAATGGCTACCATGTTTTGTATAACTAATTCCATGACTATCACATGGCTTCTGTTTCCGATGTATGGTCATTTAGGTTTTGATTTTTAGAGTACAAACGATCTGATAAATACAACAATTAGTGATGCAGCATTGTTCAATATAATGCCAAGACTCAGTTGTTTTTAACAATCACATAAACCTTTTATAATATTTTTGTCAAGACATTGCAGGCTAGGAACAATGTATACAGGTAAGATTGTGTGAGGACTAAACCATATCTTAAGATATGGCAATTGTACATAACTTGCTGACCAGCTAAGCGAGAACAATTGCATGTTATCTAATGAGTGGATCAGCAACAGGTTATATGCATGGACCAGGGGCAGTGTTTCAATTGAGAATGAAGGACAGTTCAGCAGTGTCAAAAAAGGTAAGGTACTCACTAAATGGAAATCATATTCAGAAATAAATTGGCCAAAGAATGTATGAGAGGCAACAGCTGGAATATTGCTCTCCAAAAATAAATCATCTGCCCAACATGAAACTGAACATTGCTGGTAGGGAGGAAAAAATATTAATATTCTCACAGTGCATAGTAACTTTGCTTCCCTTTTTACCGTAAATAGCAGGATCCAGGATTAGGCATATTGCTAGATAGTAGAGGTTATAGCAGGAAAAGCAATGTATCATATAGATGAAGCAGCACCTCATTTTGAAAGAGATTGGATATATCTTAGTTGGCACAATAAACTGTAATTAACCAGATTAGTAACCAAAAACACAGCCAGTTTATGACAGTAAGAAATCCAACAATATTGGAAGAAAATTGAATTTTGATTCCTTGTTCTCTGAACCACTCGAAATCTTTTTAAATGCGAACTCAACGTTCCAGACCACTTTTCCTGAAGTAAACTTCTGAATGAACATCATATATTAATAATATGTAGCATCTGCTGCAGGTTACGTTGTACTGATCTAAGAAGCTACTTAAGAGGAAGATTGTTAGTTGAGAATACCAGCACCAGAAGCAAGTTAACTTTGGTATTATATTCTCACTTGCAGTGATATTTGTTTCTTCATCCATTATTCAATTGAGATAAGAGATTTCAGGACGACAATTGCTAGGGAATCTGAGTTCTATATGGAGGCATGTATACTGATAACATCAAATTGAAATAGAGGTCTTTAGAAGCAGGGAGATAGTCATAGGGTACATCTGCTGCCACAAAATGATGCTACCAGGCTACTCAGCATGGAGTCATTTCTGTTTTGTACTATTAGACTACCCTTGACAAATGATGCTACCAAAGTTTATGCTCCACTAATCGATGAGTTCTCCACACTGATGTTGGTTGCTCCTACTGCACATAATAACAACTGCTCAATAATAGAGTACAAGGGATGATGGTGCTTTTCAAATCAAGAGATGATCAAATACACAACAATAGTTTGGTCTAAGATCCTTAGAACTTAGCTGAATTAGAAGGTTAAAAACGGATTTAAATAGCTCCCATGAAATGCTAAAACTCTACTACGACTACTCAGACATTTGGTGCACCTTGAAGTAGCTTCCTGGCATAACAGTACAATTAGTACAATTAGCCTTAAAAAGTGCGATTGCCAGTGAAAATAAGTGTTCTTTTTTTGCTAGAAGGAAAATAAGTGTTCAATACACAGATATTTAGAAAGGGAAGAAATCTAAACCAGGGTACTCTATGAAGGACATATGAGAGTTCTCTTTTGTCAACACTCTGTTTTGGTACAGTACTCTGAAACATTTTCATGATTTTGTTCGTGCTAACCTCCTAAAAGAGTAATATATATTGCATGAGGGCCAAGCAAAAACTTTATTACTAAAAGCATTTTGGAATAGATGATGGACCCCTTTTTCCTGACAATCAGACAAATGTATAAATCACTAATGCATTCTGATATGCAAATCCAGCTTCCCTTATTCACCCGGGCATGCATGAACACATTCATATTAACTGTGATAAAATGCGAAACTGATGCCACGGAATTCAGAGAAAATTATGGACACAATTCACCATAGATATTACATGTAAAACAAGAAATATATGTTTGCAATGCCTAATTGGATTTGTTCAACAGTCAGGAATCGGACCTGGAAGCTATCTGAAGAAAATGTAACAAGTACTACTTGATGTAAGCTTCCTGGCATAGTAGTACCATTACTTGCAGAACCAAAGATGATCAATTGTATTAAAAAACGGAGACTAACCTTGGCATTTTACTGAACATGAGCATGTGGCATGGTTCATAGATGCTACTTATTTCATATTAGCCGAACTTAATGACAACTCATGAAGGCGGATGACTTATATAGCTGCAGAGAAAAGAAGAGCTCTCATGACTAACATCTAATAAGAATCCATAAAACTACCACAGAAAATTTGTGTGACAAAATCTAGCATCTGCTTCTGGCTTTCAGGCATCTAGCTATTCACTTATTCAGTTATTTAGGTGTCATAGCAATTGATCCTAGAAAAATAGGTGCTTTCATGTAAATTATTAAGCGAGTGGCTTGACACTGGGAAAGCAAGCTGAATTCCAGCTATACTCCCCCAAAGGTCGAAGGTCAGAGGAGCTACCAAATAACATGCTACTTCCTCAGTTCCATATTATATGACTTCCATTTGTCTAAAAGTGGATGTATATAGACCTACTTTTGTAACATGTCTATATATACCTACTTTTGTATAAATGTAAGTCACTAATTTGAAACGGAGGGAGTAGAAAATAGACTGATGTTCTTAGTCAATCACAGTGGGAAGCTAGAAAATATAAATCCTTACTCTAGATGACATGCTGCCTCTAAAGGAAAAAAGACCAGCCAAGGGACAATAAGGTGACTTGCCGTTCATACACTCTCTTAGTTCCACTATAAAAAAAGTTAAATATGAACTTGCTCTTATTTATCTTCACTCTAATAGTTCTGTTGTTCAAGAATTAAATGCCTATTAGGGAACAGACAACAGCTTCAAGTTCCAACTACAGAAAAAATAACTGCTTAAAGTAGATATATGCCTCAGTTCTAATTATTTTCTACAAGACAGCTGTAAATATGTACTCCGCTACATAATATAAGCCATTTTGGCTAGTTGTTTTAGCTAGCTAAAACAGCTTATATTATGGAAAAGACTGATATGTGTCTGTAGTATCCTAAAGGAGAATCTAGGCTCATCTGCAGCAAGGAGACCTATGTAGGAGGGCATCAAACCTACTCCGTCGGCCTTGTTACTGCTAGCTAGCATTTGATAACTAATGCAAAATAGCATACAACTCGCCGTATGCCAAATTTTGAGATCTGCGAGGCCTGCACATAATGTGTACTCAATATCTGAAAGTGCATTTTAGAACAGGAGCTATCACGCAAAATAAAATTGTGGGTATGGTGGCATAACTGTCCACATATGTTATTCGTAATGTGATTAACATTGGTATCCACAATGCAAATCTGTAGCACTAATTTAAATTGGCTTGGATAGTGACCGAAGTAATGTTTCAGTGACATATCTCGTTTGGACATTTCACCAGACCAATGGTTCTCATGAACCCAATAAAAAGCAGTCAAACTTCTAAGCCCAAGATTCCATTGCGAAAAATCTAAGCAATACCACATGGTACAAATTATGGTGCAAAACCACATGATTTCCATTGTGAATAATCTAAACAATAGCACACTGGTACATCATAAACATTACTACAGACGGCCCACACAAGTGTCTTTCTTACCAAGCTACAGGTTCCAACAAACAATTCTAACATATACGAATTAGGAAACACTCATGCTGATTTTCTAGAGGGATGTCATAGCTTCAAGAAGCGACAACATCCATAAAAGCAAGTTATCCATCAAAAGAAAGTATGGTCAGCCTACAGAGAAGAAAAAAGGATGTAAACTGTAAACCATAGATTGGTTCCCTTAATTCAGAGTAAGGTATCCAAATCTGAGAGAAAGAAAACAATATTTTCAATCGTGGAAAAACATCCAGATTTAACAATCAAAATGAATATAAATGCAGGTAAACATCAATTCAGAATAAGCATTTGTAGCTAGGTAAATAATGCTTCAGTTCATAGTAAGCTAAACATCAGCAGCGATAAAGGAACAGGGAGAAACCAAAACAACCAGCTAAAAGATGGACATATATGCATAACAGAATGGTCCAATAATAAGAGAATATAAAGCGTAGTTATAAGACATCAAAACATCTGAATGAATGAGAGCAGAGAGGAGACAGAGATAGAAGAGGAAGAGGCAAACCTGGATGAACCCAGGCCCCCTCCTCCCACTGCCGTTTGAGGTTGCCTTTGGGCTGGCTGTCAGCTCGTCCACGTAGACCAGCGCTGTGCCTCCTCTTCACCCGCGCCGACTGCCGCCGCCGCCACCCTGCTCCTTCTCCTGCCGCTACCCCACTGTCGTTCTGGTCGCTAGATCGCAGACCGTCCAGCCACCGTTTGAGACAGAGCACCTGACGGCCGTTTGAGACAGAGCACCGTCAATAGAAATAATCACAATAGAAAGTCCACGACAGAACTTTGAATCGCAAAATAATACATCAAAAAAATAGCGAAACAAATGCCACAGGACGCTGCCTTTGTACAGACAGTTCATTAACCTAGAAGATATGATTTAATATAAACCAACACCACCCGAACTGCGACAAAAACCAGGACACCTAACAACACCTAACAATCAACTAAATCTGAACAACCTAAGAAATGATAGCCTTTAAACAGAAACCGGTAAAAATAGAATCTAATACAGAGCTCCGAATAAACCAACCCGCAAATAAGAACCGGAACCTAACAAGAAATTAAATGGGAACAACCAATCAAATTATAGCTGGAGCTACCATGTGACAGCACTCAACAGAGACAAAAAAGAAATATGTTTTGTACACACAGGTAAACATCGATTCAGAATAAGCATTTGTAGCTAGCTAAATAATGCTTCAATTCATAGAAAGCTAACCTAAAAATAAATGAAATGTGAACAACGTATCAAATTATAGCCTTTCTGAGGATGAGCATACCTACCGAAAAGCATAACTGATGGGGCGACCGCCATCTCCGCCAAAGCTCCCACGGCAACTCTTACCTTGCTCACTGTGGCCCTTTTCCTGCAAGAATAAAGCCAAACATGGATTATTACCAGGGCAAAAGGAACTCCTTAATAAAATGGAAGATATAACTGGATAAAAGAACTTAGGACGGAAAAAGAACATTGAAAGCTGCATTCATTGAAAGCTGCATTCAGTAATACTTCATATAAGAGGATACTAAGACACCTCATCAATCTAGAAGAGAGCATGGTCTAAATAGAAACCATTGAAATAGGAAACCCCACCCGAACCACAACCAAAACCATAACACATTAAAATAGACCTATCAAATCATAGACCTAAAAATAGAACATTAAAATATGTAGACAGCCTATCAAATTATAGCCTTTAAATAGAAATCATTACAATAGAATGTCCACAACAGAACTCTGAATCACTAAATAACACATCAAACCATTGCGAGGATGAGCACACCTACAGCAAAACATAAATGAGTACCTCCCTATCTAAGCAGAAACATAGTGGACTAAACGCCACCAGAAACCGACCTCCATAGACAGTTCATTAATTTAGAAGAAAATATGATTTCATATAAACCAAGACCACCCAGAGTGCAGAAAAAATCAGGACACCTAACAATCAACTAAATCTGAACAATCTCTCAAATTATAGCCTTTAAATAGAAAACGTTAGAGAAGAGAACCTAATACAGAGCTGCATACCTACAGAAAAGCATAAATGACGGGCGGACCGCGATCTCCACCAAAGCTCCCACAGCAACCCCGGACCGCGATCTCCACCAAAGCTCCCACAACAACCCTCACCGCACTCACTGTGGCCCTTCTCCTACTACAACAAAAACATACATGGATTATTAGCAGAACAAACAGATAGCAACGACACTAAATAACATATCAAACCATCATGAGGGTGAACATACCTACAGCAAAGCAACAACGACGGGCGGCGAAAACTCCCACAGAAACCCTTACCCTAATGACCGTGGGGCTTTTCCTGCAACAACCAAAACAAGCATCGATTATTAGTACGACCAAAAGGAAGACAATCTAGAAATATAATAGCACGGAGGTAAATGCCATTCTAACTGGAGCTACCATGTCATCTCACTCAAGGGAGACAAAAAAGATTTATCTTTTGTACACACAGGTAAACATCAATTCAGATTAAGCATTTGTAGCTAGCTAAATAATGCTTCAGTTCATAGAAAGCTAAACATCAGCAGCGATAAAGGTAAACATCTGTTTCAGTAGGACCCATTTACCAAATTCACCAGTGACAAAGCTAAACATAGCATTGGTAATCTGAATTCAGTTCAAACAAATTTAAACATTGGCCTTGACATGCACCAAATTTCATTATGAACCATAGACGCGTCTAGCCAAGAACAAGAACGATCCAGCCTAGAATCAGCTCGGCACCAAATGATTATATTTATATGCATATGCCATAATATTCAGCAAAGAACTTCCAACTATCATAGTGGTGCCAACATTTACGGTAATTAAGATACAGGAGAAGAATTGCTCACATTTTCATCTTGGCTTTCTAGATCGATAGACATATCTGCACTGGTGTTGAGGTCAGACCGTCAGAGTAATCCTCGGGGGTCTTTGAAGCTATATCCCACATATGTTTCAAAGCTTTTCATTTTTGTTCTTCATTTCTTGACCTAACCATTAAAGACCATCCTCTAATATCAATTAGGGAAATCAAACAAAAATAATACCAAGATTGTTAGACTTTTCTACATACTCTGGAATGCCAACATATAATCCTGAATCTTAATTCTTCAAATATTGCGCAAAGGAATCCGAGAGAATGCAAATAGAGTTTTAGCTACAAATTCGGTGAGTCTACAATTGCACGCAGGCTAATTCTCCAACTGAATTTTAGTGTTAGCCACTGTAAGAATGTAAGATAATGTGTAAAATAATCCATCAGCAAAAACACACGGGTTAATATGTATTAAGTTATCAGCACATTAGAAATATTTGTGTCAATTTATATGTATACCATACCTGCAGTTAGTATAAGATGACACAAAAAATTAAATTAAGAACAGCGATACTTTCTAAGTTTAGAGCATTTGAACCATGCTATACTTGTACACTTTATCTTAATACTTGGACATGCACAGACTTAAGAAGTAAGAACACTTTATCTTAATACGTGGACATGCACAGACTTAAGAACAAATGTTAGCAAGTTCAAGAATGTTGCCAACTGATTCTTTGTTTTTTATTCTTTTCATTTGCTGAAAATGCTTTGACTTCTCTCTACTGGATGATTAGAACTAATCCTCATATTTGTATAATAAGGTTAGAGAGTGACATCATGCTGTATGACCGTTGACAGAACAGCAAAGAAACCCATGTTTCTGCTATATAATCCTCCACGTTTTGATCCGACAAACAGCAGTATAACTTTGATTTTTGGAGCTAAGGATTATGGAAGATCTATCATATATGTTCGAAAGGCATATACATCATGATGGCAGTATACTTAGCCAAAAGAAAATTAGATCGTTATATGCATACCTCGTACAGCTTGTACTGAAAAATTCTTCCTCGCGGCTAAAAGCCCAGAACACTTCAGACTTGGTGATCCTGCTGGAATATGAAGGCATGATCTTCTTAAGAGAGAAGGCTTAGCAGCAGGAAAAGCAATCAGCTGGGCATGCCCAGCAGATAAGCCTTGACAGAGAGCCATTTTGTGTAAACTCGGCCCTGCACAATCACCTCGAGAGGCATGTAAACGAAGTTAGCACTACAGCACTGAGCTTGCACAGTTACGGAGCTATTAATCACATCAAGTAATGCGTTCGGATCTGAGGAGGAAGAGGGGAAGGGATCTGAGGATCTGAGGAGGAAGAGGGGAAGGGCGGATCTGGTGCGCTAGCTTGCCCACTCATCACATCTTTACCTCAGTTGTGGACGAAGGAGGAGGCGCCGCCAGGGCGACAGGTACTGAACCCGCTTGCCTCCTCTCCGAGCCCGCCGTCCTTCTCCTCAACAACGATGCGCCGCTCTCATCCTCTCCTCTACTCCGCTGCACCACCGCCCTCCTTCCTAACCTCGTCGGATCCGGCCACCTCGCCTCTGTGCAAGCCTGATCCCTGCCGCCGCTGCCCAGCCCAGCCAACCCTGCCCTGCCGACGCCCCATAGAGCCGCCCGCTGTCGCCATGCCTGCCCCGGCCGCCATGTCCGGCCGCCTCTCCAAGCCTGCCCGCCGATTTGCTGCCGCCGCCATGTACTGTAGAATAGGAGAGAAGAGGAGACAGGAGGGGATTGGAGGAGGAGCACGATTGGAGGCTAGGGTTTCACCGGAGGGTGGTTTTGTCTCACGCGAGCTCACCCACCGAGCGGGCCGAATTGCGAGACGCGGGGAGCTGTTTTTGCCCACTGATCTGCGGGCCCAGCGCGTAGCTCGCCCCACCATGTCATGCACAAATAAGCCAGCACAGAGTAAAAGAAAATCTACTGCATCCGACGGCTGTGGTGAAAAGTGGTAGGCAAAATTACTATTCATTGGGCGATCGGACGGCCCAGAATCGCCAGGAGGGGCAAATGCCCTCAGATGGCGGGTATCCTCGGCTCCTTTATAGTAGTATAATATAATATGGGCTTGTGGCCTTGTGCATAACCTTCAAGACAGCATTCTGATGGCAGTTCAGCTGGCACATAGGGACTGACCAGGAAATGATATAAGTTAATTTGTGTGCAGTTAAGGAAAATGTAAGCACAGTTTCTTCATTTGCGGCTAACTTAGAAGAAATCTTTTGGTGGGATCGACAGTTCTTTCCTTTGAAGTTTTTTCTACGACACCCGGGCGGACTGTAGGTGAAGAGGAACCTGGTGATTAGATCGTGGTGCTTGAGTTGGAAGACTTTTTGAAGCATTTGGAATCAAATGTCTATGTATAGTAAACTGATCAAGTCCAAGAAGCTGGATCCCTGTTGATCAAGCTGTTCAAGGAGGCAAAATGGCTTGACAGGAAGTGGTCGTTTTATTTTTGCGTTATCTTCTTTGTAAGTCTTGGTGTTAGTCTGCGTCTGTTCAGTCTGATCTTGTTCCGTTATATTCTACTCCCTCCGTTCACTTTTGTAAGGCACACTATATATATTTCCATTTGGCCATATGCATACTAAAATGAGTGAATCTATGTACAAAATAAGTCTAGATTCACTCATTTTGATATGCATGTGGCAAAATGGAAAATATATATAGTGTGGCTTATAAAAGTGAACGGAGGGGTACTGATAATAGTTGTGGCTTTATTCTCTTTTTGATGCTTGCGTGTTGTGGGTCTCTTCCATGTTGGGGAGAGTGTCAGTGTGTCACCATCTTCTTGTATCTCTGGGGCTTTTCCCTTTTGTCTAAGAAGACATCAGCTACTACTGCCCTTGTCACCATTTTTTCCCAAATTCTTGTTCTCAATCTGCTAATCGTCGCTTATTCTTCTGTTGGAAAAAGGACTGCTATGGTATTGGTAGATTTTATGGAGTGCAGAAAGCTTCCTTGGTGATAGGTATCAAGACTGGTCCATCGTTGCCTTCCATTTGAGATAGTTGTCCAAGAACTGATCTAAGTTAGGCCTCCAAATTGGCCTAGTTTAAGTATCCACTATGCATGTTTATGATTTCGATAGAGCAGCTTCAGTTATCTGCATCTTTGCAACCTCTGCTCAGAAGATTCAGAGAAACACTGACTTGAAGGATAGGGAGGGTTGTTAAGGGTGTGGGGGTAGCTTGCAAGGAAGGCGGCAACCAGGGTGGAACACTGTGAATTGTGAGAAATTCCATATATTAATTTTAGAAAAAATTCTTGATTTTTTCACTGACATTTTTGCTGAAAACATCATTTTGCCCCCTACCTAATAGCAAATGTTGGGCGAGGTAACTACGATGTATTTTTGTTGTTGCGTAGTTGATTTTAGCACATTCCTCTATGTCAGCTCTCATAGAGTAGGCAAATATAAATAACAGTTTCTTCATTTTCTCCCATTTTTAGGTATTCAGTGCCCTGGTATCCTATTTGTCGGATTTCGGGAAATACTAGGAGGAACATTCCTCCTCTCTTTCTTGACCTATAATTATCCATCTTATTGTGAGAGATGAGAGCCAAATAAATTGGGAAACAGCTCCTTCTGTGTAGTTCTAGACTTGGTATGCGCAGGTAAATTTGAAGGTACACACTGCTCTATATCGTACGCACTGCTGTTTCCTTTTCTTCCTTTTTTATATATCTAAGAAAAAGAATGCCCTCAGTTGACATTAGTTGGAAGCAACAAAATGTGCCAATTCACTGTAAAATGCGATGATGAATCGATGATCTTATATTAGTAGTTAGTAATACTTCGAAAATCAATCCTGCGTGCAATCCACCATTTGCTTTACCTTATTGTTTAGAATCCTCGACATTTTGCTAATCTAGTAGGATGTGGATTCCCAGAAGGCAAACTTTAAAATGTTAGATAAAAGATGCCGATCCAAACAGAATATGGGTCATATGTTACTCGAAACAGACTTTCGCCCCGCTTTATAAATAAAGCAAGTCTATACACAGTTACAACCATAAGAACGGTAAGGCCGCTTGCTGGGGGCGCAATACAAGTAAGCCCACATGAAAAAAGCAAGAAATGGTGGGGGGGTGGGGGGGGGGGGTGAGAGAGTACATCAAGATAGAAAGATGAAGAGAGCGAACAAAAAACTAAGCCCCTCCGGCGCTAGCTGGACGAAGAAGAGGAGGAGATGCGCCGAGCGGTCTCCACAAGCCTAGCGAGCATGCCATCTAGCTGCCCCCCTGTCCTGCTGTCTAGACAACGGGTGCCACTGCTGCAAGAAAGCCAGAAGTTTAAACATCGAGTCAGAAGCACGTCGGAGAAAGATCCGCTCGATCACCATTTTATTGCGAATTGTCCACACGGTCCACATCAACGCGGCAAACACCAACCAGAAGAGGCGCCGCCTCTCACCGATACGGTTCGCCTGGATTTCTAGGAACTCGCCAAGGTCTGAGGCCTGCCAAGCAGGCCCCAGCGCCTCGTGGACGAAGTTCCATAGAAATCTGGCAGCGGGGCAGGTGAAAAGAATGTGAGTTCCCGTCTCGGGATCCCACACATGGGGCAGAGCCCATCACCCGGCCCCTGTCACTTGCGAACCTCCACCTCTGAGGGGAGGCGGTCCCTAAGAAGCTGCCACACGAAGATTTTGATTCCTTCCGGGGTGGAGAGGTCCAAGCCCTAACTGGGGTACTAAAGAGACTCCGATATGCCGACTTTACAGAGAACGTCCCAGACGGCGCCAGGTGCCATGACACGAGGTCACGACCGCCTGGCAGCGACTCAAGCAGCAAACTCCGTAGCTCTGTCCATGCTGTAGCCTCGGCAATACCGAATGTTCGTCGAAACGAGATGTTCCAAGTCCCATTGGGTATCGCCGAGGCCACCAGCTGCATCGGGTTCGCGCATATAGCAAATAGCGAAGGGAAACTATGCTGTAGCGGGCTCCCATCGAGCCACGGGTCCAGCCAAAATAGGGTGTCCTCTCCATTACCAATGGAGAATCGGACACCCTTCCTAATCTCATGCTTGATGGATTGGATGGATCGCCAAAATTGGGATCCATCCTGGCGGTCACAGGAAAAGAGGGGGCGGCCCTGCAGATATTTCGCTTTGATTGGCTGCAGCCATAGGCCCCCCTCCTCTCTAAGTATCCGCCATACCCATCTTAGCATGAGCGCAACGTTCATCTGACGGGAGGATAGGATACCAATGCCCCCCATGTCTTTGGGGGTGCACACATCCGCCCATTTGACCATGTGGTACTTCTGACGCCCATTAGCCGCCTGCCAGAAGAAGCGTGAGAGATCCCTGTCAAATGAGACGTGTGTGCCCTCTGGGAGTATATAAACTCCCATCAGGAACATAGGTAGACTAAAGAGACATGCGTTAATCATGACAGTCTTGCTTGCCTTAGAGGTGAACCGCCCTTGCCAAGGCTCTGCCTTAGCTTTGACACGCTGGGTGACCGGTTCTTGGTCCTTAATAAGGATCCTAGAATCACTAATGGGCGTCCTCAGGTAAGTAACAGGGAAGGTAGACAACTTGCAATTTAGTTTGTCCGCTATCCGTTGTCGCTCATCTGGGGAGTATCCCATGATCATGACTTCGCTCTTGTCGAAGTTGATCTTGAGGTCAGACATGGCCTCAGAGGAGAAGGAACTAGGTCATATGTTACGAATATGTAAATAAGCAGTTATCAGAGTTAGTTATAGGAAATCAAAGCCTTCAGTCCAACCACGTATGGTTTGCGCTGTGTTTGGATGAGAATGATTGTATGTTGGAGTTGTTAGGATTAGCTCAATTCCTCAAATTATGCTTAACACCATATTAATCCAAGTTATGGATGATTTTCACTGTGTTTAGCCATGTACGTACTTGGTATTTGGCATGCAAGGCAATCATTTAAGAAAAGTCCAGATAGTCAAAACCTGTTGAGTTCAGTTTTGATGTAAACATATACCAGCTAGTTTTTTGGGTCTTATGACCTGTTGCCTATCCATATTACTCAGTATAACTTCTTGGTTGCGACTGGGAGTCTGTTTAGGAATTTAGGTAGAATTGTTTGAAAACAAAAGAATGCGTGAAAGGAAAATAGTAACTAATCATTGTTGATACGAGTGTTGTTCTTGCACTGAAAGTTCATACTGTATTTTAACTGTTAAACAGTGCGTACGATGAGGATGTAGTAATTGGAATAATATACGAGTAAAATCAACTCTTATAAATGCATGCAACCTCTTGTTATATCTACTGACTTGATTGCCCTCCGACCTGCAGCCTGCAGGGAAACCGCTGCTGCATGACACCTCAACAGGAGCACAGGATAACAGATCGTGCACATGTGTATGCAGGTGCATCATACACATAATACAACATCTATGTTGTAGCAACAAAACAATTACCCCAAGCATGACCAACTTGGTCTATCATTGTTCAAGTGTGACATTGTTCCAATCATGACCAAAAACATCGGACCAGAAAAAATCAATTTCCCTGCTTCTCTGTTCATTCATGTACCTGCGGCATGACCGCATTTCACTTGAACATCTTTTCCCTTGAGCAGAAGCCTGATCGTGGTCAGAGTCTCACGCTTCGTCAGCAGCAGTTACACTGATGCAAACCAATCCAGGACGCTGCAAGCCTGCAACTTGTCTTATTTTGGATCATTGTAGACTAGTATATTGCCAGGCTAGTCATTGTATCCTGTTGCAATCAATTAAGAAAATACAAACCCAATTTATCTTGTAGTTCTTATTTTCCTACAATTCTGCATTCTTTGAACATGAATCCATAATAGATTTTAAAACACCTGCCCCCCCCCCCCCCCCCCCCCCCCCCACACACACACACACACTCGCTCGCTCACTCACACTCACAAACTAGACGACTTCTCGATCTTTCACCCACTAATGATATCCCTCAACTTTTGTAGAATAAAATAATATCCTCGTAGATGACTTCACAAATAAGAAAGTTTATGATGCTATCATGCAAATGGAAAAGAGTAAAGTACCAAAGGTCCCGATGGGTTCAAGTTTAATTCTATCAAAAGTTTTAGGAATTTCTTAAGGGAGATCTAATGGTCATGTTCACTAAAATTTCAACAAGGAGAGTTGCCTTTGTTCCATCTTAATTTCGGCACCATCATACTTCTCTCCGAAACAAAATGTTGTGCAAATTAGTAAGACCGTCATATTTGCATTGTGAAGGTGAACTCTTAAAATATTCACAAAAGTGACTATCAACTTTATTACATGTATGGCTCACAAGGTAATCATACTAACTGAGATGCCTTTCATGCCCAATCGTCATATTCTTGAAGGGGTAGCCGTCCCGCATGAAACCATCCACGGACTTCATAGCAGAAAAATTGATGGTATTCATTTTTCTTCCATTGTTGGTTAAGCTTTACAAAATTTGACTTCGATTAAACTCATAACACGAAGTAAATAAAAATGGAGGGAGCACTAGAGCATCCATCCAGATCTAACAAGCCCTCTGTGTTGATTGTTAGGTAGAAGGTACCCTAGTTTTGTCAAGTAAAATTACCAATACTTAGTATTAGCAAAATATACTTTGTGGGAGTGTTTGGAATTTACTGTGTTTTTCATTAGACCAGGAATTTACAGGTTTGAATTTGCCGCATATACAAGTCAGCAACAGGCTCCCGAGATCGATACAGTAGGAGCCAAAAGATAATGCCAATTACCGGCATTGTCTTGTTAATTCCATGCCTCACATCAACTGGCCCATCCGCGTGCCCCCTCCTATTGACATTTCCACGACCGAGCAGAAATCGTCAGATCATCACACACGCAGGAGTCAGGACACAACGCAGCGCTAGCCCTCCAGATCTCACATCGATCATCACCGCCACAATTATTTGCATCTTGTGCATGCGGTTGTCGCGTCCACGCACGGCCCGGATCTGGACCCATTTTATGGAAGAATTGTTATCGCTGCGCCTGTGCGATGAACTGAACAGTCTATGGATATACAGAGCCGATCGTAGCCTTGCAGGCAACGCTCATAAGTATATAGGTAAGTATTCCCATCACCTGTGTGCGCGTAAAAGCAACACACAGCGGCGGCGAGCAGTGGTAACCTTCCACCATGCTCTGCCATGGCTGCAAGCCCATGCCCGTACTACGTGTGGCTAGAGGTGCGCGCATGCATGCCCTTGCCCTAGGTACGAGAAGCAAAGCGGGGCAAGAAGATCAGCTGCTCAGCCAAGCCAACCACGCGCAACCTAGCTCCTCCGACGAGTTTTGAGAGTCCACAAAGGGGTCCGTCCATTCCGGTGGTCCGGCAACGACGCACCGAGGTGGGGCGCCAGAGGTCGGCCGGGGGTGAATGGTGGGGCGAGGATAGAGACATCACGACGGGCCGACGGCGGGAAATTAATTATGTGGCACTGGCACCATATACGCAGGCAGCTAGCCAGATTGAGTTATCCGGAGTCTACCGCCTCCCTTCCCCTCTAATCGCCGTCTTGGCGTTGCAAGGGGAAGAGAGCCCAGATTCCCGTTTGTGCATGTGTTAGTCCTAATGTTTCACTCATTCCGTTTTTTATGTAAAGGTGTATAGGTTTTTTCTTCAAAAAATCATAATATAAGGTGCATTTTCTATTTATGATTAATTTGACCCATCAAAAAATGAGACCTAGTCTCAAAGACAGATTTAACAGATTGTATTCATTTTGTGCCTATTAAGAACTCATCTCTCGTGATTTTTTCCAGAAAAAACGAGTCCATTATATGCAAAATACACATGTCTGAATACTCGTCCGAAAAACTATAAACCATATATTCGGGAACAGAGTGAGTATAGTTTTAGAGTTTCCTCTCGAACGTGGATGGTGCTAACATGAATAATGATCGTCCAACCCATCCTGCTTCTCTTCAGAGGTGTTGCTGGCGCCGCGAGAGACTTGTTAAGTCCAAACTGTTGGATCGACTTGGATATGATGTTTGCGTCTTGGCGTGGTGGTGGGGATGCGTTGCTCTTAGAGTACGACAATGTTGACTGTTGCGGATACGATAGAGGATCTAGTCGTCTGATGAAGGGCAGATTTGCGTTGGCCCCGGTCCTGGTGTTGAAAATATTCGAATGGCTCTTCTGGCCGATGTTATTCATCGGGTAGACTTAGTCTTACGAGACTGATGTCGTTAACGTTTTATGAAAAGTGTTTTTCAGTGTCAAAATGCGAATCAAATATTGATGCTCTTTTTCTCTATCGACTACGAATGGTTTAGATACGTTGCGGTGAATGCGAGTTGCAGCAGTACAACCGTTCGATCGATCTTGTGGCCGGCCGGCTGGACCGAGACCGCGTTGCAGACTCGTGCATCCGTCCCGGAGCCGTGCGTACGTTGTCGCCGCGATCGCCTGCATGCAGATGCACCGCCGGCAGGGATCCAAGTGGGTATCGTGCGATTAATTGCTTCGGTACGGATGGTCGTGATTTCGGTTCCGCCCAAAACACGTACCAAGTCCATACCATATCAAGTTCAAAAAAAAAAAAAAAATCCATACCATATCCATCCAACAGAAGATACATCGTACTCCGTATTCACATTACTCCACATAGCTAAGTAACTCTTAATACATAGAGGCTTTTTCACTCTTGGACGGACGAGATTAAATCGGATCTGTGTGTGCACATATGACGTCAGACCGCGATTACTGCATGATGTAACGATCTGCACATGTGTATAGTGTAGTGGCCTCAACTTGTTGTCATTCATGATGGTAGCAACGAAGATCATGGATACTGGATTGAGGACAAGGGCATTGTTCAACTAGTAGCATCTTTGGCATCTTAGCAGTAGTAAGTAATGCGTAGTCATGATGTATTTTATGTTTTTTTCTTTGCTTATCCACATTTTGAGTTAAGCTTAAGGAGCTTATTTTTGAGTTATGCTTAAGTAGCTTTTTACTACCACAAAAGCCCGCAATAATGAATTGTTGTGTGCGTAGTAGGGCGACCTTGATCTATCTGATGTTCCACTCCAAGTGATGGGACGAAAATAACAGTTTCCTTTTTGTTTCTCAAAGTCCTTGATAGCTGCCTAAAGTCTTGTCTCTAACTGCGGGCAGTGTTCGCACTGTTCATGCTTTTGAATTTTGTTTCCCGAACATTGCTGTTGTTGTTTTCGTGTCTTCGAGGTCAGAGAAGAAGACTTGGCTGTGCTCGTAGTTGTAAGGGTCTCCACTCGTCCCTCCAGCCCCCCCCCCCCCCCCGGGGCGAGAAATAGCGCCGTTTTGTCCAAATAGCTCCATTTTCTCCCAGTCGCCCCAGGAGACCAAATAGCGTTGTTTCGGCGAAATTTAGCGCCGGCGCACCCAGGTGGAACCCAACACATTGGATTCCTCATAGGGGAGGGGGAACTGGCGGGCAAAAACGGCGGGCCAGCCGTGTCAGCGAACGGGGCGAAAAGGCATGAAACAGAACCGCCCGTGAGCGGCGTTCACATCGTCTCGCCTCCCGTGCCGGTCAAAGGATGCCGGAGTAATGACGTGGCTAGCGGCCAGTGAACGGCCGTCGCCGACGCGTCCAATTGCGGGGCACGCGGCGCAATAATCGTGCACCACGCCCCTCTGTCTAGCCCTCACATTCTCGTCATGCACATCCGGACCTCTCTCTTGCCCTCACATTCTTCCTCTCTCTCTCACCCTCGCCTTCTCTTCTCACCCACATAGCACATGCGCAGCAATGGCCGAGCGTTTACCCAGCGACGACGCTGCCGCGAACGGCTTCGGGTGTCGCTTCCTTCACAAAGAGAAGGCGCAGATGCTCTATCAGGCGGGCTACTCCACATCGCCTGATATGCGCGTCCCTGGATCCTCCGGCGGCCAAGCCGCGTGGCTTCTGAGCGCGGGCGGCATTCCCGTGCCTCTGCCCGCTAGAGGAGGCGGGCCGCGTGGAGGCGATCCAGGAGGTGCTCGTCGGCCTCACCGACGAGCAGGCGGCGGATCCCCGCTGGGATCCGACCAACCACGCGTTTTGGACGGAGTTCTTCCTCTAGCCACGCCCGCGAGTTGGCTGGCGAAGTCGCAACGACCCGGTGGAGGGCCGCAAGAAGTGGTGGGGCGCTCGAGGACGCACGCTTGCGTTCGGCCTCTAGCACATCGCCGCCGGCAACATGCGACGGCGGCTCCTGGCTGCCAGGAGGATGTCCACCACCTCCTCCTCGTCTTCATCGGGTGCGACGCCGTCCTCGCAGGCGCGCTCCGCGGCCACACCGAGATTCGCCCACATCCCGCAACCGACGGAGACGTCGGTAAGACCCAACGACGGCGTCTACCTCAACTTCGGCCGCCGCCTACCTTCCCCACCCCGCCATGTTCGTCTTGTCAAGCCCAAGACTGAGGGCCACGGCAAGAAGAAGAAGGAGCCCATGTGGACATCACCTCCCGACTACGTGCGGGCGGCCGTCAAGATTGAGGCGTCGGGAGACTCGGAAGAGTTCCCCGCCTAGAAGATCGCCATCAAGGCCTCCCTCAACGACGTCCTCCCGGCGCAGGACGACTTCGCCGAGATATGGTCGCGGGACCAGCACGCCATTGAGGAGATGGCGCTCCAGTACCGCCTCGTCGACGAGGTGGCGGCTCGCCGGGCGGCAGAGCAGCAAGCGGCGGCGCGGCGGCCGACAGAGGAGCAGCCGCAACAAGCTCGCCAAGGTCGCCGTCGCATTCCACCTCCACCGCCGGCCCCGGAGTACTACATCCTCGACCTGAGCGACGAGGACGAGGACGCGCCCGGGCCGAGCAGCAGGTGGCATGGCGACAATGGCTCAGGCCCGAGCAACGCCACTAGGAGCGGCTCCGACGGCGACAGTGGCGACTAAAGCCAGATAATCTACAGCCAGTGGGGCATGTAGAACGGCGTAGGTCACCAAGTTATCATTTTTTAAGTTTTTTTAGTTTGTACTTTAAGTTCCTACTAGTAATCGGTAAGAACTGCAAATTTCCCGCAAATATGAATGAAAATTTTCTCAATTAGCTATTTTTGGTCCATGTCTTAGGTTTAGGCACGGCTGGGAAAACACCTTCACAGGACGTGAAATAGCGCCGTTATCTTTGATGGTCCAAAATAGCGCCGTTTTTCGTATTGGGGACGGACGAGTGACGATGCCGTAACCAAACCAAAAGTAGTGTGCTTTTGACTGCATTTCGGATAGGCACGTAGTTGCATGCAGGCCATAAAACAAACGATCAAACACAGAAATAGTTTAATATGGCTTTGCTTCTACGTTGTTTTCTTTAAGATTCGGGCGCATCCGAGCATCACGAGAATATCTTGTGGCATTGTGACACCTCACAGAATATGGAAACAGATCTTTCATGCCAGGAGTAGCAGTGTAATGTAAATATGTAGCAAGACCTATAAACAAACTACAGTATAAACTTCTATACTGCTCAGGACAACTGAATTGTCACCTTATGGTGATTGGTGAAGCAGTATATATACTGCATTGTATAGGCACCCTGCGGGAGAATAGCCATATTTAAGAAAATAGGAGCGTTACGGTTCTATATAGGCATTGATCGTTTTTGTTGGAGCTTAGGGCATCTCCAGTCGTTGTGCCCCTAGTCCGAAAAACGGCGCTATTTTGGCTGGGCTGGGGGGCGAACGACGCTATTCTGAATCCTGGGGGAAGGGGGCGTTTTCCAGCCGTTAATCCAGGCCGTCCCCCAGCCAGCGGTTTTGGGCATATTTTGGCATAAACAAAGGCCGACACATTTTCGCATACAAATTCACACATAGAAATAGTTAACATTCACACACAAATAAATAGTTTAACAATACAAGCAAATAAAACAAATCATACTAGGCATTGGCATCACCATCATTCGCATTGCCATTGCCCTTGCGCGCCCACAAGTGCTGCACCAGATCATTCTGTAGAGCTAGATGTGCTGCAGCGTCTTGAATCTCCTGGCGCGTGGCGAGGAAGGCTGCCCATGATGTCGGCACCTGGTGATCAACATCTGCAAGAGGACCCTGTCGGTAGTATGGTGCCCTTGCCTCAGTCTCAGACACCGGATGATCCCGCTCACTCTCAATGATCATGTTGTGCAAGATCACACAACATTGTATCACCTCCCACATGTTGGACTTCGACCAAGTCAAAGTTGGGTACCGGACAACAGCGAATCCCAGCGCGCCAAATGCCCGCTCAACATCCTTTCTGCAAGCCTCCTGACACTTGGTAAACAAGGCTTTCGCGCTTCCTGGCACATGTTGGAGATGCTCTTCACAAATGTTGCCCACTTCGGGTAGATGCCATCTGCAAGATTGTAGCCCTTTGTGTACTGGTACGGTGCCCATTGATCTCATAGTTCACAGGGGGAGCATGGCATTCGACAAGCTCGGCAAAGATATCCGAGCACTGCAAGACATTGATGTCGTTGTGAGTTCCGGGCATACCAAAGAATGAATGCCAAATCCATAGATCATATGTCGCCACGGCCTCGAGAATCACCGAGCACTCTCCTTTGTGGCCCTTGTACATCCCCTGCCAATCAAATGAACAGTTCTTCCATGCCTAATGCATGCAGTCGATACTACCAAGCATCCCAGGAAAGCCTCTTGCTTCATTGCAACCTAGGATGCGAGCAGTGTCTTCCACATTGGGTGATCGCAAATTGGTTGGGCCAAACACTGCAACCACTATGCTCGGGATCGACATTGTACCCCCTGTCACCTTCAAAGAAGCGAGTCTCACATTCTCCATCCTTGGCTTGTATGACTCAGTGCACGGGTATTCGAAGAAGATGAGCTCCTCATGCCCGTAACCATAGACACGGACTTGCGGTTTCGGGGCTGTCAACAAATGACATGCCTTCTCACCGTGTGCCGGTCCCTCACAAATGACACATATGTCGCCCTTGCACTCCGTCGACCGATGACCCGCAACACCACAGCGATAGCACCTTCTTTTCTTCGGGGCTGTTTTAGCCAGCGCCGTAGCCAGTTGCTCGGCCGACACTCTGGCCCCCGGAGTCACCGATGCCGCCACTACAGCTTGCGGTTGAGGTTGCTGCTGCGCTTGCTGCGTCTGCGGCTGCGGTGGAGGTGCAGCCGCGACTTGAGTCGCCGGCGCTGGTTGAGGGGCAGGCGCAGTCGCCGCCGTGTGTGCAGGCGGCGCCGCCCCCCGTCCTCGCCCACCGCGAGCATAGGGCCATCACCAAAACGACCCCGGACGACACGGTTGTCATGGCCATACCCGTATCCAGCGTTGCTGCCATCTCCATAGCCATAGCCGTAGCCATAGCCTCCACCTTCTGCTCCCCCATAGCCATAGCCATCCTCTACTGCCCCATCATAGCCTTCATAGCCAGCATATCCACGGCCGTGATAAGGTTCACAGCGTTCTTGGGGTCGCCGTCCACGACCGGCACCGAAGCCAGCGTAGCCGCCGCGTCGCCCCCGAGCCCCGAAGCCAGCGCCCGCATGGTACCCACCGTGGTGGGCCAGCAAACGCCGCCTCCCCCGGCCCATCTGGTATCCCGGCGGTGCCGCTCGACGAGCCCGTCTCAAAGTTGCTGGGGCGACTGGGACCGGGGAAGCCTCCACGGCCAGGCGGAGGACCTCCGCCGCGACCATGGTCGCCACCGCGTCCACCGCCACGGAACACCATGTCGCCGTCAGACCCGCACGAGGTAGGCGACACACGCCTCCAAAAAAACCCTAACAGCCGTCAAAATCCGAACCCAGCCGTACTAGTGAGTTTCCCGTGATCGCTTCTGTTTTTTTCGGTACGAAACCAGAGCGAGCCCGTGGGCTTTCATGAACATTGGGCCTGGCCGGGCCGATGCCCACCCTCCCTCGTCGAAGCGAATTTGAAATCCGTGATTGTCGTTTGCCGGATCTCGCCGCCGGCGAGCTCGGTGCCGCCGAAGGACGCCGTCTTCTACACACATTGACCCATCCACCAAGCACACCATCATCCACGAAGGACGACGGCGGGAACACCAGGAGTTTGGGTACACGAAAACAAGGACGCGGCGGCGGACTTGCATTGAAAACCAACGAAGATAGTTGAGAGGATGCATACCTTTGCATCCGCCGCTTCTCCATTCGCCGCTCCATCCTGGATGTCGATGACGAGATCGATCGCGATGGATCCGTCTCCGTATTGGGTTACGTAGCAGAATTTTAAAATTTTCCGACCTACGTAACGTCCAGGATCAACTATGTAGATACAGGAGAGGATAGTACTGTCGTTACCAACAACGAGTTGCAGAAGAGTTGTCGGTGACGATGTCGATGTCGATGACGTTGTCAATGACGATGACGCCGACGTAGTTGATGAAGCTTGATGAATATTCTCACGGTCAAGTCTGACGGTGAGAATATCGCAGTTCCTTCGTATGTCTTCTTGATCCAAACGAGTGAGGGTCAAACGTCTATGACGCATCACCCCTCTGAGAGCTTGCACACGTACGTCCGTCAAGATCCAGCGGCGCTTCGCCGTGCCAGGACTAAGTGCTACTGGTATGCGTATGGTGAGAGAGCCCCAACACATGGGAGAGAGGGAGAGAGATTTAGATCTAGACCTTGGGAGCCTCCGAGGAGAAATCTCAAGTCTATTGTCAATCTCCAAAGAGGAGGGGGTGGAGTTTATAAAGAAGGCCCAAGGGGTAGGGTTGCTTGGACAAGGGGAAAGTTTTCCTAGTCCAACTCAACTTGGACAAGGGGAAACTTCCCCTTGCCCAATTGGCTTGGAAGGTGGAGTTGGGGTGGAAACCCAACTCCCCTCCCCTTGGCCGCCTGCCATGTGGGGCCCACCTCGGCACCGACCCAGGTGGGGTCCGCCTCGGCGCTGCCCCCTGCAGGTGGGGCCCCGGCCACCGACTCGGGCGGGTGGGGCCCACCTGGGCCGGCCTCATCTCGGCCTCCGCCGCCGCCTTGCCCTCCTTGTGGGCCGAAGCCCACTCAGGTTTGGCCGGCCGACTCGGCCCACCACCTTGCGGTGGTGCGGCTGCCATGTGGGCCAGCGGCCCATGTGGCAGCCACCTTTTATTGGCCTTTATAATTTCCTATTAATTAAATAAATTAATATTTAATCAATAAATATTTTGTCTAATTAATTCCCAGAATTAATTACTTATCATACAAACATATTTATATGATCCGAGACACCCAGTGTCTGCCGACAGAATATACTTGGACAATTATTTCCTTTCTTATAAACCTTTCTTTCTTCATGATCTAATTCTCCGAATGTAATTCTATCACGCCGGAAACCATCCCAGATGATACAACCTCTCTACTCCGGACCACTACGAATACAACAGACCTTGACGCCTTAAGTGTGTGACCCCTACAGGTTCGATAACGTGTAACTATAATTGGAAATGCTTATCCAATCACTTGCCAGTGTCAGAACCTGGACGTTCTGTATAGCTGCTACCGTTATGCGAAGACACTCTTTTGAACCTGCTTGATTAACATGTTTATCCTATCACCATCACGATACTCATCAAATACCCAAGGCGAGATATATGACATTACCATAAATGATAGCTTTCATTTACTATGTCACCTTATCCTTGTTACCGGTACGATGCTTTACTCTTTAACTCATGTTTAAGTATCCCATGATATTTGCATATCATTACCTTGTCTGCGCAGACTTGTCAATGGACACTTTCACACTAGAGCGGATCCTGGTTGTATCTCTCTATACTTTAGAGGTGTGATTCCCAGTCTTGAACTACTATGGTTATAGTATACCTTTGAGGTTACCCAATCATAGCCTTTTTGATTACCCTGTTACGGCCGTAATGATTGACTATGTCAAAGCTTCCTCTCCAATACACATAACCATATATTCTCATGGTCTAAGGAATAAGCAAGCAACCAAACCTAGACTATACTATTTATACGAAACTTGATCTCGTAGTATATCATAATTTGGGTCTTCCCAGTCATATTGTTAACTTAACAATATGCTCCCATTAATAATGACAAGAGCACTTGTCCATGGCTGGAAAACATCGCCATCCAGTATTAACGAGTTCGTCCAAGAGACAGGACAAAGGGTAAATGGGTTTGATTATATCCTTACACGTGCGTATGTGTTTCCCTATAAATCTCACATTTATAGACCATAGCAGTTATAGCATAAAGATATAATACATTAATCATGAAACAGATATATTTATTGTCTCTTAGGGCATATATCCAACAGTCTCCCACTTGCACTAGATACAATAATCTATTACATTAAACCTTCTTTAAGACCGATGTTAAACCGGTGAGGTTCAAACTTCAAGCGTGGAAGAGCTTTTGTCATAGGATCGGCTACATTGTCAATCGTATGAACTCTACGTATTGCAATGTCCTTTTGCCACATGATCTCTGATGAGGTGATCCTTGCGTTCAATGTGCTTGGCTTTGCTGTGAGACCTCGGATCCTTGCCAGAGCAACGGCACTACTGTTGTCACAGTAGAGCTCGATTGGATCTGCGCTGAAGGAACCACTCCTAGTTCAGTAATGAACTTCTTTATCCAATAGCTGTCCTTGACTGCTTCAGACGCCGCCACATATTCCGCCTCCATTGTAGAGTCTGCCACCGTGCCTTGCTTGGAGCTTCTCCAGCTTACCGCACCGCCGTTGAGAACGAACACGTAACCTGATTGTGCTTTGGAATCGTCTGGGTCAGACTGAAATCCTGAGTCAGTGTACCCACGTACTCTGAGCTCCTCATCTCCTCCATAGACTAGGAACATGTCCTTAGTTCTCCTGAGGTATTTCAGAATGGTTTTAACTGCTGCCCAATGGGCCATACCATAATCAGATTGAAATCTGCTGGTAACACTTAGGGCATATGACACGTCGGGACGTGTGCATGTCATTGCGTACATTATAGAACCTATTGCCGAAGCATAAGGTTTGTCCGCCATTTCCTTTCGCTCATCAGCTGTACTAGGACACTGATTCTTGCTTAAGGTAATTCCAGGCACCATCGGAACGATGCCTTTCCTGGAATCGGCCATGTCGAATCTCTTCAACACCTTATCTATATATGTACTTTGGCTCAAACCTATTAGGCGTCTTTCTCTATCGGATAGATCTTGATGCCTAATATATATGCAGCCTCACCTAAGTCCTTCATCGCAAAACTCTTTTCCAATGAAGCCTTAACTTCCCCAAGAAATATCTTATCATTACCAAGTAATAATATATCATCGACATAGAGAATTAGAAACACAATTGAGCTCCCACTTTCTTTCTTGTAAACACAAGTTTCTTCGAAATTTTGAACGAAGCCAAAACCTTTGACTACTTCATCAAATCGAATATTCCAACTCCGTGAAGCTTGCTTGAGACCATAAATGGACCTCTTTAGCTTGCACACCATGTTAGCTTTCTTTGGATCGACAAAACCTTCGGGTTGTACCATGTACACATCCTCAGTTAGATTTCCATTAAGGAAAGCTGTTTTGACATCCATCTGCCAGATTTCATAATCATAATAGGCAGCTATAGCTAACATTATCCTTACAGACTTAAGCATTGCTACGGAGAGAATGTCTCCTCATAGTCTACACCTTGAATTTGTCGAAAACCCTTTGCGACAAGGCGTGCTTTATGAACGGTAACATTACCGTCCGCATCTGTCTTCTTCTTGAAGATCCATTTACAATCTATTGGTCTAACTTCCTCAGGAAGTTCACCAAATCCCAGACTTGATTGTCATACATGGATTTCATTTCAGAATTCATGGCATCTTGCCATTTGTTGGAATCTTTATCATTCATCGCTTCTTTATAACATGCAGGTTCATCCTCTTCGAGAAGAAGAACTTCGTCCATGACGAAAACTTCTTTCTCGACACCCTCTAGTAAGAAAACTTCGTTCTCGAAAAACCTAGGTTGTTCGCGAACTCGGCTTCCTTTCCTTACTTGAGGAATCTGCCTGACTGGAGTTTCCTCTTCCTCGGAGGAGGATTTGGAGTCTCCGTATCAGTGGCTGAGTCTCCGACCGGAATTTCTTCCGATGCGTTAACTCTGACTATCTCGTCGGTAGATTGTAAAATCTCCTCGAGACTTACCGTCCTCCCACTGACTTCTCTTGAAAGAAAATCTTTCTCAAGAAATACGCCGTTCCGGGCAACGAAAATCTTGCCCTCGACCTTGTTATAAAAAGTGTATCCAATGGTATTTTTGGGATACCCTATGAAAACACATTTGTCAGACCTTGGCTCAAGTTTTGTGGCTGCAATCGTTTAACATAAACATCGCATCCCCAAACCTTGAGGTGACTTATGCTGGGTGGTTTACCCATCCAGACTTCATAAGGCGTGGTCTTGACAGACTTGGATGATGATCTATTTAAAGTGTAAGCTGCTGTTTCTAGTGCATAACCCCAAAAGGATAGTGGTAAATCAGATAGTGCCAACATAGACCTAACCGAATCCATAAGAGTTCGATTACGTCTCTCGAAACTCCGTTCCTTTGCGGTGTTCCAGGTGGCGTGACTGTGGTACAATTCCACAGTCCTTCATGTGTTGACTGAATTCATGACTAAGATATTCTCCACCACGATCAGATCGCAGGTACTTTATCTTCCTGTCATGTTTATTCTCTACTTCATTCTGAAACTCCTTGAATTTCTCAAAGGTTTCCGACTTTTGCTTCATTAAGTAAATATAGCCATATCTACTTAAATCATCAGTAAATGTCACAAAGTAAAGATATCCACCGCGCGCGAAATGTTCAGAGGTCCACACACATCCGTGTGTATGATCTCGATCAATTCGGTCGCCCGTTCGACTACCCCGCCGAACGGCGTCCTGGCCATTTTTCCCATCAGGCAAGCCTCACACTGATCAAATGAATCCTCATCAAATGATTGCAACAACCCATCCGAAAATAGTTGTTTCATACGGCTTTTCCCGATGTGCCCAAGACGACAGTGCCAAGTGTAAGTATCATCTTTCACTAATTTCAGTCTCTTTGCATCAATGTGTAATGTGTCTTCTATCCTTCCAAGATTCAATACAAACAGACCATCCACCAAGGGGCTGATCCGTAAAATACATTCTTATAATAAATCGAACATCCATTGTTCTCAGAATTAAAAGAATATCCGTCACGTAAAAGTCGTGACCCTGAAATGATGTTCTTGCTCAATGTGGGTACATAGTAGCAATTACTCATTTCCAACATGAATCCTGAAGGTAAATGAAGGCTCATGGTACCGATGGAACGAACGCTAACTTGCATTCCGTTTCCAACCCTCATGCACACTTCTCCTGGATTTAACCTCCTCACATCTTTTAAACCACTCGTCGTGTTGCAAATGTGTGCAACAGACCCGGTGTCAAAGATCCAAGAATCACTGTGAGGTCCGGTTAAATACACATCTAACACATGATGACTTTGGGATTTCCAATCCCTAAACCTTCCACTATATTGAGATCTCCTTCCTCCTTCTTGTGATGCCTTGTTGGATGAACCAACCCTTTTGCAGTTTTTAATCTTAGCTTCCGCTATGATTAATTTCCTTGTAAGCTCATCCATGCTTATGTTACTACCAATCAAATTTGAATTTTGAATGTACCCGCCATAATGCGGTGGTAGTGACATCAGCAATACTGTACGACTCGCTTGGGCATGCATTGGAAAACCTAGATCTTCCAACATTTGATTAAGATTAATCATCCTTGCCAAGTGATCGATGAGCGAACCCTTTATGTCTAACTTACAACTGAAGAGCTGTCTTGTAATTGCATAACATGCAACTTTGACTCTCTCCTGGAATAAACTATGCAGCTCTGTGAGCACATCATATGCACTCGCCTTCCCAAAGCGAGTATGCAATTGTTTATCCATATAAGTTAACATTAATTCCCTTACTGCCTTTTCATCACGAACATAATTGCCATTCCATGACAATTCAGAGGAAGGTGCATCTAGAACATATAACTTTCTATTTTCTCTAAGTCTACTTCTAAGGGCGCAGATCCAATCTACAAAGTTCTTACCATTAACAGTTAAAGTTTCCATTTTACAAAGCAGGTTAATGTCGACAGGCTTTAATCTACAATGATAGCAAATTCCTTTTAGACCCCTTTTTCATGATTAATTTGCACGAGTTAAAATGATATGATTTAACTATGGTGTGCTCCCACTGAAACTGATATTCCTCATGATCAGTTAAACAGTGATTCGGAATCCGCAATCCTCAATAGTGAGAAGCATGGATACATGTCATCCACTATGACGAGAGGGTAGGCCAACTTGCCAATCACTTCCTGCCGTGATTTCCGTTCATCTTTCGATGTAGTGCTCCGAACTCATAACTAGTTATGCCTGGACGTCAAGACAACCAACCGTTCATGCTGCTAGGACGGTCCGTGCCCGCCTCCCGAACCCTTGGCACACATTACTCCTGGATACAGGTCGCACGGTGACAAGCATCCGGTTTGACGGTGCCACAGTTGGATGAGCACGATCTCCTTGATATTTTCTTGAGGAATCACCCTAATAATCACGACTACTGCGCAATCAAAGAGAGTGCAATAAATAAAGAGAAATAAACTTTCACAATTAAGTGATGTAGTATAGTCCTCTTCGTCTTCCATGTGGATGTAAGAACTCCTTCCTTGTTCCACTCCTTGTCGTCGAGGTCTACGACGCTACCTTCATGTCCGTCTCCTATTTCTAAGAAACGAAATAACATGTGGCACGCAGGCCCTAGATAGCAATCATGTGGTTTCCACCCATCATGCTTCTTCTAAATCCAACACGCAGGTTGGAATTACATATGATGGTATTTCATACAACAATTGAATAAAATTAAAGGACTATACCACATCACATCACATGCCTGCAAAAACAAGTTAGACGTCCTCTAACCTTTGTGTTTGCAATTTTTACGAGGCTTTGGGATTTACCGAGTAAAACCGTTACTGCCTACGTAAGGTAACCAAGCATGGTTAATCACGATGCTAGATTGACATTGCGGGGTGAAGGCCCAACGTTAAAACGTTCGCTCCCTTCCAAACTTCACTGGTGCGCGTGACCCCCGTGTGGACCTAGTCCACATGCCCTTTCCACTACCAAGTCAACGAGACCAACTATAGAAAGACCCGGAGCTACTGAAGCACTTCGTTGGCGCCAACAAGCATACTAGGAGCAGCCGGAAGGTCCGCGGATTGCCAGAAGTCCGTAAAATCAAACTATGCCGTCGGAAACCATCCTTAAGTAGTTTATTGGGAAGCATACATAAATAACCTGAATGTCAGAAGAGTTCTGACATACCCACACAAACTTATGCGGTGCCCGCACAGACTTATGTGCTCTAGTACGTACCTGTACCTACGCATAGATCGCTCTGATACCACTATTGGGTTACGTAGCAGAATTTAAAATTTTCCGACCTACGTAACGTCCAGGATCAACTATGTAGATACAGGAGAGGATAGTACTGTCGTTACCAACAACGAGTTGCGGAAGAGTTGTCGGTGACGATGTCGATGTCGATGTCGATGACGTTGTCGATGACGATGACGCCGACGTAGTTGATGAAGCTTGATGAAGATTCTCACGGTCAAGCCTGACGGTGAGAATATCGCCGTTCCTTCGTATGTCTTCTTGATCCAAACGAGTGAGGGTCAAACGTCTATGACGCGTCACCCCTCTGAGAGCTCGCACACGTACGTCCGTCAAGATCCAGCGGCGCTTCGCCGTGCCAGGACTAAGTGCTACTGGTATGCGTATGGTGGAGAGAGCCCCAACACATGGGAGAGAGGGAGAGAGATTAGATCTAGACCTTGGGAGCCTCCGAGGAGAAATCTCAAGTCTATTGTGTCTCCAAAAGAGGAGGGGTGGGGTTTATAAAGAAGTCCCAAGGGGTAGGGTTGCTTGGACAAGGGGAAAGTTTTCCTAGTCCAACTCAACTTGGACAAGGGGAAACTTCCCCTTGCCCAATTCGGCTAGGAAGGTGGAGTTGGGGTGGAACCCCAACTCCCCTCCCCCACCGCCTCCCCTTGGCCGCCTGCCATGTGGGGCCCGCCTCGGCACCGACCCATGTGGGGTCCGCCTCCCGCCGCCCCTTGCAGGTGGGGCCCCTCGGCCACTGACTCGGGCGGGTGGGGCCCACCCGGGCCGGCCTCGTCTCGGCCTCCGATGCCGCCTTGCCCTCCTTGTGGGCCGAAGCCCACTCGGGTTTGGCCGGCCGACTCGGCCCACCACCTTGCGGTGGTGCGGCTGCCATGTGGGCCTAAGCGGCCCATGTGGCAGCCACCTTTTATTGGCCTTTTATAATTTCCTATTAATTAAATAAATTAATATTTAATCAATAAATATTTTGTCTAATTAATTCCCAGAATTAATTACTTATCATACAAACATATTTATATGATCCGAGACACCTAGTGTCTACCGACAGAATATACTTGGACAATTATTTCCTTTCTTATAAACCTTTCTTTCTTTATGATCTAATTCTCCGAATGTAATTCTATCACGCCGGAAGCCATCCCAGATGATACAACCTCTCTACTCCGGACCACTACGAATACAACAGACCTTGACGCCTTAAGTGTGTGACCCCTACAGGTTCGATAACGTGTAACTATAATTGGAAATGCTTATCCAATCACTTGCCAGTGTCAGAACCTGGACGTTCTGTATAGCTGCTACCGTTATGCGAAGACACTCTTTTGAACCTGCTTGATTAACATGTTTATCCTATCACCATCACGATACTCATCAAATACCCAAGGTGAGATATATGACATTACCATAAATGATAGCTTTCATTTACTATGTCACCTTATCCTTGTTACTGGTACGATGCCTTTACTCTTTAACTCATGTTTAAGTATCCCATGATATTTGCATATCATTACCTTGTCTGCGCAGACTTGTCAATGGACACTTTCACACAAGAGCGGATCCTGGTTGTATCTCTCTATTACTTTAGAGGTGTGATTCCCAGTCTTGAACTACTATGGTTATAGTATACCTTTGAGGTTACCCAATCATAGCCTTTTTGATTACCCTGTTACGGCCGTAATGATTGACTATGTCAAAGCTTCCTCTCCAATACACATAACCATATATTCTCATGGTCTAAGGAATAAGCAAGCAACCAAACCTAGACTATACTATTTATACGAAACTTGATCTTGTAGTATATCATAATTTGGGTCTTCTCAGTCATATTGTTAACTTAACAATATGCTCCCATTAATAATGACAAGAGCACTTGTCCATGGCTGGAAAATATCGCCATCCAGTATTAACGAGTTCGTCCAAGAGACAGGACAAAGGGTGAATGGGTTTGATTATATCTCTACACGTGCGTATGTGTTTCCCTATAAATCTCACATTTATAGACCATAGCAGTTATAGCATAAAGACATAATACATTAATCATGAAACAGATATATTTATTGTCTCTTAGGGCATATATCCAACACTCTGGAGTGTTGCACTCGCCATCGAAGTACCTTACACCTGGAGACGCATGGCGTTCCTCGACGTTCTCCGTCTCCGACTCCTCCTCCGCGAGGCACCAGAAGCGTCCTCCAATGGTAGGGGAGAGGATGGGTCGCACGACCTCTTCATCAACGACCTTCTCCATGATCGTCTCCAAAGTTTGTACCTCGGCAACCTGCACAAGCACACCCGTGTCCACTCGTACCTCTGCACGAGCACCGGCGAGTTGCGCCTCCTGCGCCACAGCGGCCTCTTCAGCCAGCGCATGAATGCCGGCGTCTGGCCGATCCGTCGCCGTCATCACAGTCGCCGCCTCCGCGAGCTCTTCCGCTCCATCCACCGCATGAAGATCGGCGTGCGGCCAATCCGCATCCGCCTCCGCGATCACCGCCTTCGCGACCTGCGCCTCCGCGACATGCGCCTCCGCGACCTCCTCCGTGTTGGAAATATGCCCTAGAGACAATAATAATTAAGTTTATTATTTATCTCCATGTTTATTATTAATGTTTGTATCTTTATGCTACAACTGTATTGGGTACTTGTATAGCAAATACAACGTATGCAAGAGGAGAACCTCCGATACACGTGTAGAGATACGAACGGTAAAAGAGTTCCTGGTCTTGTCTCTAAGACTAGCCTATCTTGTTGCTCGATGATCGCGTTTTCCTGATCATGGACTTTGTATAAGTCATTCAACTATAGGAGTGGATTATCGGAATGATAATCGCACTGAACCGACCCACCGTATGATCTTGCTATGAGACAAATCGTCGACGATGAAATAGCAATTGATCTATTTAGTTATCATTAGCTGGATCCCTATGCTATGAGAATATCTTGTGACCGCTTATTCGACATTCGAGCTTTGATTTCCATCAAACGTCTTGCAGTAACATGGGACTATGATAGGTGGCTTTTGGGCTTGAACTAGAATTTGTATTGGAACAGAGATCGTTCAAGAATGACACTTACTCCTCCAGACGATGGAGAGATACATCCTCTAGGCCATCTCAAGTATTGTTGTTGTCACCCAATCGTCTGGCCAGACACAAGCGTGATTTATCACGGGACAACATAAATACGGAAAGAGAAAAGAGAATGATATTGGTACGAGAATAATATGTGTTATGGTCAAAGGGTTTGATCACACTAGAGCACATTGTCTCAATCTCGAGATATCATTGGTATCGTGCATGTAAGGGGATTAAGCGTAATGGTTAACACACAGGTTCTGTTGTTCATTCACAACACAAGGGTGCCAGTACGAATGCCTAACCCACTCCTGGTTATTGATTGGTAAGCTCCCAAACAATACTTTGTGATTGTTGAACCTTTCGGGTCACACGCTTAAGCTGTAGGTCAATCTTTGATCGAGAGTAAAGATGTAGTTTTAGTGAGAATGAGATTGTGTCGGAGTAGCTCCGATGTCACTAGACTTGTTCCTGTGAATTATAAGTTAGAGAGAATGCGGACATCTAATGTCCCGGGATGATAGGAATGATTTCTATCGCCAGCGGATTTAATCCGAGTGCTTATGAAGAAGGAAATATTGTTACGATGTTTTGTTGGCGGATACTAGGTATCCTGGTTCATATAAATATGAGTTATATGATAAGTAATTAATTCCGGGAATTTTCTTTAAAAGGAAATATTCATTTAGGAATTAATTAGACAAAACAATTAATTATTTATTTAATTAATATATTGGAAAATATAAATAAAGGATTTATTTGGAGCCCAATGAAAGAGGGCTGCCAAGTGGGCTCATGGGGCCCACAAGGCAGCCGCACCCCACATGGTATGTGGGGGGAGGCTGAGTCCGAGTTGGGGGGGACTCCCCCTCCCGGCGGCGAGGACGGCGGCTAGGGCGAGCCCCATATGGGGAGGCGGCCCAGGACGGGCCCCACATGGCAGGAGGCGGGTAGGGAGGAGTCCAACTCCTCCCCCCAACCCGAGATGGAGTGGGGGAGGGTTTCCTCCCCCCTTCCTTGTAGGGAAAGGCAGGTTTGGAGGGAGGAGTCCTACTCCTCCCCCAATCCGAGTTGGGAAAGGGGAGCGACTCCTCCCTTCCTTCCTTGGCTGGCCGGCCCTAAAGTTGAAGGGTTCGGCCCCTTCCCCAAGGACCTCCACCCCTTGGCCTCCTTTATAAGCAGCCCCAAGCCCCTAGGGTTGACTCACAAGTTTGCCTCTGTGCAAGTTCTCTCTCTTGTAGATCTCATGTGTTGAGAATTAGACGTCTCTAATCTTCTCATATAGATCTAATCTAGTTGATTAGATCAACACCTAAACTACGCCGCAAGGCTGACTCTCTTCACCACGTGCTAGTAGCTAGGCGGTGAACGCACGGGGGTGGGTTGACACGGTGTATGTGTGGATACCGCTAGAGCGGGATTCGTGCAAGCGAGTTCCTTGGACAACGGACCAAATTCATCAAGGTCTACATCAACGACGACGTTCGGCAACAATCTCACCTCCCGGCGTGGATGTGAGATTCTTCATCAAGCTACACCGACATCTACTTCGACAAACATAAGATCTTCCACAACGGTGTTTGTAAGTATTCTGGATCATCGCATTATGGGGTGCAACGTACCTTCATAGAATAGATCTTGGCGGTAAGGTTACGAATAAATTTTAAAGTTTCCCCGCAACCCAATAGTGGTATCAGAGCCGATGTATGCGTTGGTATGATTTGATCTAGAGCACCAGTTGGTGTGAGCATTGCATGGTTCTTGCATTAAGTTTATTTTAGTTGCTTCCCAAGAAGTTGTGCATCATATTCCATGGCAGTATTGGCAAGATCTTTACGAACTTCTGGCTATCCGCAGACCTTCCGGCTGCTCCTAGTATGCTTGTTGGCGCCAACGATGTGCTTCAGTAGCTTCGGGTCTATACCCTTAGTTGTGGACGTTGATGCATATATGGATTGGGCCTGAGGGTTGGACGCCTCACGGGGGTCACGCGCACATGTGATCGTTTAGATTGGGGTTCTGCAATGTTTTCGTAATGTTGGGATCTCAATCACCCCGCAATGTTAATCTAGCAACTAGCCTAAACGTGCTTCAATACGTAGGTAGTAACGGTAATTCCGTAGAGCCTACAAGCCACGTAAAACTTGCAAACAAAGCGTTAGATACGTCTAACTTGGTTTTGCAGGATTGAGTGCATGTGTTTTGGTATAGCTATTTTGTTACGGTGTCTTAACATGATGGTGGGAGCCAAAACAATTGATTGAGTTCGTCATCGACAATCAAGCGAAGAAGAGTTCGTCGTGGAGACCGGGAGGAGGCGCCGGCATTGCGTCGGCGACGTGTACTTGGCGAGTTTCGGATATGGTAATTTTCCTTCGGGAATTTCGCCGTAACCGGGAACAATGAAGATGGTGATCCTGAAGGACGAGCGCCAAGGACTTCCGAGAAATAACAAAGGCTATACCAAAGCACATGAATTTTTATTAATTGCCTGTGATGTTTATCCTTTGTTGTTTGCACCTTGATTGCGCATTAGTCGTTTATTAGGGTGAATCCTCATACAAAATCAAGGAGATCGTGTTCTTACCAACCATGGCATCGTCAAACCGGATGCTTGTTGCCGTACGACCTGTATCCAGGAGTAATGTGTACCAAGGGTTCGGGAGGCGGGCGCGAACCGTTCCAGCAGCCAGTGTCGGTTGGTTGTCTTGACGTCCAGGCATAACTAGTTATGAGTTCGGAACACATCCGTCGAAAGACGAACAGGAGTTGTAGCTGCTGCAACTAGCATAGTGCTTACCGGTTGGCCGACGGACCTGACATGTATCCATGCTTGCTTCGTAGGGCAATCGGGTCCTGAATCACTTAGTGCCAATCATGAGGATTATTGGACTTAGTGGGAGCATATCTTAGATTCATGTTTGATTGAATTAAAGTATTGCATTAAAATTAGTAATAAACTAAAAGTCTAAATAAACTTGTTTTGTTGTACAAGATGGATCCCGTTGAAAATATTTATGAAGAAAACTTGTTAGGAAAATTAACTGTGAGAAGCGTGATCTTTATGGATTGGCTTCACGGGCTGAGAGAAAATCTCAATAGACGCGATTAGAGCATATTCTGGATACAACTATTCCAGAAATAGAAGAAGAATATTCTCCTATGGAGAAACAGGAGTATAAAGTGAGTATGGTTGTGCTAGACAGGATGTGTCCCAAGCTTAGCGACAGTTATCCATACTATCACCCCTTCCGTCTTATGGAAGTTTTGAAAGCTCGGTTCATGTTCCAGTTATGTCTTGCTAAACGACAAACTCAATGGAGAACTTAGATCTTGCAAACTATCTAGCGAAAGCTCGATGAGGGAGCACAAGGTTAAGTTCTGCAAAATATTCAGGGAGCTTGAGGATATTGGGCAACCATTTCCAGGAAATCAAGCTGTTGACACACTTCCAAGAATGCTACCATAATTGTACTACGCCTTGTGGCGTGTTATTAATTGACGGGAGTAGAGTAGATAGTCAAGGAAATCTTCAAAATGCTCTTATCAGCAGAGATGGATATCTATGTGCATCACTTGATGACCACAACCATCTTGCAAGACAAGTGGCAAGTCCACAAAAGGTATAAGAGTTATACACAGATTATTGACATAATCTCGACTCGAATATATTTTGGTATGTGAATACTAAAAAATTTCATGTTGCATGATCGCAATGTGAAAAGGGAAAGAGACAAGAGATTTAGTAAGAATTGGAGGAAGTGGGAAAGAGAGGCACTCAATGCGCCATGATCACCACTGTGTCTTCAATCCAAGTCAATGAAGAAGATTTACACTACAACTTTAAATAAGATTTATTTTCAGTTTGATCATTATGTAATGAATATTTTGTATTCTGGAACAAGTCATTGTTTGAATTATAAAGTATGTGTGGGAATTCCAAGTTTGGAAATTCAAAGTTTATATCTTCTTTATTGTGTTATGTCATTAATTATTTGTTTGTTAAGTCTTTTATTGTTTTGATTCAAAGTTATTGCTTAAGGTTTTAAGTAATAAATAGAGATAGTTTAGTCTTTAATTTGGAGTTATACTTTTCGTTGGTTCTCTTTGAGACTCTTAAAGTTATCTCTAAATTAAATGGATAAAACTAAAATCACAGAGTGTCATACACTTGGAGAAATTCGAAATTTATAAAGTGCTAGGCATTTGATGAAAATCGAAATCCACAAAATGCTAGGCATTTAGTAGACTCGAATTTCACAAAGTGCTAGGCACTAGTAAATTTCGAGATTTACATAAAGGAGTAGAATCTACCCATTAATTGAATTCTATTGAGGAATTAATATGAAGTTGCATATTAATGAAATAGAGTTAATGAAATTATTGAAGTTTCAATGTTTCATATAATTCAGTGGGAGAGTGTGAGAATCAAAATAAAGGAATCAAAGGAATTTGATTAAAGTTAAAAGAAAGGACTTAATAAAATATTGTAGCACTGTGTAACATCCCAAAATTATCAACAAGTATTATTAGTTCCAAAATTGAGAGCCAACAAAAACTTTTGCTAAATTATATGTGTTGATCTCATATTCTTGCTTGTGTTGTTTATTTCTTGCTATTGTGTGTTGCTTGCTCTAAGGAAAACCCTGAAGAAAAGAAGAGAAATAAAATAAAAAGCAAAGCAAGAAAATAATGTGACAAGTGTCACATAGAATTCTCCAAGTGAGAATTTGTTTTCCTTCACAATAAAAGTCAGTGGACTGATAATGTAAACACTCCCATTTCACCCTTACTACTTATCTCTCTCAAATAGTATTTTACAACTATTTTAAAATTCAAAAGTAAAAACAATGGAAATAAAACAAAATTCCATAATTAAAACCCTATGAACAAAAATGATTCAAAACATTTTATTTTGAAATGCCAAATTTTGTGGAGCAACTACATGCTATGTGGAAGCCTCACAAATATTTGTGAATTTTTCTAAATTGTTTAAGTGCCCCAAATAAATCCTAGAAAAGCTACTGGAATTAAAAAGGAAATAAAAGAAGCAGAGGAGGACCTAGTTGTAAATGGAAAAGAAAGTCCAGGGGGCGTTCTGCGAAAACATCATCGTCTCCTACCTCTAGCTCGCAGTAGCCGTCGCCGTGGTCGTCGTCGCCATTCCCAGGGCCCCCAGGCCCCCCCTCGCTCACGTTCGTCCACGCTCGTCGCCTCTGCACTCTCTGCTCGCGCTCGAGCACCTCTCCCCTCGCCATTACGCCCCTGTCCCCCGTTGCCCGCCGTGGAGAGCTCGGACGGCGCCGGCCAAATTCGCCCCACCCGCTGCACCTCGACACGCACCCGACGCCATAGCTGCTCCCAGCTCGCTCCCAGACCCCCAGACCCCTCTGCCTTGAGCTTCTCGCACGCGTCGCGGAGGAATCGAGAAAAGATCTCGCCGGTGCGCCATGGACGCCGTCCATGCGCCCCGTCCACGAACGCCAGCCCCTGCCCTATAAAACCACCCCCGTACCCCTCTGGAAGCACCACACCGTCCCACTCCCTCACTCCTCCCTCTCGACTCGCCGTGCACCGCCAGGAGGGCGTGCTCTGCCGCGGCCTCTGCCGCCGTTGAGGTCGAGCACGGCCGCGACGCCACACTCTCCCTTTCCCTTCTTTCTGGCCTGCAGGCTCTTCTGCAACCACACCGAACTCACGCGCCTCGCTTTTCCCTCTGTTTAGGGCACATGAGAGGAGCCAGGACCTCGCCGGAGCTCGTGCCCGTGGCCGTGGAAGTTGGAGACCTCGCCGTCGCCGCTACACACCGTCCCAGCAAGCACAGCTCGCACCAGCACCTTCCTCGAGCCACCGCCGTTGATTCGCGTCTTCGCCGCGACTTCCCGAGCCCCCTAGGTGAGAGATCCATCACCCTCGCCGTCGCCGGCGCGGCAGCGCCGCTGAAATATGGTCGCCGTCGTTACGATTCACGTGAGCCGTTGGATCTCGATCCAACGGACGCGTACCGCTTCGGTTAAAAGAAAGAGAGAGACTGACGGGTGGGCCCCGCTCGTCAGGGTTTTATTAATTTTCCAGCGCACGTTGAGTCACTGACTGGTGGAGCCCACCTGTCAGGGATTTCAACTTTATCCAGAACAGTTAGGTTTTCGAATTTAGTTTTCTCAGAGAATTCAGTACTGGACCTAACTTCAAAAATCAATAACTTGAGATTTAGGCATCCAAAGAAATCCACTCCAATTGTTCTGAAAAGCTTATGAAACTGTTTAACCAACCCAATTGGTCTCGTGTCATTTAAATAAATAGTTAAAAAGTATTATTAAAAATACTACAGAAGGTTTAAAATCTAAACTTGTTTGTTGCCAATGCTCTGTTAGTCCAAATAATTCCAAACCAATTTTGTTAGCTTAGTACTGCCATGTATTATATTCCCTAATTTTGTTAGAATTAATTAAGCAATGTTAATTGTTGACTTTAAGATAAACCCTTTTGGACTAAAACAAATAAATACGTTTAATGGTTGACCCAAATGAGTTAGGACCAATTTTTTTGGATCACATTTAGTCATGTTTAGTTACCCCTAAAAGGATTTAATTTTAGTAGCAACAGAACTTATTTGGTAGCCAAAACTTGATTATTAAGTTACTGGACTAAAACCTTTGTGTAGGGAGTTTAGTAACTCCAATGACTCCAAATCAAATGGGGTTGTCTTCTACACATCAGTAACTTTCCATAGAATTTTAGTTTCTATTTTTGTGACCAACAAAACTCAAGTTGTGCAATTAAACATGTTCCACAAGTTTCTGCCATAATTTGGACATAAATAAATATTGTTTAGATCAATTAATTGAAATCAAATTGGATTGTTTGATGAATGCAGTGGCTATTTAGAGCATTTAGGATTGTGATGTTGTGATGTTGTTTGAGTAGTTTAGTGATTGCTTGTATTTGTTTGTTTATCGATTAGACGAGAACGTTGCTGGATTTATCGAGGAGGGGGAATTTGTTGAACCTGAAGATCAAGATCAAGGCCACTTTGCCGAGCAAGGCAAGCTACTCTCTGAGCTTGCACCTAAATATATATGCATCTACTTTGATCAAATGATTACTCTTAAGGCAATGGTTGACAAAACCTTTTCGAAAAGTATATGGATATTATTTTGCCACCCTATGTAGTAGTTTATATAAAACTTTAGGATGGAAAACAATGTTGTTTATTCAAAACTCCTTTGGAAATACTTGTGTGGAGGTGAACTACCGAGATGTTGGTGTTGAACTGAAGAAGTGGATAATTGAGTTATTTGGGAAAAATGCACAGTGTGTCTTTGTACTTACGTCAACCAGCCGATACTCTGTGCGACCACATTCACCACATATGGGAAGGGCTTAGTCATATAATTTGCTCTTATTAGTATGGGATACCTCATCGACGGAGATGACTCCGTTATGCATGAGGGGATGGTTAGTAAACTCCCCTGACCTGGGTCCTCGCTCAAACTCTATGGAAAGATAAGGAGGAGGATTGAAGACTTCATAAATGTGGTCGCCGGGAAAAAACATATGAGTCCTCACACTTAGGGTTGCCGACGGGGACCTGACTGAGTGTCGATGGGAATTATCATATGGGTAGAATCCTATACTAGCATGAGCAAAGGAGAGGCTATGGCCGGTGGCTCAACTTCGCATACACCTTGTATGGCGGGACGTGGCTGACACGATGAGTTACCGGATGGATGTGGGATAAAAGCGTGCTACCTCTGCAGAGGGTTAAAAACTATTCGAATAGCCGAGTCCTCGGATATGGACAGTTGGGAGGCCCTACTCTGACCTTTGTGCAAGTTTTGAAAAGAGTTGAGTTTAAAAAAAAATGAAATGGTGTACCTATACCTACGGATCGGTATGAGGTTGTTGATGGAAAAGGGAACCATGGTGAACTATGGTTGGAAAAGGAGGAGTTTTTGGAGAAACAGATAAAATGATGATTTTATTCAAAGATGGTTACAAAACTCTTCTTACCTCTTTCAATAAAGATATAGAGATGTTTTAAGAAAATAAAAGTTTGAAATTAAATTAAAACTAGTGCATACTCATGTTGGGGTAGTTTGCGAGTACATTCAAATGTACTCATATTGGTTTCGTCCCTGGCTATTGTCCTAGCCATACTACGAGGAGGAGCACTACGCCGAGCAGGAGTATGGTGACTTCTATGCGAACTAAGGATCTCCACAAGTCAGCTGCCTGTCGGGTCGTCATCGTTAGAATGATGTCTACTACGCCGTAGCTTCCGCTGATATTTTGGTTTGGCCCATGAAGGCGCCTATGTAAGAACTTGGTCCAAAGGACCATTTATGTAAGACTTTTAATTCGGTACTGTAATGGATTTAAACTTTGGTATCCAATTCGGATTATGTGCAACGACAGACTGATCACGGGATCGTTGTGTTAAACATAATCGGGTATTTCGGACAGCTAGTCCGGGGTCCCCACAGACTTGGTATCAGAGCCATCCTGACTTTAGGAAATCTTAGTTAGCATGGTCGTCAGACAAATGTTATCAAAAAGATTAATTTCTAAAAGAAAGGAGTGAAGTATTTTCGAAAAACTGCTTATCTCTAATCCTCTTACTTCTACAAAAAAAATTACCCTCATTAAATATTACATTTTCCTTTGTATCCTTAAAATTATGCACACTTCTCATTAAACTTAAATTTCGACGCACTTGTTGCCTCACTACATTTAAAATTTTGATACACTCGTCAGGTTACTAACTTAAAACTTGCTTAAAAATTTGTAGATGGCACTCCACTGGACCGAGTTCGTTCAGCTTGAGAAGGATAGCAAGCTGACGTTCGAGAGTGACTTGTTCGAGTTGAGCAAGCTGTTAGGTCGCCCCACTCCAGAGTTTGAGGGAGCTCAGATTGACGTTCACGGTGTCGGAAGGCTGAGCTGGCTCATCAAGTCGTCAGTTCGCAGGAACATCAAGTCTCCCAGTTCCAGGACACTCGTTTTCACCACCAAGGCTTCTACCTGGGTTGACGGTCTCTGTACTGCCGCACAGAGGATGCTAGCCGACTTTGTGAGGAGCGCAAGGCGGAGTTGGCAGATTCCCTTTTCCGGTTCTACGGGAGGCGCAACTGTGACGGACACCCTACTCCTTCCCCTTGCCACCCGATGTTTGGGAGCTACATCATGGACATGGAACTCTTACTTCAGAACACCCAGGATGACCTTATGCGCACTTATACCTGAGCATTTTTCGGGCCGGGTCGGGCTCAGGCCGGGCCTAAAAAAGCCCGATGCAGAAAAGTCCAGGCCCGGCCCGGCCCGACAGTCGAGCTGCAGAAATCGGGCCCGAGCCCGGCCCGAGCCCGACAAAGCCCGATAAAGCCCGACAGGCCCGGCCCGACCCTTCCTGATTTGCTGTTTTTGCAAGGCCCGAGCCCGGCCCGACCTATGTATCGGGCCCGATTTCCAGGCCCGAGCCCGGCCCGATGTGAAAGCCCGGCTCGGCCCGGCCCGACATTTTCAGGCCGGGTCACGTCGGGCCATCCGGGCCGGGCTGCCCATGCCTAGGTATATGCGCACTAGAGTTCAACTTCACTTTGATCGCATCTCGCTTGTTGAGATTCGCGAGAATGAGGAGAAGCTACTGGAGGAGAAGGTCGCTCTTCTCGAAGAGGGCCCAGCTGAGGAGGACCATCGTGAAGCTCCGCAAGAAGGTGGCAGAGCAGGACCAGCTGATCGAGGATCTAGAGCACCATACTGACGAGATGGAGGAGGAGGGCGAGGATCTCCGCAAGGAGAACAACGCTTTCCTCAGTGACGATGATGACTTTGTGGAGGAGATGGACTGTGAGGAGGAGGATGATGAGGAGGAGTTAGTTGAGAGGAGGAGGAGCCACTCGAGGCAGTTCTCGAGGACGAGGAGGAGGATCCCGAGGAGCCACTCTACCAGTCAGATGCTGACGTGTTAGAGCTGGAGGTTCCACCTCAGTAGGCGAGTGACTTGATCACTACCGCAGGATTAGGTTGACCCCTATCGCTAGTCGAGTAGAAGTAGTGGTTCTTTTGGAAACCAGATGCTATGTATCTTAGATGTAAGGTGATGTTGTAAGCTTGAGGTTGTAAGCTTGATGTTGTTGTGAACTCCTTGATGTGATGTTTGTGAAATATAAGTATGTTTGTCTTGTTAGATCTGTGTGAAATATTTTCATATAATCCTTAAATAATCAACCACTTGCGAAATCGTCTTTCCCTTAGTCGAACTTTTCTTGCCTTGCCTCTTATACCCGGTGTGCTTCAGGATGCCGCCCCGTCGCGCAATACGGAGGATCAGGATCAGCACCACCACCACCGACCCAACCCCGCCCAACTTCTCGCGCTTATCATGGAGGAACGTGAAAATGCCCGGCAGGAGCGCCAGGCTCATCTCACTGCCCTGCAACAACTCGCAGCCGCTTACAACAACAACAAACAACAATGGTGGTAATGGCAATGGCAATGAGAACCAGCGATCCACCTTAGGCGATTTCCAGAAAACCAACCCACCTACCTTCTCCAAGGGACTTCACCCACTGGAAGCCGATGATTGGCTTCTTACCATGGGAACAATCTGGAAGTTGCTGCTGTAGGAGACAATGAAAAGGTGCTGTATGCAACCCACTATCTTGCTGGACCTGCACGAGCTTGGTGGGAAGCTACCAAGGCTCTCCAGCAGGCTGACCACGTCATCAACTGGGCTGAGTTCAAGGAGAAGTTTCGCAAGAAGCACATTTCTGGTGGACTCATTGATAGGAAGAGGATGAATTCCGCAAGCTGAGGCAGGGAAGTAGAGATGTAGTCGGCTATCTTGATGAGTTTACCGACTTATCTCGGTATGCTCCGAGGACACCGACAAGAGGAGAAGAAGATGGAACGTTTCCTGAATGGGCTGCATGATGAACTGCAGTGTGCTTTGGTTGTCCATGACTTCCGTGATCTGGAGTCACTTGTGGACAAAGCCATCCAGCTGGAGACCAAGCGCAAGTCTATGTTGAAGGTCGCAAGAGGAGGATGAATGCTCAGGAAGGTTCGAGCAGTCAGAAGCCTCGTATCTTTCAGCAAAACCCCAAACCTGCCTATCGACCACCCCAAGCTCCACGCCCCAATTTCCCTAACCGCCCAAACAACTTCAACCGCCCCAATGACAATAACCGTCCCAGAGGAAACTTCAACAACTTCAACCCCAATGCCAATGTTGTCTGCTTTGAATGTGGCAACAAAGGTCACTACTCCAGGAATGCCCCAATCCCAAGAGGAATGTTCAGCGCCCCAATGCACCGAACAATGGTCAAGGCCGCAATGGAAATGGTAATGGCAAGAATGCCGCACCCCGCGGAAATGCTGCTGTTGTCAAGGGTCGTCTGCACCACATCAATGCTGAAGAAGCTCAGATGCGCCAGATGTTGTGCTGGGTACGTTCCTTGTCAACTCAGTACCTGCAACTGTTCTGTTTGATTCTGGTGCAACACATTCATTTGTTACCGAGGAGTTTGTTGCTAAGGGAGGTTTAGTAGAAGGCTTCCTAACTAAAACCTTGAGTATACAAATCCCTGGCTCCACCCTAGAAACCAAGAGATTTTGTCCAAATACTGCCATGAGATTTCAGGCGAAAAATTTGCAGCCGACCTAATTGTTTTAGGAACCCAAGGCATAGATGTCATACTCGGTATGAATTGGCTAGCCAAGTACCATGGTCGAATTGACTGTGCCAGAAGAGCTGTATCCATCACCACCGACAAAGAAGTAGAAGTGGAGTATGTGTCTGAACCCAATCACCCAACCAGGCTGCCATGAGAGCATAGCTCGACCCACCTAGATGAGATCCGTGTTGTTCACCTATTCCGAGATGTTTTCCTGAGGAATTGCCTGGTATGCCGCCAGACCGGGAAATTGAGTTCATAATTGAGCTTATCCCAGGAACAGCCCCAATATCCCAAAGGCCTTATCGGATGAATCCGGAAGAACTGGTTGAGTTGAAGAAGCAGTTGGCAGATATGCTCAGCAAAGGACTTGTTCGTCCAAGTGCTTCACCCTGGGGATCACCATTATTTTTGTGGACAAGAGAGACGGTACCACACGACTGTGTGTGGATTATCGCAGGCTAAATGACGTGACCATTAAAAACAAGTATCCCCTTCCCAAGATCGAGGATCTGTTCGATCAGATGAACGGAGCCCGAGTCTTTTCAAAGATCGATCTTCGGACAGGTTACCATCAGTTGAAGATCGAGAGACAGACATTCCCAAGACCGCCTTCACCACCGTTACGGTTTGTTTGAATACACGTGATGTCCTTTGGTCTGACCAATGCCCCAGCCTATTTCATGAATCTCATGAACAAGATTTTCATGGAGTACCTCGACAAGTTCGTGGTAGTTTTCCTTGATGACATCCTTATTTATTCCAAGACCGAAGAAGAGCATGCTGAACACCTGCGTCTAGTTTTGGAGACCCTCCGAGAGCACCAGCTGTATGCCAAGCTTAGCAAGTGTGAGTTTTGGCTCATGAAGTGGCATTTCTCGGACATATAGTATCTGCTGGAGGAATTTCTGTTGACCCAGAAGATCCAAGCCATTATTGACTGGTTATCCCCAACCAGTGTGACTGAAATCCGAAGCTTTCTCGGACTCGCCGGTTATTACCGCAAGTTCGTTGAAGGATTTTCCAGTATAGCCAAGCCTTGACCCAACTGTTGAAGAAGGACAAGAAATTTGAATGGACTCAGAAGTGCGAAGATAGTTTCCAAGAGTTGAAGAAGAGACTAACCTCCACCCCAATCCTGGTTATGCCAGACGTCACCCAGAGTTTCGACGTGTATTGCGATGCATCACGCCTCGGACTTGGTTGCGTTCTGATGCAAGAAGGCAAAGTTGTGTCGTACTGTCCCGGCAGTTGCGACCGCATGAAGAGAATTACCCAACCCATGACCTGGAATTAGCTGCTGTTGTCCTTGCTCTTAAAAAGTGGCGTCCCTATCTTGCGGGACATCGCTGTGAGATCTATACGGATCATAAGAGCTTGAAGTATATTTTCACCCAGAAGGAGTTGAACCTGCGACAGAGGAGATGGATGGAATTAATCAAGGATTATGATATTGGAATCCACTATCACCCCGGAAAGGCTAATGTAGTTGCCGATGCCCTTAGTCGCAAACCCTGCACCCTGAATGCCTTGATCCAAGCCGAACAACCAGCCTTGTTCAAAGAGTTCGAAGATTTTGGACTAGAACTTGTTAGCCATGGATATCTCGCCAATTTGGAGTTAGCCCCAACCCTGATGGATCAAATCAAAGAAGCCCAAAAAGGTCATGAAAGCATTGAAGGAATTAGGAAGAAGATTCCCTCGGCAAAGCACCCGGTTTTACCGAAGATGCTGAAGGAGTGCTGAAATTCAATGATCGTATCTGTGTGCCCAATGTCACGGAACTTAAGGAGTTAATCCTGAAGGAAGCCCATGAGACCCCTTATTCAATCCACCCCGGCGGAACCAAATGTACCAAGACCTTCGAGAAAGATTTTGGTGGCATGGAATGAAGCGAGAGATTGGTTCTTTTGTAGCCAAGTGTGATATCTGTCAGCGAGTCAAGGCTGAACATCAGCGGCCCGCTGGATTGCTTCAACCTTTGAAAGTTCCCGAGTGGAAGTGGGATGAGATTGGAATGGATTTTATTACCGGACTTCCAAGATCCAACCGAGGCCATGATTCAATCTGGGTCATCGTTGATCGATTGACCAAGGTTGCTCATTTTTACCTGTCAAGACCACTTATCGAGCTCAGTTAGCAGACTTGTATATTTCCAGAATAGTAAGCCTGCATGGTGTGCCTAAGAAGATTGTATCTGATAGAGGCACGCAATTCACCTCAAGATTCTGGAAATCCCTTCATGAAGCCCTCGGAACCAAGTTAGCATTTAGCACAGCTTATCATCCCCAGACCGATGGCCAAACTGAGCGAGTGAACCAGATATTGGAGGACATGCTTCGCGCATGTGTTCTATCCTATGGTTCCAAGTGGGAAGATTGTCTTCCGTTTGCAGAGTTCTCGTACAACAATAGTTATCAGTCCAGTCTGCAAATGGCCCCTTTTGAAGCCCTTTACGGCAAGAAGTGTCGTACACCCCTGAATTGGTCCGATACCGGAGAAGCAAATTGTTTGGACCAGATACCCTCCGTGAAGCTGAAGAGCAAGTTCAGCTTATTCGTGAACGCCTCAAAACTGCCCAATCCCGTCAGAAGAGTTACGCTGACACCAAGCGCCGTGACCTCACTTTCAGTCGGAGATTATGTTATCTCCGAGTGACACCCCTCAAAGGAATGCAGCGTTTCCATGTCAAGGAAAGTTAGCGCCAAGGTATATTGGACCCTTCAAGATCATCGCTCGTCGAGGAGAAGTATCCTATCAGCTGGAATTGCCACCGGAGTTAGGAGATTATCATGATGTCTTCCACATTTCCTTGCTCCGGAAGTGTCTTGAAGTTCCTGACCAGCCTGATGTTTTCAAAAACATCGACCACCTCTCCATCGACCTGAACCAAGATTGACTTATCGCGAGAGACCCCTCAAGATTCTCGAAGAAGATGTTCGTGTTACCCGAAGACGTGCGATCAAGTTTTACAAAGTCCAGTGGACTAACCACTCTGAAGAAGAAGCAACTTGGGAACGTGAAGATTATCTTAGGAGCGAATTCCCAGACCTCTTTAGTACCTAAGCCTAGCAAATCTCGGGACGAGATTTATTTTAAGGAGGGAAGGATTGTAACATCCCAAAATTATAACAAGTATTATTATTCCAAAAATGAGAGCCAACAAAAACTTTTGTTAAATTATATGTGTTGATCTCATATTCTTGCTTGTGTTGTTTATTTCTTGTTTGTGTGTTGCTTGCTCTAAGAAAAACATGAAGAAAAGAAGAGAAATAAAATAAAAGCAAAGCAAGAAAATAATGTGACAAGTGTCACATAAATTCTCCAAGTGAGAATTTGTTTTCCTTCACAATAAAATTCAGTGGAGTGGTAATGTAAACACTCCCATTTCATCCTTACTACTTATCTCTCTCAAATATATTTTACAACTATTTTAAAATTCAAAAGTAAAAACAATGAAATAAAACAAAATTCCATAATTAAAACCCTATGAACAAAAATGATTCAAAACATTTTATTTTGAAATGCCAAATTTTGTGGAGCTACTACATGCTATGTGGAAGCCTCACAAATATTTGTGAATTTTTCTAAATTGTTTAAGTGCCCAAATAAATCCTAGAAAAGCTACTGGAATTAAAAAGAAATAAAAGAAGCAGAGGAGGACCTAGTTGTAAATGGAAAAGAAAGTCCAGGGGGTGTTCTGCGAAAACGTCGTCGTCTCCTACCTCTAGCTCGCTGTAGCCGTCGCCGTGTCGCCGTGGTCATCGTCGCCATTCCCAGGGCCCCAGGCCCCCCTCGCTCGCGTTCGTCCACGCTCGTCGCCTCTGCACTCTCTGCTCGCGCTTGAGCACCTCTCCCCTCGCCATTACGCCCCTGTCCCCCGTTGCCCGCCGTGGAGAGCTCGGATGGCGCCGGCCAAATTTGCCCCACCCGCTGCACTCGACACGCACCCGACACCATAGCTGCTCCCAGCTCGCTCCCGGACCCCCCAGACCCTCTGCCTTGAGCTTCTCGCACGCGTCGCCGAGGAATCGAGAAAAGATCTCGCCGGTGCACCATGGACGCCGTCCATGCGCCCCGTCCACGAACGCCAGCCCCTGCCCTATAAAACCACCCCCGTACCCCTCTGGAAGCACCACACCATCCCACTCCCTCACTCCTCCCTCTCGACTCGCCGTGCACCGCCAGGAGGGCGTGCTCTGCCGCGGCCTATGCCGCCGTTGAGGTCGAGCACGGCCGCGACGCCACACTCTCCCTTTCCCTTCTTTCTGGCCTGCATGCTCTTCTGCAACCACACCGCACTCACGCGCCTCGCTTTTCCTCTGTTTAGGGCACAGGAGAGGAGCCAGGACCTCGCCGGAGCTCGTGCCCGTGGCCGTGGAAGTTGGAGACCTCGCCGTCGCCGCTACACACCGTCCCAGCAAGCACAGCTCGCACCAGCACCTTCCTCGAGCCTCCGCCGTCGATTCGCGTCTTCGCTGCGACTTCCCGAGCCCCTAGGTGAGAGATCCATCACCCTCGCCGTCGCCGGCGCGGCAGCGCCGCTGAAATATGGTCGCCGTCGTTATGATTCACGTGAGCCGTTGGATCTCGATCCAACGGACGCGTACCGCTTCGGTTAAAAGAAAGAGAGAGAGACTGACGGGCGGGCCCCGCTCGTCAGGGTTTTATTAATTTTCCAGCGCACGTTGAGTCACTGACTGGTGGAGCCCACCTGTCAGGGATTTCAACTTTATCCAGAACAGTTAGGTTTTCGAATTTAGTTTTCTCAGAGAATTCAGTACTGGACCTAACTTCAAAAATCAATAACTTGAGATTTAGGCATCCAAAGAAATCCAATCCAATTGTTCTGAAAAGCTTATTAAAATGTTTAACCAACCCAATTGGTCTCGTGTCATTTAAATAAATAGTTAAAAAGTATTATTAAAAATACTACAGAAGGTTTAAAATCTAAACTTGTTTGTTTCTGATGCTCTGTTAGTCCAAATAATTCCAAACCAATTTTGTTAGCTTAGTACTGCCATGTATTATATTCCCTAATTTTGGTAGAATTAATTAAGCAATGTTAATTGTTGACTTTAGGATAAACCCTTTTGGACTAAAACAAATAAATACGTTTAATGGTTGACCCAAATGAGTTAGGACCAATTGTTTTAAATCACATTTAGTCATGTTTAATTACCCCTAAAGGATTTAATTTTAGTAGCAACAGAACTTATTTGGTAGCCAAAACTTGATTATTAAGTTACTGGACTAAAACCTTTGTGTAGGGAGTTTAGTAACTCCAATGACTCCAAATCAAATGGGGTTGTCTTCTACACGTCAGTAGCTTTCCATAGAATTTTAGTTTGTATTTTTGTAACCAACAGAACTCAAGTTTTGCAATTAAACATGTTCCACAAGTTTCTGCCATAATTTGGACATAAATAAATATTGTTTAGATCAATTAATTGAAATCAAATTGGATTGTTTGATGAATGCAATGGCTATTTAGAGCATTTAGGATTGTGATGTTGTGATGTTGTTTGAGTAGTTTAGTGATTGCTTGTATTTGTTTGTTTATCGATTAGACGAGAACGTTGCTGGATTTATCGAGGAGGGGGAATTTGTTGAACCTGAAGATCAAGATCAAGGCCACTTTGCCGAGCAAGGCAAGCTACTCTCTGAGCTTGCACCTAAATATATATGCATCTACTTTGATCAAATGATTACTCTTAAGGCAATGGTTTACAAAACCTTTTCGAAAAGTATATGGATATTATTTTGCCACCCTATGTAGTAGTTTATATAAAACTTTAGGATGAAAAACAATGTTGTTTATTCAAAACTCCTTTGGAAATACTTGTGTGGAGGTGAACTACCGAGATGTCGGTGTTGAACTGAAGAAGTGGATAATTGAGTTATTTGGGAAAAATGCACAGTGTGTCTTTGTACTTACGTCAACCAGCAGATACTCTGTGCGACCACATTCACCACATATGGGAAGGGCTTAGTCATATAATTTGCTCTTATTAGTATGGGATACCTCATCGATGGAGATGACTCCGTTATGCATGAGGGGATGGTTAGTGAACTCCCCTGACCTGGGTCCTCGCTCAAACTCTATGGAAAGATAAGGAGGAGGATTGAAGACTTCATAAATGTGGTCGCCGAGAAAAAATATGAGTCCTCACACTTAGGGTTGCCGACGGGGACCTGACTGAGTGTCGATGGGAATTATCATATGGGTAGGATCCTATACTAGCATGAGCAAAGGAGAGGCTATGGCCGGTGGCTCAACTTCGCATACACCTTGTATGGCGGGACGTGGCTGACACGATGAGTTACCGGATGGATGTGGGATAAAAGCGTGCTACCTCTGCAGAGGGTTAAAAAACTATTCGAATAGCCGAGTCCTCGGATATGGACAGTTGGGAGGCCCTACTCTGACCTTTGTGCAAGTTTTGAAAAGAGTTGAGTTTTAAAAAAATGAAATGGTGTACCTATACCTACGAATCGGTATGAGGTTGTCGATGGAAAAGGGAACCATGGTGAACTATGGTTGGAAAAGGAGGAGTTTTTGGAGAAACAGATAAATGATGATTTTATTCAAAGATGGTTACAAAACTCTTCTTACCTCTTTCAATAAAGATATAAAGATGTTTTAAGAAAATAAAAGTTTGAAATTAAATTAAAACTAGTGCATACTCATGTTGGGGTAGTTTGCGAGTACATTCAAATGTACTCATATTGGTTTCGTCCCTGGCTATTGTCCTAGCCATACTACGAGGAGGAGCACTACGCCGAGCAGGAGTATGGTGACTTCTATGCGAACTAAGGATCTCCACAAGTCAGCTGCCTGTCGGGTCGTCGTCGTTAGAATGATGTCTACTACGCCGTAGCTTCCGCTGATATTTTGGTTTGGCCCATGAAGGCACCTATGTAAGAACTTGGTCCAAATGACCATTTATGTAAGACTTTTAATTCGGTACTGTAATGGATGTAAACTTTGGTATCCAATTCGGATTATGTGCAACGACAGACTGATCACGAGATCGTTGTGTTAAACATAATCGGGTATTTCGGACAGCTAGTCCGGGGTCCCCACACACTGTTGACAAAGGAAAGTTATTTCTTAGTCAAAATTACTTGTGATGGATTTTGGTAACTCGAAATCATCATGGTAATAAAATCTTTGCAAGATAAAGATTAAAAGGAAATGTTACAAAGTCTTGCTCAATGTGTTGTGAAATTAGAATTCCAAATTACCCACTAAAGTAAATAGATTATTTTGTTTAATGTCTTGGGACCTATGTCAATTATAACCTAGAGTTATTTTGATAGTAAGTTCCATATTTTCAATTGAGAATTTAAAGTTTTAAGTTCGAATTGAAAAGGTGTTTTGCAAGAAGTCCAAAATTGTTATTTTGGCAAGTGACTTCCACACATATTTCTAAATGCTTGTTGACTTTAGAATTGGAGAAAAGTGTCTTCTCATGAAGAGAGAGTGGAAATCATAATACTAAATTAAGACTGGGAGTCTTTGGGCAAGTGTTAGGATGAGAAAAGAAAACATGCAAATGTTTCCTTATCATTGTTTTGTCCAGGAATACATGTAAGGCATACATGATTCGAATTAAGTATTTAAGGAAAATCATGTGAGGAATTTAATGATTAAAATAACCAGGTGATTAAATCATTTTAATGTCGGGAACATGATATAAGCAAAACAATTACAAACAGGATAATAAACATTCATTAATGACGGAATTTGTCATAAAAGGAGTTCAAGAAAATTTATGAGACTCCAAGATCCAATCTTGTGACTTGTTTGGACATGATGTAAAAATTCACGTGCATGAATATTTCATAAAGAAAGGACAGATATGAATATCTAATATTCATAGAGCTAGTCTTGATTAAAATTATTTTATCAAGGACGAATAACTGATAGTGAAAGGTTGCATTACTTTTCATATCAATTGCTTGTTGCTGTTATTGAACTAAAGTAGTAATATTATTACTAAGGATAATTAATTTAGATTATGAAAATAATGTTGTTAATTATATTATGCATGTTTGAAGTCAGTCGTATTAATGAGTAAGAATTTTATTCTTTTCATTATATAAACCGAAGGGACTTAAAGACAGTGGGAGCTGATACTATATTTATTGAATTTGGCTAGGCCGAATTAATAAATATACAAATCTCGTGATTTAAAGAGTTTAAATAAAAGGTCGAAAAATGTCTTATTAAAGTTTTGTCTATAAGATAGAATTTAATAAACATAAGTACGAATGTACTAAAGTGCAATTTTGAAAGGTAATTTCAAATTGTGTCTTGAGTCAAAGAAATTTGATCAAGAATTCATAGCGTGATATTTGCGACATAACTTGACCTTCGTAGTCATGGATGAGCGAATAGAGAGGAATAAGATCAAATCATATTTAAATGTGATTTTGCTTATGACATTGATATATATAGTACATAAAGCCGGAAAGTTTCCAAAGTGCTAAACTTTTATAAAGTTTTGCCACCGGCATTAATGAGAAATTCTTAATAAGGATATTCTCATAAGAGCAGTTAATTAAGATTGTAATTGATCATATAAAGGTTGGTAAAAGAACCCGATGGTGAGATTACAAAAAGAAAAAAACCAACAAGGTGGATTTTGTAAAGCTTCAAATAGTATGTATAGAGAAGTTACTCGTATACATATTTGTGGTGGAATTATGAAATCGAATTTATTCTGATAAATGTTTTTCAAATGATAAGTACTAAGTGTTTTTGATTTTATCAAATACACGTGTATCTTATGAGTGGATTTTACAACAAAGATAGTTCATCTATCGAGGATAGTTGCGTCATTGATGTGAGACATCATGATAAGCAAGTTATTGGATGAGCCATTACTCAGGTGAGGTTTCTATAAAGATGGTATGATAATATCAACCGATATTATTAATGCTACTATGGAACCGGAAAGGCCAATATCCAATTCCTAATATATCCGACTTACATAGTCAAGTTTGGCATGTGAGGTGATAAATAAAGTTTATGAGCTTTGGTTGGATCAAAGCGCGGACACAGTTTCAGATCCGCATGCGAAAGCGTGAGTGGCACCTTAGTTCCATTTGGTGTCATGTCATCATGCTAACTAGAACCATTATTGAATCTAGTGCAAGTGGGAGACTGTTGGAGATATGCCCTAGAGACAATAATAATTAAGTTTATTATTTATCTCCATGTTTATTATTAATGTTTGTATCTTTATGTTACAACTGTATTGGGTACTTGTATAGCAAATACAACGTATGCAAGAGGAAAACCTCCGATACACGTGTAGAGATACGAACGGAAAAAGAGTTCCTGGTCTTGTCTCTAAGACTAGCCTATCTTGTTGCTCAATGATCGCGTTTTCCTGATCATGGACTTTGTATAAGTCATTCAACTATAGGAGTGGATTATCGGAATGATAATCGCACTGAACCGACCCACCGTATGATCTTTCTATGAGACAAATCGTCGACGATGAAATAGCAATTGATCATCTATTTAGTTATCATTAGCTGGATCCCTATGCTTTGAGAATATCTTGTGACCGCTTATTCGACATTCGAGCTTTAATTTCCATCAAACGTCTTGCAGTAACATGGGACTATGATAGGTGGCTTTTGGGCTTGAACTAGAATTTGTATTGGAACAGAGATCGTTCAAGAATGACACTTACTCCTCCAGACGATGGAGAGATACATCCTCTAGGCCATCTCAAGTATTGTTGTTGTCACCCAATCGTCTGGCCAGACACAAGCGTGATTTATCACGGGACAACATAAATACGGAAAGAGAAAAGAGAATGATATTGGTACGAGAATAATATGTGTTATGGTCAAAGGGTTTGATCACACTAGAGCACATTGTCTCAATCTCGAGATATCATTGGTATCGTGCACGTAAGGGGATTAAGCGTAATGGTTAACGCACAGGTTCTGTTGTTCATTCACAACACAAGGGTGCCAGTACGAATGCCTAACCCACAGCTGGTTATTGTTTGGTAAGCTCCCAAACAATACTTTGTGATTGCTGAACCTTTCGGATCACACGCTGAAGCTGTAGGTCAATCTTTGATCGAGAGTAAAGATGTAGTTTTAGTGGGAATGAGATTGTGTCGGAGTAGCTCCGATGTCACTAGACTTGTTCCGGTGAATTATAAGTTAGAGAGAATGCGGACATCTAATGTCCCGAGATGATAGGAATGGTTTCTATCGTCAGCGGATTTAATCTGAGTGCTTATGAAGAAGGAAATATTGTTCCGATGTTTTGTTGGCGGATACTAGGTATCCCGGTTAATATAAATATGAGTTATATGATAAGTAATTAATTCCGGGAATTTTCTGTAAAGGGAAATATTCATTTAGGAATTAATTAGACAAAACAATTAATTATTTATTTAATTAATTATATTGGAAAATATAAATAAATGATTTATTTGGAGCCCAATGAAAGAGGGCTGCCAAGTGGGCTCATGGGGCCCACAAGGCAGCCGCACCCCACATGGTATGTGGGGGGAGGCCGAGTCGAGTTGGGGGGGACTCCCCCCTCCCGGCGGCAAGGACGGCGGCCATGGCGGGCCCCACATGGGGCGGCAGCCCAGGACAGGCCCCACATGGCAGGAGGCGGGTGGGGAGGAGTCCAACTCCTCCCCCCAACCCGAGATGGAGTGGGGGAGGGTTTCCTCCCCCTTCCTTGTAGGGAAAGGCAGGTTTGGAGGGAGGAGTCCTACTCCTCCCCCCCAATACGAGTTGGGGAAGGGGAGGGACTCCTCCCTCCCTTCCTTGGCCGGCCGGCCCTAAAGGGGAAGGGTTCGGCCCCTTCCCCAAGGACCTCCACCCCTTGGCCTCCTTTTTAAGCAGCCCCAAGCCCCTAGGGTTTGACACACAGTTTGCCTCCGTGCAAGTTCTCTCTCTCTTGTAGATCTCATGTGTTGAGAATTAGACGTTCTAATCTTCTCATATAGATCTAATCTAGTTGATTAGATCTACCACCTAAACTACGCCGCAAGGCTGACTCTCTTCACCACGTGCTAGTAGCTAGGCGGTGAACGCACGGGGTGGGTTGACACGGTGTATGTGTGGATACCGCTAGAGCGGGATTCGTGCAAGCGAGTTTCTTGGACAACGGAACAACTTCATCAAGGTCTATATCAACGACGACGTTCGGCAACAATCTCACCTCCCGGCGTGGACGTCAGATTCTTCATCAAGCTACACCGACATCTACTTCGACAAACACAAGATCTTCGCAACGGTGTTTGTAAGTATTCGGATCATCGCATTATGGGGTGAAACGTACCTTCATAGAATAGATCTTGGCGGTAAGGTTACGGATAAATTTTAAAGTTTCCCCGCAACCCAACACTCGCTCCTGCCGGCGCATGAACGCCGGCGTGCTGCCGATCCGCATCCATCGCCGCGATCGCCTCTAACGGCTCCATGGCCTCTAACCGCAAGATAATAATCACATGCTCCGATAGGTAGAACCCTGCTCGTCATAGACACATAATCAGGGTAGCCTGTTATTTATTATTAGGTTATGTAGGAAGTTGTTTCACCCGATTAATGACGTGCATTTATGGGACGCGAAGTGACGAGGTGGCGGCACGTCTACCAGCACACATCGCATTTACACCGGAATGGTTACCCTCACACGTGGTGACGTCGCAGCGGCTCCCCCCGACGGCTAAATACGCGTCATCGGCATCAATACTTGTCAAGAGTTGCCAGTCTTAGCATCACAAGATTTCTGAATTAGACACCTTTTTTCTAGTATGAATGTTTTTTTTTTTCGAGAATATAGTATGACATGTTTCATAATGATATCAACGTGATTCAGCGCTCTATGATATTCTCTAAATTTGCGGAAGGTAATTTTCCAACGGTACACTATGAAATCAATGGCCAGCCGACATGTACACAAAGATGCAGTCATGCAGCGCGTGTTGTTAAGGTTGCCACACAAAACCGTGCATATTGGCAAGCACACTGAAAAACTGCACGGTTTCTGCGATCTCACCAACACGCGTGTCTGTTGCTGAGCTGAGCAACACAAGCTAGCAGGCAACACAGCCTTAGTGATAATGACCTTACATTCATGGCATTAATAAGCTGTCCGTAACTGTAGGCTCTAAAGGCTCCCAAAGCCCTTTAGTTTTAGGTAAAGCCAGCTTTTTGGCAGGTTTTCTTCAGTTCGAGATCGAACGCGAGAGAGGCTGCCTCTGAAACTGCTCATCGCGATTGAAGACCTCATCCCAGATTGGTGGTACCCTTTTAAGCTAGCAAGAAACACTGATCATGGGTGATGGGTCTGTGTTTTGCTGTTCCGATGGCTGGTTGCGTTGTATAGTATGAAAGTTTTCTAGTTCCAGTTTTGCTCAAGGGATCCTCTTTGCGAGTAAGTATACATTGTTTGATATCTTCGTCGAGAAAGCCTTCCCTAGTTTCCTGAAGTTTCATGCATGCATGCTTAATTTTTAGGTCGTGGTACTAATCCCGAGATGTATCAGCAAAAATAGAGTACGTATCTCCAGTTCCACGTACCCCGACTTAGCAAGACCAGCAACACCGTGCATGTTGGTTTCAGAAAAATCACGAAGATAACAAATCTTCGACTCGTATCTCTCACGCATGTGCCTAATTAAGTTGAGCTGATTAACAAGTTCAGCAACAACAGCAGCAATGTTTAGATCGACAGTTTCGGTGTAGCCAGTGCTATTATCTACGTACGTTTACAATAGATTTGAACGTAACGGTGTCAAGCAAACGCAATGATTTGAAGGCGTCCACGCATGTCGACGCATGCATACGAGCGGTCGATTATTGCACAGTGACTCACTCGAGCAGGACACGGCGGCACGAGCAATAGATGGCTGGCACTCGAGTAAAAAGTGATAGAGCCTGAACTAGCTACGAGAGAGAAGGCAATAGCGCAACTGATTTTATTGATTGATTCGGTTGCTAATATAGCATACAAGCAGCTCATGTCTTGCGTAACAATACAAACAAGATTAGGCCGAAGGTTATCTAAAGCTAGGTATCGTTAGAGATTTTAACGACTAACAAACCCATAACTAACTCTGAATATCGTATTCAGTTAACACCCACCGCAGTTGTTACTTCGTCGCCTGGCAAGACGCAGAGACCGGAACGAAATGACTGAAACGATGCGTAGGTAGTCCTTGGTCATAATATCAGCGAGTTGTTGAGTAGTTGGCCATGAACGACCTGGAATTGCGCGAGAGCCACCTTCTCGCGCATGAAGTGTATGTCCAACTCAATGTGTTTGGTTCGCCGATGATGAACTGGATTGGTGACATGTACACCGCCGAAACGTTTGTCGCAGAAGACCACCGTGGCCTTGGAAGAGAGCAGCCGAGTTCGGAGAGGAGTGACGCAGCACACGCAGTCGGCGACGGCGTTGGCGACAGCACGGTACTTGGCCTCGCACTCGATCGGGAGACAGTGGCTTGGCGTTTGGACGACCAACTGACCAAGGAGCCACCGAGGTAGCGCAGTACCCGGAGGTGGATCGCCGCGTATCCAGGCAGCCAGCCCAGTCCGCGTCGAGTAGGCGATGATGTCGAGGTTGGGCGAAGCTGGAAG